>OZ026501.1:20036391-20752891 GCA_964019985.1 Aurelia sp. 4 Dawson et al 2005 | reverse complement strand
TTTTCAATTTGTACTGGCATCGTGTGAACACCAGCTAACATTTTGCAACCGTCAAATTTTTCGCCATTTTTTAAATGTGGCGGCATCGTGTGAACGTAGTCAAATTTCGCATCATAGTAAATCTTCAAAGTTATCAGCTGAGATAAATAGCTAACACCTGAGAGCGCTGCCTTGATGCAATACGTCTTAAGGCATCTTTTCAGACCGCTGCAGCTCACTGCGTAGAATAATTCCAAACAATGGTATGGTGCCATGCGTAAGGTACACTTGCTCCAAATCTTTCCAACAATCCATCGAACTGTTCCCTTTTTGGCTGTTCCAGGATCTACCATTCCAGCATCCCGGAATTGTACTCGAACATTCTATCCTAACATTTGGTGAAGCATGGAGATTTTATTACGGAGTTTGGTTAAAAAAAAGATTTTTTTGCAAGGGCGTACCAGAACTTCACCAAGTAATACGTCCCTCAATGTGGATATTGTTTAGCTGGAGGAACAATGGCATGGGCAGGAATTTCCTTTCTACCAATTATGGCTATCTCATAGATTTTTTACAGAATTACGTCTGTCTTCCCAAGAAATCCCACAATCTCCTTAAAATATTGTGTGCTTCTGCTTTTTGAAATAATGAGAAGTGGCACACCCATTGCCATAAAAATCTCACACACCTTTATAAAGATCCCTTAGTTTTTCAAGAAAAATCTTCAAAGAACCGAGCCTATTGTTTTAAAAAATCTTGTCCACTTTTCAAAAGAGTAAACACCCCCACTCAAGAAAATTTATCACATCACATAGGAAAACAACAGAATAACAACTTTTGGCTTGGCCAGCAAAGTGTTGGAAGAAAGATTGCTCAGATGTAAACAGGTTAAATTGTTGTCATTATTATTCTCTCCTTACAAAGAACCAAAAAGAAACCTGCAGTAAGTCCATATTTTCTCATGTGGGTCCTTCACATCATTGTATATACAATGTAAAAACAAATCTGGTGCTCCCTACTGTGAACAAGACTAAAATCTCTCCATTCTGTTATTGTTTTGTCCTGTAGCTTTAGTTCCTTAGTGACTTGGCTCTAGCCTGCCTGCGCCCAGGCTATTTGGCTCTGGTAGCCCAGGTAATACCACAATCACATAGCAATGGAGCTTAACAAGCTATAAATAACTGCTGTTCAAATGGCCAAATTTAGATTTTCTATTTTGGTAGCAAGTTTCAAAGAAAATTATTCTATAGTTTCTAAATCCAATTCATTTCAAGAAAAGATTATATTAATCTGAACTCATAGGTTCTTTGCTGGGATTAATCAGCCTTTTTGCTGAAATATGACTCATTGCCACAATGGCATCTCCTTTAGGATTTTGCATCTTTTGCACTGTCAAACCATGTTTCCATGTTTCTATTGACTTTCATCAAACAGTTTTTGATTAACTGAAGATATGTATTATAAACATGTCTTAGAAAACTACATAATTTTCCATTAATTTAGGTCTGACTAGCATAAATAATTCTGCTGAGAAATTTCGGCAGGGAACTATACCTTAAGGGTATGACTTTCATAGTGGCACTTATGACATTGAGAGGGTATCTCCTTTATAAGTAATTCCCTCTGCACAACTTATCTTGTCTCTCTGTATTTTTAGCTATATAATATCAAATTTCTACATCAATGTATTATTTTCTGTAATATTGCCTTATTTCCTTGTTGTTTACTGTATTTATTAGTTAGGTATAGTAAGTAAATTATATATAAATTGTATGTAGTGTAATTTAAGATATGAAAATTATGAAACATCCAACAAGGGAGGCAATCATCATATTCTTGTATAAAAGAATAGCAAACCTCTTCCAAGAAATGTTGTACATCCCATGAAGATCCATTTCCCCAAGCGGATTGATTATTCTTGAAACTCTGGACTCTTTCATTCCACTTTGCTTTTGCAGTAGTTGTCAAAGCTCTAGCTTGAAATCGAATTGTTGATGATGTTGCTAACTTGCAAATTTTATTGATGGTTGACCTCATGGCTGTCTGCCTACAAATCATGTGAATGAAACTCACGGTCAGAGGAATACATTAATATACCAAAATTCTAAATCCAAGGGTTTGCGGAGTCTTTTATCATATGGTTTATTTGGCCTGTGAGGTAACATTCTGTTTTATAAACAATAGAGCACAAACCTTTGATTAATCAATGCATCTGCAGGAAGATTTTTGTTTACTCCATTAGAATGAACTGTCAAAGAACAAATTTATAAAAAACTCTTTCAATTCATCACTGCATTCCTGCACAAGATATGCTATCTGACCACTACCTTTTACGAGTGTAGAATCTAAGGCTTGACTGTACACAGACAAAAGCATCAACCAAGAATAGCTTGCATATAATTGCATTCCACATAGGCTAAGGAATGTATTATGTAACTCAACTTACTCCATACACCTTGTGCACCACATTGATCATTCAATAAAAACAAAAGATCAAGATTTAAAGAATTGATCAAAAGCTGCTTAATGTGAATAGCATTCCAAGGAACAGTACATTTTGTGGCTCCTTTGTTGATAAAACTTATTTTTATCCCCCCCCCCCAAGGCAAAGATGTCAGCATTGAAGACGTTTGAAAGTTTAAAAAGAAAACTAAAACAGAACAGTTGATAGTGGATAGCTAAATAAACAGAGTTTTATCATCTAACAGTGTTCTTTATTTACATCTGCAATCTGCATCAACTTCTGCATCCTGTAGGAGGCCTACATAAAAATTTTTGCTTCCGAAACAAAAAGTTTTATTTACTGTAGATAGGCCTTGCTGATGCAGATTAAATGTTCAGGCCACCTTCTCTCTGGGTTTTCTGCAAACGCCATTGCAGAAAGTTTGAAAACGCAATGAAAATCGTCTCTTTAAAAATGCTGTATGCAACAAAGTTCAAAACAAAATAGATCTTACAGCTATTGCAGCTCTTCGACAGTTTTCTTCAGCAGTAGCTTTGGGCCATTCCAGCCGCCATTGCAAAACTTCAGAAAAGGAACTGTTCCTGTTGTTGTCAATGACATTCTGACGCAATTCATCAGAGTGAAGTTGTGGGTAGGTCTTGGGTGGGGGGGGGTGTGGGGTGTGAGAAGATAGGGATCAAATGCTCCAATTTTTAGCTTGCCTTCTCGCAGCCAAATCCAGGGTACCTGCCTCTACCTCGAAACGATGATCAGACAACATAGCCTAAATTTGCTCACTAAAGTTCTTTTTTCAATCTTTCTGGTTGATTTTCCAGGGTATTTATTTTGATCGGGAAAATCCATCACCCGTTGGTTTATATGAAAATGCTATGAAACCTTTAGCTTTAGTGAGCATATTTTGGGGCCTAAGATGTCCTAAATTTAGTATATTTTGGGTTTTTCAAAATATGCTGTGTCTGACCCCTCGTCAAATACCAATAGAATTTCCCCTCTGGGGGGGAAATCATAGATGTCCGAAAAATTCTGAGATTTGCGTTACGCAGGAGATTGTTGAACAAGATGCGAAGGAGCTATCGCATTATTTTTGTTTGAAAAAGAGGTTAATAAAACATGGTTATTCTTTTGGAATCTCTTCGATGCAGACTGGCGGTAAAGATTGAATTACAAAGAGGTTTGTTAAATCTATTTTACCACCTCGTGTCTTTATAAAAAGATATATGTAAAGGTTCGAAGCTATTTGATTATTTGAAATCTAAAGAACCATGCGAAAAATGGGTATGGACAATACTAGGTAGGCCTAGGCCTCTCTCGATCATCACATGGTCAGACATGGTCCGGTTGTAGGCCTAGATGTGCAGAGTATGGCATTTGCACACTGTGGCTGGAGATTTCCAGTAGTAGACTAACCAAAATAGACAAAAGAAATCAAAAGAAATTTCTTCTTGCATAGCGGAGATCTTGTCAAAAAGTGCCAACCAATCTGAACAAATATTCAATCAAAGCAAAATGAATGGAGATTTGGAGAATGAATGAAATTCCTCCTACTTCTACGAATTTAATCAACTACTTCAATAATGAAGGCTCTGTTGATGTAAAAAGGAAAAGGGAAAAAAATCAATAATAATAATGTGAAAATAAAAGAATATTTAATTGCTAGAGAGGAAGAAAAGATATTGATAAATAGGTTTGGCAACTGAGCAGCAATAATAGCACTATTGCAATGGTGAGTTAAACCTATGGATTATGCGATTGTGATAGTTTATTCCCATGGTTCTTAGTATTCCTAATTCTTAAATTCCTTGTGCACCATAGTGCATTCCATTTTTTCTCTCCACCGGATGTTTCCGCCAGGGATGTAGGCATTGCAAGATTTGCCACCAGTTTCAATTTGGTGGTGTTGATGAATGAAAGTGACTAAGACACAGAGAAATAAGAGATTCCGGCGATAAGCCCAAAAACAGAACAGAGAACAAAAGAATGAAGAAAACTATTGCCTCTATTCCATCATATTTACTGAATTTATGGTCAATTGCACCACACCAACTGCCCGTCAGACCAAAACAAACGAGATTTCTCCGCCAAAAACCTTGGTGTGAGGAAATCAAATGGCTCTCCACCGGATTTCTCCGGCAGGAGGGCCTTGGAATGCACCCAGGCTTGTGCATGGAGAGCCTGGCTTCCTTACTGGTGTAATGAAAATGCTTCTAACAGAACAGTCAGGGTGCCATTCTGTGGTAAAGATTATGGGAAAGGCCAGACTGGGAAAATTTGTGCTACACGGACACACAGGCTGTTGTATGCAGGAACATATGAGGATTTCAGTCTGAGCCTCGTAGTTGGCAATAAACAAAGGATCTGATGTTTCAATCCATCGTTTGGACATAGTCACAAGAGTTGAACCACCGATGATCCACACAATCTTACTAAGGCCACCTCAACTGGCATGCGCAAGATACAAACTTTCCAGTCTGGGGAACAGGGTGTCCTTATCTGAAAAACTTATTGGACAGAGTAATATGATTTTTCATATAAAAGGCAAAGCTTTAAGAGTTCCCTTTGATTCAAAAAATTGATCATGTATATATGCTTTTGGCAAAATTTTTATGCGCCAAAGTTCATCCTGTGAAAGCTACCCTCCTTCAGTTGAACAACACTGAATTGGATGAAGATTTGTCTCAAATCTTTGAATCTTTTTCATTGCTCACTATACTGTTGCCAGCAAGCACTATTCATTCTTAATACGCGAGGCTCTTTTTTCAATGTCTACTCCTTCATTGCTTTTCCCTGATTTCTATGCATGTTACTGTGGCAGCGAAATGCAGTAAAGTCTCCATAAAGCAAAGATGACAAAATTCTTACATTCCATGATCAGTTTGAAAGCAAAAAATTTCTCAAAGTCATTTCACATCAAGCATTTAGGAAGCTTTTTGTGAACTAGACTGGAATTTCTTGAACAGTTCATTTTGTTTGTCTTTTTCAGGAGTTAACAATGGCAACAATCATTAGTGGAAAAGAGCTTGCAAGGTAAATGTTTTTGTATCATCTCAGGGACTTTCAAATTTTGAATTTGGTATTTTAGATGACATTGGGCCGTAAATATCCAAAAGGCCGGCACCAGCTTTGAAAAATCCAAAAGAAGTTGGAGGATTTGGACATCAGTTTTGGGTCAAAAGATATACCCCAGCTTATTCATATCATTCTTCTTTGACAATTTTTGCTGACTTTTGGAATTTTGGGGACAAGCCCCCTTGGTGCTGTCACTGATGGCCTTCCACTAAAAGATGATCAATTCAAGCATGTCTTAGTGTATCCCAGTCAAAGTATGCAAGACTCATTGTTTTTATAACATCTAATAAATCATAAAATACAATAGTACAGTTAGGATAAACAAATATTTAATACATATAATGAAAAAGAAAAACTGGCAGTGCATATCCTGTTTTAAAATGGGTGATACAATATTATTCAAATCTGAAACCTAATCAAAATCTATTAAAATCAAAACAATGAAAAAGAAGATTGTTTGTAACATGTTTCTTTTGCAAATTTTAGGAAAATACGAGACCAGGCACAGAAAGATGTTCAAGTGCTGAAAGAAACTGCAGGTGTCAAGCCAGGACTTGCCATTGTTCAGGTACAAAGTGATTTAATATAACTGCGGGCGACACAATTGTACAATTTGTCTTTGCTAGGGTCTGCAAAGATAAAATAGGTAGGTTAAGAGTGCAGTGGGTACTGCTGATTGCTGAAAATGGTACTGCTTGAACTGCAAAATGAATATTCAATGCCCAGTTGCAGGTAGTTCTGATAGACGTAGCTGGAGAAAAGCTAAATTTTTGTGAAATCTATTCATGTCTTTTGCCTTATCCACTTTACCGTAAGTTTACCTATTTTACCCTGGTTGACCCGGATTGCCTAAAACTTCTTGGGAAATGTTCAGGAATTCTGGCTTCAAAATGTTGCACTTTTTGCTACACAGATCAAGTCCCTTCGTCTGTCTGAGTGGTGACTTTTGATCATTTGTTCATTTGCAAAAGAACTGGAACATAGCACACCAAATGGCTGTTTCTTTTCTCAAATCATAGAATACAAAGCTTTGAGCATGTTAATGTAGCAAGAATTCAAAGAATTGTTAAGAAATTTCAGAGATATTTGATAAATCATGATAAGACTTCTTGAATGGGTTGAATCTCACGATATGAAAACAAGAATTTATAGGCAGGTTATATATCAATGCTAATGTGCACGAGGCCTGTATCGTACATCTGATGCACCACAGTGCACACATGAAATAGGTGTCTTACACTTTTATTTCTTGTTGGATGTGATATGAACACCCTACCTGATGGTTTATTGATTTCGACAGGTTGGCAACAGAGAAGACTCCAATGTTTATGTAAAATCAAAAGTCAAACAGGCACATGAGGTGAGATGCAGTATACAACAATTTAGACAAGTGCCCCAGATCTGGTGATTGATTGATTGATTGATTGATTGATTGATTGATTGATTGATTGATCTACCACGTGTCCCAAGAAAGTAATCTGACTTGAAAAATCATAATGGCTTGATTGCCTACAAATCTACTTGCCAGAAAAAGAATTTTGAAGATAGACCTTAACAGACATAGAAAAAAGAGTACTTTATATTAAATTTTAGGCAACTCCAGCTGGGTGAAAATTCAGTGCTCCTAAAAGTGCTATAAAGTACCCCCAATGGAGGGGTATGTTAAAGTATCCTTCATTGGTGTGCTGTAATGTATTAGTTACCTAATGGTGTGATAGAGAACACCTAGAATGTTTGTAATTTTTCCTACAAACCCAGTAGCTTTCTTATTTGATTGATCAGCTTTGTTACCTTTTCGTCATATGTGTTTGCACTATAAAAGATGATCACTGAAATGGTACACAATGCAGTTCCAGAAATGAATGTAAAGTCCTTTGTTTTACCATCGGTGTGAAATTGAAGTCTTTATCAGTTTTGGACTTTTTAACCATAGATTTAGTTTTAAAAGTTCAGAGTCCAACTTTATTTTAAGCATAACTCCGCAAACAAGCATTAAGCATCAATCCAAAATTCTTTTTGTGTTTCCAGCTTGGAATGAGTGCTAAGCATGTCAAGCTGCCAAGTACTGTGTCCCAAGCAGAGGTAAGGCTCTTTGTGATTTTATTACATTTTTCTTTTAATAAAAGTGCTTTAAGGTAAGTTGGGACAATTTGCTGTAAATCTATCCTGGCAGTTTTTGATTTCTTTAACAAAAAATGAAATCATTAACAAAAAATAATTCCCTGCCAAGTGATTAGTTTCATAATAGCTACGTTTATCAATTCTGAGGCTGTGATGTCATCAGATTTCTAAATCCGTAACCAGAAGTGCCATGGGCTTCTACTTGCGGCCTTATTGAGATATTCAAAAACCATGGTTTTCATGAAGATTGTATCAATTTTCCTCAAGTAATTTGAGATGTACGATGATTTTGATTTTCAATTAATTCTTACCAGAATAATCAATATGACGCCATTTTGAAAATGACGGTGATATAAAAAAATTACCCTGACAGATTTACAGCAATATTACTGAAAGTATCTTTGAAGTCACTCAGTTCACTGTAAAAATTGATGTAATTTTACACTCACCCTTTTTAAAGATCTGAAAAATTTGAGCCCTTTGCTCAGATACAGTATTGAGTTACAAACTACTTTCTGGTTCCCTTCAGAGCCTCAAAAATGTTTCTAATTAGTGATTGAATTGAATTGAATTGAAGATAGTGAACACTTCTTGATGCAACTAACACCATGCATCATTATCAAAGGTAGGATCTAAGCACAACTAACAAGGTACCCCAACCTGTAGCTTCTTGAACTTGCCAAACCAAACCCCTGTGCATGTAATTTTGTATGTTGATAAAAAATTTTTATGCAACCAAATTGAGCTTTCCTTTCTTGTAACTTCCGCATATACAGATATCATGGAGAGTACTAAAGTTTATTTGATATCAATTGTGCAGTCATTATTATGTCAAGCATATAGAAGCAGATTGTGGTTGACAATCTACAGATATGTTAAACAATCCATTAAGTAAAATGATAAACAAAACAACTGACTAAATTGGAACAAAATTGCAATACTCATTTTCATTTTCTTCATTAATAATATTGAAATATCTCAGTTCTAGCTCTTTGAAATATCTCAGTTCTAGCTCTTTGATCTGTGTTATAGTTTATGTATGATGATGTTTCAAAGGTTGGATAATTTTCTCTGACGGACCTGGGTGAAAAAGAAAGCATTGATTCTTTAAGCATTGTTTGAAGATGATGTAGCGAAACATAATCTAGAAATTATGAATTGATTTATCAAGAAAGCTGTAATTCGCAGGTATTAGACAGGATTCAAGAACTAAATGAGGACCCTGATTACCATGGAATAATCGTCCAATTGCCTTTGGATTGTGAGCAAGAAATTGATTCAGCTTTGTGCACTAACATGGTCATTCCTGAAAAGGACGTTGATGGGTATGTTTACAACTAAAATCCATTGTTGCTGCTGTTGTTTATTTATTTTGATTCGATATTTACACAGCTAACAGAATATACAATGTATGCAAAGTTAACTGATCCATTGAATGAAATAAAAATGCGTGCAAAACTTAATTTTGAATAAAATTAAAACTGCTGCAGTAACTGCATTTACATCGTAGGCCATTCTATTTTTTTATTAAAAGTTTGAAGATTTTCAGGTTTTCAGTGGATTTCATTGTGTTTGGTAAGCCATTCCATGAGGTGCAACAGACTCAAGTTAGCCTTTGATAGATTGATAGATTAAAATGTTAGTTTTGAACATTAGTCACATACTTTTATTCCGTAGCCCGCCAAATGCATAAACTTTTTCAGAATCACCCGATAGAAATTTATGATTAAGTGACTTTTTTGGACACCCTGAAAATCATTGCACCCCAGGTTGATATTCTCTAAACCTTATTGGCTGCTTCTAACTTTCTTACTTTAAGATGTTACCTCAATGTTCGTTGCAGGATCAATGACATAAATGCTGGTAGATTATCACGTGGGCAACTTCATAATTGTTTCACGCCTTGCACTCCCAAAGGATGTCTTGAATTAATCAAAGAATCAGGTATAGAACCTAATAACTCCCAGGCGATCTTTGCTCTTGCACAGGGCACCTTGAAAGGAGAGGAGATGGCTACTTGTTCTCAACAGTCTACAATTCTAACAATTCGTAGAATGAGGGGCAAGATCATAGATATGTTTGCATGTTATTTATTTCACATATCCCATGACAAAGAATCAGCCGAGGAATCGGCTAAGTTAATTAACCAGTGACCAAAGACAAATAAAGCCTGGTTTCCATATGATCGTAACAATCGGTGACGCGTCGCAGAGGCAGGCCCAGGGACACATCGGGGACAGTTGCATTAAATGGAAACATTTTCTGAGTCTCCGATCAGACGGGAACAGTACAGGGACGCATCAAAAGAGTTGAGATGAGTTAAAGCCCAGTTTCCATATGATCATAGCAGTGATCGTTTCCATGTGTCGCCGACTGATCGGGGACACGTCGCCGATATGTCGCAGTAGGTCGCCGATTATTACGATCATATGGAAACCAGGCTTAAGACTCAAACCTTTCTCTTAATGTCTCGAATTGTCCACGATTCATTGTCAGGACAGAGAATTTCGAGCAAACAAGCTAATTGTAATCAACGTGGAATCATCAAGTTAGAAGCGAAAACACTTGCAAGTCATGTAATTTAACGATGTTTTAATCTGCCATTTAGTTCGTTGATTTAATTGTGTTTCCCTGAAAGAAAAGCTTTATCATTTCGTGAAATACTCGTTTAATTTTGAGCAACGTTTCAAGAATTGCTTCACTGGTCATGAGGCTTATTAACCAGAACTGCTTCTCTTGTCATCGTTTTAGGTGTAAAGGTTCAAGGTGCTGATGCTGTAGTTCTAGGACGTAGCAAGATCGTGGTAAGTTTCGAAAATCTGATGCTGATGAATCCATTTACGCTGCTCGTTTTCTTCTTCCAGCTCTTCAAAATGTTCTCAACCTTCCACGCCGATTTTTTTATTCATCTTTGATTACAGTAGAAGCCAGCATGAAAGAACCCTGGGTTTTCCTTGGGCAGCTTAAATTGGTTCTTAATTGATTAGCTTTTATTGTATATTCGTGACTGCAAGGTTCTTAAAAGGGATTTCGTGTACAGTACGCACCCTGTACACGTAAATACTGTTTTTCAGCACAAGAATTCTGGGGAAGATTTTTAGGTAAGAATTTTGTGTAAAAAACTGATAGTCTTTCATACCACAGAAGAATTCTGATCTGAGTGTTAAGAATTTTTGAAAATTCTGAGAAGTTCTGAGGGGTTTCTATGTAAGGGGTTTAAAAGATTAGATTTCAGCCTCAAGGTTTTTACAAAAGCAGGCTCTTTTATGCGGTTTTGTACTGTAGTGGTCAAAACAACTGATGTTGAAATAAAAAGTTTTTTGATCAGCTGATTTAAAAAACAAGTTGCTAACAAAGTCATGTTTTATTTACCTTTCATTATGTAGCGTATGATACTGTCTTGATTCCCGGATGCCTGCGTGTAGACTTTGGTCACTGAGGAGGAGAGGAACGGAAGGAACTCTCCTCCCCAGTAACCAAAGCCTGCTTGCAGGCTACGTTTTGTCAAAATGATGATTTTGCAGTTTTATGAGAGGCAGTATCGCAAAGACTTTTCATCTTTTTTCAAAACGAAGTTGTTATTGTGAACATAAATCCTCATAATTCACAGAAGACAAACTGCACATTCTTATCGCTTATGACTGCTTGGATATTAATGGATTTTGTTAAATGTTGTTGAAACCATAATCTGTTTGTATCTATTGATTTATCATTTAAGTCACTTCATTACTGTATAAATATGATGCTTATTTAAAGGGAATAGATATAGCAATATCTCATAGCTGCTATGAATAAGCTAAAGAAACGCCCACAAACCCATAGACCTTTTAGCTATTCTTAAAAAGAATCTGGATCGAACGATATTTCATCACATTTTGTAGAATTTTCGAATGTGTGCAATAGTGCTAGAAGCTCTAACGCCACTCAGTCGAACTTCGTGTATAAAAATATTTATAAATAACGCTCGATCCAGGCTTTTTTTAGAATAGCTAAAAGGTCTATTGTTTCTTTAGCTACACAATGAAGCTGAATGTGTCAACATTTTCGAGAACAATAGATCATATTTTTGACCTGGCCAGGGCCAGCTTTTGACCATATCGATTCCCTTTAAAGATCAATTTTACATCTAGGGCTCTCCAATGGCGAATTTGCTCACATGGAATAACGCAACTGTTACTATTTGTCATTCAAGAACAAAGAATTTACGTGATGTTGTGAGTATTTTTGTGACGTCGTAGCTAGCTCTGTTGGTACTGCACGATCAATTCGTGCCTTATGGACATAAACCGTCAAGAACCCTCAAGGCTTATCTAATTTGGACACTCAAGAGGGGGCTTTTAGACAAGGGTCTTATTAAAGAGGAGACTTATTCTCAAAATCAAGCGACCAGTCAACCTTGATGCAACGGCCATTACTCCTGCGTCCAAATCGGTCGACGGTTGAGATTGCGAGAAGACCGTTTGGGGCCTGGGAACGAGGTTGGCGACCAGCATATAGCTTCTTTTATCCCATATTTCGTTGCATTAACGGACAATTTTTCGAGTCAAATATATTAATTGACACAGTTTCATTGCAAACCAAATCAAAATTATCATGCAAACGTGCTTAGCAAAATAGGTGTAAATATCTTTAGCAGCTATTGGAAATTTATATAATTGCGGGGGGGGGCGCTTAATGGCTTATTCAAATTTTGGCTCATAGAGGGGGGGCTTGATAGAGGCGGGGGGACATAATAGAGCTTTCTCGGTATGCTGGGTAACCCAAAGAAGTGAAGCTTTTGAATAACCACCAAAGTTTTATGATATTACTGATCGTAACATTTTTGCATTCATGTCATGTACCAAATTAATCTAAGACATATTCCAAGGTCTTCAAATTGCTTGTTTTTGAAGGGATTCTGCATTTTCAAACTACCAGGTTTTGAAGCATCCCTGAAATCTCAGGACATGCTCATTCAGTTTTAATTTGAGGCCCGTAATACCTTGGCCGCCTTAATCCTTAGCAAAGGACTTTTATGACTAGTGTGACGACGAACAGTTTCAGTTTCCATATTTGCAAAGCACTCTTATCATGTAAGACTCCAAAGTTCCTATGAGATGGCAAGCATTAGCTTTTTGGCTAAAAATGTGATATTTGGTCCAGTCCTATTGCCCAAAACTTGTATTTTTGTCATAGTATTTCGTCATATGTCTCGCAATAGAGTAACATGACAATCATCTTTCAAATCTGTTTGTTAGATATATGATCTAGGTAACTGAGGATGTAAAAAGATAATGTCTTAATTCTAGCTTTTCACTCTTGTCACTATAACTTTGTTATTTTGCGCAGGTAAGAAGTGGAGATATTGTTGTTGCTGCAGTTGGTGTTGCTGAAATGGTTAAAGTATGTTAGAGAGTTAATTTTGTACCAAGCCAATTTTTACTGACTTGCCTTCATCCATGGATCGTGAAATTTCAAGTCTTTTGCATGCAGGTCATCTTTTCTGGGACTTGTTTTAATGGTTACCTGAACTGAACCTTTGATGCAACTTAACAGCATTGCCGGTGGGAAGGGGATAACTTGAGTAGGTAAGGGGAAAATGCCATTTGACTCATAAAATCATACCCAATCTGATTAGAGCGATTGCATATTCGTAGTTATCGCTATAAGAGACGGATGGACGCTCAAACTACGACTCGTGGACTTTCACATTGAACTTTGGGACGAAACTTTCCCCTATCATTTTCATGACTAGATATGGAAACCATTGCAACACTGTCAGAACTCCAGGCAATGGCGGATGTGCCTAAGTTGCCGGCTCGAACCTTCGAAGCTCAAACACCCCAAAGTTCATGTTTACAGTAATATTGAACATGATCAAAGGCCGCGAGTATCCAGATGAATGTTTCCTGATTCAAGAATCAACAAATCTTTCAGTGCGAACCACGAGCTCCTTAATTTTACTGCCCATTATCTTCCATGAATTTCACCGCAGCAATGAGAATTTCCAACTGTCGAGGGTTGCTTGCCTCGCTTGAGACCACACCTTAGCCTCGCCTTAGAGGGCACGCCGAAATCTGTTCACTTCCGTCTCAATTTTTTATATGAAAATCCATAAGTTCCAGTCTGAGCAGAAATAAGAAATGTTGTTGTTGTTGTTGTTATTGTTGTTGTTGTTTTTGCGATAACTAGGCCTATGTCGTGAGTCTAGATTCTAATGTTGTTAGAAATTATTGTTATCATTATTGTTATTCTATGGTGCAATTTGATTCCAGGGTGACTGGGTTAAACCAGGAGCTGTAGTCATTGATTGTGGTATCACGGCCGTCCCAGGTGAACAATATATTTCATTTTGGAATGGATTTTGGGAATCGCAGCAAGAAGATGAATTTTATGACAAGTGTGATGACGAACGTGAATTTCTTATCTTTAGCTGAGGATGGCACAAGTTAGTGCCGAAACCTACTGAATTAATTGGACATTTCATATTTTCTAACTTATTGGATTGTCACTAAGATGAATTTTTCTGCTTTTTAATTAATGGATTTGTCGAAATCAATGCGGTTGTTTTTCATCTTGTCATCTTGAAAAGACCGATTAATATGCAAAATGAAACTGTTTGTCGTCACACTTGTCAAAAAATATTTTATTTTCGGCTGTATTTTTCTCAAATGATCAAATTCTTTTTGGTCAAGACCGTCCCAAATTAGGATTGCGTGTATGTTACGTTCCAGGTCCACCAACACTACAATGAACACACGCTTGTAAGAACCTACAGTTTCGGAAGTCAGTCCGGGTTCTCGGACAATGAATACATTTAGATTGTTTCTTTTAAATGGAGCTTTGCTTCTTATGAATTGAGATTTGAAATTTCAGCCGGTGGTTTCTTAATCAACTAGGTTGTTATACGACAATGTCTTTTTGATTACTTTTTTTTCATGCATTTTTGATCATTTTTACATGGTAATCCCGTAAGCACGCTCCTCCGCAACGTCCTACTAATGTGACTTTTGCAAACCTTTTGTCACAAATTTGTTTATTTTGCTCAACCCCCTGTCATTTTTGAACTAATTTCAAAAACTCTTATCTTCACCGTTGATTTTGTAGTTCTTTGTATGTGTATTCATTTTACGAAATCCGACGCATTCTGAAAAGATGCTGTGAAGGAGCGTGGTCCCATCGGTCGTTAAGTAAAAAGAAATTGATTAGAAAGTACACCTATGTTTACAATATCAAATGAAAAATGAACAGGAATGATACGTGAAGGTGCTTCTTTGACATCCAAAGGCAATTCATTCCAAGTCTTCCCATACTAAGATTTAACTCTAAACCTGAGTTGTCCATTTATCAATGTTTTTCTGTCGATAGATGCATCGAAGAAAAGTGGACAACGCTTAGTTGGTGATGTAGATTATCAAGAATGTAAGAAAGTTGCAGGATACATCACCCCAGTGCCTGGAGGTTTGTCACTCATTTTCAAATCCTTTTACATCAACAAGTTACACCAACAGACCTTTTGGCTTTTCTGCAAAAGAGCCTGGATCGAGCGTTATTTTTACACATTTTTATATGTGACGTTCGATCGAGTGGCATTAGAGCTTCTAACACTGTTGTGAATATTCGAAAATTCTACAAAATGTAGCGAAATATCGTTCGATTCTGATTCTTTTCAGAATAGCTAAAGGTCTATAGTCCTTTCAGAAAAGTCTAATTTTTTAATACTTTGGCTGCTTTCAAACAATACCGGCACAATTTAAAAACAATGAAAATTGTGACGGTAGCAAACTCGTTGCAATGTCCCCAAGAATTTGATGCCAAAGAGATGCACTTAATGCACCCTTGGCCACGTTCACATTACTCCATTTTCATTTAGATCCCTTTTTGCTACTAAAAACGGAGCTATTTTTCCTCCCTGTTCACATTACTCCGTTTTTAAACAAAAACGGATATCTTTCGAGTTCGGTGTTCACACTTGTCCTCAAAAACAGATCTGATCATCTTTTGTTTGCCATTGCTCTCTGTTCCTTGTTTTCTATGTTTCCTGATTATATTTCGGTCTTTGTTTGTTATCAGCGTTTCTAAATTCCTCCGTTTTTGGGTGTTCACATCACAGTTATGCGTTTCTGTTTAGCTCCGTTTTTATTTAGCCCCGTTTTTGTAAGCGTTTTCAATTAGCTCCTAATGTGAACGCAAAGCCAAAAACGGAGCTAAACAGCTTCGTTTTTATCCAAAAAGGATGTAATGTGAACGGGGCCTCATTTTAAAGCGGCGATAAAAATGTTCCGTTTTAATCGTTTTCGGGTGTTAACGCGATCCTTTTTCAAAATGTGCCGGTTAGATTTTTCAAAATCCGGTAGCAAAAATGTGCCGTTGAGCCAAATAAGAAGATACATATTTCGACCATAACAAGTCTCCCAGACTTATTTTCATCCTTATTAAGGTTATTGATCTTTTGAAGTTGCTTCTTGGCCTAGTTTTTGAGCCAGACTTAGAAACCTGGAAAAAATTGTCACATCGTATAGTTCCCATTCCTTAAGCGGAAGGTTGTTGTTGGTTCAGTCCTGGCCGAGCTTTTTTGAATTTGTTTTTGAGTGGGTTTGGCAGGATTTCTAGCTACTGAAAGCTAATTTAGGCCTACTGTCCCGGGGGGGGGGTACATAACATGTTGAGGGTACGTGTATGTGCCGCCCATATGGGTGGGTTTTTTAGCCGAAATTCTCTAAACAAGGGTCCCTTTTTTGGCAAATTTTCCATAAACATGAGTTATCGGGAAATTGGCGAAAAGTGACCAAAAATTGGCCGTTTACCGCCAAAATTCATCATAAAAGTGGGTATGAAAGCAAGTTCCGGTAATTAGAATAGGGTACCTTTCTGAAAACCGGGTGGGAGACGTCCGTCCATCCGCAAGTCATGCACCCCCCCCCCCCCGGGCCTCCGAGGTCACCCATCCCGAGTTTGACGTCATTCGACCGAGCTTAACATCAGTCACCCGATGAAGACCGTATAAGCCTCTCGGCTGCTCACCGAGTCACGCTAAAGATATTATTCAATGCCTCTCAGGTTTGTTATTCGGCATCAAGAATTTGACTGAGACTTAGTCGTCTTTGGACCAGAGATAGTGGCTGTGGCCACTCCTATTGGACAGGAGCATAAGAGGGAAGAACCTTGGGGCTGTCTCCGACTATTGTTGACTTACTCATTTATTATCTTACCAAAGAAATTTTCTTTGAAGGAGCCTTGTCTTAAAATGTCGGTTAATACGATGAATTTGCAGTGTTTTGATGGCAGTATCCCACAGACTTTCATCGTTTTCAACAAAAACACCTTCATTTTGAAGATAAATTTTTGTACTTCACAAAGAAATAAACCAAGCATTCATATCTCTTATGATTGCTCCGATATAATGGTTTTTAAATGGCCATTTCTTTATGGCTTGGTGAAACTTTTAGTACTATGACACAATCTATGTTTCTTCTAATAGAAAAAACGTGTAGAACATGGAAAAGGGGACAGGAAAACACTCTGCCAATCGAAGTTCCTCGGAAAATTGCAAACGCTCATGCTCGCCGAGGAAAGCATATTTCTAGACCCTAAACAATTGCACAGCATTTAAGGCTCTGATCTGCTTTAACAGAAGAACTCAGCGGCATTAAAATATAATGAGCATTAAATCTTTTCAGGCAAGTGGATCGTTGCATCGTTTCAGCTCAGACAAGCTGACGCCATATCAGCAGTTCTGTGTTTCATTGCGTCATAAATAAATTCGAAATGCAGATTAAAGCCAGTTTAGTGTCTTTTAAAAGATTTGTGTCAGTGAGCAGTGTTCATAAGCCTCCAACTCTCGTCGAAAAAATGTGTGTGCACAGACGTATGCAGAATAATTTTCAATTAAGGGTCTTTTTTCGCACTGGTTTTGCTTGCATGTTGTAAAACTGTTCCTTGAAGATTTCTTAAGGATTCCTTAGTTTCAGTTTTCAAAACTTTTTTTGCAGTGCTCTCCTCGTTTTTGCGCTTGTTTGTGTTGTTTGAAGTACTTTGCAACACTCCTGTTATACAGGGTGTCTCAGCAAAAGAACAACCCAACTATAATTTGAAATCTTAAAAAATTAGCAAAATTTGAGTACAAGTAATGTATACTATCTGAAAATACAATCTTTCTTTTTTCTAATTATATCAAGTTTGGATACCTTAATGGATTTATATCTTAGTAAGTATGCCCAATTTTGAATGCAGCATCCTGACAAAGCAAAATCAGCCCCTGTTTCCTTGTAAAAAGCACGAGAAAAAGCTTTTTCGAGGTATTTCAGGCCTAGAAGAACTTGAGATGATGCCTTGAGGAGGGAAAAAGACAATTTCATCCCCATGAGATGTATTTGTAGATAATGATAAAATATGCTCTCACAAATGTGGATTATCTTATTTTTAAATGCCCTATCACTTTCCAGCTTCTAAAATAGTCCTTACTTACAAAAATGTCAATTAAGCAACAAAAAATTCAACTAATCAAGCCAACGTCGATATCACTGGAAAGAAGACAGACGGTACTTTTAGATGGTATTCCTCATATTGATTCAAATCCTATCATTTACTGAAGAAACTTGAATGAAACTGGGTTGCGTTTTTTATGAAACACCCTGTAACGTAAGCAAGTGGAGGTAGAATGATCAATTCTGAGAATGGAATGAATGAAGGCACATCCTCTCACGTTCTTATCATTTTCATTTATCAAGGGCATCGAATAGAACATCGGGTGAGGCAAGAAAAAGTTTATGTGTTTGGCGGGCTGTGGAATAAACAGTACGAGGTCACTGGTCAAAACTGAAATGTTAATCTATCAGTCAAATGATAACTTAGATGACAAAAATTTTGTTTTGTAAAATCGCCCGTCATTTAGACCAAGAAACTAGGAAAATGCTGGAAATGGGGTATGTTTGGGAACAAGGATTCCACATTCCCTTCTGGTCTGTAATTTACTTGCTATTCAAATTTAAATGCAATTTCTGAAACTGACAATCAAGGCATCAATGCCACATAAGTCATGGACCGGAGTGGAATGTGGAATTCTCGATTCCCATAGAAACCCCTTACAGGCATTTTTCTAATTTTTTGGGTCTTAAGGATGGCTGATTTTACCAAACAAAATTTTCTCATCTAAGTTGGTCTTTGACTGATAAATTGACATTTCAGTTTTGAATATCGGCCACATACTTTTTATTCCACA
Organism: Aurelia sp. 4 Dawson et al 2005; assembly: GCA_964019985.1. Lineage (NCBI taxonomy): Eukaryota > Metazoa > Cnidaria > Scyphozoa > Semaeostomeae > Ulmaridae > Aurelia > Aurelia sp. 4 Dawson et al 2005. The sequence goes on along the minus strand of OZ026501.1, from coordinate 20,734,061 downwards.
GCCCGCCAAACGTGTAAACTTTTTTGAGTCACCTGGTAGAAAAAATGTTGTTGTGCATGTCGTACATCGTTTTTATCATTAAAACGGTAATTTCATGAAAAATATAAACTTGTGCCAAGTCTAGTCCTTGGTCTTTCAGTGCCTACAATTAACTTCTCAAGAGGTAATTACTTCTTAAAGAAGTCATTGAGTGTGAGTTAAAAAGCCTCTCAAATTTTGCAACTTTGATCATTTCAAATTTCTTTGATGAAAATGTGTCCATTGCTTAAATGTTTATACTCTCCTTGTAAACAGGTGTTGGTCCCATGACAGTTGCTATGCTGTTAGCAAATACTGTTGAAAGTGGCAAGCGATATGCAGCACAAATGACAACACAAAAGGTGATTAACTTTCTCTTTCTGCTTGGCTGTTCTTTGAAGGACAAAATATGACAACACAAAAGGTGATTAACTTTCTCTTTTTGCTTGGCTGTTCTTTGAAGGACAAAATATACTGAAAGCCTTGCGATCACAACTTAAAGCTTAGTACCTTGTCAGCTTAGTAGCCAATCTGACAAGTGGTAGCCTGCCTGCAGACCTTACTGGTTCCTTTTCAAAGAGGCTTGTCCGGTAGAGTCTACATATCAGCAACTGAATCCTTGTTCTAGGTCACTTATGGCTCCCATGGATTGAGGAACTAAATTATGGAATATGATTTAGAAGAGTGGCTGATAAAAAAGGAGACAAATCTCCCATACATAATAAGGTTCAGCTGGCTTTGTTCTTTGATGATGCATCAATCAAAAAGCAGTAGATGCGAGGTTGGTTTCCAAACAAAGGAGATAAGATTGAACCAATCAGGAAAGGTTTTTGCCTTTCTTTTAAACTGAGAACGAGGATTTGGTTGCTGATGCACAGACTTGCCAGAGGAGAAACCCCTCTGGAAACATGAAATTAGTGGGGCCTGCTTGCAAGCCAGACAAGTGGTTGCTGTTTTATGCCACACAACAATCAAATAAGTGACTATAAACTTTAAAAAGAGCAGTTTTGTTGTCTTTGCAAAAGATAGCCCATAATACCAAAGCATCTCACTTTTTTCCATTTCAGGCTGGCCTTGGAATTGGTGTTGAAGCATTAAAATTAATTAGGAAATTTGCTAGGGTGAGATTTTAGAATGTAGAAGAGTATCTCAATAAAGGCAAAGATTTTTTTATCAAATTTAGTATAACTTGTAGTGAAATGCATGGTGTGTTCCACCTTCTGTAGTTTTCATACTAAATTGTTTGGAAACTGTTGCAAATGTGTGACTAACTGTCACCTGTTTACATCATGGTTTTCATATATCCAAAAATTTAGCAATGATTAAAGCATGTTCATTTGACATGTTGATAACTGCTAGCTGGTTCATGACTATTGAAGATGTTTCACAGATTTATTGATGCTTCAAGCCAAAGTCAAACAGGTCCAAAATTGCCTTAAAGTACCAGATTTTTAAGCAGATATAAAGTAATGTTTCAACTGCTTGTCTGTAATAAAGAAATAGAAATCTTATGCTTTTAGGAAAATGATTATTTGGTATTGCCAGCACTTTCATAGGCTGGTCTTTGCAAAAGATTTATCCATTGAGGAGTAATCTGTGCATCATGCAGGCCTGTTAGAATGAAATTTGTATTAAAGGGGATGAAACTTGATGCAAGCACAACGAGCAAAACTGGGGGTCCGAGGGCATGCCCTTGAGAAAGTTATTCATGACCTTGCCCAATAGATCAATGAAAAGCGCCCCATTATTCAAGAATTTGCCTGTTAAAGGAGCAAAAAATGAAAGGCAGGATCTTCCTTGGAATGTTCTGAAAATAGGACTTCAATTTCATAGGGGTATCGATTATTATGGATTACATGATATTGAAGGTGATGGCTTGATAAATTCTAGAGTCTAGAATCTGGTATCTTCCTTCAATAAAAGTAAGCAAGAGTATTCATTTTCATTAACTTGGCTTTCACAGCCTTTCTCACTTAAATGACTGAATTACAGCAGCTTATTTGGGGAGGGCTGAAGCTCCCAGCCCTCTTTATGGCCTTGTAATGAAATGAAAAGCCAGAAAGCTTTTTCCCTATTGTGAATGATAGTTTAGGAAAATTGATTGATTTGATGATGATTTGAATTGTCATTTTGTGATTGTTTTGCAACAAATATTTCTGCAACAATAATCTTACAGATTTCTTGCACCTTGATAGCTCTATTAACCCTCCCCCCAAGAGGCATATTTAATGTTGGACACTCTAGAGGTAGACTATATAGAAAGAGGGGCTTTATAGAGAGAGTGGCTTATTAGAGCGGGCTTATACGCAAACTAAAATGAAAAGGCTATACATGATGACATTTCAGCTCTTTTACCCCCATATTCTTTGGATTCAATATGCAACTTGATGAGTCATGAATTTGACAATCCCAAACCATATCAAAGTTAACAAGCAAACTTGTTTAGCTTAAAGAAATGAAAAATCTTTGGTAAATTCTAGAAGATGACGTAAGTAGGGTGGGGTTAATCAAGAGGGGGTCTTATTTCAAATGTTGGCTCAGGGGAAGGGGAATAAATAGAGCTTTACAGTATTTGATTTTGTATTCTCCAAAAGTTTGATTTCTGTATCACTTGCATCTAAAATTGATTTTGAATTGTGATTGTTTTTTATGAAAAATCGATATAAATGAAACAAATGATCTGTATTTTTGCATTTTATTGTGTAATTACGCTGCAACTAAAAGGAAAGGAATAACTCCTGGAAACTGTGAGACATTTCAACAGGCATCCAAAGAAACATTACCCAAACATCTGAAGAGTAGAATTCTTCAAAGTTTGCAAAATTTCCAGCAGTTCTTATCATGGTTCCATTTTATGAAGGTTGGTAAATTTAGCAAAGTTTTCACAATGTTATTTTTCTTCCTTGCATAGTATTCACTGTCTGATTGGTTAATGAAAATGAGGCCTTACAGGTTTGTGGCCGTAGGCCACAAGCCTAAATCAGCTAAAACATCTGATTCCCATCTTCCCCATATGATTTTAGTTGATATGCTCAACTGTAGTCAGTAGAATGTGCATCTAAATTTGCTCAGCATTTTTGTGTTACATCTTATGATTTGGTGGTCTGTTGACATCTGAGAATCCAGGGCATTTGTCAATTCAATCTTAATGTCATTTCCAGTTCAGTAGAAATTGTTACACAAAAATTTAGTAGACCAGTGCACTAGAATAGCACAACTTTGCATATCCAAGCGAGCAAATGTAGATTCTTTTTACAAAACTTATAAATTTTTTGAAGTGCTTGATCTGTGACACGGGCTGGGACAAAAATCTAAGAAATCAATAAGAAAAAAAGAGACTGGTTCTGAGACAGGATTTGTCAGAACTGTCATTCTTCGACATCCATTCCTTCATCATTATTCTCAACATTGCTCTTAATCTTACAAGTTTCTAATAACTCATTCAAATGTCCAAGTAGCTCCTCATCATCACATTCCATTCTTTTGTAAAGCTCTTTCGCTTTTGTCAACAAGAAGATTGAATCCTCAAACTGATCTTGTAGAAACATATTCCACCCAAGCATATACCAGATTTCAAGGTCTTCATCATTTTCTTCAACAAGTCTGTTCATAAGGATCTCTGCCTTTTTGTATTCTCCAAGTTCAGTTAGCAGTTTTGATAAGGAGACTCGTGAAGTATATGAAGGTATGTTGATGTCATCTCCCTCATCTTCAACCTCTGATGCATTCCCTTTCCCCTCTTCTTCCATCCCATTTTCCCCATCTTTGTCCATGCCATTTTCATCAGACTCTCCATCATCAGCTGGTATTTTCAGATTCAAAAGTTCAAAACTTTCTTTCAAAATGTTTGCAGCCTCTTCTCTCTTTTCCTGACTAAGTAAGAAGTTAGCATTGACAATATATGCATCAATGTTCATTGAGCCCCACGAGAGTGCCTCTTTGCAATATTTCTCACACTCTCTTTCGGCGTCATCATCAAAACATGAATCAGTCATGAAAATCTCTGCCAGTGCACAGTATGCATTGGAAATATCTGTGCTAGTAGGGATACTTTTATTTGGATTAGCTGATGCCACATTCTCAGAAACATTATTTCCCAAGACTCCCTTCATGATTTCTAGCCCCTTCAAATACCATCCCTTTGCCTCGTCCCCAGATGAAATCTGGCCTAAGTACATGTATTTTTCATGGCCATCATCTGGGTTTAACTCAACAGCTTTCGTAAAGCATTCTTTAGACTTTTCTAAGTCCCCTGTTTCTGCGTAAACAGATCCAGCAGTTTCGATAACTCTCAAATTGTCAGGGGCAATGCTGATGGCTTTTTCACAAAACTTTACAGCCAAATCGAACTCAAAACAGTCAAGATATTCCTCAATTTTATTGATCAGATCATCAGCTGAATATTTAGCCGTTTGTTGAGTCTTTTCAGCTTTTATTTTCTGTCCCGCTTTCTTCTTTCTCCCCATATTTTATTTTGTGCTTCTGTCGCAGCAACCTTGTCAAATATCCGCCATTACAAAAAGAAACACGAGGAGCCCAGCAAAGCTCCTTCGCATTAAACAGACCTGTTCGCAGCGGCCTTAAATTTTCGCAAATTGTAATGCTTGCGCGAAAATTGAAACAAACGCAAAAATTACAGTTGCAGTCACTTTTCCGAGTTGCCCAAAATGGTTACTATACAAATCCTTTTAAAAAGAAACGACATCATATTGTTGAATTGTTGAATTCGAGGATCAGATTTGATGCAAGCTTTTGTTGTCTTTGTTCTAAATTACAGTATACAGGGTGTCTCAAAAAAACTGTTCGACGTTTGATAAAATGCTAAGAAATAAAGATACGATGAATGCACCCTTGGTTAAGTCACCCTTTTCCTGAGACTTAAGATCAATTTTTGACACAAGAATCTTGCAAATCCGCTAAAAATTCATGGAGTTACAAACATTCGAAGCTCAAATTTCTGCGAATGCTGAAGCCAGAGGCCTCAAAATGGCATTTTTGGTCAAAGCTCCATAGGCCGTCGTTTCTGTTATTTCTCAATTGTTTCAGGGCGAACCAAGTTGTATTCAAACAGGTTCTCGATAACCTAGCTGTCAAGCATACAGATGCTTTGAGGTAACAGATTCAGTCTCTCGCCGATTATGTTCTGAACCACTGTTTTTGGACTTCTACAATGGAAGGAAATTTAGAGAATGATCGTAAGAAATAATTTATTTTAGAAGTCCAAGTCCTATTTGGTTTGCTCTGATATCAAAGAGAGGTATGACATTGGATAAGCTTCTCTTACCTCCGTCTTCGAGCTTTTTGCGATACCAGTAATCTGGGGGGGGTCTCTGGTTTCAGCTATCGCATATTTTTTATCTTCGAGAGCTCGTAACTCAGTGAATTTTCAACCGATCTGCACGATTTTAGACTCTAAAATTATTTCATAATCTTAGGAACAGGGTTATCTTTCCATGAGCTTGTTCACGTTGTCCTTATTTTTCAATATTTTATCAAACGTCGAACAATTTTTTTGAGACACCCAGTATGTTTGAATCCTACAGTGTCCTAAAACTAAGAGTGCCATTGGCGTCTCAAGCTGAAAAATCCGAAGGAGGTGGGGGGATTTTTGCATAATTTTTCAGTAAAAATATACCCAACTGATTTTACGGTATTTTTTTTAATAATTTTTGCCGACTCTTGGGATCTGCGGGGACAAGTCTATCCAGTCCCCCCCCCCCCGCTGGCAGTGCAAATTCCAAAAGATTGAATGGCCAAAAAACGCGAAAGGAAAGAGCGCAAAATCGCGAAATTAAGGAAATCGCGAAAGAGCACTGCAGCCAAAATGCCCCCCTGCGAAGGAATATTTACCATTTCTTCACAGTGAGAAATAGAGAAAAAAGTTAGGCCGCCTGAATACATCAAAAGCACTGAAAGATTGAAGGGGAGGGGAATAGTGGGAATAGCAGCCATGAGCGGATGTTTAGATGGAGTACAATGCCCACACATTGAAGTAGATTGTGGGGAAAAGAGAAATCAAATTGCTGCTGTACTTGCTGGTGGATTGGTAAGATTTTTGAACGTACTGTAGGTAGACAGGTTTGATAAGAAAAGTTAAATTGGCCTAATTGCTGCTAGCCTAGGTTCTGCTATAAAAGATCTGAAATCAAGCTGACTCTCCAAAGTGTAAAATGGCCCTTGTGATTTTCTTTATTCCATCTGAAACCTCAATCGTGGTTTGTTGTTCCTCTGACCAACCAGTCTCTGACCAAGATGCTGACCAATTCTCTATCTCTGTTTTCTAGTTTTTCATTGGATGGTGGTTTGCAATTGACATTGCAGCAAATGATCCTCTAAAAAACCATGCATTTCACTTGTGTGGAGTTGCTTCAACAATTGCTGTATTCATGTGAGTTTGTGCTTTGAAACTTAGTCTTGATTTGAGAACCGCAGCTAGAGTGGCCTCACCCTATGACCACTCCAAAAATTTTAATTGTTTTGACTAGAGATTCAAAATAAAGAAGTTCAACCTACCTACAAGAAGAAGCCCGCAAAAATGGTTTGCTGTTTCCATTGAGTTGACTCCTGCCAGGGCGCGGATCCAGCCCAAAGTGGAAGGGGCGGCAATTTGCAGAGTGGGCGCCAAAAACATAAGGAAGAATAAGCGTGCCGAAGGCACGCAGAAATTTTTGGTCCCTTCTTCAGGAAAAATTCTCTGGTTTTTCAATTGAATAATGCCTTTCCCACATTCAGAACGAAACACACAAAAAAGAGTGCATTTGGGTCAGGATAAGGGGTGCCTTCTTGCTGAAAATGGGGCACCAAGCTAAGTTTCCATCATGAAGGGGGGGCAGTTGCCCCCAACTGCACCCCCTAAATCCGCCACTGACTCCTGCTCATTTTGTTTTTTGAAATTCTTCCATGCCACAAAATCTTGCTCCACCCCTCAAGATTAATTGTAAAGTGAAATAAACAAATTCCCACTTCTGTTCATGTTTCTGGTGGTTCTGATTATAAAGCAGTCAGATTGCCTTTTGTCATTCTATTTGAGCACCCAGTCTGGAAAGTATGGCACTGTTTGATGAGATCTTGGGTGTGCACCAAAACATTTGAAGTGTACAGTGTGCAACGGTGAGCAAGGATGCACTTCAAGTGTTCACATCTTGAAACTTTTCAAATAGAGAGTCTTTCAAATGATAATGATAACTTATATGCTGCTGGTCATAAAATATTCTGTCATAAAGGTGAAGGCATTTCTTTGCTGTAAGTTGATTTTTGTAACAACTTGCTGTTAAAGCTTTTAGAAATTTAATAATATATATAAGGGCTGTTCTTTAAGGATAGGCATGGCCATATACTTTGTGCTTGATAGAATCTTTTGGATGTTTTCAAGGTGCCTGTAAGAAAAAATTCAGCTTGTAACAACCTTGTGCCAGTTGAAAGGAGCATGAGTTTGGCTTGAAGGAGCTTGAAATGAGTATGTTGACAAAATTTTGGCCAGTTTTCATGTATGATTACAGCTTGATCAAGCTTGACAATAAGCACATGCTATAGTCATTCTCAAACACTAGAGGGTATCTCAAAAAAATTGTCCGATGTTTGATTAAATACTGAAAAATAACGATACATTGAATGCATCCTTGGTCAAGTCACCCTTTTCCTGAGATTTTAGATTAATTTTTGACACAAGAATCTGGCAAATCCACTAAAAATTCATGGAGTTACAAGCATTTGAAGTTCAAGTTTGTGCGAAAACTGAAACCAGGGGCCTCGAAATGGCATTTTTGGTAAAAGCCCCATAGGCCGTCATTTCTGTTATTTCTCAATTGTTTCAGGGCGAACCAAGTGGGATTCAAATAGGTTTTCGATAACCTAACTGCCAAGCATATTGGATGTCTTGAGGAAACAGATTCAATCCCTCACCGATTATGTTTTGAACCACTGTTTTTGGACCTCCGCAATGTTAAGGAAATTTAGAGAATGATCACAAGAAATACTGTAATTTACTTTAGAAGTTGTATTTGGTTTGCTCTGATATCAATGAGAGGTATTGGATAAGCTTCTCTTACCTCCATCTTTGAGCTTTTTGTTTGCAATACCAGTAATCTGGGGGGTCTGTGGTTTCAGCTATCGTATATTTTTGGTCTTTGAGAGCTTGTAACTCAGTGAATTTTCAACCGATTTGGATGATTTTAGTCTCTAAAATTATTTCATAATCTTAGAAACAGGGTTATCTTTCAATGAGCCTGTTCATGTTGTCCTTATTTTTCAATATTTTATCAAACGTCGACCAATTTCGTTGAGACACCCTGTACAATCAAGCTTGATTGAGTTTGCCTTCCAGTTCAAAACATACATGCTACAAGCTTGCGCAAGCAATGCAGAATTCATACCTGAATCAAGCCCCCAAACATGTCAAAATCATACCCAACACAAGTTTGTATCAAGCTTGAAGCATGCTCCAAACATACTGATTATTTTGCTAAGGTTGAAGAGAAATATGATGCATCTGAGTTTATGAACAGCATGGGAAAATTTAGGAATCTTTGCGAATTTTTAGCCAAAAGCAATTATTTTCATTTATACAGGGCACTGCTCTGTTGAATGATAAAACCATTGAAGAGATTTTCTTTTTCCTTTAGGGTGAATGCAGTATCAAATGCACAAGTTAGAGGAGAGAGTTATGACTCAGGATGCATGGGACAAACAGGTTATTGCATGTTTATTCTCATTCATAATTTTCTGATCCAATTGCAAATTATATCAATACCACATCAAATTTGAAACCATTGGGGAGAAGGGACATTACATGTTAAGGCTGGATATCTATGCAATCCATCTGGGTAGGTTGTGCAAACTGGTTTGGTGCAGAATTCAAACTCTTGCCCAACAATTCATGAACTCATTATCCTGAAACACAGAAAAAAAAGCAATCAAATGTGGTGCAAATTTGCTGCAAACTAAATGCAAGCAAGTTGCAGTTACCACTATGTTTATTATGAACAGGATCTGTAGGTGAGTTGCAGTTACCACTATGTTTACTATTAGTTACAGTGTCCCTTAGCGCAATGGCCAACTCATTTGTATCATGCAAAATTTTAGGAGCAAGGGTATGGCTGTTAATTGGTTTTCTGTTTGGCTTTGGAGGTCTTATTGGATCATGCTGGGTTCTTTTTGGTGCATATGTTGTTCCAGGTTTGTTGATCAAGTCATTATGACACATTTTGCTTTCCTTTTGCCCAACAACTTCATCTTTTCATTGGCATTACCTGTTATCTTCCCGTTTTTCTTTTGATACATGTGCAGTAGGTATTTATCAATTAAACCTGCCATCCAAAGTTTCAGTTTTACCAATGCACCCCAGGGGACATACTGAAGGATATGCAATGATGGCTGGCTACTCACGAGGTAGATGATTTCCCATGCACTGAATGCCGGAATTGTTTTTGGTAAAGTTAGACTGTATTTATCCATGACAACTGTCAGCTAAATGACTTACAACTTGCCACCATGGAAACACCAGTTCCCATTTGATCAGCCAAGTTAAGCAGGATAATTACAATGATGGATGACCTAAAAGCATCTTGTCATCATAACCCCTAATCAAAATTTAGAATTAGTGCCTTGGTGGTGGAGGTAATGAAAACATCAGAAGTGCAAATTGTAAGGCCTCACAGCGTATCAATGGTTCTCCCAAAGAAGAGAAAGAATGCATGAGCTGAATGGTAAAGGCCTTCTTAAAATGGAATTATAGTAAGTGAACCGTTGAATTGGTTGGTTAACTTTTAGCACAGGAAAATCTGTTTGAAGCAACAATTAGTTGTGTAAAGCAGGCTCTTGGATGATAAGAGTTTTGCAGACTGTTTATCGAAAATATTTAAGTGCCAAATGTTTCAATTATGTATCCAGAAATAATGGATCTTTGAGCCAGGATTTGATTGTTCCTTGCTGAGGAGCCAAATTTTCTAATTGCAATATATACATATTTGATCTGTAGATGAAATTTACTGTTAGTACCGGGTGTCCCAAAAAGAATGCAACGGATTTAATAAATACTGACATGAGCTGTTTCAAATTGATAATTGAATGATTATTTTTCTCTAAGTCTGTAATAATTAGCTTAAATTTTGATATATTTTTCAGAATTTTTGGTGACTTGGTTGCAGAGTTAAAAATCAACAAACTTTAAATTTGTTGTCAGGGCAAAACCAGAGCTGCAAACTTCTTTACTGCATTAGTGCAAACTACTATACTGCAAAATTGCAAGAATGGCATACATGAAACTTCACAGGGTTACAGACAAGCAAACAATTTGATCAAGAAACTGTGACAAAAGGGATCCCTTGCTGATTCATGAGCTATCTATAGGTGTGAGAGAGCTTTCAGTGTTAATTTCTAATTAAAAGTATGACTCTAATTGATGAGGGCCTAATCATTTTAGGAAGAGTAAATGTGCCCTGACCAAGATCTTTATGAAAGTGTCTGTTCAATGTTTAATCAATTTGTGTGTTGCATCCTTGTCAGGAGTCTTTGGTAATTGCTGGGACTGTCTTGTTTTATAATATGACATTATGATTCAGTATTGCTAATGCAGCAGCTCTGTTTTTGACGTAGGGGCAATTTTGAAGTTTGCTGATTTTTAACTTTAAAACCAAGTCCCTAAAAATAAAGGAAAATATATCAAAATTCATTCCAATCATTGCAGGTTTCAATAAAAATAATCATTTGATAATGAGTATGAAACAGGTGCCATTAGAATTTTTCAAATCTGTTGCATTTTTCTGGGACACCCAGTAGAAGTTGGCCAAGTATAAGGAAATATCTTCATGTTAGCTTGAAACAATAAATTTGCCCATCAACAGGAGTTCCAGATCCCTGGCCTGGTGTTGCAATCTTCTTACAGAATTCATTCATTTTCTTTAGGTATTTCCAACTTTTTCCTTATCTTTGTGCCCCAATTTCATTTCATTGTCTTTTGTTCTCCAGATTACCCTGCTCAATATTTGAATATTTGACAGAAACTTGGTGAAACTAAATCAAATTACACAGATAACATTAAAGTTTAATAACATGTTTAATCATATATAACTGAAAACTTGCCTATAACCTAATTTTATGTGCTAAGATCCATCTCAAATTAGAGGTCATGTGAAAAAGTTCGCAAATTGAAATAATTAAAGTCCTTTGCATTAATTTTGTGTTGTATAGTCATGTCACATGATGATTGATTGAAACAGACTTTTAGCTATCTGTGAGAATTGATTTATTAAAAACATTTTTTCCAGAACACATAATTATTGAACAAAGTGAGGAATAGAATTTTTTGATGAAATCAACAGGTGGATGAAGTTGCCAATTTTATATACTAGTGGTCTTTGAGAAATAAATTATTCAAAGGTTTTTCACAATCAACATAATCATTGGAGAGAGTGATGTTGATGAAACCGTTTGTTGAACTATGCTGAGACCAGTTTGAACTATAGTCTTTGTCATTTGAACACGCCATAAATGGCAGAACTGTCTTGTATAAGTATTTTTGATTATAAGAAATGTGTTTTTAAAAGTATTTTCGGTATTCATGAAAAATTTCTGGATGTTCCATTTCTTTGCCACTTGTGACTGCAAGTCTTGAATCTAAAGGTTAACCTTTCTCCTTGCAGCATTTTGGTGTTCAAGTTTGGAAGGTCAGAAGACATTTTCTAACATAATTGAGCCAATCAGATCAATCAAGAAATATCTTCTAAACTCCAAGAACAAGTAGGCTATTTGTAAATATGTTGTATCTAATTTATATTCTTTTGTTTCACATAGATCAGCCCATTGCCAATAAGCTCAACTTACAAGCATTCTTTGAATGTTTATGAAATGTTTTAGTGGCATATTTTCTGTGCAATATCGTCCATATATTTTGATACTCTACATCGGTGTCCCTCTAAAACAATCTTTGGATTGCTTATGAGCACACGGGTGTTGTGAGCAGCATAGGTTTCAAATCTTTAAAAAGATGGGTGTAAAATTGTATGACATATTTCTTTGAACTGAATGGCTTCAAAGAAACTTGAACTATTTTACAGTAAATCTGCCGTTGGACGTTGCTGAAATCTTCAATATTTTCAGAATTACTGTGTTGTTCTTCTTTTGTATGAATTCAAGAAAATTTTCAAAAAGAGCTTAAAGCTTTCGTTACTTCTAAACCTGCAGATGAAAGATACAATAATTTTCAAGAAAACCATAATTTATGGATGCCTACAATATGGTATCAAGCAAATCTCTTTCGCTCTTCTGTTTTGGGATTTAGAAATTTGATGACGTCACATCATAAATTGAGCTGAAATATAAAATAGGCTGTAATATCGACAAATAATAAAGATTTCTGAAAAGTCCAACGGTAGAATTCTAGAAAAGTGGCTAAAGTTTCTTCCAAGTCATTCAGTTTAAAGAAATAGGGCATGGAATTTTACACCCGCCTTTTTTCGTAGATTTACAGATTTGGAACCTATGCTGTTGTGAGCAGACTTTTGACAGTAGATAGGCACGTATGGTAGTGTTTAGTCTCTGGTCCATTGGGAGTTTATTCCTCTTCGATTTCCAAGATGAAGGGAGTGCATGAATAGAAGCGTTCAGATGGAAATTGGAAAACTGTAAAATAGATCATGTTAATGCTTAAGGTTACGTTCCTATTAAAGGCTTGTTTTTGCATTCATGCTTTTGCTTGCGTAAACGTGCTTATGTTTGGGTTTTCCCGTTCAGATTGATATGTCCCTTGGATCCCATATAGTAGGTCGTTTTTCTACTTCTGGAATGAAAAGCTCAAAGCTCAAAATCCATCTCGCTTACACGTGCATGTAATTAATCTGTTTGCTAGCCAACAAGCTTTTTCGTATGAGCAGGCCTCTTTCTGCATGCAAATATTTTGCATTCTGAACACTCTAAGGGATTAATATGGCGGAAATTTAGTGAAGCGTTTCTGGAACTGTACGGCAATGAGTCGTAGTTGCAAGGGTATCAGATTAATCTAAGAGGGAATGTGTGGCAGGTATTCAGTCTACTATTTTTACTCCCTTTCATATCGTGCGCAAGGTGCAACACTCAGGCCTCAGATTTAAATTTCAGGCCGGAAATTAGCCAATGTCTGAAAAAAGCGTTATTTTAATATTTTCTCTAGCTTGTTTTTAATGATTTGAAACTCATGTTGCCCAGCAGTGGGTCGATCTCCTTAGACACGTAAACTCAATCCTCCGTCTGTATGACTCTCTCACCTACATAAACATTTGCTGGGGGTCTAAAGATTCACTGATGCGTAACCCTCTAAAAGGTTTTGATCAGGCCTTATAAATCCTTGTAGCTTCGGGAGATGGAGTGAATGAGTACTGCGTTAATAATATTTTGCTGCAAATCATGCTTTATAGCACTTCCTTCATCATTAAACTTTAATTTTTTATAAGCCGGCGACTTCATTAACCGATTGGTAATCATTTTTGTCTTCTCATATGTGAAAATCTAGGCTGATGGAATAAGGCCTCCGACGTGGCTGGTGGAATAAGGCCTCCGACTGTCCGAAATTGCTGAAAGAACGAGTTTATTTCTCTGAGTTGAAATGCCGACGTGAGTGCTCCAACTGAGTTGGTGTGAATCGTGAAGAATAGATCAGTTTTTCGCAGTTTCTCTCTGTGTAACGAGATTTTCAGGCGTCGTATTCATTGTGTGGCAGGTCGGCCAAAAGACACAACACATTGGGTTCTCATCCCGGGGGGTAACTTGAGTTTCCAAGATACGGGATTGTGCCATTCATATCGTAATAGTACCACCCATAAATCCAGAGAAATTTCTCAAAAGTATACCCATGATTCTGGAGAATTTCTGAAAATCATACCCATAAATCCGGGAATGCCAAAACAGCTCACCAATAAATGAATTCTACAGAAAACTATACCCATAACTCTGGAAGATGCAAAAAATTGTTGAAAACCATACCCATAAATCCGGACTCTATCATGAAAAAGGTACCCTAAAAAATGGCGCAACCCCGTTCCATAGACAAGTTAAGTTACACTTCCGTAGACAATTTTTCAAAATCCTATCGGATGACCAAGAAAACAGTGACTCAAGCAAATCTATTGTGCAGGGTGTTTCAGAAGAAATCGCAACCCACTTTCAGTCGAGATTTTTCAAGAAATGATAAGATTTGAATCAATTTGCCGCATTCTGTATGATATCCAAGTTATTGACATTTTTGCAAGTATGGACTATTTTAGATGCTGGAAAGTGATAGGAATTTACATAGACGATAATCCAAATTTGTGAGGGAATATTATATCATTATTTATCTTCAAATACATCTCATGAGGATGAAATCGCCATTTTTCCTCCTCCGCAAGGCATCACCTCAACTGCTTTCAGACCTGAAATACTTTGAACAAATTTTTTTCATAATTTTTACCGGAAAAATGGATTGATTTTGCTTTTGCAGCGTGCTGCATTTGAAATTGGCCGTAAATTTCCCGAATTATGGATTTTGTGGAGATAGGCTTGCTTGATTTCCTAGAAAGGTGGCCAAAAGGCAAGGGATTGATTTAAAGCCATTTCAGATCTTCAAACCAATGAGGAGAGTGTTTGCTTTTGGTAGCTCAAAGCATTTGATAGGGTTTGGCACGATGGTTTGGTCTATAAACTAAAGCGCTGCGGTGTCTCAGGTCAATTACTGTTTATTATTCAAAGCTTTCTAAAGGACAGAAAACAGCGAACCGTTCTGAACGGGCATTGTTCCACTTGGGGGGATGTCTCAGCTGGAGTACCACAAGGTTCTATCCTAGGGCCCTTGTTTTTCCTTGTGTACATAAATGATTTAACCAATGACTTGAAGTGTAACGTCAAGCTTTTCGCCGATGATACATCGTTATTTACAGTGGTCCATGATACCATTGCTGCTGCCGACGACATGAACCATGACTTGGAGCTAATAAGACATTGGGCTCATGACTGGAGGATGTCATTTAACCCAGATCCGCAGAAGCAAGCTGTTGAATTAATTCTTTCAAAGAAACGAATCGAAGTTGACCATCCAGAAATTCGCTTTAACAACATACCAGTTATGAGAGTAGATGATCATAAACACTTAGGAATTATCTTGGATTCAAAATTGTCTTTCTCTACTCATATCAAATCAGCTATTTCTAAAACAAGAAAGGGTATTGGCTTGCTGAGATATCTCTCCAGGTATTTGCCCATGCACACTCTAAATGAATTATACAAGCTTTATGTAAGACCCCATCTAGACTATGGGGATGTTATTTACCATATTCCGGCAAAAGTATGTGATTTTAGTAGTAACATCACTTTACCAAGCCTTATGGAAAAATTAGAATCTGTACAGTATTCTGCTGCCAGGGCTATTACGGGAACATGGAGAGGAACATCGCAAGAAAAGTTGTACACAGAACTTGGTTGGGAATCACTAAATTGCCGAAGGTGGAGCAGACGCCTTACTTTGTTCTATAAGATTCTGAATAATCTTACCCCAAGTTACATGAAGGATCCTTTTCCACCTCAGCGACCGTTGCAATACTGTCTTCGCAACCAAGATGTCATTGGGCGAATAAAGGCCAGAACAGAAAAATTCCAAAGTAGCTTCTATCCTCACTGCTTATCTGAATGGAATAAACTTGATCCTGAAATTAGACTTGCACCGTCGGTTGCTGTTTTTAAGAAAAAACTCCTCTCAATAATCCGACCCCCTGCTAAGTCCTTTTATGGAATACATGACCCAATAGGTTTATCCCACCTTTGTCAATTGAGGGTTGGTCTCAGCAAACTAAACTTTCACAAATTCAAGCATAATTTTAGGGACACTATAAACCCATTGTGCCCATCGAACGATGGCATCGAGGATACGGAACATTTCTTGTTGCTCTGCCCTTCCTTTGCAGTGCCGCGAAGAGGTCTTCTCACTGGAGTGTTAGCTCTGTTACGACCATATGGGTATGTCAGCAATTCTAACGAGGCCCTCATGCAAGTCTTACTGTATGGTGATAAGAACCTTCCTAATGACCTCAATAAAAGCATACTTCTTCTAACTTTAAATTTTATCCACCAAACTGGTCGACTTGATTAGAATATATCAAACTCCATCCTAAGCTTTTCAACCACCATAGCCTCTTTAGCAAATTTTTGTTGTTGTAGTCACGTATATTGTTTGATTTATTCTTTCTTTCGTCTCGTTTTAACGTCAGTAGTTTTTACCTTCATGTTTTGGCTGCAGGGTAGACTAAATGCTTTTGCTCCTTGCGGTATCGTTCTAGTAGTATAGTAGAGTAATTTTGTAAGTAGAGTAGTTAGTAAAGTAATTTTGTTAGTAGAGTATTAAGTAAAATATCGTTGTAAATTTTTATTGGAATAAAAAAAAAAAAAAAGGAGAGTGTTTGATTTTACTTTGGGAATGTTTTAGGTACCTAGCGACTATAACTTTTTCTTTGGACTCTTTCAAATAAGCTTCCCATTCCCACGGTGAGCTGAACCTCGCCCCTCGTTGTTTTGAAGATCTGAAATGGCTGTAAATCGATCCCTTGTTTTTGACGACTTTTGAAGAAGCAACACCTTTTTCAGAAAAATCCTTTATCAGGGAAATTTACCGTTTCGAAAAGAATTGCGAAAAATTCCCATATAAGTTTGGCTAGTCTTTTAGGGACAGAGCAACATTTGAAGCATTTCAGTCGGCCACTTACATTAAAATCGAAAACTTTCAGACAATCAAACCGACAGTTTCTGACAAAATTTTGTCCGAAAGTTTATTTGTCCGAAATGTGGTGATGTCCGAAAGTTTTTTCGTCCGAAAGTTTTAAATTCATTGGAAATAGAAAAACACAAAGAAACGTAACATAAAATGTTAATAAATCAATGTTTTACCAGTAGTACTTAGGTTTCTTGGATTTTCTTTATCTAAAAGTTTGGCTCCTTGAAGCATTTCTTGAAAAAAGTTCACGTATGGCAGCACCTTTTAATTTGGTTTACAGCTGGTTTTATCATTGTTCAATGGGGTGTTCAATCTAACGAAAATTACATTCAAGTGTCCTTGTTGATGTGATGATCATCATGTACCTACTGTAAATTTCATAATGGAATCACATATATTTTGCTATAATGCTTTTTTTTATGTCGTGTTTGGCCGAAAGTTTTTTTGTCCGAAATTCCCGAAAAAGCGTCCGAAAGTTTTTTGTCCGAAGTTTTTTTGCCGAAAGTTTTCCGTCTGAAAGTTTTTGATCTTAATGTACTGTTCGTTCTATAGTACCTGGTGAAAAAATGATAACAGATTTGATTATGGGTAGTGCTAATGATTGACCTTTAGTTAATCGGCAATAACCTGTAAACTAGTCCTCGATAGCTAACTTGGAAGATTTATGCTTGATTTATATCGTTTTTGTTGACATTGGAGCATTGAGAGTAGACATTTTTATGTTGAAAGTCTAGAGTTGGTTCCATCTCCAAACCAGAGCGTTTGGATTTTGGCCAAAGTTGTTAATGCGCTTGTTGTGGAATCTCCTGAATCATAGCGAAGTCCATGCAAGAAGCCTCGTGCTTCAGACAAACTCTTGATAGAAATCCAAAGTGAACTTGATAATTATAATTCACAGATTTTTTCCCGAAGAGACATCTCTGTTTATTCTACAAAAGCCCTGAATTACATCTGCCGAATAAAGTTATTCATCAGCGAAATAATTCCCTTGGATGTGAAAAAATCTTCCTTGTTTGAATACATGCATATGTTTGTCAGTTTTAAGTTTTTACATTTTCATTCAAATGTGTACATAAGCACATGGGTCCCTTGTTCTGTATTTCAATACTGGGTGTATCCTTGAGGAGATTTCCCAAAACAGCGCGTTTGTAGTTTAGGCCAAAGCCTATAAGCTCTGGTTTAGAATTGGAGGCAAATCTAGAATTTCAAGTTAAAAACGTCTACTCTCAATTCTCAAATATGAACAAACAAGGTATCTGTCTTCAAGTTAACTATCAAAGATTGGTTTAAAGATGATTTCCGATTGATTCGAGCTAATTTCTTGACGCTAGCTATGATCAAAGCTGTTACTTGTTTTTGGACACCCGGTCGATTTTCTTGAGTCACCTTTTCTTTGGCTGTCATACGAGGAATATACTTGAGATAATTCAAGGTATGGTCGATATCCGAGAGGCTAGAATATTCTTATGATATTCTTTTATTTTCAAGGCACTGGAAATAGAATTGAATTTTATTCAAAGCAATCCGTAACTTCTAAATGCGTGAAAAAGACGCCTAAAAAACTTCGAGCTAAATGAGGACAATCTCCTCGGTATACAAAACTTCGAGCAAAATTAGGTCAATATTCTCGGGTTACAAAACTTCGAGCAAAATTAGGACAATCTCCTCACTCAACACATTTCATGCTTCTCGAGAGTCAAGAATGAAATCTTTTTCAAAGAAATGACGTGTATGATCGGTTTCCTTGATAAGAATAACTTTTTACGCGTTGATCAAAAAATACATCTCATGAGGATGAAGTTGTCTTTTCCCTTCTCGAGGCATCACCTCAACTCCTTTTAGACGTGAGATACTTTGAAGACGACGCGCCTCTTTTTGATTTGTTCGCGCGCCTCGCTTTCGATCTCTCTCTTAAAGAATTATGTCATAGCTTCGCAATCACAAAGGATGCTACAGAGGAAGATCATTGGGGGGGGGTGAGGTTATACAACTTCCTGGGGTCCCTGTGGTATCGAGGTAGCTACCAAGCAATCATTTTTACATCGGTCTGGGTGATACGACCGCTTTTGACGAACTAAATTTTTACATCCAAGTTGATATTCAAGCTAAGCAGATATTATTGGTTTATAGGAATCTATTGACAAGTCTGCAAGCTATAAGGATAATCCAAAAGAGTAAAAGTTCTGAAACTTGTCAGAGGTTTATCATATTTGAAGGGAATGAACATAACTTTATCAATTGACTGCTATTGATAGTATTCAGCAAGGCTAACCAACACACCCATAGTCTTAGCTACACAATGAAACAGCGTGTTTCAAAGTTATTGAATTCAACTCGGTATATTTTTTACTTTGTCTGGGACAGGTTTTTAACTATATGGATTCCTGTTAATCACTAGAAAATTAAAACTTTTTGTAGAAGTTTTGCATGAAGTAAAACGCTACAATTTTCCTTGTTCAGCAAATTTACTATGAGTAAACAATTCCCCGTCCAATAAATCCCGACAAGGAGCTAATACACAAACATAGATTTATCCCCCGTCCACTAAGGCTACGTTCACATTGCTCCGTTTTCATTTCCATCCGTTTTTGTTGATGAAAGCGCTGCCCGTTCACATTGCTCCCTTTTCAATGAATACGCTATGAAAATGATAGGCGTTCACTTTGTTCCAGCAAAATTGTGTTTTTCAAAACAAAGCCTTTGTTAGTAGCTGTCTAGAAGGCGCCTTCACACTAAAAACGGATCGTTTTCAAAACGCACCGTTTTCAAATTTATGTATTTTCTTTAGCGTTTTCGAAAAGTTGCGTCTTCACAGCTGACGCAACTGTGAAGTTAGTTACTTGTTTGTGTAGTTAATCAGAATAAATTGTATGTAGAGAATTCAAAATATATGAAAAATGAACTGAACTGAACTGAACTGAAAAATGTGAACGCAAGGCCGAAACGGTAAGTTTGCTCCGTTCTCATATGAAAGCAGAGCAGTGTGAACGGACCCAAAATCCTACTAAGGAATCAAAAAGCAATCATTGAATTTACAAATTGACGTTTTCAGGTATATCATGCAGCGTAAAAAGTCGATGTTGAATCTCATCAGAAGTCACTTTGATAAGACGTATCAATAAAGCTTCATCTTTTTTTTCATCACTTGAAATAATTTCCGTCGCGAAATTACTTTCCTTCTCTTCACGAGAATTCGATCGCTTGCGACAAAAGATATGATTTACTCCTGCCATATGAAACTTGTCTAACAGATTAGAAGCTTGCGAATCATTCACCTCCTCTAAATTAGAGCTTGAGGGAGCTGCATCTTGTAGAATAAGCGACCATTTCGCTTGGAAGATCTGCTGCTGCAGTAACTCAGATTCGATCCAATCCTCTTGCTCATCACGAGCTGCTTGTAAACTATCATTAATATCTTCTTGTATATAAAAGCTATTAATGACAAGGAAAGCGACACCGCATACCCAAAACCCATACCAATCATCCCCGTACGTATCCCTGTATGCATCAACGTCCTCTTTGTTTGCGCCTTTCTTGAAATCTTCTTTCGCCGCAACACGTAGAACTTTAATATTTGAGTTTAAACAGTCGAGCAATCCTTCAAGCTCTGTCTTTCCTTTCTTTTCATCATCCTGCTGCAAGTTTTGACTATCCATTATTCCTCCACATAAAACTATAAACTTCGGTGCTGGTTTCATGTTATTCACATGCATTAATAAGGATCTAAACTTCCCCTTATCTTGTTCATTGGCGATCCCTGAGTCTTGCAGCGTAACGAATAAGAAATAGAACGGCTCGCTCAACGATGGCTCCAGAATCCTCGTGAACATGGAAATCCGACGTTCCCTCGCCAATACGAGCGTAGCTGAATTGCTAAACTTGAATGATTTTTCTTTGTTAGTGATTATGTTCGAAGCTTCTGGCGGGATGTACAGTCTCATGTTTACCCTGCGTCCTGCACTGTGATTCATCTTCGATGGCTTTTTAACAGGGAACTTTCTTTTACTGCTTTCCTCTTCGCTTGAAGCTAAAGCGTGTTTCTTCAAGCATGTGTTTTCGTTTCTTGCAGAGAATTACACAGTTTTTGTGAGCAGACAACAGTTTTCCTTGTCATGGTAGTTGGAAATCTTTAAATTGAGTGTCTTTCGAGGAGCTTTGATGAAACCTCTTAAGTATATTTTGAAAACCACAGCTCTCCTATGCAGCAGCTGCTTGCCAATTTGCATAACAAATAATCATTCATTGCAATTCTCTTCGCTTTTCTCTGCGATTCTTAATGTTTGTAATTGCAAGAATACACAAAAGACACATCTATGAAAATTTGTAATAACAAAATTTTTACCAATAAATGCAAGTTATCTTGCAGTATGAGAAATAATATCTTCAAGTATAGTTACAAGGGATTGTAGCAAAACAGGATTCGCCTTAAAGCAATGTTGAATGTTGAAGATCGCAAAATACACAAAAGCACATCAATGAAAATTTGTAACAACAGAAAATTTTTACCAACAAGTGTAGGCAGCATGCAAAATAATGATTTCAAGCTGATGTCTTTTGACAAAGAAGCTGCTTGAAAACAGTTTTGAATGTTTAAGATTGCAAAAATACACAAAAACACAGCTATGAAAATTTGTAATAACACAGAATTTTAACAATGAGCGTAAGGTATATTGCAGTTTGCAAGGCAATTATTTCAAGCTGATGTTATTAGGCAAAGACGTTGCTTAAGAGCACTTTCAATGTTTAAGATCGCAACGAAAACACAACTGTGAATATTTGTGATCACACATATTGCTCACCAAGAAATGTAAATTATCTGGCAGTTTGAGAAATGATAACTTCATAGAGCAGTTATGAAAAAACAGAAGTTGCTTAGGAACAATTATGAAATTTAAGATCGCCAAAAGAAACACAATGAAATTTTGTAATAACACTAAACTATGCTTTTACCAAAAACGGAACGCAAGTTATCTGGCGGTTTGAAAAACAATAACTTTAAGGCAGTGTTTATGAACAAAAGAGAAGCTGCTTGAGACCAATTTAAATGTTTAAGATGCAAAGATACGTAAATTTGCTACCTTCAAAATCTGTAAGAACTTAGACTTTTTACCAAGAAACGTAAGTAATTTGGCAGTATCAAAACAAAAGATCTCGATATCAAACAAAGACGTTGCTGGTAGCATTATTGTACAGCGCGTCTATTCGTTACTCGTTTACTCATAGATAACAGCTATTTTTGATTAAAGAAGCAGAATGCTGAATACTGACAACCTACTGCTAGGCTGATTACCTTAGCATAGATTCCAAATCTTAGCGCCATATTGTCATAAGTTGTTGTATGTTGTCCTTTGAAGCTCCTTCAAAGGGGAGGGTGCGGAGATGGCGCTTGGGGAGATGAAGTTGAAACGGGAAAGCAGCCCACTGAAAAGCCGAACTCAAGATGAAAGCAGCTTTGATCGATATACAGTTGATGCATAAGCTTCTCAGTACAGAAGAGGTCCCAAATCTTTAAATCGGTGTAAAAAGGCGGGTGTAAAATTTAATGACCTATTTTTTAAACTGAATGACGTGAAAGAAACTTTAGCCACTTTTCTATGATTCTACCGTTGGGCTTTTCAGAAACCTTGAATATTTCTCGAAATTACAGTCCATTTCTTATGTCAGCTCATTTTATGATGTGACGTCATCAAATTTCTTAATCACAAACCAGAAGAGTGAAAGAGTTGTGCTTGATACTATAATGTAGGCATCGATAAACTATGGTTTTCTTGAAAATTATTTGACCTTTCGTCAACAGGTTTAGAAATTACGACTGTTTAAAGTTTTTTTTCAAAATTTTCTTGAATTCTTAAAAGAGAAGAAAACACTGTAATTCTGAAAATATTGAAGATTTCAGAGAAGTCAAACGGCAGCTTTACTGTGAAGTAGTTCAAGTTTCTTTTAATTCGTTCAGTTCAAAGAAATAGGTCATATAATTTTACACCCAGCTTTTCAAACTGTGTGCAGTATTTACTGAGATTTAGCATAGGACTCAAATATTTCAAAAGGTTGGTGTAGTAGTAGCGGTATATCAGTTAGGCAAATAGCGAAACTACGACTATGGATAATTCTTGGTGTAAAATTCCCTTGCATTTTTCTTTGGATTCAAAATGGCGGTATTTATCAATTTTGAGGCTCTGACGTCATCAAATTTCTAAATCCGAAACAATAAGAGCTACAGATTTGTGCTTGCCGCCATATTGTAAACCGTCATAAACTATGGTTGTCATGAAGATGGTATCAATTTTCCTCAAGTAATTTAAGATTTACAATGATTTTAATTTTTTCCAAATTTTCGATGAATTTTCACGAAACTAATCAAAATACCGCTATTTTGAAATGATCAAGAAATTGAAAAACTACCACGGTAGATTTATAGCAAATAACCTACAATTCGTTTCAAGTAATTCAATTTATAGAAAAATGTAATACAATGTTACATCCATCATTTCAAACTTTGAAAAATTCCAGCGCTATGCTCTGAGATTTATCCTTCGCAACTATGGAAGGTTACGAACATATTTGTTTTCTTGCAAAGGCGTAGGAGACAAGGGACTGGGGGCTGTAGCCCCCCCCCTCCTCGACGTTGGAAAATTTGCAAAAAGGGCAGAAAATCGGCCTAAAGTCGGAAATAATGCTCCTAAACAGACAATGGATTTTCATCGGGCATCCCCTCAAATTTATGTTGCCTTATGCCCATGTTTTCTCATTTCAAATAAATTTCGAGTCATTCCAGAGGAAACTTCCCCACAATGGCTTCATTAAGCTGCTAAAAGTGTGATGCAAATCGTTCTCTAGCGATTGGCAAAAACAGCCATGATTTATAAATTTTTAATTCATCACTTGGGAATTTTTTGTATTTCCTACTAATTTCCCTGGATTTTAGAAATAGCGGACGAACCTTCTCGAATGAGAATCAATTCTAATGTTGAACAGTTTTCAAAAAATAGAACAAAACTGTGGCTGGCATGAATTATTTAGATAGTCTTAAGAATGAAAGCAGGCGATGCTTTTCACGATCGAGGAAAAAAATTTCTCAAAGTAATCACCGAAATCAAGGAAGATATCTAAAAATATAGGAATGCTTATTCCAGTAGAATAGAATCCTGCCGTAATCTCCTATGAATAGAATTTTCTTGAATTTCATGAAATCTCCAGACGACAACAAGTTTAATTCGTGCCATTGTTTTTTGGGAATGAATGACAAATTAAGTCAAAGTTCTTAGGCCTGTACCGGAGATGTTTGAATGCATGTAGATCTGAAACCAGGTATCAGATTCCTATGAACTGGTAATATCTTTTCAACTAACGTATCAACTTAGGTAAAAAAACTTAGTTTGTCAAAGTCAGCCGTATATTCTCAAATAGGCCATTTTCACAATGACGTCATTTCTTGTGAAATCCATCCTGGAAAATCCTTTGCCTCGATGTGATGTGAATCTAAAGCTTAATACCGTGCATTACCCTCCGCAACGCATGAAATATTTTTGTACGTGTATTTGCTACATAATAGATCGGGTGCAGATTCCTCCATCTTTTGCCTCGAATCGATTTGAATGTGAAATAGGTCCATTACAAACGAAATATGTCATGGAAAAGGGCCTAAATGACGCGTCCTATAACTCAGACGTGCCAGAGAACCACCATTTTTCTTTGAAGACAAACATTTAAAACGACTGATGTTTACTTCTGAGGCCTAGATCTGCAGTACAGAACGCCAGAAAGGGAGTTTATTAAATTGGGAAATTGAAAAGGACAACTTTAGATACCCTTAAGGGAAGCAAATTCGAATAGAAAACGAGGAATCTTTTAAAGTTCTGAAAAAAAGTAACATTGCGTTGCAGTCGCAATTGCCGTCGTGGTTTCTTAAACTCGCTCTACCACGGTAGAGACGACGTAAAATTGAATTTTGTTCAACTTTCCCAGCTCTTAAGGTGACTCTGCAACACGCTCTGATGAGCACGGAAAGCCGGTTTTCAGAATTCCTCCACTCTAGAAACTTGTTAATTGCTCTGCAACCAATGGGGCTATCGCAATTCTGTAAAAAGTATGAGATTGCTCATACTCTTGGCAATCGAAAGACCTATTTAACGAAACTGTTGGTTTTCACGACTTTGGAGAAGGCTCATTGCAAAATATTTTACTAGCTTCAGAAGAACTGCATTTTCCACTCCGCTAATCTAAAGAATTTGATCAAACTTTTTTACCAAACACACGATTTGCTCACGGAAACACATGCCAAATTGGAAATCTAAAGCTTGGCCAGTTTTTCCGCGAGGGAATTCTAAATTTTGTTTCAGGGTCACCTTAAGAGCGTGTTGCAGGGTCACCTTAAGATGCTTCTCCCAACACAAGAAAGTTTAATGGGAACAAACGTCAGCACTATCCCAGCACTGGTGCCCGCCAGTCTCAGCAATGCCCCCGCCACTTACGGCTACGTGGAAACCAGGCTTAAAATTTGAGATGTAAGTACAGTTTGGTTCTCTGTCGTCATTTTCGACTGGGGCTGGGCTCCACGGAAGCGGTCCAAAATAACATCGGGACAAAATTCGTAACCATGTACCGTAACTATGGTCTGGCCTTCTGTTGCCATTGTGGCATG
Organism: Aurelia sp. 4 Dawson et al 2005; assembly: GCA_964019985.1. Lineage (NCBI taxonomy): Eukaryota > Metazoa > Cnidaria > Scyphozoa > Semaeostomeae > Ulmaridae > Aurelia > Aurelia sp. 4 Dawson et al 2005. Next base: position 20,708,694 of record OZ026501.1, on the reverse strand, counting down.
CTTTAAATCAAGTATGTTTTAAATCTTGCCTGCTAACAGAACGACGCTTAACTAGCCTGCGTGCAGTCATTCTTTTGTAAAATTGAAAGAAGGTGAAGTTGTTTCAATTTACACAAAACAATTCAATTTACACGAAAGAAAGACTGCACGCAGGTTACGCTTAACCGGTTTTCCAAATAAGGATTGATAAGTTTGAGAAGTTTCGCTGGTTTTGTCCAGGCGTCAACAAGCTGCTTCCCTGGCACCCAGTACCCTCAAGGGAGCGCGGTCGAGTTGACGCATGGAACCAGACTGATGCGATGTAAATATTTGCTGCGCTGCGCGGCATCAACATTCTTACACAATCTCTTCAGCTAGATCGATGTCAAATCATGGGTAGACTTGCTCCAAGTCTTTTCCGAGATATATCAGCACTAAGGAACATAGTTACTTCTGCGGGGGCGTCCTCTACGAAGTTTACGCCCCCGCAGAAGAAACTATGTTCCTTAGTGCTGATATATCTCGGAATAGACTTGGAGCAAGTCTAAATCATGGGTGGATGGGCGATTCATAAGGTGACTGCCGTCATAAAAATAGAGCTTTTATAGACTTCAATTAAGACTTCAATAGAGCATAATAGAGTTTGAAAAACGTTAGAATTCATTCCAGGAGACAAAAGGCACTTTTTTTCTATCATTTCCTAACGCAGTCGAGGCGCAGAAAATCCTCTGCGGTATCCTTGAATCTACGTCATCAGACATAATGACTTTAAAAGCGCAGCATAAATCGAAGAGAAACTCCTCCTCGAGCTGAACATCATAAGAACTAATGGTCAATTATCCAACAACAGGGTCAAAGATCACGGGAAGTAAATTTTCTCTCGCAGAAAGCTGTGAAATATCATCGCTAATTCCACGATTCTCGCATTGCGTGATAGGAAAAAGACCCACACACTCTGTTCCCTTGTTTGCAAACGCTTAAAGAGGCGTGATCTTGTCGTAAAATGCTGCTTAAGCGAAGATAATAAGATGAGCGCAGATGCTGACAAACGAGAGCGGCAGCTGCTGATAGCCTTTGCAAGATATCTTCGCAAGCTACTCTCCTCCGTGAGGTTTCTTAAAAAATAAGGTAAGAGGAGGAAAGGCCTTCCTGATAGCTCTTCCTTTCTTCCTTTCTCCCTTCGCAAAATTACAGACCACGGAATGTACGGAACTAATAAAGAAAAGCCTCAAAGAAACTTCGCGGAGGAGAGTATTTGCAAGCGGTAACCGTTATGCACAGCAAAATCAAGCTTCGAACCAAACCATGGGTTGTTAGACACATCAGTTATGCTTCGGTAAATATGCTGCTGCGGAGGAAAATATGTTTAATTCTGCAGAGGAGGCATCAAATGAGTTGAACGCCAAAGGAAGAGCAGTCGTTTCGTTTCAAATCGAGTGTTTTGTGATGAGCCTAAAAAACGCAAAACGTAAAAAGTAGGGAAAGCAATGAAATCACAGTTTTGACAGCCAGCTTTGGAAAAATTGCCTTCTTTTGATACCCGGCGTTAGAAAAAGAGGTGAAAACGATACCCAGGGAGGAATGCACATCTCACAAACCCCACCCGGGTACGCAGAGGAGTAAATAGCTGAGACAAACCCGAGACCATAAGATGGTGACACTAGCAAAGTCTGCGATCAAATGTTTTGGAATGGGTGTTCATTTAGGCGTTATCGCAAGTACTGCGTGGTATCTAATTTGAGATGGAAATATGCGCCGCTTCAGCGTGGGAAAGAACAAACGTTTATCTTTAAGAATCGACTATTGATTCGTTTTAACTATCCTTTATCATTCGTGTGGGAAACTTGCAACATTTATGTCTTGTATGACATAAATATTTAGGTCCACTTTGGTCGTATGGCTATGTTGGTCTGTTATGAATTTGAACATGTATGACCCTTGTGTACATATATTTTTTGTAAGACACTGCTTACAAGAAACTAAATTCTCAGATCGCCAAGAAATAAAGAAACTCCAGTACTAGGAAAGATAACTTTTGGAAGTATTTGTCTTGATAAAAGGAAATCCTTGACATTCTATTCCTTCCATTCCATTTTCACTTGTTTCTTTTATCAGGTTACTCAGAAGCTACCTGGGTGATGTCGAAACATCAGAGATGCTTCAAAAAGCTTTGCTTTAAATGTTCAGGAGGGCGCAGGCAGTGAACATAAAGTTTTGAAGCCTTTAAATTTGTAAGAAAATATGGGTAATCAAAATGTGATAGATAATTTTAAGAAACTTTCAGTACTGGCCCAAATTCTAAGATTGTTGTAAAGATGCATGGATTTGAACCATTCAAATTCGGCAGTCTTGGACATAAATTACTGTTACCTATTTTGCCATGGTTTAAAAAATTAGGGAAAAGCTGCAAATACTTTAATTGTTCGAATATAAGACAGAATTTATTTTACTCCAATCAAGCAAATGCTCTTAGTGCAATGATTTTCAAAGTGGAAGCTTTTCTCTGAATCCTGGTCTGTAATGTGTGTTGTCGTTTGTGAATCATATAAATAGCCTTCGAGTAAGATGCAGCTTGCCTGCTGGCCATCAAAACCATCTGCATCAATGTCGGTGTTTAATACTTCAAATTTAGAGAAACAGATTGAGGACAGGTGGCAGCACGTCGAAAATGCAATATGAGTACTTTCAAAATGAAAAGAAATAAACGAATGCAAAACAGGAAGAGTGTGGTTGTATTCAAGTATTCAATCAATCATTTCGAAAGAAGAATGAAATTTCTGTTTTTGATTCAACATTAGGGGCTTCAACAAGCCATGAAACATTTAAGGAATCTTTGACTGCATTTGAGCAGGTGTTGAAAAGCGCTTTGTAATGCTCTGCATGTAGCTTGCGTGATGCGTGCATATTTTACCTCACTGCGAAAGTTTTTTATGCTGAACATTTCGAACAAATTCTATCCATCTTGATTCTATCCATTCAAATTTGGCGCTAAAACTAAAATTGGTTCCAGTCTCCTGTAAGATGCTTCGTCACGCGCATGTGAGCATGATAAAGGAAGTTGAGAGGAAAGTCATATGACTTGAGTCACATGATACCGGATCACATGCCTTCCTTTCTCGTTAGGTGCCATACTGTTCAAGCCCTCAAAGTCCTAACAGTGGTCAGTGCAAAGGAACTTTGTTTTTGCTGCAGATTTGAAAACGTTCTCTGTATCCAAAAATTGAACGATGAAAGTGCGATGAATTTTGAATTCGTGCGCCACATCGTTTTCAAAACGTGTAAAACGTGCATTTCAGATTCCTAGCAAATGCTGAGCTCATTCAAGTGTAATAGGAATGCACATCTCATCATTCTTGGTATCTAATCACGCTATAATCATATGATCATTTACTAATATCACGTGCTAACCTTGATGCTAATCATTGCTAATTGGTATTATTATCTTAGTATTTTTACGGGGACTTAGTATTTTTACTTTCAAGCATGCGCATTTACTTTCTGTCAATCTTAATTATTTCGTGTATATATTTTGCCACACCTTAATTAGAAGGGAGAGTTAGAATACTAGAGTTTGAGGATGGAATGAAAACGTGATCACCAAACATGTAGTACTCTCTGCGCAACACCTCAAAGCCGAGCGAAGTGCTCCTATCACAATGGTGAAGGACCCGTGCTTCTGTCAGGATACTATCACAATGGTGAAGGACCCGTGCTTCTGTCAGGATACTATCACAATGGTGAAGGACCCGTGCTTCTGTCAGGATACTATCACAATGATGGAGTATCCGATCTTATTTGCGTTTTTGAATTAGAAGACACGTTCCCGCTCAATGTCGACGGAAGAAATTTTGGGACTAATTCAAGGTCTCGCTGGAGTTGTGAAGACAAACCAAGTTGCCCAGCATGATGCTTGTCTGGAAACTTCTCAACAAATTGCCCAACTGAGCCAAGCTGTCGCTGAATTAACAGCCAAGACACAATCTGCAAGCCTATCATCTGCAACTCCTCGTTTGCCCCAGCTTAGCCTTCCCGAATTCGACAAGGAAGAAAATTTGGATCGTTTCCTGGACCAACTTCGAGCGATACTCGTTTCCTCAGGAATTCCACCGAATTTATGGCTGCTGTACCTAAAGCAACAATGCCGCAAAGATGCTCGTTCTTATGATCTTATTTCAGAACATGAACAGCATGCTGATGCCCCCCCGTTCGACGCCAAACATGAAGACCATACGGTCTGGTTTGAAAAATGCCTCGAGACGCTGCATCGCCAACGTGGAATCCCTAAGGACCAACGTATCCAACAACTGCTCTCCATTTACTATACGATGAAACAAAATCCATCAGAAAGTGTCGCAGACTTTGCTCATCGTTTTGCCGAACATCAACATGCACTCGAAAAATTGATTCCTGGCATTCACCGTCCTTCTGCCGGCGATGATACTGAACTGATTCATGCTTTCGCCTTGAAACTCAGACAAGACATCTCCGCAGACATTTTGAGCCGTGATTTCAACTTTCCAAACCTCGCCAGTCTGGTAGAAGCCGCCAAACGCTATGAGTCTCGCCATCCCCCTCCCTCCCAGCCCGTGGATGTGGAAAAATGGACTCCTGTTGCACAGTTTGCCGCGCCCAGAAATCGAAGCCAAAAAACGGAAGAAGTGAAATTAAGGGACAGCTCTCAGGACTCCAATGCAAAGTCAGGTGATTTAAAACGTATTTGTTGGTTGTTTAACCGTTATCCTAAGGCGAATTGTGAACTGCCAAATGGCCAATGTTCTAACGGTTATGTTCATAAATGCAAAAAGTGCAATAAATTAGGCTGTAAACCACATTTTCACAAGCGTTCTGCTCAAAATTCACAACAGAGCAGTAATTTCTCTCATGGTAGAAATAGGCCAAATAATCCGCCTAGATCTTTTGCAAACACAGTTAGTGTAGAATGTACTGACCAAAGTACCGCACAGCATGACAAAGGTGATAGGGATCTTTTAGTTGCAATCCATGAAACAATGCAGACCATTGCAAAAGGGCTTAAAGTAGCTGAACAACCGCCTGCTCCCGCGCAATCTTCACAGTCTCAATCGCAAGATCAGCTTTTCGGGATGCCTGCAATAACTTCCATGCCTGCCAATTTGAATGTTTTGGGACTTGATCTTGCGAAGAAAAACATTTTATGGACTAAAATCACGTCCGCAGGGGTTTCCCTCCCTTTGCCCTTGGATAGCTGTTGCTCCGTTTCTCTTGTCAGCCAAAAACACGCCGAAAAAGTGGCAAAATCTCGCCCGGAACTTGTTTTTACAAAGTTGGAGCAACCTGTAAAAGTTTCTGTTGCAAGTCCATCTACTTCTCTTCACGCTGTAGGGACTATGCAAGTTCCAATCACTTGGGCAAACGGTCGTTCATCTACTTTCGTTATGCTTGTTGTTCCAGGTTTAGCATGGCCTATTTTGTTCGGACAAAACCACCTAGAAGCCACAGATGCTTGTGTTCGTTTTAGCAAACGCAGAGTGTATTTTGCTCATCAAGATATGCGTTTTGAGGTTCCAAGCACAAATTCAAACCCACTTGCTGAATTTCCTCAGCTAGGGTCACCGCCAAATTCAGCTGCGTCTTCCGCCCATGTTACTTGTTTGGTCACCACGCGACCATCACCAACAGCAGGGGAACAACTTACTTTAGGAAAAGGGTTTACCCTCATCCCAGTTTGTTTGCTACTTGCAGCCTCCCTGGTTGGTTCGTCCCTTTTCTCTGAGCCTTTGTGGCTAGAGGGGGCCTCCCTTGCTCCTGGGATAAGTGTTTTAAGTGGGCCTATTTCGTTGTCGTGTGTTTCGAGCCAATTGGCTCCGGGGACACCAGTTCCCCCCGCAGTTTCTTCTGTTCGCCCAACCCAAGCTCATCCAGGCCCCCCGGTTCCCACGCTAGGAATCTCATTAGAAAGTATGCAAGTTGGTGATTGGTCCAGTGATGACGCAAACGTTAATCTGCCTGCGCCTGACCTATTGTATTACTCAACTGTATTGATTCGCTCCACAAAAGCAAAATTTGTGTTGCCTTTAAATGCGTTGTTGGGTTACATCCGTCCCATGGCTCCAGCAGATGAACAGAGTTTGAATAGTGCAGTCTCCAACACAGCAAAGCAATTAACTAATGAATGGTATTCTTTTGCTGTGAACAATACATCAAATGTGCATAATGAAGCTGTTCTTTCTTCGCCTACGACCAACGTTGCCATGGGAAACTTTAGATCTGAGTTGCCTAACGAGGTTAAATTTAGGCCAAAACAAACAGCACATGCAACTCAGACAGGGCTAGATTCTTCGATTCTTTCCGACTTTTTGGAGCCAGCTGTTTACGCGCACAATACCTCGCCAATTTCAGGAACTTCGGATATAACACCTTTCTTTTTGGTTTTTGGTCGAGATGCGCCTTCGCCTGAAACAATTTCATTAAATCTGCCAGCCACTGCGCTGCCTGCGGATCATTATGCAGCACATCTTGTTTCCCGCGTGAAAGATGCACATACGCATTTTCGAGCTATAAAAGCAGATTTGCGCAGACGCCAGCGCGAGCTTTACGACACTGTTTCCCGCGATATTGATGTGCCAGAAGGGAAAACCGTCTATCTGCGAAAAGATAACGCGCCAAATCAAGCTGGACTTGCTTCGCGTTTCTTATGCTCTTTCGATGGCCCATATATCGTTACTGGTCATCCACACGGTCGCAAAGATTTGCTAACACTCCGACACGCCAAAACAGGTGAACCTCATCCACGTCAGGTCAACATAGAGAAAATTGTTGTAGTTCCAGACCCGGAAGCGGATGACTTACGTCCACTTGAAGAAGCTTTGGTAGAACCAGATTTACTTGAAGTAGAACAAGCTCCGCGCAATGCCAACTCCGATTTAGCCAATGTTGCATTCGAGTTCGGAAAATATTTGGAGTCTCTACCCTCCAAGTCTGCAATCTCCTCGCAAGCTTGCAAGCATGTCTACGCAAATTACCCCTCAGCTAGAGAAATATTAGCACGCCATGGTAAATTACGTGGTTTGGTAAAATCGTGCCCATACCTCCAGCTAGATGGTGGTTTACACGGAGGAACATATACAATGTCATTAAACCTCCAGGTATTTAATAAGTTACGTTGAAGTTAGTTGTATCATCTTATAGCTTCATGGACATTATCGTAGCTTACGTATAAGAAAAAAAACGAAAAAAAAATTTTTCTGTAAAAATTTTTTTTTTGATAAGGAGGATGAGAATGTAATAGGAATGCACATCTCATCATTCTTGGTATCTAATCACGCTATAATCATATGATCATTTACTAATATCACGTGCTAACCTTGATGCTAATCATTGCTAATTGGTATTATTATCTTAGTATTTTTACGGGGACTTAGTATTTTTACTTTCAAGCATGCGCATTTACTTTCTGTCAATCTTAATTATTTCGTGTATATATTTTGCCACACCTTAATTAGAAGGGAGAGTTAGAATACTAGAGTTTGAGGATGGAATGAAAACGTGATCACCAAACATGTAGTACTCTCTGCGCAACACCTCAAAGCCGAGCGAAGTGCTCCTATCACACAAGGAGGGGGGGGGGGGAGGTACTTACTTCACTCATTCGACAGTCTTTACCATTGACTTTGGTGGATTTTTCTTGAAAACAAAAGGATTTTTGTCACAGATGTGGCCAATTTTTGGAAGTGAAATGCCTTTCTTACTCATTAACCTAGTACAGAGGTTGCCTATATTTGGGGTCTAAGATCTTACACCCCTCCTGAACATTCCAAGAGGAAGTTTTTTGAAGCCAAGCCAATGTTAAGACTTTATTCAAGTACCTTCCAAGTGATATTATACGGGAAAGAAGTGAAAATTAAATAAAACATGCCGATAAATATGCTAGGGATTTCCTTTGTGAAAATAGATGGTTTCTTAAGCTATATTTTCGCAGTACTACAGTTTCTTAATCTTTTGGCGATGGCGATACGAGAGCTGAGTTTCTTTCTTATAAGCAGTTTCTTATGAAAAAACCGTGTTTGGAGAATGCTCCTCGGAAGACATGACACACATGGAAACCCCCATGACAACAAGTCACAGGAGTGTTTATGATAAAGACCTTTAAAAATCTGCAGAGACTCTCTTCTATCGTCACAAAGAAACCAGACAAGCATAGCAAAGAAGTGGTGAGGAAAACTTCCTTGTATTTTCTGGTATTTCCATCTATATTATATGTCCCGATGTATTTTGATAATGGTAAATAGTTTCAGAATTCTCGAAAGATATTCCAAGACCTGGTGGCTTTAGGGAGACCTTTGAAGGTGCAAACCGGCCGGTGTTCGCGGCCTATTTGTCGAAGAACGACGCTAACACTTCCAGACAAAAACTAAAGACAACACGAAATATGTCTCCTGATGTCTTTCAGCTCTAGCCCTAGTGGCATGATGAAAGGCTTTAAAAGACTGAAGACTTTGTCTTGTTAGTGCACCGGCCGGCCAACCAATTATATTTGAGTGGCAAGGTGGCGCCATCACCGCCAAACAATTTGAGACAGTTGCATAAGCAGGAATGGCGTTAACCGTTAGGCATTTTTATTTGACGCCAAAAGATCATAATATAAAATAAATCAATGAAGACTTCCTAGTTGGCTGAATTTTTCTATCGTAGATTTCTCCACTCCCCATAGAATGCATGTTGATAGGTTTTTATCATTGTCAAGAGTTTTATATTGTCATGCATGCAGATATTTTCTGAAAGTGAAAGGTCAAAACAGGGGTCAATCCTGTGTCTTTTGATTTCTTTGAGATTAGTGTTGGGACCTTTGTTGTTTTATTTTGATGTAGACATGAAATGTTGTGGTACATACACCACAAAGAGCATGAAAACCTATTGCAACCCTGCAGAAAACCCATTCATTGCAACCCTGCGGAAAACCCATTGCAACCCTGCGGCTGTAACACAAATACTAGAAAGGATAAAGAGTTAAACTGTCAAGGAACTGCTTGAAAGAAGAAGTGAATCACACCGTAAATCATGTAAATTTTTCTAAAGAATGCCCAAATCCCTGAAAATTGACACAAATCCCCAAAATGTTTGAACTCTCAAAAATATTGAAAATCTCAAATGCTCAAAAATTTTGATGATCCCGAAAAGATTTGAAATCTTTAAAGATCTTTATAAAGCATTAGAAAATCTCAAAAATCTTTGAAAAATATGAGAAATTTTTTATATCTCTTGATTTATTGTGCAAAGTATCTTGGAGTGATTTGCCACTCAGTGCTTTTAATCAATTGAATTGTTTGTGAAAATAAACCAGATTTTGCCTCCACAAAAAATCACATTTTTACCCTTTAAATTTCAAAGATAAGAGGAATACTTTTGATCTTGAGAAGTCTGCTGAAAAATTGACCATTGAAGCAAGGGTACAACTGTTCCAGAAGAATGGCTCTTGAATTGGTTGATTATCAAAGTACTGTGAGCAAATAAGTGATATATGGAAAGTTGCCGAAACACCTAGGGGTACTATTCATCAGCCACATGTGCAACTTAAAGTAGCAGTTTTATTATTTCCTAGAACAGTAAAATCTCAGCATTATATAAGAACAGTGAACTTCATTTCAACCAAGAACGCAGTTTACATTGGAGCCTTCAAATTCTGTTAGACAGCTGTGTTTGAACAACTTTTTTCAGATCCTGTTGCCTTTAGGAACCTGGTGAAAAGTTTAGGAACCTGGTGAAAAGTGTAGCACTTGCACACCCAACAAAACAATATGATATCAAAACAGACATTAGATAAACAATCAAGAACTCTTCTTGCACACTTGAGGTTTTGGAAACAGCTGTCCTGTTTCCCTTGCTGGTGACAGACCCCTTGCCAAGTGAGAAAACATTAAATTGCTAAAACATTGACTGTAAAACAATTTTTTCCTTTTGTCCATGCATGGAAATGTTTACTCACAAACCAATGTTTAGCAAACTTTGTCAGAGGAAGTTTGATCAAGACAGTTTGTCTTGCACAATCATTCAAGCAAAACAAAGGTTCTAGAGAGACAACTATGTCAGAGCGGTTTAAAATAAAGGATCAAATTTCTGGAGCATGAAACAAAATGTGACATTGAAAGATTATGTGGTTTGATTCTGTTGCTCAATATGCACAGAGAGCCAATAAAACATTAGATGTAACCTTTAACAGAACAATGGTCTCCTTTGTTTTGAAGATTAAGTGCTTTTGACATGCTGGATCATGTTTTAAAGGCAGTCTGTCACGTGTCTGATTGGCAGTTACAATCAGAGATCAACACAATGGATTTCTTTGTGAATCTGTGTATTTGAAACAAAGGAGGGCTAATCTTCTTGACTTTTTATGGCCGTAGAAAGTCAGAGGCCGTAGAAAGTCAGAGGTGACTTTTTATGGCCGTAGAAAGTCAGAGGATCATCGGCCATTCAAATTTCCTATTCTTCGTATTGTTATTATCACCCAATCAAATGCGTGACAGACTGCCTTTAACTGATTCAGATTTCAAGCTGCTGAATAAGGAAACTGAAAAATTATTCATTGTTGTCTTGTGTGTCAATTGCTCCAACTTAAAAAGGGAGCTTTTTAGAATGCAAATGAAAATGCATAAATTTGAAAACAGTGTGCTTTGATAATGATCACTTTTCAGTGTGAACTCCAAAAATGGAGGCATATGAAAGGAATTTGCTTTCCTTTGTCTCAGCCGTTGATTACAATGATATATATTCAAACTCTTCATCAGTGCCATTTTGATGCTACCAACAGAAGGCTAGTTTGTTTTTGAATGCATTTCAGTTTGATATTTAAAAATCCAACTGCACAAGATCCTTTAAACTAACAACAATTTACTTAAGATATAATGAAAATAAACTCAATTCGCACATAGGGCAGGGGAACATACAATCATTCTTGACATCTGCTCAATAATTGCAAAGGGTACCTTGTTTAGCATCAAGGGTAGTGAAAAATGGATCTTTTGGGGGCTGAATTGGGTTTATGTACAACTTTTAAGATGTCAGCTAAAGCCTCCCTGTCCAAAGCTTTGGAGCCATTGAAATGTCAGCATTACTACCAAATGATTGTAGCCCATAAAGAGTCATCCACACCTCTGTTACATTATTCTTTGAAATGTGTTCTGTCACCCTGTGGTCAGCAGTAGAAAGGGGCATCTCTCATGAAACACTTGATAAAAACAATTCAAAGTCATCTTGTGATAATCTGTTGTCACCTCCTACATAAACTCATGACTTTGTGCTGATTCAATGTTTACATGCACATGACTTTAGCATGCACGTTTATCTGTTAACAAAATAAAAACGTAGCATATTCCTATGTGTTACATACTGTATCTGTGAGAGACTTGCTGGCTGTTTTGAACAGGATACTGGTGTGCATTCTCAATTTTAAGGTCAAATTGACAAACATTCGCCAAGTCGCAGAGTAAGATTTTGAATTCATTTTTTGAAGTAATTATTTGGATATGGTTGTACATTTATTACAAGAGGATAGTAATAGTTGAAATATTTCAAACTAATTCATGATAAAGTTATTGCACTGAAGCAAGTCCTCCAAACCATTCAGTTCAAAGATGATTTAAATAGCCATTTGATGTAAAGTCTTGATGCTGAATGTAGCAATATGATTCGTAATTTCATTTTAGCATTCACACAAAATGAAGTTTTTATTAATTGTGCTGCTGGTTGCACCTGCCTTTGGCATGGTAATCCAAGATGCTGCATGGCATGTATGGAAGCGTACCCACAGCAAAAATTATGCTGATGATGGTGAAGAGAGAGTCCGCTATGTTATTTGGCAAGAAAATCTGAAGAAAATCATTCGTTTCAACGAAGAGAACAAGAATATGGAATTGGCAATGAATCACCTGGGAGACATGACACATGATGAATATCGCAGCAAAATGCTTGGATATATGGGAAAATTCAACTACAACAAAACAAGCAGTGGATCTACTTTCTTGGCCCCTAGCAACGTTGAAGTACCAACAACTGTTGACTGGAGAACCAAAGGATATGTGACACCAGTCAAGAACCAAGGACAATGTGGATCATGTTGGGCTTTCAGTACAGTAAGTCAAATTTAACAATTTAAGAGTTTGCGGCATTTGACAGTAAAAAAGTATGGTAATGATAATGTTGAGGAAGTTTTACAAGGATGCATTTACGGAAGCATTGATGCAGTGGTGAATGTGTAGGCAGTCAAGGCTGCTTTGGGGATTAGTCAGAATTTGCTGTAAACAACCTATTGTATCCACACAATCAAGAAAATGTCAAATGTAATGGTAACAAAGCCTTCTTAATCTGCCTCTTGTTTTGTCGAATTTGTACTCGTCAGCTTTCAGTAATAGTCACAAGAGATCTTTCATTGGCGACTGCAGTTTACAGTTCCACATGAACAATGATAGAGCAATAGCTGAATGATTCTTGAGATGGGGGCTGGGGAGACTGGCATTGATCTTGTGATAAAGGAATCCTTTAAGAAAACGTTCAGTTTGTTACAAGCTTGCACAAGCTTGACAGAAGCATGATCTTGGCTTGAAGGAGTTTGAAATGAATATGTTGACACAATTTTTGCCATTTTGCATGTATGATTAGAACTTGGTCAAATTTGCAATAACCTCATGCTAAAGTCATTTTCAAACATGCAACAATCAAGCTTGATTGATTTTGTCTACCATTCAAAAGGTGCTTGGTCCAAGCTTGTGCAAGCGGTGCAAAATCCTTACGTGAATCAAGCTTTAGAACTTACTCAAATCAAACTAAAAAAGGTTAGCATCAAGCTTGAAGAATGCCCCAAACATACTAAATACTTTTGCTAAGGGATAAGAAGTTGCAAGAGGGGCATGAAACAAATACATCTTATAATGTCAACAGAACTACCATAGAAAAGTCTGTTATTAACCTTTATTCCATACAGTATCTTGCTCAAGACTTTGTTTCCATTTTCCAAAATTTGGCACTCGCCAGCCATCGTTATCTCTTGTTATTCAGTATATGTATATTTTCTGTACATTTTTATAGCAGAGACCTGATATTGGCAATGTTTATTTCTTTCTTATAGACTGGATCATTGGAAGGACAACATTTCAAGAAAACTGGAAAACTTGTTTCTCTCAGTGAACAACAGTTGGTTGATTGTTCAAGAAGCTATGGAAATTATGGTTGCCAGGGTGGTCTCATGGACAATGCTTTCAGGTATATCAAAGCGAACAAGGGAGATGACACAGAAAAGAGTTACCCATATGAAGCTGAGGTAGGTTTTCTTGTTCTGAATGGCATAGAATATTTTGAAAATATGACAGATGATTTATCTTTCTGGTATACCAACTGTGTCGGGAAAATTCATTACTCTTGGCAAAATCAGGGTGTGATAGGATGTGATGCTGACACCTGAATGCTTTATAAGCTTTGAATTATGGCAAAAATTGATCCTTGTACAGCAAATTGTTAGGGAAGGAGTCTCCCCTGGTCCAGCTGCAGTGCTATGGCCTGCTAAAGTACCACAACTGAATGAAGCTTGCTTCATCAAACAGTAGATGTCATTTACAAAAGTCATCAACACAATACAATCAAGTAAAGGAGAGATATACAACAGGCTAACAATATATACTGATAGTTTTACATAAAGATGTGCCTACCGCTGCGGTTTGCCTTGCTATCTACCCACTGTCTAGACAATAAAGTTGATTTCTTCCATCAGTCACACTATTCGCAATATTAATTGCTATGTCAACCTATTTGGTTTCTTTGACTGATCATTTGCATTCAAACCAGTGGACTGGTCATACTATCTGAATGATCATATCACTCAGACATTTTGGTTGGCAGTGGATAATCATTTTGCTTTATTGCTATTTGAATACTGATCAGATAACCAAATAGCAATTATTTGACCTGTGCTGGACTGGCCTACATAGCACAAAAACTGCATCATTGATTTAGAAAATTGCAGTTCTTTAGGTGAGAATTTATTCATAATTTACAATGTGGTATCTCAATCTGGAATCATGGATTCCCAAAACCTGTCTTCCATAGAAAATACCAAAAACTGTTTGTGAGTGGGTCAGTTTGATCCATTTTTCAACAGTTAAAATGGTAGAATGATGTTTGTATTAGCCCAAGGTGCTTTTTGTTGGCTGAGAAACTGTTGACATCCAGCTATATTATTCATATCCATCAATCCTGGGCGTCTAGAAGATAACTCTACACAATAGTGAACATGCCATGTTTAGCTGTTGTTGAGCATCTCAAGAAGTAGGACTTTCAGCTACTTTTTAACTTAAAAAAGAAATGATCCAGCTAAAAATTAGAAGAAAAATATTGAAAATTTACTATATACAATATAGTAGTTGCAGCAAGATCATAGATTTTAAATTTTGCAGATCGGTTTTATTGCTCTTCCTAACAGCATACAGATATATTTTTGAGATGCCCTGCAACATAAGCGTAGGGGGCGCTGCATGCAAACCCTTTTTTATTAGGGAGATTTTGATCAGTTTGCATGTTATTGACCGTCCATCAGATGTTGAAAAATTTTCTTCAGAAAGTTCAAGTGCCCTTGTGTGCTTCTTTACAAACATGAAATTAACTAAAAAGTGATACTAGATATAAATCCTTTCCATTTCACAGAATGGCAAATGCCGATTCAAGCCAGATTCTGTTGGTGCAACAGACACTGGTTATGTTGATGTCACATCTGAAGATGAGAAAGCTTTGCAAATGGCTACAGCAACAGTAGGCCCAATCTCAGTTGCCATTGATGCTAGCCATATGTCATTCCAGTTCTACCACAGTGGTGTATACGATAGCTGGCTGTGCAGCTCCACAAAACTTGATCATGGCGTTTTGGTTGTGGGATATGGTGTATACAATGGAAAAGACTATTGGCTTGTAAAGAACAGGTATATACTATTTAGTTCTTTCATGTTTTAACAGCATCCTTTCATAGGCACAGACCCAACCATTTGAATATTTGTTAGATAATCGTAGATTTGAAGCATTGTCAATTGGCTTTTACATTTAAAATAAGTTTTGGTAAGACAAGATGTCTCAAACAAATTTTGCCCTGTTTGCATAGCTGCTGTAGAGGATCTCTATATATTCTGTTATCTCTGTTACTTTTTGAAATATTTAACTTGTACTAGTGCTATGTCCATTAGAGTTTCAGTTTTACTTTGCTGTTTTTGGTTAACGGTCCAGGCTTGACAAGCCATTCTTCTCTTGGGTTGTGCCCAGGTACACTTTTTACTATAGCTTTGTATTAAGTTGTATTTCTATGAATAAAATTGAATTGTATTGTTCTTAACACAATTGCTAAGGATAGGTTTCAGCTAAGAGTTTGATACCTTGTTTAAGCTATTATGACAAGTCACTTCTGATTTATGGTGCGGGGAGGGCAAAGTAAGGGGTTACGTTAAAATAGCGCTTCAATAGAGGATTTCGCTAAAGATGGCGGCTAGGAATTTTTTAACGAGATGCACTGCGTTCGAATTACAAACCTTTAACAATTCTATAGGAATTCGATTAAAGTACGCAGTGCATCTCGGTAAAAAATTCCTCGCTGCCATCTTTAGCGCAATCGTCTATTGTTCTTCAACGATGGCAAAATTACAGGGAGTACAAAAACAGGCAGCCTTTGTCATCGTTTATTCTTTGTTTTTTGGAAATCTCATACAGTCAACTGTTCTGTATATTCTGGAAGCTTTGTAAAGCAAGTTACTGACTTCACACAAGGCATGTGGGTCTTTGCACTCCCTTGATGTAAATTTTCTAAGAAGTGGTTCGAATTTATGACCAAATTTCTGTTCTTTTTGCAGCTGGGGACCAACCTGGGGGTTGAAGGGATACATCATGATGTCACGAAACAAGAACAACCAATGTGGAATTGCAACAAAGGCCAGCTACCCATTGGTGTAAACGCTCAATTATTTAGACATTGTTGCAAGATTGTCTAAATATCTGATATCGTCTAAATATGATTTTGTATATTTCTTGTGAACAGGATGATTTAAGAGATCTTAGCAATTAATGCTTGTTGTGTAGATGCGTTCTCGCTTTTCGTAACTTTAGGAGGAGCTACTGTAGGTAGATAAAACCTCGATTGACAACGAATCTTTGAAACTTTGATTTTAGAGTTCGATAGTTAACCGTCATCTACGGAAGAAAATTTTTCAAACATGACTTTATCAGCTGTGAACAGGACTTCACGAATTGTTAAATTTCTGACGCAAAGTTTCTCAACCTTTGTGATGCTTATTTGGTATATAGTGTAACATAATGTCTCATACGACAAAGATTTTTGTTCTTATTTGTTATTTAGATCAAGTATGAAGCTTCTTGAAACGTAAGTTAACAAATTCAAACGCAACCAAAACGGTCTAGGAATGTTACTATAAGCTAAGGTATCAAAGCTTGTCAGCTACAGCTATAGGAGAATGAACGTCATATATTAATTAACTTGTTTTAAGAAAATGTTTTAATACCATGTTAACAATGATTTGTAATCTTTTTAATGAAGTGAATATTTTAGTGGACAACTGTTTCTTTTTTCTGACACTTGTCTTTAATTACGAAACAAGATTTTACGAGGCTCTTGCATCTCGTTAAATCATGAAATTAAGTTTTGATGTTTCGAAAACCACGGGGACCAACAGAAAATGTCCTCCTCGTAGTCATAAAGGTCACCACTTCGCAATGCATGGACAAAAATAGAAACAAGTTGAACCGTGGTTAGAAGAAGCTGCATTAACAACTTAGCGACTGGGCGCTCGATGATACATCTGTTCTCTGAGCTGGAAATTTTTTTATCGCCATACAATAAAAAGTTGTCTCATTTGCGAGATTTACGTACCCAAGTGGTCGCACTTATGCATGGAATCCTGCAAGGAAATCATAAGCGTCAGAGCTTTCATTGGCCATTTTTATTGGTTCACGTGCCAAAAGATTGCCACGAAGAAGCGTTGCATGTGATCACCAATCTTGCTAGATTGTTGAAATGATAGTCTTGACTGTGCTAAGACGCTAATGAAAGTATAGCTGAAGGAAAATACAGAATAACAGAGTTGATCAAAAAACGGAGTTAATCAACATACATGTGTAAACATGAAATGTTTCAAAGGAGTAGCTTCAGATTGTGCCGATGAAATACTCCACCAGAGCCAAGTAATGCGAAGGTCTAGAAACTTTCAATTTCGCAAAGGTAACACTGGCCAAACAACCTGCCCCACTTGGCCAAGGATATAGAATAGCCTATCTTCCGATTTAAAAACTTCGAACAATATCAACTCGTTCAAACACAAGATAAAAGACAATCTTTTGTACAATAAACAGCGGAAGAGGACGACGCATATGTGTTCCACTAAAACCGTGCGTTCTCTCTCACAGTCATGATTCGGCTTTACTGCAATCATGTTTATCCAAGAGTAAATTTTTATTTTTGTGGGAAACTGACGCATTATACCATTATACTACTAATGGAATCCACCAGTCTTTTATTCCATTGCACGTTTTTCAAAAAGAGAAACTACAAGAAACTAGTTCAGAGATGATCAGTTTCTAAAGAGCAAAGCCTTTTCAGAGCCAAAAACCCTCAAATAAGATCACGTTTATGTGCTTAACGATCTTAACGTTCTTCCGAACTGATGTTTCTCGTGGTCGTGGTCATAAACCTCCCATAACGCCAAAAGTTTCATGTTTCATGCCAAAGATGAGCTTTGGATGCGGAGGCCAAGCAGTGGTATTGCGAAAGCGCTCAAGAGGGGAATCTGGGAACTAGTGATGGAACTGAGGCAATGCTTTTCGCGCGCTTTTCGTTTCATTCAAGCTTTGGAGCAATGGCGGGTGGGTTTGTCGAAGTGTTGGGGAAATTTCACCAAGAACTAGTGGGCCTTTTGCCTCGAGAAAAGGGAGCTGAAAAAGAAAGAAAAGCGTGCACTTGGACATACGTATGCTCAAAAGTCGTAGAGTTGTTGCAGAAATACCCCACTGGAATTACAGAGGCAATCGTTCTGTCAGAGTTGCTAACGGGCCTAAATCGTAGCCAGTCGAAGAGACCGGGGGAACACGCGAACTTACGTTCAAATAGATTCGAGCAAATGGAGGTAGGAAGAAAGACGTCAATTTTCGAAATACTTGACACAAAGCAAGTCAATATTTCTGCATTTTTGGATTGCTATTTAATAGAAAGTGACGGGGAAACTTCAGGAGGAAGCACACGAATTGTGAAGTTGAAAGATCAGATGGATCATAACTGGTGTGATGAAGAGAAAAATATTCCCATAATTGAAATGTACTTACATCAAAAGCTTTGTTGCATTGAAGATACCTTGAAGAAATATCCATTACGAATGACAAACTTAAGACTGCATAAAGTTCCAAAGCACAGGAGCCACAGATTATTGCCAACAGAATATGTAGCCCACATTTTAGATGCAAGCAGAGACAAGAAATTTTTATCTGAGAAATTTGGGGGCTTTGATGGAATCAAAGATGATGAACCATTCCCACATTACATCAATGATATTTTAGTTACAGTTAAAGATATTGGACCGTTAGAAACAATTCACAATATCTATGGAGACAGCACCAGGTGCACTAAGGTTAGAATTAGTGATGTCAAACAAAATGAATGTTTGCTGGTTCTCTGGGATGAGAGTGTTGCTTTTATTAATTTGTTCCAAGTAGGTGATATGCTTGGTATTGAAGAGCCTTTTTATGTAAAAGAAGATGGGGTTTTTCACCTTGAGTATGGCCCAGCAACCTTGACTTATGTCATCCCTGCTACGATTCCCACAGAAATGATTTCAAGTCAAATTGAGCATACTAATTTATCACAAATCAAGAAGACACTTGATGGGAAACTTGATTTTGCAACATATCAATTCAGAGTTGTTTCAAGAGATATGAAGAAAAGTTCAACTAATATTAGTTTCTTAGGCAATGCTAAGAAATTGGATCCTAAAGATTTTGTGGAAATTAATGGTGTGAGGGGAGAATCTTTTGAAATGGAGATGGTTGATGAGTTTGGAGCAGTGAGGATTTTGGTTCAAGATAACACCTCAGTTTACCATGAGCAGATTTATCCTGGACAAATGTTGTTCCTTGAAAACATGCAAGTTGATTGTAAGAAAATAATGCTTTTATTTATGGCGCTAGATGAGTAAGAGACCCATAGATTTCATATCTTCATATATATGGTGTGATGTTACAGTGATGTAATTCTGCCATGGTTGAGTTGATGGTACTGAGCTGGTCTGCAAATCATTAAAAAGATGTGGACAAGACATTATACACAGATTATTTCACCACACTGGTCTTGGTATCAATGAACTGCACTTACAAGTAGTAGTGTATAGCTCAGTCAATGGAACATCTGCCTAGATAGCAGGAGGTCCTAAGTTCACATGAAAAATTATTGACAAATGCCAAAATTAATGTTACAGATTCTGGTTGATAAATTTCATATATTTAGCTTGAGGTAGTGCGTAGCCCTCCAACACAAGTGCTGGTTGTCAAGGAGCTCTCCCATACCATAGAATAAAACCTAAATTACAAAAAAACTGATATCAACGGCAACTCCTAAAACCTGTTGTTCAATCTAAGAACCTGCCATTAAAAGGAAAATAATTGAACCAAGAATCTTCTGCTTAAGTAAGCTTTACTTCCATTGACACTTATTTTCTCATTTTCAGCATCTGGCTGCTGCATTTTAAATACAATGGAAGGTGGTACAGTGACAAATATCAGTGCATTGAAAGGGTACATCTCATCCCCATGCATGTATACTTTAAGAAACGTAAGTCACCTTGAAAATAATGGAAATTTTGTTATTTTGGGAAGCATTAATGAACTCAAGCCTGGATCAAAGAAGTTTACAAAACAAGTTCATTCCATGTGCCTGAATGATGTTGAGTTGGATTTTTCTGGAAAAATAAAATGCTCTTTTTGTAAATGTGATGTTGACAAAGAAGAAGAGCATGACAGAAGACCTGTAAGTAAAGTAATATTACCAATTACGTAGCTACCCATAAGAAAACGTCCAGCTTTTAACAAGCTTGTGCAAGCTTGAAAGGAGCATGATTTTGGCGTGAAGGAGCTTGAAATGAGTATGCTGACACAATTTTGACCAGTTTGCATGATGATTAGAGCTTGATCAAGCTTGACAATAATCACATGCTAAGGTCATTCTCAGACCTACAGTACATGGTCATGTCAAGGTCATGCTCCAATACTACATACTGCAATCAAGCTTGACTGAGTTTGTCTTCCAGTTCAAAAGATACATGCTGCAAGCTAGCACAAGCGGTGCAAACTTCTTACTTGAATGAAGCTCTCAAACACATCCAAATCAAGCTCAAAACAAGTTGGTATCAAGCTTGAAGCATGCTCCAAACATACTCAATATTTTGCAAAGGGTATTCTAAAAATGCATGGAGTTTGAATCTTTGCTGTATGAAGGGGCAAATTTGACAAAGATTGAAAGCCTCATAAGTAATGAGCAGAGTTCAAACGACCAATACAAGCAATACAAAGTTTTTGAATATCCACAAGATGGTAAAAACAAAAGTATATCTTGTGATTTAGCAATCTGATGGCATCACTTATTTTAAAACTAGCAGAAAATTTGTAAAGGCTGAAACTCTGAAATTAATGACAATATAAAAAATGCTCTTTTGGAAATTATGGTGAATGACCTAATGTTCCCTTTGATCTTTTCAGCTGAATGAATTAGGTGATAACATAATTTTGAAAGGATTCAAACCCTATGTTTTCTAAGAAAGAGTTCATGTGATCTGATGTTTTTACACATTTTGTACAATTTTTGAATTGGCATAAGAAAGATAGAAGCTCCAACGCCACTCATTTGAAATCAATAATCAACCAAGACCCTTTTGTAGAACAGTTTAAAGTCTGTTGAGTAACAAATTACTAGATCAATGCTTCTAAATACTGGATGTGTCAAAGTTGAAGTGTAAGGGTTTCCAAATTTTTTTTTAGAGGACCATATATTTGAGAGAAATTAATCAAACTCTATCTGGCAGCTTGAAAGGAAGCCTCACATTGTATAGGTGCTTTAAGTGAATCAAATATGAAATGGTATCTCATATTCATGTTTCACATTCGGCTTGTGAAAATTTGTTGAAGGTTTGATTTCATGGTCGAGGCCTTATGAGTTCAGGTCCTTAAAATTATAAACCATAATTCTGAGGTAACGACAGCTATAAATGTGAAAGTTGTTTTGTGCTTAACGGTGGATGCAGAACATGATTCTTGACTCAAAGAATGCAAAATCTCAAAAAGAAGATAACTTCTACTTTGGCATTCTTATCTTGAAAAGGTGGGTTGTTTCACATCATTAAACAGATATTAGCAGCATGTTTTGGAAGGGGATTACAAGTACAGTATTACAAGGTTATCATTTTGGCTCTGTTGCTTCTGGTGAGTTTCTTTCCAAGTGTCCTTACCATCAGATTAGTTGGTAGTCATGTAGAAACGATCTTAAATTTCCTTGAATTGCATTGAACTAAACAACTAAGCTAGTCTTTATGGTTATATCTTCCAGAGTGCAGACGAAATCTCACATTGCTGGAAATGGAAGTATGACATTATCATCAGCTTGTCAACAAAATCTGGGGACACTTTCGAATATCACTCAGCAGAGGATGTTTGCAAGGATCTTCTTCAGATGTCATCAAAAGCATTTGCATGCCTTGAAGAGCTGCGCCAAAATGAGATTGCAGGTTTTCAGCTTGGCAGATTGTGTGTCTTTTCTGTTAGCATTGTTGATGGCATGCATCGAGTTGATTCCTTTGAAGAAGCCTGTGACAATTTCTTGAAGAATTTTGAAGTTTGCTGAATTCTTCTGTAAGCTTGTACTTACTTTAGCACAGGTTCCAAATCTTTGAATCGTTGTATAAAGACAGCATATGTTTTAAATCTTGAAAAAGCTGAGTGTAAAATTCTATGACCTGTTTCTTTAAACTGAATGGCTTCAAAGAAAATTGAATTATTTTACAGTAAATCTGCCGTTGGACTTTTCTAAAATCTTCAATATTTTCAGAATTACAGTGTTTTTATGCTTTTTTTTAAGAATTCAAGAAAATTATCGTAATAAACTTAAAACTATCGTAATTTCTAAACCTGTTGACGAAAAATCAAATGATTTTCCGGAAAACCATAATTTGTGGATGCCTACAATATGGCATCAAGCAAAACTCTTTCACTCTTCTGGTTTGTGATTTGGAAATTTGATGATGTCACATCATAAAATGAGCTGAAATATAAAACAGGCTGTAATTTCAACAAATATTCAAGATTTCTGAAAAGTCCAACGGTAGAATCATAGAAAAGTGGGTAAAGTTTCTTTCAAGTCACTCAGTTTAAAGAAATAGGTCACTGAATTTTACACCCACCATTTTAAAGATTTGAAACCTTTTGCTACTAATTTCAATCATGAACAATTTCTATATACATACAATTCTGTCACACAAATGGGTCCTTGTGTCAAAGTCCAGATTCATGTCGAGTCACGGTCACAATCAAGTACCCAAAGGCTTGTCAGATACCCAACTACTACAGTGTTAAGCGTATACTAAAGTAACTGATGTTCAGTTTACACATTGAATTCGATTAAACAAGGCGTTGATGTACTGCAAACAATACACTCTCCCATCTTCATTCTTTACAAATACGTCTCTTCCAGTCGATGCATTGTCGCTTGATTCCTTGCCGCATATCGGCCATTCCAAAACCATATACAAACGGGTCAACAAACATGTTTAGCATCGTCAAGATCGAAACAGCCTCTCTCATCTTGGCCATATCCTTTTCTGGGTTGAGCAACAAGTAAAAAAACAGGCAAGCCATCGGGAGCATGCATATAAGATACAGCACTATAACAATGCTCGCTGCAAAACCTAGCTTTAACTGTCTTTTCGTCAAATCATCCTTTTCTCTCTGAGTACCAAATTTAATTACAGGTTCAACCCTAAATTTTGTACGAGACAGCCTGTACAAATGAGCCTGAATGATGATCAGGGAAACTGAAGATACTATGACCATGACGGAATATGCCAATAGTATCCTTGCATTGTTGCTAGCCGTTTTGGAGTAGTTAGGCTCATTTGGATGCAATGCTAGTAAGCCACATAGAATACTGATCATCCATACAGAAACGACAGCAAAGTTTGCTCTTGAAGAAGTAAAAATTAAAAAGAATCTTAAGCTGAAGACGCATGCAATGTAACGCTCTACAGCTAATAGGAGTATGAAGCCACTTGAAGCAATATTAGCCTGCACAGCCACTATCTCTGTAATTTGACGCATCACTTGGCATGTCTGAGAAGTTACAGATGGTTGTAAAAGCAGACCAATGGAGGCAAAAAGCCCAAGTCCTACGATTTGTAAGTTATCTGATAGTGAGAGGCATAACAGAATCTTGTGCCTTGGTAATGTTAATCTGAAGCGCACGATGAGTACTTTCATGATCAAGAAATGTAACGGTGTTGCAACAAAGGATAAGAACATTAAGACATATGTAGCTGCTTGATTAAAACACGTTAATGTTGTTGCCGTTGTTATATTTCGCATCATCAATAGTTTTCGTTACTGTTAGTGAACGAGGATCACTCACCTGTGTCGCTGATTAGGACATTGGTTTGTCACACGTTAGTAGCTCTTACTATATGATTGGCTGTGTCTTTGTTTGCCTATGTTTTTGTCAGGCTTGTGTCTCTTTGATAAGGGTATTTCTTTGTTGCCGGCTTGTTTGTAAAATGACGCTGTTAAACTCGTATTTTAGTGTGGTGCTTCCAGCGTCTTCAAGTTCAAGCATGCTGCAACAACGCATTTCTTCTTTTTTCCTGTTTAAGCCCTTTGCTGGCAGGAATCTCTTGTTCTGATAAGTTTATTTGGTATTTAGTTTGCAATTTCTCACAACCCGGACCCGGAATTTTCCTTCCTTGTCCGGCACTAGTCATTCACAGGCAGGAACCAATTTTTTGGCGAAGTTTATATAAGCTGCAAATTCAATATCGCCTTAAAAATCAGAATTTCCATGACTTGATTATGTCCTCTACTGGAAGAAACCTCTTGTTTTGATAAACTTTCCAGAATTCGTACATCGCAAGTCTTTTATAGCCTACGCATAGACTCATTGGAATAGTGGATCTACGCGTGGATCTTTCATTGCGTCAGTTGCTTGCTTTCAAAATTCAGCAGCTGTTTACCAAACATCTTCAATGACCTGAGTTGGTGACAAAGGTAGTTCCATAACAAACAGTCAGTTTCTTTGTAAATTTAAGTGAATTTTTGCTTAGATGCTTTTCTATTGATTGATGTATTGAGAATTAGGAAATCAGTTGAGTGGTATTGCGACATAAAAAACACTTTTTAAGACCAAGGCCGGAAATTTTATCCATAGCTACGTCTTAGCAACTGGTTTAACTAAATTTATTCTCTAGAAGCCCACGTCAGGATCGAATTAAACTGGTGGCAATGACCTTTGGAGAAGAAAAATATGGAAAGTATTGCCTATTTTGCAGGGACGTAGAACGCATCTCAAACTTGGGGGTGTCCACGACACTTCGGGGCACTTTTCTCCTTAAAGAAAACGGGGGAATTTTTGAAAATAGAAAGCGCACGTCTTTCTTTATTGCAAATTCTTGCGGGGAGCACGTGCCCCCAGTGCCCCCGTTCCTTCATCTATGGTAAACTCAGCCTAGCACTCACCTTGTCAAATTTTCTCATCAGCAACCCCAAAAATATACCTATTATGCACCAAAAAGCGTACCCAAAGGTATACTAGACAACGTTGTACAAGCCCAAGAAATATCTGACGTCCCCATCATTTACTAATAGGGAGTCCATGCAGTATTCTGATAATTTTAACGACCGTACCTAATGTATGAAAGGGGCTTGGGGAGTAGGCTGCAATGCATGCTGGTTGCCAATGAGCCTTTAAATTTTAAAAGCGCTCCTTTGCAAAGCCAAACATGGTACGCTGTTTACCAAATGTTCACAACAGGCAATTTTGATCACAATTTTTAAGATTGTTTATTTTGATTGATTAAAGAGTCATTATGACTGCTTTGAAAAACTGAAAAGAGCAATGAGGCAGTTAATCTATGGATGAATTAGGAAACAAAACGTCCATCAGATAAAATTGTTGATAACTTCCAGTTATTGAAAACGCGTTTGCCTAACAAAAGCGCGCCCCGTGAGCCAACAATGTTCAGCCGCGCCCCCTGAAGATGTTTCTTGTTTTCAGTGGAGGCTTACGGTGAGCAAATCTGCAAAACTATGAATACTTCTCAGCTTGGATAGAATTAAAGTTTTGTTTTTATGGTACTTGGTATTTTAATCGATCCAAAGGGTTAATTCTGTCTTAATATCTGTGAGTGATTTATTCAGCAGTCAACATCAGAGCTCAGAAGCTTCGAAGAACGCTGGCTAGGCCCTTTCCTTGGAGATCGTTTGCAGAGCAGATGGTGCTGAGAGCAGGGAAGCTATGGCGAGATGGGATGCGAAGAATTTGGAAATAAGAACAAGATCTGTTGAGCAAGCACTCGTACCTCTCGTTGCGCAAGTATGTGGATTAGTTTCTGTTATTTAAATCAGTTTAGTAGTTTGGTAAATATTAAACTTAATTGTGATAACAGAGATGATCAAATGTCGATGAAACATTGGAGCAATCGAAATCTGGCTCTGATTGCACATTCAAGCGTTTGTATTGGCGCTCCCCGCTAAAGTAAAGCGCCTGCCCAAATCCCGTAAAAGTTCTATCAAGCCAGCCCTCTGATAAGAAAGCCCATTTTGATATGGTTCGCGAGAAAAACTATCAAACCTGTGTAATTTTACTTGTGAAATTATGTGTTGACCCCGCTATTTATGGAGTAAGAAAACTAAGAGTCTACGTTGTATCCTTACCATTTGTTTTCATTAATAAGCCTCCCTTTCTAGTCAGCCTAAGCTCCCTCTGGAGTTTCCCAAATTGCAGAGGCCCTGGGGCTTATTGCACGGCCTGGTGGGGGGTACATGACTCGCGGATGGATGGGGGTCTGCCGCCCAGCTTCAGAAAGCTACCCTCTTCTAATTACCAGCAGTTGCCGTAATACCCTCTTGATGAATTTTGGCAGAAAACTACCAATTTCTTACAATTTTTTGCCAATTTCTGGAAAACCCACCCATGTGTAAGGAAAATCTGCCAAAAAAGGCACGTTTGTTCAGAGAATTTTGGATCCAAAGACCCACCCATATGGGCAGCACACACCCATACTGTCAACATGTTTGTTACCCCTTGGGTTGCACGTTAACCCCTGTTCAATAAAGCAGAAACTTTACGTATAGCAGAAATGGAAACAATAAGCATGTACTGCATTGTCAGATACAATAGTTATCAGTATTTCTGGGCTTCATTGATTTTTGGTTTGCTTTAATGGCTTGAGGAGATGAAGACCGTTAAAGGAGAAGATTATATGGCTTCATTTAAATGGTGGAATCACTCTGACTGTCTGTGGTTATTTTGCATGAAATTATTGTTACAGTAGGAGCTGTGAGTAAATTGATCTTTGATCTGAACGCATGATAGCAGCAAGATCACTACTGTCAAAATCCAGGCACATAGTGACAGATTTTAAGGGAGGCATGGTTGATTGTCCCCTTCAATAAGAAAACTCTTTGGGGCACCCCTTTCTTGGCAAGGATTATGTTCCCAAATCTTGACCCTGGGCCACTCTCTTGAAGGGTCTGTGCTAACCAAGTGATGGCATGTGCATGGCATGCTGTTTGCAACTACCATAAGAAAATGTTCAGCTTGCAGCAAGCTTGCACAAGCTTGAAAGGAGCATGATTTTGGCTTGAAGGAGCTTGAAATGAGTATGTTGACACAATTTTTACCAGTTTGCATAAAATATGATTAGAGCTTGATCAAGCTTGAAAATTGACAATATTATTTAATCACCATGCTAGAGTCATTCTCAAACATACTACAATCAAGCCTGATGGAGTTGGCCCCTTAGTCCAAAAGATACATGCCAGAAGCTAGTGTAAGGGGCACAAAATTCTGACCCAAATCAAGCCCCCAAACATTTAGTCATACTCAAAAAGTTTACCTCAAGCTTGAAGCATGCTGCAAACAAACCTGAATATTTTGCTAAGGTTAAGTGTGATTAAACCTCTTAAGGCTTCAAAATTCCTGCTTTTCAAAACAGGGATGACTCAAAATTGCAAAATGAAGTTTGCAAAGTTTTGACAAAAGTTGCTTGCCTGGATATTGTTAGATATAACCCTTTCTCTTGTTATACCTGAAAATTCCAAGAAAACTCCAAACTTTTAAGATTCCCCCTCAGTTGAAAAGCCAATTATCAGGAAGCCCCAACTTTTTATCAAATGTTGGAGTGAGAAAGTGCAAAGATGTGCATTTTTTTGTTATTGATGAATGCTTTGTGTTGATATGGATAATTGTTCAAACAAGATTACACAAATCTCAGTAACCTGAAATGTTGCAGTGGCAAATTTTAAAGGGGGGGGGCAAGTGGGGGTAACTGCTCCTCCCTCAATGAGGAAAACTTGGCTTTGCACCTTTTCATTGTCACCCTATGACTCTTTTTAACCATTTCGATCAGAATGTGGGGCAAACATGTCAAGCGTTCTTTGATAGAAAAACCAACAATCAAGAGTCCAAAAATTTTTGTGTGCCTTTGGCACATTTACTTTGTATCATGCAATAGGCGCCCCCTCTGAAGGCTGCCCCTCCCTTAATTTTGAGCTGGATCCACCCCTGAAATGTTGTGTGCTTGATTTATGATGCACTGAATGTTTAAGGTGCTGAAATTCGTGAATAGTAAAATGTTATGTTTTGAAACATCAATGTCTTGTTTTGAACACACATAGTGAACAATGTAATCTCCATGAATCTTGTTCAGTTCCTACACTGACCCCCTGGGGAGCCTGGGGTCAATAAGAGTTTCTAACATAGATGGGGGTTCAGGCAAAGCTTTTTGGTAAATGCCTGGGGGCCAGGCACTGAGAAAATCCATATTCCCAGTAACTATATAAAGCAAAGCACCTACAGTATTGTCAAATGCCCTAAGGGCCAAGGAAAATTTGACTGTCAAATGCCCAAAGGCCTGGGAGTTTTTTATGAGCAAATACCCAGGGGCATTTCAAGGGTGGTCAGGGTAGGAATTGAAGAAGACATGATGTTTCAAAAATTTTTTTTTAGATTACAACCCTTGTGAACTTGAGGGAAAGAATCAAGCTAACTGAAAAGAGCAAACAAATTTTGAAAGAAGCAGGCACAAGCATACAGAAAGCAATTGATGCATATTCAAATGTTGGCCAAGCAATAGCTGCTGAAAATGATGATATTGCAGATGACATGAAAGACACATGCTCAGAGGCATTAAAAAGTGGCGAAGTTATTCTTAGTTTAACAAATTTGAATGATAGCCATTCATTAGACAAAGCTGCACTTGTTCAGGTTTCAAGAGTTCTTCTCGGATCGATAACAAGGAGTTTGTTGCTTGCTGATGTGGTTGCTGTTAAAAAATTAGTCAAGGCTGCAGAGAAGGTTTGTGAGAACCCATACTGTAATAAAAACTGTGCTTTGCATTTTTAGTTTGCATTAATTCTGCAGCAAATTTGCAAAAAGTATGTTTGTGTCAGCTTTACAAGTTTATGCAATTGCTTGTAAAGAGTTTAATTTTGCGCCTAGCAGCTTGCAAACTGTTACTTAAGCCTTCCCTAAACATACCAATTTACACAAATTCCATACTTGCCAACTCCAAATGAACAATAAGAACATACTCCATGCAAACTGATTGCAAAGTTGGCACAAATTGTTTTTTCTTTACTAAAGGATATCCATGTCTTTACCACATGCCTTCGGGGACATTTGTTGTTTTTGGACAATCTGCCATAAGTTTTTGTGATACCTTTAGTTTTGATGTACAGACAGGCCTTGCGTATTTTCCCACAGAAGTGTTAAGAATTCTTGCTGGAAAAGTTTAACTTAACTCATTGATGCCACTCAAGAATTAAGTGTGATAAAGTGGTGAACATTCCTGAAGAATATTTATTCAAGAATTGTTTGAGAATTCTTATCATGTTAATGTGTGCAAGGCCTGTACTGTATCACTGTTTATTTTTGTAGGTTGATGACAAATTAAAAGAATTGGAAAATGTGCATGTTTTCACTGATTTTGTTCATGCATTCAGCCAGTTTGGAGCAGATATGGTGGAACTAGCACATGTTTCTGGTGATCGCCAAAATGTAATTTCTTGCTGAAACTTCATTTAGATGTAACCTGTCTTACAAAGGGAATAGTGTATGATGCTGGTGCAGATGGGTGACTCCTTTCATTCCAAATCTTTTTTGCCTAGTCCTGTAAAAGAAGTTATTTTTGTATGAAAATTGCCTTGTTCACAATGTACTTTACCTCCCATATTGTTGGATTTTTGCAGTAAAACCGGTGGTTGGTTGGCCACAAATAATGTTGCATTTTGTTGATTTAAGGATCTCAAAGATGACAAACAAAGAGCAGAAATGTGTGCTGCACGTGCTGTTTTAGAGAAATCAACTATGATGCTTCTCACTTCCTGCAAGGTAAGTCCATGGGCTGTTTGGACACTATTGTTGTGCTGTCTGAACTAAACATGAAACAATAATGATTGAATACTAACCCAACCCAAGCAATGTTTGTATTCTGTTGCAACATAGTCCTATAGAAGACAATTATTTTTGTATGAAAATTGTTTCGTTCACAATATTCTTTACCTCCCATATTGTTGGATTTTTGCAATAAAACTAGTAAAAGTACTGTACATGGCAAATTCTTCTTTTGAGCTATGATGTCACAAGTCCTAGATTAAGCAGCAGGAAAGTATCTCAAAGTAAAGGAATTTTCATAAATCCTCTTTGCTTATGTTTAAGTGACGATTATCAGCAAAATAGAAGAAAAATTAGAGATCAGCAAGTCAGCATATTGACCAAATTTTTATTTGCTCTGGTACCTCAGCTTTCTGTATCTCTGCATAATGAATTTGCAAACATGTGAGGTTCTTTTAGATCTAATAATTGTCCCCATCTAAGAGTTCAAGTGCTCAAAGATATTTTTTAAGAAACACTACTCTTGTTTGCTCCATGAATCTTGCATCTCTTTTTATTGAAAGGATAGCCCCAAATGAATCTTCCTCTTGACATACTTCTCCACCTGTCTATTCATCGATGAGTCAGGCAATAAATGTAAAATCCCTAAATTTCAATGCAATGATGGATACTATAGTCTTATAGAATGGCTAACATGCTCAGTCACTTATGGATCCCATCCTCCCAAGAGGATATATTGGGCTAATACAGGTCATGGCATTGCAACTGTGGTAATGCCAGAAAACTGTCAAATGTTGATCACTGCTTTCAGCCGTTTTTTGGAGACTTTTGAGGGAACTTTCTCAAGGAAGTCTTCCATAATTCTGCAAGGAAGAGGCGAATTTAAGCCAGGTAAAGTTTCATAACTAACAGAACATATCAGTAATTAAATATGACATTTGCCAATACTATTTCTTTTATATTTGGGTAGCAGCAATTTTCCAAATGTTGTGCATTTTTTGACTCACTGTTCTTTCTTTTGTTTACTTTCAGACATGCTTACGACATCCAGAGTCCCCTCTGGCCTTAGGAAATCGCAGTGGTGTTTTTAAATGCATGCGTAGTGCAATGTCAACGTTACGGGAAATTGTGGAAGAAAATTCTTACGAACCTCCTGCTGAATCTTGCAGAGGACTTGGAATGGAATTCAAAGATTTTGAGGTATGCAATTGTGTAGTTTCCATATCAGCCTTTGGCTGCACGACCTTAAGCCAGCTGTAACTGGCTGGATTTTGTGATTATTGTCGGCTATGAAATGCTGGTAATACCGGTAAAAGGAATAGCCCATGAACTGCAAGATAAAACCTCAGGAACACCAAACTGGGGGAGCGGATAGAACGTGGCAGGTTGTTCCAAAAGGCAGCAGTTCTAGGAAGGAAGGTTTTAAAGTAGGAAGAATGTGAGAGTTTGGGAAAGCAACAGAAAATTCATGATTAGAAAAAGAGGATCTAGTGTCTGATCTAGTGCCAAATGTCTCATGAATTAAACCACTGCTAGATTTGTGAAGACCTTGATGAGAAATTTGAGAAATTATTTCCATGCAGACACAGCTTCTACCCTGGTACACAGATGGAGCTCCCTGGAGATTAGAAGATTTAGTTATTTTTCTATCACCGGTACTCTACCCCCCTAAAACGCCTGAATTCTCACCAAGGCATTAACAGTACACATGACTGTGCGAGGGCATATGATTCCAGAAATATCGAACGAGATTTTGGGGTTTTAAAGATCGCTCTGATCGTTGAAAGATTTTTATTTTGTGCTTTGGGATCTGTTCAAGATTTTGGGATCAAAGATTTTTCAAACTTTTGCAACGTTTTGCAACGCTTTAGATATTTCGCAAGAGTTTGAAGATTTAAACGATTTTCGAGATTCTAAGAATTTTGGAAAGATTGTTTTGAGAATTTGTTTTAGTTGTTGGGAAAGATTCTGGGATTTTTTGATTTGGAAGTTTTTTAGGATTTCAATGGAATTTTAAAGAAATTGTGTAGATTTGTGAAATTTTCAAGATTCTTTGAGATTTGGGAGATTTTTGAAGACTTTTTTAGGATTAATTCACGAAAGGTGCAAGATCTTTGAAGTGATTTACCCTTAAGGGTTGTTTTTCATTCGGATTAGTGCCTAATTAGACTGTCATGAGACAGGTTTGTTTTACCCTACTGATGAAGGATTGTTGCAATAGTAATTCTGCTCAGTACGAGAGGAGCCGCAGATTCAGACAGTTGGTATTTGGACCTTCTTGAAAAGGCAATGGCCCGAAGCAGCGATCTGTTGGATTATGACTTAACGCCTTTAAATCAGAATCCGTGCTTAGTAAACCTAAACTACAATGCCTGCCAAAAATCTTGAAACACCTCTGCTAATTTTCCCTTGTTTTGCGATATCCACCTCTCCCCCTCAGAACAATGTTGTTTTGTGGTCAAAAATTGGGATGACAGGACGATTCTGCGACTCTGCTTTTCAAATAAACATTGTTACAGGGGTGGTGGGTTATTTAAACCTGATGGCCATAGTTAGAAATGCAGATTATGAAGGAATGGCTGAAGTGTTCCAAAGACTTTTGGCAGGCATTATAGCAGTGAATTCTTTAGCAGCCTAGGTTAAATAATATGATAAATGATGATCATTATAATGAATGTTTTTTTTACTTATCACAATACAGGTTGCTGTAGAAGTTTTATTCCAACGACCAGACGACACGGAAGTTCGACCAGAAATATTACAAAAGATGAACAAGATAATCAAAGATACAGAGAACTTAGTAAATACTGAATTCATAGCAAGTTCAAAGAAAAATAGGATCATTGCATATTGCAAGAACTTGGAAGATTTACAACAAGACTTGATGCAAGAATTTAGAATTTGTAACGATGTGAGTCTTATTTTTAATTGCCTCTTTGGAGTAGACTGCGATTAAGAACTGTTCTGTGCATTCTTCTAACCCCAAATCCTTTTCATAGACCAGAAAACTTACAATTCTCAGGTATATTAGCGTAGTAAAAAGTTTTTTGTACACACAGAGAAAATTTTACAATATTAGTTACATTCTACTAGACTTTCTAATCATAACTATACGACACTATGGGGACGATATCAAGAGGAGCAAAGTAACACGACTACCCCTTGGTTACGTGAAACAAAACGAGGAAGATGCAAGATACTTTACGCACGGAAACAACGAGGGAACAAAAACATAGACGAACAACCTATAAGTAAATGCGTCGTTGAGCTACGAGTTAAGGTAGCTTGTAATCAAGTAAGTAAAGATTAAAAAAGTCTGAAAACTTTGAACCCAAAGATTGGGTTTACAGATAATAAGAAAGTTATTTGCCAAAGTCAGACTCTGTGCCACTCAGTCCCATCTCCCACTCCTTACCCAAGTTAATGTTGTTGGCAGATCTTTGGTGGTAGAAATTCTTGTTTTTAATCGCTAAGCGCCTGTGCTGGCATGCCAATCAAAATGGCCGTTGCTAAACATGATCGTTATTGGTGCTAAAGTCGACTTTTGTATCACCTGAAAGGTGTTAGCCTTGGGCTTCTTTTTGTCTTGCTTTCACTCAGCACACAAAGGATCATGATCGAAAATGAATCTTTAAAAGGAAAAAATGCTGCCGAAAGAACGTTTTGGTCATTTTTGTTATTATTTTTTCAGGAACCACTGAATGAAGAACTTCGACAGTTATTAAGAAGAATTAACAAAATGATGGACGACATTAAAAGTGATGTAAGCTTTCGTTTGCATTCGATATTTTATTATTTCAAAATTTTATACCCAATAAAGATTTCTGTTATCTTCTTTGGGGAATGAAAGTAGTAATGACTTTTTAGTAATGACCCCCCTAGTAGTAATGACTTATTCATGGGGACTCCAGTCTAAGACATTTTTTCAATATTATTGCTTTTATATTCAAGGAGCAGCATTTTTCCAAATGCTTGACCAATTTATTTACACACCTGGTACTTAAGAAGCTTATTTTGCAACAGCATGGTTTGAAACGTAGAAAATACGTAATATTCGAAGTCGATATCTTCGCACGCACTCTTTATTGAATCAAAGATATCATAACAAATTGAATTTTTATTTGTATTTTATTTTACTTTCAGTTGACTAGCATATCATTGGATCTGTTGACAGAGATTTTTGTTGATCAAGCCTGGAAACCAAGTTTACAAAGATTGAAGTCATCAGCAGTGAGTGGAGATCCCGAATTTGTTGATGTTTATGGACAAAAAATTACAGAAGATTCCAAGAAAATGAACGAGGTGGGACTTTCTTGTGGTAAAATGAATAACTGTTAAAGGTCTGTCACTGTAAGCCCCTTTGCTTATTTGATATCGCAGACTCTAAAAGAAAGAGGGCTTCTTTTAGAGAGGGACCGCCTTTTAAATATTAAGTCAAAGGCAGTGCGTCCATACATAAATAAGTTGCATGCACAAACCATGAAACTGCTGACACGATGCTGACATGCATGTAACTGTTCGATGATCTTATTGGTTAAGACGCCGGCTGTTTTAACTGATCACATGAAAGTAAGAGCCTCATTGTCAAGACTATACGAGCAATGGCGGAATTGCGGCAAACCAAGCTTCGACCAAGCGAACGTCTTTGATGCTTGGAAATGACAGTGCCGATACACACTTAGTTTTAAAAGCATTTCATAGCAGGAGAGGTGAACAGAGATTGAAAAGTAATGTCAAGCTAACGAAACTATTCCCAATGACAACGCAGGCGGCAGAGGTGCAATCGATATTTTTCTTTCTGGGAACATGGCAAATGGGGAAAATTTTCTGTGAAGTCACATTATGTTATGTAAAATGTCTTTGCTGGCGATGATGTGCTGAAAAGGTCAAATGGATATTCCAACCAAACTGGAAAATCAAAATTTTCTTTCACAAGCACTCCTCACTTACTTGAGTGAAGAATTCTTTGAAAATTCTTAAGAATGCTTGGACATACTGATGTTTGCAAAACCTTTCATTAACCCAGGATTGTGATCAGCAAACTAGAAGAGTCATAAAAGTTTGTGTCTTTTTCGCAGAAATTGTAAAACAATAGTCTTCTGCTTGTGTAAGAAAACTTTTATTGAAAAGTTTTCTGGCAACGCTGAAAATTTTCTGAGACCCTAGTTCCCAGGTTCGGATACTTTTTGTAGCACTGGCTGACGGACAGAAGTGGTGGACTCAGGGTGTGTGGTGATTGGAAAACAAAGTCAGGGCCTAAGCCTAAACAACTGGTCACATGAAAACACGACAAAAGATCACTTGTTTCTGAGATACCCCGTCAAAGCCTTCTATTTACTTGAACACACTGCCTTTAAAGGCTATAGAGTAGAGCGAGACAACATCACATGTCTGTACACTGTAAGGTTTAAAATCTGTTGAGTAGTCATTGGCCAGATACAAGAGCATAAAACTGCTTTTGCTTATTAACTTTTACTGTCACATGGCCCATGTCTTTACGAGGAAAACAAATTAATTGCTATGTGAAGGAAAAGGTTCAAAAACGGGATTAAAACTTTCAAAACCTTCGGATGTCCGTTTCAACAGTAAGTGTATGAAGTAACACGTTTGAAAATCCTATTTTAAACCGTGGTCTTGAAGCGTACATTTGTAACAAGCAAGAAAACAATATTCATCGCTTTAACTCCTATTTGCATTTCGCTAACCTTGATATAACTGCTCTTCGTGATTCCAGGTTTCCAAATTGATATGCAATATTACACAAAGCGAACCGGTCGTTATTACTGCCAGAAAGATCGAAGAAAATATGGAAATATTCCTTCCGCAGGTGACTTAAATTTTATTGGTATTTTTTATCTGTCTCATGTATTTTACCTAGGAACCCAGTTTTAGATCTGTAGCAAAAGTGCAGTGGGTTAGCCTCACCCCATAAGGACCCTCAACTTACGCTCATCTTATTGAATAGAATTAACGTTGTTGTCGTCGCTTCAGTGAGGACCTTATTTCCCAACTGTTCTCAAACTGGACAAAAATTTCCTTCGGGGCACAGATCTGTTCCCCGACCAATCAGAAGGAAATACTTCGAATAACGTGATTGGATCGGCTGATTTTTCTTCAATTTAAATTTCTAGCTGAAGGCAAACAAACGCACGTTCGACTGAACGGCTGCAGCGATCAAAATTTTGAAGTACCAAACGAATTTGGGACGTCTTTTGCTTTATCACTTGTAGGTAGGAGTTTTTTGCTTAACTAGCTCGAAAAACATCCATCTAAGTACTGATAGCTTGTTGTTGTATTTGAACAAAAGATATTGTTTATATACAATTTCAGTTGCATGATAAACAATTTACTCAAGTTTACAACAAAAGAATCTATTCTACAGTCAGTGCGACAGACGACTACACTAAAATTGACGCAGCTGGAAACTTTTACCATTCTCCCAAAGCATCTCACAATGTTGAGAATTTCTCACCAACCAATGAACTCAGCGATTCAGAATGAACAGGATCGCAGGTTTGGTCATCCAAGAGATCTTTGTTCTGGTAAGCATTGGGGGTAACCATACACCTCGCGCCTCCAGTGTCTGCCACTGCACAGGAAACATGAATTTATTAAGCTTGCCCGACGTATACGGGCCAAAAATGTACCAATCTTCCAAAAGCATTAGAACGTGATTTAGATAAGTCTGTACCTTGCGGCTCAAAAAATATTTCTTTGAAATTCTAAAAATTACAAGTTTTGTCAGTTGCAGATATTTTCTTCCATAATCGCTGAATCTATGTACTTGTTTCATTTGCTAGATGATCTCTGCTGCGAAAATCCTATCCGGTCACCCATCAAGCAAAATATCTCTAGAAAATATGGAAGTCTTTGCAAATGTATGGGAAACGCAAGTTGAGGAATGGACAACACTTCTTAGAAATGTGACACATTTTGACAAACGAAGAGGCAGTGAAAGTGAGTTTTTCTTTTAACTTTTCACTTGAAGATTTGTGTATCTTTTTCATGTTTCTATTGATATTATTCCCGTCATTCTTTTGGCATTTGCACATGATGTTTTCTGGATTGTTGTTTAAAAGGTAAGTACATCTTTGTCTAAATTTAACTGCCCGAAAAGGAACTTATGCTATAACTGTACAGGGTGACGCAGAAAGTGTTTTCGGTCTGTTATAATCATCTTGTATTACGGCCCTGCAGTGTAGGCCATTCAATTGCAATTATAGGGATGGCAACAGAAATATTCTGACAGTGGGACTCAGATGGTTAAAAAATGCTGTTTTCTTGTGCCATTTTGCCAAATTTCCTCTGATAGTAACCCAAAATTTTCTCCCACGGGGGGCTGTAACTTCCTAGCCCTCCCTTGGCGCCGTCCCTGCACCATTACATCAAGGGTGCAACAACAGCAACAGCATGATAGTGGCAAAAGCGGCCTACATTTCAGAACTGATACAAGACGAATGATACTGACAGAGGGACCCGAGTTGTAACATTTTATATTTAGATAATCATGCGTGCCTGCTGGAGCTCTGTGGAGTAGTTTTGTCAATGGAGGAGAGCTTAAACCATCTTAAAAGCTCCTAGATATTATACTGAATTAGGCTCTTCTCAAAGATTTCCAGGTATTTTATAGGCAAACATTATTCCATGGTCTATCCTCGTAAAACAGAGAAGAATCATTTTGTTCTTGCTGCCTCTCGTCAACTCCCTGTGGGAGCGATAGCAGTGGGGGTAACTGAAAGCGATTTTAGCTTGTAATAATATCTAGTAATATTGGAAGCAACGAACATTGAAATGTTATTGGGAAAAGATTATTGCAAATAGTGTACCTTTGAATTTTTTAGTTGGAAACATATGCACAGTATGTCACAGAGGTATGAATTAAATGCAAGCAATGTTGTTATACGAATGCAAAGGTTTCATGTACAGGATTAAAATTTTGTCACAAGTTAAGTCCCCCTCTCCTTCCAGTGTCTTCATTATTACAGATTAGGTGCCATAGATAAACATAAGGTTGAAGGCATTACTATTTTATGTTTAAAGATAATTATCAATGTATTAAAGTCCACTATAATCAGAACGTTTTAACTTGCTATTTTAGTTGCCATTTGTTGTCTGATTGCTAAAAACTCGTTCAACTGTAAGGTTCGGTTGCTTAATCCTAACAAGTACGCCAATAGAGATCCACACGTTTGGAAATTCGTGCTACCAAGCGTACTTTATGGATTTTACCGAATGGAAGTCTACTGGATAGCTCAAATAATTGAACTATTTTTCAATTCTTCTCAACTTTCTAGCATTGAAAATATTTTAAAATTCGACCTTCAGTTGCGAAACGAGATTTGTTTCATTTAATTATGGAGTTTCGAAATTATATGTGAATAAGTCTTTAAAGTTTGATTTAATTAATGGCTTTTTAACTACTTTTTTATTTTTGATTATAATTGAGTTTTCATCTGTGGGCCCCTTGAAAAGCAGATAATTGTGAATGACAATTATATTTGAAAATGTTGTGACGCAATGGTGTAATCTGATTTTGCAGCCAAAAAGGTCAGGCGGAGTGGGTTTGATATTCAGACCCCCGTTTACACGATGCCAGTAGAATTTGAAAAAGACATTAGCCTCGTGACGAAAGCGACATAAAATTATGCCGGTAAAGTGCGTTTACGCGATGCCAGCAGAATTTGAAAACGGCAGAATTACAAACTTTGCCGTTTTGCTAACCGAAACAGAATTCTGCCGGCATCGTGTAACGGGAGGGCAAAACGGCACTTTTTATGCCGTTTTCAAATTCTACCGGCATCGTGTAAACGGGTCTCAGTAGGGCCCTACCACTGGAGCGTTGAGGAACGCAACTACATTTTCACTTAACAGAATTAAATATGAAATCGTAAAATAAGTTGGAGCCCAAAAATCTATATCAATTCGTGAAGAAACAATTACTAATGTTTGCAGTCAAATGGCGATATATATGCAGGCCATATGTCTGGAATAGAATTTTTATTTTTGAATTCTTGGAGTAGATCAAATGTACTTTCTTTACCATTTGATCGATCGTTTTGGATCCTTTGTCAGGTATTTCACAACCGAGGATTTTTCTAAAATCAAACTCAAAATCCTATTTCTTTCTCATAAAGCATGATGCAAATTGCAGAATACTTCATTCTTTCGCGTCTCAAGCAAAATTTGATCCATTGCAAGCTATCCAGTTACCTAGGTATTTACGAATTTCCAAACTCTGAACCCTTTTTTGAACACCAGAACCACTAAACTAAAATTTAACCTGACTTACTGCTAACACTTGGAAATAAGCCTTGCTTAACTTTGATGCTGCCTAATAGTCCCTTTAATTCTTTAAAAACTTTTAACTCTTTCTGTTAATACTTGATAACTACTAACACAGACGTGAGGTAACTAATTACTAATGTAAAGCCCTAAAACTATTTATTTCTTTTCTAGACTATTGGCTTTTCACGTTCAAGCCACTAGCTGCAAAAGCGTAGCATTGCAGAATCATTAAATTTTACGTCGATGTAGATCGTAGACGCATCGTAAAGATTAAAATTCTCAGTCGTTTTACGAACTAAATATTGAACACTGTCTTATGCCAATAATTTTATCAAACCATTATGTCGTCGGGAATAAAATACTTTAGATATAGAAGTATTGTATCGTAAATTTCTAGTAAATATAAGACAAAAGACTAGTAGATGTGAAAAACGTAAATATTTCATATATGAAAACAACCGTGTTGTACAGTAAGAACCTGCAATATAGAAACCACTTTTTGAGGCACCTCAGGCTGATTTTTTTAGAAATAGTATTCACGTATAAGAAACTTCTCTTTAGGTTTCAAAAGAAACTTTGATACATTTTCCTTGAAAATAAACATGCAGCTTTGATAAAAATGGCTCCTATTGTGCGGCTTTTTGCTGTAGTTTTAGAAAATAGACTTTATATAGTTTTTAGAACCTAAGGTGTCACCCAAAACCAGTCTCCATTGGAACCTAAGACGTTGCCCAATACTAAAACTAGCTTTCCTTCGTTTGAACGCTTGGAAACTGATCTTGAAATCGCTATGATTACAGAACTTAATTTCAGATCTAGAATGATTTTCAGTTCCCATCACAGAAATATTGTGGACTTATTTCAAACATATCGTCATCTCCAGCTACATCATAATCGTCAAGATTCTGGCAGAGGCAGAGACTTTCTTCCCAGTTTTGCTATAGAGGCTCCATCCGAGTAACATCGAGTAGCCTCGCTAGAAGATGGCAATTGCCGAAAAATAGATTTAAGCTTTTTCTTAGACTCGCGACATAGTCCTTTCTATCGCAACGACAACAACGACAGCAACAACAACATTTTCATATTTGCAAACTAAGAAAGCTGGAGACTTTAAACTTTGCTAGTTCGCTAGCTCCTAGTACCTATAAGCATACGTGCGTACATACGTAAACATAAGTAGGACTTATGGTATATATGAAATCAGTATGCTTACTAGAAAGGAGGGGTACTCACTAATTTCAGTTGCTGATACGTCCTTATGAGGGTTAGTTATGTGAGAGGTAATTCTCTGCAACAGTGCGTGAATTTGGTAAGAAAAGCCTTTAAAATCTGTCGGCTAACAAGGTATGACTTCATCAAAAGACAACGTGGATCTTCCGAAACTCCCGGGGTCACCCTTTTCCAAAGGTGGATCAAGTACCCCCTCCCTTTGATTTGGTGAGTAAAGGGTAATGTGACAAAATGGTTTAAGGTAGCAAGTGTTGTCGAATGAAAGTAGATTTTCAGTTCACTGAACTGTTTTTGGACCATCCACAATCTTGCTTTTGCAAGAAGTAATGGGGAGACTCTCATAGCTCCTTTTACGTTGAATAGTTATTCATCTTTATATTACACAATTCATAAAGAGAGTAAATTAGTAATTAGCCTTCAAGGTGGTTATGTTTTCATATTTTGACGTGTATTTCAAATTGTTTTGTTTTAGTTTCCATGAGTTTTCCTTTGATACATCGAGAAATGCACGTATGTTTTATAAGAAGCTGCTTATAAGAAACTCAGCTGTCAGATCGCCATAAATTTAAGATACTCCGCGCTGGGAAATTATTACTTAAAGGATATTCCTACCATAATGTCACATTATAATCACTTGTTTCCGGCATCTTGGCACATGGAGTGAAAATGAAGATTGTTATGGAACCTTTAGAGAAACTATGATCACTGAAAATCTGATGATTTTAAGAAACTTTCAGTACTGGCCAAATTTCTCTGTTTCTTGTAGAAAAGGATGTGCAGGGTGTCTGTATAATTTTTCCTGCAATTAAAGGACAAGTCCGGGGTTGATAAAATTATTGTTAAAAAGCAACCTTACCACCTGCTGAACACCAGCCGTAAGTTCTTTCCAAGTTTTGATGCTTCTAACTTTCATGAATTGGTTCATAAATCTTCGCTAGTTAGGCCAAATATCGTCGCCATTTTGTATTTTGTACAAGTGTGCGAAGGCGCGATAAGGAGGCTAGCAATGTGAATGGTATAATATATTAACACATGTGGCAGCTTCGTTCAGGTCAACGTGAAGTGATGTCATACAAAATGATGTCATTTCGCACTTCTTAGCAGATTGAAATAGGTAGTTTTGCAGATTGAAAAAGAAAAGAATTTGATAAGGTACGATATATCATTCACAATAGTGTAATCTCTTGAATAATCAACTATTATACTAGCCCCGGACTCGTCCTTTAAACCTGTATGTAGTGTTTTCTTTGAAAAGTTATATGAACCCCTAAGTTATTGATAGACGACCGATGATCATACCACCTAAGACCCAAAGTAAATCAATCATTGCTCTGAAGTGGTACGAATACTAGGGTAACAGCAGACGCAAATTCATAGGGGATACAGAGCAAAAATTTTCCAACCTCGAGATCTGCAGCAACAACAGCAACGAATAACAATTTTAGGAACACTTGGATTCATGCATGATGCGATTGAGAAAGTTTTTCTGCAACTAAAATGTTGCTTTCTTCTGTCATCTAATCTTACAATTTTCGAAATCAGCAAGTCTAAGACATCCTGCAGATTCAGTCATTCGTGACTGTTTTATCAAGATGCGTTCATAGATAAATTGTGGGAAGATTTATGTTAATATGATCTCTCCAGCCAAAGCTTTTGAAGCAAACCTGAAGTCATAGGCAGTCGGACACTGTTGTTGTGATTCTCGAAGTGCCCATGATATAGCAATGTAATGACGTGATTTACTGAACAGTTACCGAGCCAAATCAAGCCAGATCTTGCTGTTTTATTTGTCTTTGCTATGTCGTTGCAAAAACGTGGGCTTAGGCCCAAAAGCAGCAACAGCATTTCGCCTCCCAGACTAACTCAAACGAATCACCCCCGCAGCGACTAGCCCAGGGAAGAGCAGGGAAAGGAAATTTTCCCGAGTACTCGTCTCTGTGGGGGCAGTTCGTATGGGTTACTTTGGGAGGCGGAATATTGCTGGTGTTCTGCCATTCAGAATCCGATCCTTAAGCCTAAACTCACGTTTTTGCGACGACAGAGCAAAGACACAAAGACAAACCATATTGGCTTGATTTGGCTTGGTAACTGGTACGTAAATCATCTCATTACTTTTCTATATCATGGACAGCTCAAGAATCTCAACATGAGTACCCATAATAAAACTGACTTGAAATCCCGACAAGTATACCAAGTGTCTCGACAAATAGCCTCTTGAGAGCGGTCGGCCTTTACTTTGAGAAAGCCGTAGCTAAACAGTTAACATAGAATGGCTGATTGCTGATTGAGTGATTAAATGATTGTTGATTGGTTGAAGGATTGACTGATCGACTACGTGATTAAATGATCGACTGCGTGATTAAGTGATTGACTTCGTGATTAAGTGATCGACAGAAATTGGAATTGGTTAATCGCTGATTGAACTGATTGCAATGATGATGTTGATTTCCTGGTGATTAAATGATGCATGTATGATTCAGATGATTTCAATTCAATTACTTTAAAGGTTAGTTGCACTTAATTATCACTCAATAAAATGATATTTTATCCATGCACTACTTTTAACTCTTCTTTTCTCAACAATGAATTTCTTACAATCAAGTTTCGAGACGTTAATCCTAATTAACTAACTAACTAGCTAACTAACTAACCAACTAACTAAACTAGCCACAGCTTACTTCAACATACCTAGAATATTCCAAATAAACTATTTCCAAAATCTTACGCCAACGCCAGCGTATGATCAGTTGAAATGAAGCATGCTGCGTTTTGGATTACAAGTGAAGAGTTAAAGTTGTACTGGAACCTAATTTTTTATCAGTAGAATTTTTAGATGTCAAATGTGCACTGGAGACCCCTTAGATGGCAAAACCACTGGACACTTCCACTGAACATGCATTGGACAGATATTCAGCGTAAAATGTTGCTTCGTTTTGCCACCTTGTCCAGTCTCGTTCATTCATGTTTTGGCATTGAGTTTTTCAGTCGATTTTGAAGCCAGTCAGAAATGTTCAGTAAATAAGATTAAATTTCTTTTGCCTGAAGACGTTGAGGCAAGATTTCTAGTCGTGTTGCCACTCCAAGTGAACATTGTCCAGCTTGCGCACTCGCATTTCAAACGAAACGAAATAGACCTAAAAGCTGCGTGCATGTATCACGGAGGAAATGCTCACCGGACAATGTCCAGTCACTCGGAGACATCCGAAAACTTTGCTATGTCCACACGCTGAACATTAAGGTGAGAAGTTTTCAGTGAATACTCAGTGCAAATGTCCAGTCGTTTGGCCAGGGCTTTTAGCCATGCTGTCTGATAAGTAGCGCTACAGGTTCAGCCTGTGTGAAAATGAAATTTGGCCTGAACGCGAAGCATGTATCGATAGAAAGAAAACTTTCCTACCAGTTCAACTACTGCAATTTGTGGATCCATGGTCTTCGCTCAGGCCAAAATTGGTTGTAGCCTGCCTGAATAGGACCCTGGGTGAAAAGGGCTCTTTAAGGAGACGCTGTCTCCTGATCGTAAAATGTCTGTAAACACTACTGTTTTAGACCAGCGTCCATTGCTTCTGCGGTTTTTTTTAAAGAAGCGTTTTGATGAAATTGATTGTAATGTTTTAACAAACTAAGTTTTGTTTGCCCTTTCATTGACATAGCTTTTTATCTAGAAACAATTTAGTCTAATTATAAATCAAAGAAATGTTTATAATTTCATTCCCTTTACTTTTCATAGATCGATCAACATTGAAGAAGGCAAGCAAAGAAGATTCCGAAGACTGCAACACTCTTTGATAGTCATAACAAACATCAACTCTTATCATCAAATCATTGATCAAATCACTAATCATCAAGTCCACCACTACGATATGATTTACCAAGTATTTAGCTTATGCAGTTATCAAAATCTGCTGAGTGAGTAGAAAACAATTTGCAGTTTTGGAAAATTGTAGAATTTATTGTACTATACCAATCTCCAAGATTCTCCCTTCATTCTTTCGATGAGAGTCTGGAGTAGATTTAGATTCCAAGTCTAAATTTCTTCGACAACATAAGGTATCAAAATTTTATAACATTGTTTCATTTTTAAGCCGTCTTTAGTCCTAACGAAAATGTTAGGGCGCTTATACCAAAAAAAGACTTAATGCATTATTTGTCATGGAAGGTTGATAAAGAATGGATCGATTTTAACGCTTAAATTTGGCCCTTTTCTCATAGATCCGGAAAAGTATCCTTACAGTTAGACGAGAAAATTATTGCAAGCTCTTTGTGAAGGCCTAATGATTGCTTTGAAGGCAAAATCACATCGTTATGACCACACTTTGGAAACTTTTAACTTTAGCCCAAAATTAGGCCACAATTATTAATACTCATATCAGATTCTGGGTATTTTGAATCGTTTTATTTGCATTCCAATTATACAAGAGTCCTGCATCCCTTGAATTGTTTGTTGCAGTTCTCCTTTCAGCATTTTGTCACATTTTTACGTAACATCATCCACAAAAAGTTAGTCCGCAAACAAAACGGTTCAAAAGA
Organism: Aurelia sp. 4 Dawson et al 2005; assembly: GCA_964019985.1. Classification (NCBI taxonomy): domain Eukaryota; kingdom Metazoa; phylum Cnidaria; class Scyphozoa; order Semaeostomeae; family Ulmaridae; genus Aurelia; species Aurelia sp. 4 Dawson et al 2005. Next base: position 20,664,032 of record OZ026501.1, on the reverse strand, counting down.
CTCCGAATTTAGCATCAAGGCTCATCTGTAAATGTCAGCAAGGATACGTAAGCTTCGTTGCTGATCTTTAAGTTGAATATTTAGCATTAGATATTGAAGGAAGAACATGCGAGATCGTTCAACAATTTTCCAACAAAATATGCTTTGACCCACCTTGTGCCAAGCAACTCTTTGTTTTTAACATATTATTTAGCAATACAGTACATATGTTTATATTCATTTGTATTTATTCATTAGTAAAATAAATCTTAGCAGAAACACGATGCTTTAAATGAATTTTTCTGGATGTGTTCTTTCCCTAAAGGTCAATGTGAAGTTGCGGTTTTTAGTACCAAGTGCGGGGATTGCAGAATTAGAGGAGACATGTTGAAGTCCATGAACCCGTCAGTCATTCCGTCCGCCCGTCAGTCCGTCATGACGCTCAAGTGGTAGGGCTCTACCGTGGATCGAACCCTGTCCATCTAACTGTGCTGCCTGCAGAGTCAGAAAATTACACCACTACGCCACAGCTTCTCTTGAGCCTTCGGTCTTGAGGTAAGCTTCTTGGATTATCAAGAATGGTGTTTGTAACGTTAGGACCGGTTGCATTGATTGATACGTCAAGATGCGATTAGCTAACGGAAACAAAGAGATTTCAACGGCCAATAATGCTATGATCCCAATATCGAAATACATCAACCTTTAAAGGGCATAACCCTTCTCTGTTAAGAGACGAAAGTTTAATACTCTCCAGTCCATAATGCGTTCACTGTTAACTGATCAAAACTGCTGGAAATATATCCTATTAAATGATTAAAGATGAGTTGCCGTTTAGTAAATATTTATGTCAGACTTCTCTTCCCCAAACCGAAGCTTGAACGTCGTAAGCGACAAATATGATGATTCTAATGCTCTTAAACCCATGTTATGCTCACTATTAATTGGTCTGTGCTGCTGAAAATATATCGGATTAAATAACTATTTTGTGTTTACTGTATCTTTTTATACCACCCGCATTCGCCCTAAACCAAAGTATAGATGTCATAAGCAAGAAAGGTGTTGATTTTAATGCTCTTAAATCCACGGTATGTTCGCTGTTAATTCGCCAAAACTGCTGAAAATATATCCGAATAAATGGCGAGCTTACATTGGGTAATTGTTTTTATATCATCCACATTTGCCCTAACCAACGCTTATGTTCACTGTTGATTGATCTAAATTGTTGCAAATATGTCTGCTTACATGATTAAAGATGAGTGTACATTAAAGAAATGTTTACGTCTCAACTGATGTCGAAAAATTTCAGAGGATTTTCTTGCTCCATGTGCATATTTTATGAAATTTCATTGTTTTTGTCAGACCAGTTTTATATTTGACCCGATGTCACAGTTCTGAACAGATTCAGGTTGAGAAGAATTTGGTTTGAATTAGTAGCATTCATTTAAAGCATTCATTTAAAGCATTCGTTGAAAGCGGTTTGAATTAATCGAGAAACTAATAAAAAACCACAGCAGTTTTGAAACTGTGCAATGCAGATCTTTCCTAACCTCTTTCACGAGAAAACATCCTACTTTGCAATAAAGATATTCAGAAAGCAATCAATGAATTGATGTTTATTTCCTTCCTCGCTGTGTTAGGTAAAAGAATTATCTTCGAATGAGTGCTGTCTGGCCAGATGTCAACTTTCATTCGATAAAAAGTAATTTCTTTGCTATCAAAACATTGAAAGCTATTGTAAACAAATGACTATTTGGCAACGGAGTGTTTCAAGCAGCAGGAGAACTGCTTCGATTATGGGCACGCTTTTTGTTGGTTTGTTTTACGAATTTCCTTCCCTTTGAGTTGCCAAGAAGGGATCCTTCATGGCTCGTTTCCATTGTTCTCTGTTGTTTAAGGAGCCAACAAAGTCACTCAGAAGTAGCAGTCAAAATCCATTTATATCCGGGCAGTTGTATGTAAGAAATATATGCGTTTGGTTTGTTCTGTTGTGGAGTGCAAAGACGTCTCTTCAAAATAACTTTTTTATATGCAAAGCACTTCAAAATGACCATTTCGACAACATTTTAACTCTGTTGTTCATTCTATTGTACAATGAAATACAATAGGCTAAATTTAGGCATGCACATACGCTTCCTGAAAGATCTTCGTCAACTGACTTTAAAGGAAGCAAAAGTAAGAAACTGAGAGTTTTTCGAACTTTCTCATATGAAACAGGAAAGCTTCCGAGGTACACTGAAGAAACCTTTTAAGTTCTGAGACGATACACAATCAGACTTGCTTCAAGTCTATTCCCTTAGTACGTCAGACTGTTCCCTTTTTGGCTGTTCCTGGATCCCCCATTTCAAACTTCCGTCACTTTCTTTCTCGCACGGAATGTTGGAATGGCGGAGCGAGGAACAACCGTAAATGAAACAGACGGAGGGAAGGAACAGACTTCAGGCAAGTCTAATACTCAATTTATTTTTAGAATGAATTCAAGAAAAACAAATAAATTCCTCTTTCACATGTTCATTCTCCTAATATTGAATTTTACTCCAACGTGTAAATACAATCTTTTTACACTTGAAATAGGCTCGTTGTCAATACAAACCATAGCCCGTCATAAATTAGATGTCAGTTGCAATGCCCACAGATGAAAACATTTTAAGAAATTTGCACGAGTTATTTTCCGTCTTGGACCATCCGAAATGATCGGTTAACTTTTAGGACACTGAAATCTCTTAAACAGCTGCAAGTCGGGCAAGTGTAGTGGATAAAACCGCTTGGAAGCTGACAATTGTGTTAAATTCAATTTCGGTGATAGGTAAATCATGGACTGGAATCTAACGTGGAATTCTTGTCCCTAAGCCTCTTGTCAGCTTTTTCCTGATTTATTGGTCTAGAAAATGAATGATTTTAGGGAACTAAATTTTTACTACAGGGTGTCCCAGAAAATTTGTGCCCCGTTTGCCTGAAGACCAGGACAAAGCAGCAAAAGGTCGTCACCATATTTTGGCATGATGTTGCTCGCAAGATGTTAAATTGAAGTTTGCTTCCATCCCCGTAAAAATCCGTTAAGAAATGATGGAGCTATGACGTTCAGAAGACCAAATTTCTCTGATGACTGAAACCAGCGGTCGGCCATTTTGTATAACTATTTTTGCAACGATAAGCAGCTTCATGGATGAGCTGAAACAGTAGCCTCCAATCTCATAGCTCTCGCGAAAGTTTCAATAATCATCAGAGACTTCAGCTATTTCTTACCCCACGATCCTTTATTGAATGTCAAAACGAAGATGAGGATCCCATGATAAAATAAACAATCGAGAGGCAATGACAAAAATATAGTCACATTTTGTTTGCAGGTGTGGTGAGTGCAGCAATTATTTAGTTTATCTATCAGTTCAAAATGAGACAATACAGCTCCAAAAATCTTTTGCCCTTCTCGTTTCTTTTAGTTCATTGTCTTCGGTAGTAAATCAACAATTGCTTGTAACAAATGAAGGGAGAAATCTGAGTAGGGATACGCTAGGGATGGCGACAAATTAAATGTGAAATATATTTTTGTCGAAGCTTTTGATTTTTTATTACTTTGGGAATTCTGATCTTCACTTTTGCATTCTATCAAAGATCGTGGGGTAAAAATAGTCTAACTCTCTGATGATTATTAGAACTTTGATGAGAGCTATGACATTAAAGACTGCTATTTCAGTTCATCCATGAAGCTGTTTATCTCTGCAAAATAGTAAGATAAAATGGCCGACCACTGGTTTCAGTCAACAGGCAGATTTGGTCTTCTGAAAGTCATAGCTCCATCATTTTTCGATGGATTTTCACGGAAACGGTGGCAAACTTTAATTGAACATCTGAAGAGCAACGTCATCGAAAAGGTTAGTGATAATCTTTTGCTGTTTTCTCACAATCTTCAGGCAAACGGGGCACAATTTTTCTGGGACACCCTGTACTTCCTCAGCCCTCGAAAAGTTTAAAGGGGCAAGGTCATTTAATGTAAACAAACTTCTTTCGAAATGACGATTTTCCAGAATTTTCGACAGGCCATATCACAATGATTTTTCGCTACTTTTCTCAAAATGAAGGTGTTATTTTGAAGATGGACCCTTAAAGTTGGTAGAGAAACTGCTGAAACACTCGTATGTTGCACCATTTTAGAGATATTGATGGATTTTTAGAAGTAACTTTAGTGTGGATTCACCCCATCCACCAAAATCTGTTTGGAGCGCAATGGCCACGTGTGGGCAACAATATAGATCCTAGAGATAACAAGTTTGTTTACGGTTACGTGACCCTGCCCCTTTAACTTTTTAGTCACCTGGTATGGTAAAGATATGCCCTATTGTAATTAATAACTTTTGACACGTACTGTGCATTGTGTAGCTAAAGAAGAAATGGGTTTGGAGGTGTTTTCTGTAGCCTATTCGTAGCGGCCATTGGATATAGCTATGGCTGTTTGATAATATGATCTACTAAAATCTTAGAAGGCTAACAAATCCTCGATATTTACTGAATCCCTTGATTGGGAAATTGTTGGGAAATTCCCTTCCTTCTACAACGGTTATGATTTGATCGAAATTACGACACCTAAGAGTACTAGTTACGATACATTTTAAAGGCGTAACTAGACACCAGAAATATTTACATAGATATATACAGCGTGTCTCGTAAAGACCTCCCAGTTTTAAACTCAGATATCTCCTGACCTGCTCATTCTAGCAAAGCAAGTAAAACATTTACTACGGTTATGAAATGAGAGCTGTTTTGATAAAATTGAGCAACGGATTCAGAATCTGGAGGCCTTCAAACCTGAATCAACTTTTCAGCATTTGCAAACAGCGGTTTACAATGTCAACACGTAGATCGAAGCGCCAACCATTTTTGCTACACTAGTCCCCGTCCTGCTTGCAGAAAAGGGGTTTGAAACACTTAAGATATAATTCATTTGCAGAAGTATCATTAATGTTGAGTCGAATTAAAAACTAAAGACAAATAATCATTGTATGGCCATTGAATATGCTGACGTTGTAAAACGCTGCTTAAAAATGCTGGAAAGTTTATTCAAATATTACGACCCCCCTCCCTTTTTGTCTCCGTTACTCAATTTATCAAACTTAGTGCCCTTTCATTTGTTCAGCTAAGATGAGCAGGTCGAGAGATGTTTGAGTTTAAAACTGGGAAGCTCTTTATGAGAAAGCCTGAACACCCTACAAATAAAGTTTTACTTTATATCTCTAGTTTCAAACCATACGCACGGAGCATAGGTTCCAAATCTTAAAAGATGGTGGAAATCTCATTACCATTTGTTGGAACTGACTGGCTTAAAAAAAATTTCAACTACCTACCCATAATTCTATCGCTGGACTTTTAGAAATTTTTAATATTTCTCGAAATTAGAGCATGTTTCAACTTAAGCTCGTTCTAGTATATGACGTCATCAAATTTCTAAATCAAAACCAGAAAAGTGGCAGACTGTTCCTTGATTCAATATTGTAGAAATGCATAAGCTATGGTTGTCTTGAAAATTATTTCGTGTTGCACCAATAGTGTAGAAATCACGATAAAGAAAATTACCCTCTAAAAATACTGAAGATTTCACTACAGTTTCTTTGAGACCATTCAGTTCAAAGAATAGGTTATTCAATTTTACACCGACCTTTTCAATGCATTTGAATCAATGCTATGCAAAGGATCTTGAAGCAATTCTACGATCATAGAGTTACAATCGAGTGTTTTTGTACATTTTATACGACATGCTCCATAGAGTAGCACAATGCTCAAATCTGTTTAAAACTTTCAAATTAAATCCTAGTTCTTTCAACTCGAGTGTCCAAGCAAAAAGTATTCACGTTTGAAAAATCTTCACCGTGGCCCATCTTAAAATTCGTTCAAATTTCTTTTTTTGTGAACTAGATCAATGGCCAAATTATTTTCATATGACTCATGACATTACTTTGAAAACCAGATCCTATTTAGGCCCAAACCCTTAGCATCCTAGAGTACCAATCAGATAGCGAGATTTGTGAATTACTATCGTTACGGCAAATGAGATCGAAGTTTCGATTCGATTGAAGAACTGATAACATTCCCATGGGATCCGAGATTCGGAGCTGTGATACTATCATAATTCGATTGATGAAGGTAAGAATAGGGTCAGTTCACTGTTTTATCATGAGTCCCTGTTGAGCAAGGTTTATCGCAGGGATAGAAGGGACGCATCGTCATAAGTCTAGCTCACAGGTGTGGAAACATTTTATCGTCATCCGGTAAATGGTTTCTACTTTTCTGCCTCTGGAGTTATTTCGGCTTTAGACTTTTGTTGCCCAGCGTTGCCATTTTCGCCTGATGTCGATGCCATTGGATAAACTGTCGGATTATGCTTGCGTCCGAATCGCAACACATTTACGACTTCTTTGCGAATATTACGATCAGATGTCGCGTAAACCATTGGATTTATCATTGCATTCGTGTATAACAAGAACGCGCAGGTGATTATGATTAATTGTCCGCCGATACCAGTTACGACTGTTCGAATTCCGAGCGAAAACCATGGAATGTACGTTATAAAGAAAGTCAAGACTATGAATGCGACGATTCTCGTAACTTTTCTTTGTGCTCTCGACAAATCACTCCCTTTATTTTTGCTGCCGTAAAGCTTTTTCGCTTGCTTGATGGCCATGACGTAAATCGCACTTTGGAGAATGATTACGATAACAACAGCCGTAAGTACGATGATACTTGTTGCTGTAAAGTACTGAAAATCCAGTGTGTAGCCCCAGTCGCAAATAGTATAGCCAATGCGTTGACATGACGAACCAGAGTTCCATCCGAAACTTGGCAATATCGACCAGATTATCATGAGCGACCAAAGCAGTCCAAGGTATATGTAAACACGTTTCGATGTCACTATCTGTGGATAATGTAGCGGGAAGAAAATTGCGATGAAGCGGTCGATCGAAATTCCAACGAGATTCAAACACGTGCTTAATATTGCCAGTAGAGAAATGCCGGCCGTAAAGCGGCACCAGCTTTGGGTCACAGGAAACCCAGAGTCAGTAAGTAATTCAACTGAGTTGAATATGGAGATTAAGAACGACTGGATAATATCAGATGCGGATAGACTAAGAATTAAAACGTGTCCTAAAACACGATATAAACGCAAACGATATATCACATAATCCACAAACACGTTATTTATAAATCCGATTCCTCCCAATACGAGAAATCCCCCAGCTGCCCCCCTTGCCACACGAATGTTGACGGGACTGCCAGGACATAAATTAATGGTGGAAGTTGTATTGTTTGATGCCATGTTTCTTTATTATCGTTAATTGTTCTTCGTTATTGTGCTATGTCATTCGAGAGAGGACGATTCTCCTCCGATTAACTCACTACACTTCTTCACGTCCAGTGAATGTTTCGCCAAACTCGCTCCACGTTCATATGTTCAAAAATGTTTCAAAAAGCTCCCTGCTTCTCTTTTGTATGTTGAATGACTGCTTTACCAAACTCGCTACACTTCTTCACGTCAAGTGAATATTTCACCAAACTCGAGCCACCTTTATATGTTCCTTGAATGCTGTGTATATTTATACCAAATGATAAGCTTCTTCTGTGTCTGTGAATTTCTTTGCAACAAAACAACAAGATGGACACCAAATAGTTCTTTCAAACCCTACAAGGAAAAAACCGAATTGTAACAAAGGCTAGCCCAGGTCAAAGATGAGCTTGAGATAAAATTCGAAATAAGGTTTTTTCAAAGAGTATGGAGTTCTCTTCCCATTACTGAGAATGGCGTTGAAAGAGTCCTTGCTTACAAGAAAGGGTGGGCTAAACGGTGCTTGCAATGAAAATTATATGAATGATAGTAAAATATTGTGAAAGAGTGAATCAAATAAGCACAAGATATTTATGTCAGTTTTACGTAGCTGTGATGTGCCTACCCTGCGTGCAAATGTGCAATTTCAAAGCAAAACGAATTCACACATGTTAAACAATGGCTGATAACACAGTAACAGAGAACATTTCCTCGACCATCCCACACACCCCACAACAAGATCTACCTACAACTTGATTCATTTGCCATCAAGTGCTTGAAGCACATCCTTCTGATTATCGCAAAGACGTCAAATCTACAGGGTCACCAACAAAACAGCTCATGAGTTCGATGATAACTGCTATATGAACTCGAGACTCATTGAAAATTTTTTTGTACTACTGTTTAGTTGAAAGGCCAAACTATCTTTTGAGATGCTGCATAGTCACTGTTAGGGACAGACTATCCCGACAAAGCACAGTTTATTCTATAACATGGCCGGTGCAGAACGTAATGGGGCAGCTACTTTTATATCCCCTGGTTTTGAAACAATCACTGATTTTGACTTTCCTTCTCGATCAGGGGCGGATCCAGATATTTGAGTGACCGATGCGAATAAGGGGGTCTGGGGGCGAAGCCCCCAGAAAATTTTTGAGTGACCACGCCCTTCAAACTCTCGGAAAACATGGGCAACGCCCTTTTTCAATTTTGTTTTAGCTGGAAGACCTTACTTCGAACATTATTTCAGGTACAAGGATATGCACATTTACCTCAAGTCAGATCTATTCAAGCCAGTGCTTTTCGAAGTGCTGTTTACATCTTTGCCCAGACAGGCCCAATTTCGTTGTTTGCTGATTTGTTGTTGCCAGGAAAGTTCCCCTCCACGGACTACTTTATTCAGTCAACCACAATTAGGTCCTCTAACACTTTGAAGAAGCGCTCAAGTGCACTGTACGCTGTACTTTCCTTTCAGGCGAGAGGAGGCGAGACAACCGAACGGTGAACAACAACAATAGTAGAGGGCAATCTATTGCTCAATAGTAACCTTTGGACTGCATCGGTCAACCGGTGCAAAACGCTGATTTTTCTCCACTCAGGGGTCTGGGGACCGATGCATTTTTGCGATCGTTTGTTGAGAAGAAAGGAGCTGTCAAAGCTGCTATGATTGACACCGATGCACTCATCAAAATGATTACGCAAGGTTCTCCTGTTTGCTTTCGTTGCCTTGTCGAGACGCGCGTCACACATCAATTGAATAGAGGATTAGAAAAATAATGGGATTTACCGTAGTTGTTTTGAGGACACTTATTCTTTTGATAATAATGGGTCTAATGTTCTAATGGTCGGCCATGGCTTTCGTGTCTGAGTCTGAAGCTACGAGGTTACTTCTAGGAGCAGTTGCACCAGAAAGAAGGGGGCATTTCGAAAGACCTCAAATGCTTTGAGTCTAATAAAAATTCTGCTGCACAGACTTCCAGATAATCGATCATGTGAAATTGACCGATGCATTTGCATCGGTTGCATCGGTCTGGATCCGCCCCTGTTCTCGATAAAGCAGCAACCACTTGCCAGATTCGTTCAAACTCGGTACCAAACTCTAATATGAAATCACTTCTATTCAAAAATTTGAAAAATGGGGAAAGTTGGGTTTATGGCTTCTCCACAATTCAAACGGCGTACATATTCCTTGGCACGCCTCGCACATTTCTCATTCAGAGTTCAGAGCATGAAAGCCGCTATCCTTTTCATTGATATTTTGTAAAAACTTGGCTTTTTCATATCTTCCAAAGCATGGACTAGAAAGGCCGGGCAAGTTCGAGAAAGGATCAATTGTTACATTTTAGCTTGTAGCTTAAATTGATCAAGCAACATCTCAAAGGTATCGAGGTCCTTCCTTGCCAGCACTTTCCTTATTTCTGGGTCTAAATGATGAATGATTTAAGCAAATAAAGTTTTCACATCTAAATTAACTTTTGATTGAGAGACTTTTGTTTCAGTTTTGAATATCTGTCTCGTAGTTTTTATTCTACGGCCCACCAAACGTGTTCAATTTTTTTTATCGTCTGGTATATTCCTTGAATTGTGAAATGACATCTGTTGAAAATGACATCTGTTGACAATTGTCATGTCATTCCAAATGATGAAAATTCATGAATTAATCTCTTAGATCTACAGTTAAGCCCGAAATTTTTGTACCAAATTCTCAGTATTTTACATCGTACTATTTGATCCTGGGTTATTAGACACCACTGTTTATTTCAGTATAATTGCTTCTGCAGAGGAAAAATTATGCGTTTCTGCGAAGGAGGTTCGAAGTACAATGGAAACCCGCATACAAGTACCTGTTTTATAATAACCTTGAGGCTGAAGTTCAATATTTTAAGCCCCCCAAATAAGAACCCCCCAAAGGCTGAAACTGGGGGAGAGGTTCTTATATAGTAGGTTTCATGTCTTCAGAATTCCTCAGAATTTTCAAGAATTCTGGACATTCTGATCAGAATGCTTTCAGTTGCACAAAAGGCTTTCAGATTATTAAACAAGAACTCTAACCTAAATATGTTCTCAAGAATTCTTCATAATTTTCAAATTCATCAGAATTCTTGTGCTGAAATGTGTGCAAGGCATTTACTGCATATAAAAACCTTAAAAGAACATTGCAGGCTGGAATCTAGAATAAAATTTTACAATACAAGTTACGCCTACATCCTACTATACTTTCTAATTACTTTACAAACTATACAAACACTACAGAGACAGGACCACAAGGAGCAAAGGACAATGACTATCCTGTGGCCATTAACATAAAAACCTTTTCAGGATGTCCAAGAAAAACCTAGGTTCTTTTATATGGGTTTGTACTGTAGCTAAAAGGCGCTTATTTCAACCTTGGCCTCTAACGCTGCGCTGGTTCCTCCATAGTAGCAAATGATTTTATTCTCCGCAAAAGAACAAGGTGGTAACAATATGAACCACATCTACGGTGTCTGACCACCCATGATTTGAGGACCAATTTTACTGTGGCTGCAGTCGAGGGGCAAATCACTTCTTAAATTAGCGTACGTAACTTTTGTGATATTAAAATCACATGATTTTTGTCTGTGAGTTTTTTGTGATTTCAGTGATTTTTTAGCGATTTTTTGTGTTTTTTCGCTAATTTCTCAGTGATTTGTGATGTTTGTCCTTTTGCTTGTGATTTATTTGTGACTTTGTGATTTTCTTATGTGATTTTTTGTGATTTCGAGGAAGGTGTACGAAATAAAATCAGTGATTTGCCCCTCGGTTGAAGTTTCGTAAAAAGAGGACGATGAAGGTTGAAAGGAGCGACAAGAGATATTCGAAGGAATGAAAATATCTTGCGAATTTGGTCCACAAATATACCGAGTCAAAATGCTCCAAATGTGGCATCGGTGCGAATAAATTTAGGCTTAATTGTACTTCAAATAACTCAAAACAAGATTTTGTAATCAGATTTTGGTTTCGAAGATTAAAAGCGAGAATTTTCAGGTGCCTCTGATAGATTCAGGTAAAAGCAATAATCCAGTTAAATTATCTTACGCCCTGTTAACCCTCGTTAGGATTAACTTGGATTCAGTTTTTTATTTTCAAGTGAAATAATGATTAACATTACATAATTATCTTTGTTGATACTTAGTTATTTCATTGATTCAATTTATCATTTAGGATTACAAGTGATTTTTAAGTTTGCCAGGCATTAGTGACTAGGAAAATTATCATTTCATATTGAAGCATTTCAACGTGTTAGTTTCATTACGGAGGATTACAAAGTCATTTTGAAGAATTTCTTTAGTTTGATCCCACTATTGAGGATTGCAAAATTAACTAAAAATCGCTGGATATTGAAATTATCATTGCTCATTTTGAAGAGTTCTATCATGCAAATTTCATTATGTGGGATTACAAATAATTTTTAGGTTCACCAGTAATCAAGTTTGATGGAATTATCATCAGTCATTTTTGAAGAGTTACTTTAATTTAGTAATCCTGTTATGCAGGATTATACGTAAGTTTCAGGCTAACCAGCAACTTTTTATCAGGAAAACTATCATAGTTCATTCCGAAGAATTTCATCAATTCAATTTTTCATGCACGACTGTAATTCATTTTTAGGTCTGCAAGTAATTATTAATCAGGAAAATTGTCACTGTTCACATTGAACTACAGGAAGTCTTAAAAAATTGTTCGATGTTTGATTAAATATTAAAAAATAACGATACGCTGAATGGACACTTGGTCAAGTAACCCTTTTCTTGAGATTTTAAATTAATTTTTGACACAAGAATCCAGCAAATCCGCTAAAAATTCATGGAGTTAAAAGCCTTTGAAGTTCAAGTTTGCGCGAAAGCTGAACTTCGGCTGAACTTTTCGGTAAAAATCCCATAGGCCATCGTTTCTGTTATTTCTTAATTGTTTCAGGGCCAACCAAATAAGCAGGTTTTCGATAACCTGACTTTCAAGCAAATGGATGCTTTGAGGAAACAGATTCAGTCTCTCGTCGATTGACGGAGCAGAAACTGCGTAAAATAACGCCATCGACGAATCTGAGATAAGAAAGTGTTTGAATAGATAAGCTTTTTGAAAGGATAAATCAAGAGGAAGAAAGTATCAAGTGTTGCCTAATTTGGGGATCTGTTGCAGGGAGCGAGGGGGTCTCAAAGTTACGACTTTTGCGCATGCGTGCTTAGTTTCTGCCCTGTCTCGTCGATTATGTTTTGAACTGCTGTTTTAGGCACGTTGAATGTTAAGCAAATTTTGACAATGATCGCAAGGGTTAAATCACTTTGAAAAGTCTTTTTTGGTTTGCTCTGATATCAACAAGCGGTATGCCATTGGATAAGCTTCTTTTACCTCGGTCTTCGAGCTTTTTGCATTACAATTAATCTTGGGGTCCCTGGTTTCAGGGGGTTTCAGCTATCGCATATTTTTTATCTTTGAAAGCTCGCAACTCAGTGATTTTTCAACCGATTTGCAAAATTCTGGTCTTTAAAATTAGTTCATAATCTTGGAAACATGGTTTTCTTCCCATGAGCCCGTTTATGATACCATTCCTTTTCAATATTTAATCAAACTTCGAACATTTTTTTGAGACACCTTTTTATTTCAAGGATTTGATCTATTATGCAAGATCACAAGTGATTTCACTAGATTTACTAGTAATTGAAGCAGCATGCTTTAACTGGAATTTCATTCACAGCGTAAATCCCGTTATAATGTTTGGATTTTACTAAACAGGTGTAATGATAATTGTTTGCAGTGGAGATTAAACTCTGATGAAAATTTTTCTGGAAACTCTTTGAGTGAAACTAAGCCCTCGCATCACTAGAAAATCAAAGGACAAGTCCGGGGTTGGTATGATTGTTGATTATTCAAGAGATTACATTGTTGTGAATGGTGTGTAGTACTTTTTTTCAATTTCTTTCCCTTTTTAATCTGCGAAACTACATATTCAGTTTGCTAAGGAGTGCGAAATGACGTCATTTTCTACCGGGTGAGTCAGAAAAAACGTGTGGCGTTTGGCGAACTGTGACATCGAATTTAGCCACCCGATGGCCATGAACAAAGTTTGTCCATGAAGCCAAAGGTCTAACTTGGATCTTAAACCTTTTCCCATCGAAAACAGTCATTTGGTGCATTTGTTAAAAAAGATTTTCTTTCGTAAGACTTTGTATGGGAGTCTTGCAAAATGGTGAAATCTTTTGCCAATCCCCTTCCGCATTTCATCTTGGCAAGGTGTACAGGTACACGTGGTATTATCAGGGGAAAATGAAATAGCCAGGAGATACTATTTTCTCCCCTGGGATGTCTTATCATAACTTGCCCTTAGTGAAGAATGTATTTGAAAGACATTATTAATGCACACTTCTTTGTCTTGCGAAAGAGGTTTGTTTAAGCAGATCAACGCTCTGTAAATCGCAATGGGACTATTTGCAGATAACACTTCTCCCTAAAGCCTGGTGCACACTAGGTCTTTGAGTCCTTGGAGTCATGCATCAAACTCCGAGTCTTTGTCTTTTGGGTCCCTTTGCACGACCGCAATGACCCAGACAACCTAGTAGTGTGAACCAGGTGTAACTACTTCAGTATCCCCCAATAATACCACATATACCTGCTACTCTGGCAAGGCTAAAATGCGGAAGGGGCTTGGCTGAAGACTTCATCAGTTTGCAAGACTTACATACAAGGTCTTACAAAGAAAATCTTTATTAAAAAATGTATCAAATGACCGATTTCAATGGGGAAAGGTTTATGATCTAAGTTAGGCTCTTGGCAGCACGGAAAAATTTAGTTCACGTCAATCGGACGGCTAAGTGAGGCGTCACAGTCCGTTAAACGCCCCACGTTTTTTCTGACTCACCCGGTATGACGTCACTTCACGTTGACCTGAACGAGGCTGCCAAATGTGTTGATATTATACCACCCACATTGCTAGCCTCCTTATCGCGCCTTCGCACACTCGTACAAAAAACCAAAATGGCGACGATATTTGGCCTAACTTACGAAGATTAATCGTCGAATTTATGAAAGTTCGAGCCACGAAAACTTGGACAGAACTCACGATCGGTGTTCAGCAGTTGGTACGGTTGCTTTTTAACTATAATTTTAATAACCCCGGACTTGTCCTTTAAGAAACTTGAGTTCTGAAAGTAGTCATACTTTTGTGTTTTCATTTGGATAGTAATATAGAACTGACATGGTGATGGTAAAAGTGAAGATATATTGGCGGTTCTAGCGTCAAATGCTGTAATTGCTAAAGTATAGTAGAGCTGAGCTGATCGATAGGGCGGCTCCTTGCCATGGTACAGTAAAAACCCGCGTATAAGAACCTACAATTTTGCAAGTCAGCCTGATTAGGTTCTTATATATTGAGTACTTAGTGGGAAGTTAGGCTGTTCAGGTTCTTAAATTGGTTCTTATTTCATTCAGGGTTCTTTTGTTCAGATTGAAACTTCAAGCCAATTATTTACTGTCAGTTCAAAGGCACCTGAGTTCATGAGACCTCATTCATCACGGCAGTCCGTGGAATAATCAGAAATTTTACAGAATGCAATGAATAGCTTTCAAGCATCTTTAGAGTTCTTTGCAATTTGCACATATGACAGTATCAGTCCATATAGGCTCGATGACAAAGCAGCTGGAGTTTTTGTATGAATGGTGATTTCTACGAATAAGAACCTATTTCAATTTTCAGGCTGAATTGGTTTTTATATATTGGGGGTCTAATTTCAGAATTTCAGCCTGTAGGATTTTAATCACTAGGTTCTTATACGCGGGTTTTTACTGTACTCAAGTTATGGGACTCTACCTAGATTCGAACCCTGTCCGCGTGAGTCGGAAGATTACACTACTGTACCACAAAACCTTCAAAAAGTCTCTCAACTTTAAAGCTGACATGTGATCGCTACTGCTAGAGTTTCTCTTGATTTTCAGGAAGACTGTAAGATCTTACTACTGTAAGCAGTTTCATATAAAGGAAAGTGCTAGCTCATATCAAGATTCTCTCATGAAACTTACATGCACGCCCTCAAACTTACATATAAACTATCTTCTTCCTTCTTTCTGTCAATGAAATTGTTTATACCTTGCACGCGTTGACATAAATCTGTTTATATGTTCTTTAATTACCTCTTGCTGTATGTTGTCATATCGATTTTGTTATTTCACTAAACAATTTTCCTTTCTCTGCAAGCCTATCTCTGTCATCTCACTATGTTTTCATAAACCATTATCAATATTCAACAAGCATTCTCACAATCTCCTTCATGACGATTTCTCAATCCTAGTTTTATTTCTAAATATTTCTGTTTACATTTCCAAGGCTATATTCATTACCTCCAACGGTGAGGATACTTTGCAGAGTAAGTCATGTTTTATCACAGTGTGAGACAATATGCTATTGCACTGGGATACAGCGCCTTTGCGTATTTAGAACGGGTTCCTTTAATTACCTCTTGCTGTATGTTGTCATATCGATTTTGTTATTTCACTAAACAATTTTCCTTTCTCTGCAAGCCTATCTCTGTCATCTCACTATGTTTTCATAAACCATTATCAATATTCAACAAGCATTCTCACAATCTCCTTCATGACGATTTCTCAATCCTAGTTTTATTTCTAAATATTTCTGTTTACATTTCCAAGGCTATATTCATTACCTCCAACGGTGAGGATACTTTGCAGAGTAAGTCATGTTTTATCACAGTGTGAGACAATATGCTATTGCACTGGGATACAGCGCCTTTGCGTATTTAGAACGTCCAGGAACCTGTCGATAGGTTCTTTTTGCCAATAGATTCTGCTGGAAATCAAAGCCAGATTTTGAAAGTTTGTGATCACTGGGTACAATTGACTTACTATGCTTCGCTAATTAACAGTATCAAATGCAGGGTTTTCTCTGTTTGGCAAGAAATGACAAAAATATGACGAATACAAAAAAACCTTATTTCTACATCATCATTTTTTAGATATTAGGTGTAGACGTTTGGAATCTCTGCTTCAGTTCAATCACTTGGATGTAAATCTTGCTAATTATGTTTAGTACCACTAGGATGCTAAAGATTTCTAAACTCGTTAAATCGACATATTCTTACCCTTCTTTTTGTTACATTTTATACATGAAGATGGTAGATTGGAGTGAGGTCCTGAAGTCCTTTAACCCAATCTCTTGATTATCTGCCCAGTCGTTATGTTGTTTTGCTGCTTGTTTGTAGCCATTGTTTCAGCGTTTGCCTCGTCCTTATTAAAGGTGATCCTAAATGAGCATTTATACTGATGCAAATGAATAACAATTTCTTTGATACCTCTGTTCATATTCGGGCTATCCACTGTTTTGTACTATTGCTAGATGACGTCATTTTGTTTGAAAAAAATAAAGAAAGTGGGCAAGATTTACAATGTTTCAAAGGGAAATCGACTCAAAGAAGTTTTCTTCAATTGAAATGCCTTTCTAACATTTTATCGATTCATAGCTCGGGTGAAATCTCTCCTACAACTGTTAGCTACATTTCAAAGATTAGATACACATATCTTTCCATTTACTTTTGTTCCATTTTACAGACCGCCAAACATGTGAACTTTGTTTGATTCACCAAGTATATAAAACAGGAGATTTTTTGTAAAACAATTAGAAAATAAGTAAGAAATTGACGGAGAGGAGCTATATAGTTTGCGTAAAAGATAGGACAAAGAGAGAGGGACACAATTGGCTTTGCTTTCTTTTGGCATGCATCAGGTCATCAAATACAATTCGCTACTGTAAAACCTATGAGATCTCACCTTTTAACTCAGGTTATTTCAACCATGGTCTGCAGATAAAAACTGACTATGTTTCAAGTAACAAATATAAATATAATATAATATGATATAACAAATAGATCGATGCGAAACCTTAGACTGCATTCACACGATGCCGGCAAACTTTGAAAACAGTGAATAATGTGACGGATAGGTGTCCCTTTCACACGAAAACAGCTCATTCTTTGCCGGGAGATTTTGAAAACAGCACTCTAACCAGCAAATGTTGGAAACGGCATCGTGGGAACACACGGAAATTTCGAAAACAGAACATTTTCTGACGCTTTTGGAACGAGACTGATAGATTCTTAGGGTATAGGGTGTAGGTACATTTCTTTGGCATCAAAGTCTCGCAACGACTTTTTACCGTAAAATTTAATGCCTAGTCTTAGTTTTCTACTCGGCACGATGCATTAATTGTACAAATTGTTTCAGATGTCCCACATTTCTATATTTTGTAGAGAACGTGAGAAAAGTTTCTCCTCCCTAATAGATTATTAATTGACAGGAGGCATTACACCTTGAATGTAGCATAAATGAATCACTTGGAGTCCTATAAGATACTCTCTACTGGGTCCCAACCTCATGTCCCGGGGGTATCACTGCAAAAAATTGTGAAATTTTCCCATGTTCTTTGTGATGGAAATTTTGGGGAAACGGACACTTTCCTAACAGTTCCCTGAAAGGGAAATGGAAATTTCCTTTTCCCTTAAAATTCCCAGAGAAAAATGTCTATTTTCCCTAAAATTCCATGCAATAACTAATGAGAAATTTAGATATTTCTTGCTGTGATATTCAATAGCTATTGACATAACAACATGACAAGACCCGACAAATTTCTCCTCATCGGTGTCCTGAATCAAAGCCCGTCAATTGAGGGTTTTGTTCAGTTCAAAACTGAGTGAGTCAGGAATAACATAAGCGTAGGTGGCTTGGCTGGGAGGAGCTGCACAATCGGCTATAATCGGGCGGAATTCGGTATTAAGTCAGTCAAAAATTTCGTAAACAATGGATATTTTATTTGGCAGCCCCCTTCCTTAATAGACGATTTCGCTAAAGATGGCGGCGAGGAATTTTTTATCGAGATGCATTGAGTTTTAATTGCGGATCCTTACCGATTCTATAGGAATTAAAGAAAAAAACTCAACGCATCTTGGTAAAAAATCCTCGCAGCCAACGTTTGGTTGTGATTAAATCGTAAACCACAAAAGCTACAGACTACCGAAAGTGTTGTGGCGGAATATTGTAATCCTCTGATTTTGCAGCCGACAGTGGCAGACGGTTCGATACCCGGTAGAGCCCCATCAGTTGAGCGTCATAACAAGGGGTCGCGGACTGGATTTGCGCTTAGCTATTTCTTGGCGCTAAAAGTTGCAACTAAACTATCACCTTCAGCTTACCACCATTATGGACCTTCATAAACTTTTTTCTTCATGAACATAAGCGTAGGGGGGGAATGAAATTTAGGGGGGCTGCCCGATAGGAGATCCATTGTTTACGAAAATTTTTCCCGACTTTAGAGCGATTTGCTGCGCGATCATGGCTGAATTTTGCAAATTCTTCTCAAGTTGGGAGGGCTGCAGCCCCCAGTCCCCCTGTCTCCTACGCCTATGTTCATGAAGATCAATACTTTTTCAATGTCTCTACTTGTTAAGTTTGATTAATTTGTATCAGTTAAAGATTTAAATGTTTGAATAAACAAACCTTGGATAAATGTTGTCCCATTATTAAACCAGTTCATTTTATTGCAACTGTTTTGAATCATTCAATTCATTGTCAATAAAATTTACTTTCCCATTCATCAAGAAAATCAAATTCCAGCTTTGTTTTGTTTCGCTGTTATTATTTATTTTGATTCCCTGCTGTTTTAGCCATATTTTTGATAAAATCTTCTTTTTCAGTGGGTCACTCAGTTGGGGATAAAAATACATTTTTTATTCAAGTTTGTTTACTTTTATTGCAACTGTTTAAAACAAAACAGTTTGCTATAAGTAGGTAACTTTTCAATTCATCAAAAATCTCAAAATAATCATTTTACTTTGTTCCAGTGTTATTGTTTATTTTAATGCTCTGGTGTTTTTGCCATGCTGTTTATAAATCTCATGCTTACACAGATTCTTCATGGGGATGAAAACAGATCGTTCATTCAAAATTATTTGCTATCTCAAATTGTAAAGGCTTCTTCTTTTTATGCTGATGTTATTGACTTTTGTTATCGCAAACATTGATAAATGAAGAAATTATTATTGTTTCTTGTAAGCCTGCGTTCACATTGCACAATCTTTTGTAAGCGCGTTAACGCATGCGAAAAAGCTTGTTGGTTAGCAAATAGATTACTTACACACATGCGTGTAAGCGAGATGGGATTCTGTTAGTTTCATTTCAGAAGTGAAAAGCGACCTGCTCTATGGGATCCACGGGACATATCCTGATGAATATCTTTGGAGAGCGTGTTCAAAAGGTTTTCATACTATGAAAAATGAAAGTAAACACTGACAAGAGTGAAAACTAGAGCAAACTTTGTTCTTTATTTTCCACACTCTTTTAGCTATCTGCCATCTCCGTTCCTGTGAGACTAAAACTTAAGCTCTCAGAAGCTGGCTTTGGCTAGTATTTCGAATACGCCCCCGTTTCCTAAGATAGAGGTGATGGGCGCTTATTTGAGGGTGGGTGCTTATTTGATGGGGGCCACTTACTTAATAATTTTCCCGACAGAGGTGGGCGCTTATTCGAGGGGGTGCTTTTTGAGGATTTACGGTATTCCTTCAAATTTTATTATCGACTTGAATTGTTTACTTTCGCTTTGTTTTTGTGTACTAGCAATTTCAAGCCTTGTTTGTGTACTAATAATTTCTAGTTATTTCAAGTCTTGTCTTGCATGTTCGATATCGTATCATTACCTGTTCGACGTTTTGTTAATTAATGCAGATGCCTAGTGCGAGCGAAGCGCGCACTTTTACTTCCTAGTTGACCATAGATAGGATATGGCGTTGATTTCAAAACTGTTGAGTTTCGTCTGAAAGAACTATTACAGTTTAATCATATTTCTTTGTGATTTTAAAGCATTGATCTTTCATGTCTGCCTTGGGCAAAACATGAATAAATCACTCAAGATTTTGATGTTTCTCTGATCTTTCCGATACTTTTCTTCACATTTCTTGTTTTATTGCTATCTAAAGCAATTCAGTCGAATAAAGTTAGACTTTCATCTCAAATTTATTGAAAAATTTCAAGTTGTTTATCTTTCTCATTGCTTTAAAAGCTAGGTTTCAGAAGCACGGATATTACATCTGCTGTCTCAAGGTTTTGAAGGACCGCTGTTTCCATGATCTTCTGTAAAATCTGCCCATTTCATCGCTATTCTTTTCATGATTTTAATTGATAAGGAAAGATTGATTCATCAAAGTTTAAAAAAGGTCTTTCTTTTTCTTCTGATTTCACATAATTCACTGGGTCAAATATAAACATGGCGTGTTTTTTTGGTTTCATGTTTGCAAAAACTAGCACAGGAATAATTGATTTTTTCTTCTTTTAAACTTTATGGACACACGTGAATAAATGGACGCGCGTCGGATTCTCAAATACAACTTGCCTTTCAAGACCTGTGAGATCTCGTCTTGTAACACACTTGTCCAAACGCAGTCTGAAACTGTTTTTGCCAAGACATGACTTGTCAAATCACAAGGTTTTTCTTTCTCACCCGCCACTGAACTCATTGTCCTCATTCACTCTAGCATTCATTCACCTCGCTGAATCAAATGACCTCATCTCTTCACGAAGCTCACTGCCAGTAAGCTTAGCTAACTTGGCAAAGCTAACTGTACTAACGGTGATTCCAAAACAATTCAAACCCTGGGTTGACTAGATGTTGCTTATGTTCTCTGTAGGTTTGAAGAATTTGCGCGATTTTCTTTACTGTGTCTACTTCCAATGTATTTTCACTCGTTTGCATCAAGAGAACTTTAATGATGTCGAGACCTCTTCCTGCACACCGCTTTCTTCAGAAGCAATCCGTGATCTAAGGACATTCGGTAAGGTTGAGACTATGATATCTGCAAATATTTTGTACTTCAGTCGTAAAATATTGGTCTTGAAGCTAAGAACTAAGCATCTTCGTTCCTTCATTGGTAAGTGCTAAAAAGTACATGTTGCTGTGGGTGGAAAGGCGTTCTGTAGAATTTTATATTAGAAAGAGGAGGTACGGAAAGGGCTTGATTCCATGGCGAAGCTTTTGGTGTTAACAGAATCTTCGTTTTTGGATCTGATACCCTTCCTTTAGCCATGGGCAATTCGGACGTTATTGTTGTGGTTTCTAAACTAACAAAGAAACAATAATGATTCAATACTCACCCCAGCCAAGCCAAGCAATGTTTGTATTCCGTTCCAAGATCATGCTTTGGTTAGGCCCTGGCTTCAACCCAACTGCAACAACATCGGGCCTAACCAAAGCACGATGTTGGAACGGAATACAAACATTGCTTGGCTGGGGTGAGTGTTGAGTCATTATCGTTTCTTCGTTAGTTTAGAATGCACAGCAATAATGTCCAAACTGCCCATGCTTAAATCAGGGACATGAGTAATTTAAATATACTCTATTGTATTCCATTTTATTTGATGATCTCGAGAGATTATCAAAACCATTGGACAAATGATGGCAGGCTCTCATCTTTCGTTCTATTTCTAAACTAGACGCTACATATCCGTCATTGGGGGGGGGGGGCGAAGCTGGCTTGATGTCATGGGGATGCTTCTCTGTGACAAGAATTGTCGTTTCTAGAACTGCAGTCCTCCCTTCTACAGGTTTAGATAGAGGCTTGAATATGATACCATTTGACTAATATTGTATTGTACATTCGAGCCTTCCGATTCTGTCAGGAGAGAACGCCTTATTTCAGCAAATTTATACGCTACGATATCAACAATAAAATCACTGATATTAAATTAAGTCACGAACCAGGCGAGTAAAAACTTTAAGCGTTGTAGGTGACATAAGGCTGTTTTTCAACAGCAAGGCACAGACTTCTTTAAAGATGTCGTGGCATCCAGGACAGTCAGGTGGACAAGCCACATCGCTTGAGCGTCTTGACTACATAGATTGTTCTTATCATTTTCCTTATTCTAGAAAAATTAGATTCGAATTTCTGAAATGTGTTTCAAAGATCAATTTGTTCTACATAAATCATCATTACAAACTTTAGTCTTTGATAGCAGAGAGGAATTAAATTTATACTGTCTATGCAGATCATGCATTGAAGTGGTAAATCATTGTTTTCGAAATAATACTGCTTCCTAACAATCTTATTGTAAGCGTGTTGCACAATATAGATTTAAATATTAACATTCAAGAATAAAATGTAAATAATTTTTTTTCTTGAATGTTAGTAACACCGCTTCCTTATTGGAATAAATCAAATTGATGTGGAATAGCCTCTCAGCTGAGTCAAAGCAAGCACCCACCGTTAGCTTATTTAAGCAGACGATATAGGGTTTCTTTTTTGTTCCTTTTAAATAAATATTAGACATTGTAAATAGATTTTAGATTGTGAAATAGGCTTAGGTTTTTAGATTCTGAAGTTTTTGTATTAATCATTTTTGTAATTTAGTTTAGTCTTAATTTATTGGAGGGCCCCTTGAAAATCAGCACTTCTGCTGAAGGGCTACCCTCCCCGTTAGATAAATAAATCAAATCAAATCAAATCAAATCATGGATGCTCAAGTCTTCCGAGGATGAACCGCTTTTATTTACTCTGAGAATTTTGATAGAAAATAAACAAAATTAGAATTATCAATTTTCTATGACTCGATAGTTGCCCTATATGTTTGGTTCCCCTGTGATTTGCTAAAGCGGTTTATTTGTAATGGACCTTTTCGGAAACTACTTTTAACTTGAGGCAATGACTAGGAATGTGGGTCTAACTTAATCAAAATCTCAAAATAGGTAGCTGGTAAAAGGAAAAATTATGTGCAAACACTTTCAAACTTTTCGTTTGATTAACATTCAATGCTTCTTTGCTTCGTGTCCAAAAACCTGTGCTCTGACAGAGGCAATTAAATACTTAACAAAGTTTCTAATTTGATCATTAAGATGGGCCTGTTTTCGAACTTGAATAATATGAGATTTTGAGAGGGTAAATGAATAAAAAGAGTAATGGAGTTATGTTTTCCAACTATTTTCTGTTCGATGAAATCCCAATTTTGCCTTTTATCCCATGCAATTCCTTTTCTGTGACGAAAATGAAGCTATCATTATCTTTTTAGAAGCAAAACAATGTGGCAAGATGAATTTGAGTTATGACTGAATTCTCAGTAGAGCCACTTTACCCCACCTGGTAAAAAATTGATATAGAAAAGAACTATCGCCTCAATGACTTTCAAATAAACGTAGATGCAAATAAATGCACGTGTTCCTTGCTTTCAAGAATGCACGATATTTAGAAAAGGCTGTATTAAAAGAAAATGATTTAGTTTGCGAATAGGTCTAATTCTTAGCCAATACTTACAGTACGACTCATTCGTAACTTAGCACAATTTTTGTTCCTAGGAATTCCCTCACATTCGAATGGATTTGCACGATTCTTCCGGAATTCAGAGAATCTCCAATTCATTGTTATAGCAGTCAAAATAAATAATACTGCATAGTGGCGAGATGATTTTGGCTTGCATCCATCCTTCTTTCGAGAAATCACTTTCAGTTTCATTCTCCCTTCGTACTTCGGTTGTTTATCGCGTGAGTTACTCCTCTCTAGATAAACAAGATTTTTTCCAGCTACTAATTGCAGTTTGCCTTGATATATGTTGATGACTTGTTCAGCTGTCACTCTAGACCCGTCAGAGGCAGATTCTAAGCTAATTTGTATTTCTTGCCACATCATCCTTCGAGCGTTGGCAAGGCTGCATTGACCTTATATCAATGCTGAGCACATTGAAAAAGTCTACAAAATGTGCATGAATAGTGTTTGATTCTGAGTTATCTCTAGGACACCTAAGAAGTCTGTTCATAAAACGCCTCAATTTTCGCTTTCATTTGCCGCGCTGCAGAGTGGCAAAATGATTTAGTGAAAGATTAACGCCCCAGGCCCCACTGCAGCAAGTGTACCAGGCCCAGTCCCCCTCCCTTATGTCTGAATAAAGCAGCCATATGTAGGTCCAGGGATCTCGCTCATGCGTCACGCTATTCACTTGTTCACATTCCTGCTCGGAGTCAGCCGTACAAGTTCTTACTCGTATTTGTTTTCCTCATCGGAAATTTACTTTACTCGCTATATAATGATGGCTTCGCACGACAAGAGTTCGTCTGCCACCCGTCCAAGAGATCGCAGGGATGCTCGTCGCACGCTAGCAGGCTGGAAGAACCTATCGAAGACGGAGCTAAGAGCCAAGGCCCAAATGTATGGCGTCGAACAGACAGGAAAGAAAGAAACGATCGCCTTGCGACTTTACAGCCTTTTTGACGTTGTAGCAACTGATAATGAATCGAATGAACCTGAAGCAAATCCCGTGGCGGGACCTTCATCATCTGGTGAACGCGAGGGTTTACAACCGAATCAGCCCCAAACTCCGAACCAAGGAAGTTCAATGGTTACATTTAGTCTCGACGATTTGAAGAAGTTGATGCAGGAAGTAGCCGAAAAAGCTAACCAGCCACGTGGAGGGAATGATCCTTACCCTGGTGTTCTCCAGCTCTCGCCGACATCCACAATCTCCCACCCACAAGGCCCAGAAACCCCCCAGCCAACCGTCCAGCCAGCCACCCAGCCGACTGCCCAGCCACGTCCTGCCCCAACAGCCGTCCTTGAGCCTCCAACAGCCACTGCCGCCACAACAGCCGCCGCAGTCCCACATAATACATTACATCAAGGTAACATTGAGTCTCTTTTTCATTCACCACTTAGCTCTCTGCCCCCACTCTCCCCAAAGTTGATAAAAGCAATGAAAGCGAAAGAGTACATTGATTTAAACACTTTACTACCTAACTCTTTATATGACACAACTGCCAACCAATCTTACAGCCTTCAAGTCCAACCAGGGGCAACTGGGGATGAAACTGTGTCATTGACGCAAACTCGCCGCACCGCCCAAAAAATCACCAACTTCATATCCTGGCTGGAAGCCTGGAACGTTTTCATAAGAGGCATGGTGCACTTTCATCCTCACCTCGCCCCCGATTTATTAGCATACCAAGAATCCTTCTCCGCCCTAAGCCGCAATTACCAGTTCCAATCTTGCTACAAATATGACATAGCATTTCGAATGAATGTGGCAAGGAACCAGTATCTGCCCTGGTCGCGGCTCGACGAATATGCTTTCAACCGTTTCTTGCGTTGTGCACCACCCTCCCAGCCCCTAGCATGTTTCAGATGTCACATGTCTGGCCATTTTGCTGCAGATTGCCCATCCCTCAAGTCACGGGATAATGTTTCGCACCCCGGTCAAAGCATGTCCACCCAAGCCTATTCCTTCAACGGCCAGCCGCCCTTTCGTGCAAAACACCCCTTTTATCAAGCCCCTTGCCGGCATTTCAACGCCAACAATTGCCGTGACCAAAACTGCCGCTGGCCCCACATCTGCAATCGATGCCGCGGCCCTCACCCAGCAACAAATTGCCCAAGGCTTAAACAATAACTTCAACCCATTACCCGCCTTTTCAAAGACTCCTGTTAATGCAAACCTTTTACGTAAGGAATTAACTGCTTATCCTGACCAATTCTTTGTTGACAATTTGATCATCAGTTTCGAGCACGGTTTTTCAATTGGCTATTCAGGCCCGGAATTTTGTAATATTGCACCTAATTTGCAGTCTGCCTCTTCAAATCCAACAGCGATCTTCAATTGCATATCTGAGGAGTTAAAGCAGAAACGGATGTCGGGCCCTTTTACTAGCCCACCATTGCCAAACTTTCGTACGTCACCCATCGGTGTGGTTCCCAAGAAAGACAGCAATAAATTTCGTATGATTACTGACCTGTCCTCGCCAAAGGGCATTTCGATCAATGACTTTATAAATGATTCCGAAGCTTCCGTAGCTTTCAACAATTTTGATTCAGCTGTTTCCATCGTGTCCAGCCTGGGAAGGGGGGCACTCATGGCCAAATTGGACATAAAGAGTGCATTTCGTATCTGTCCGGTAAGACAAGAGGACTGGCATTATTTAGGTTTCTCGTTTATGGGTCTCTATTTCGTCGACTTATGCCTACCGTTTGGCCTTCGCTCCTCTGTGGAGCGCTTTACACAGTTATCGGACTCTCTTCTTTGGATCATGAAAAACAACCACAAAATAGTAAACTGCACTCATTATTTGGACGACTTTTTCTTGGCTGGACCCCCGTCTTCACCCCAGTGTCATGAAGAAATGCAAAAGACAATATCATTGTTTAACAACTTGGGCGTTCCCTTGGCTCCTGAAAAAATCGTAGGCCCACTAACTAAGCTCACATTCCTGGGGATAGAAATAGACTCACAAACAATGTCACTGAGGTTACCAGAAGACAAGCTATCCACCCTCGTGGCAATGCTACAGAAATGGTCGAATTTGAAAAAATGTACGAAAAGAGATCTGCTTTCATTGATTGGAAAACTTTCGTTCGCCTCTAAAGTGATCCCATCCGGTCGAATGTTTATCAGACGCCTCATAGACTTATCAACGACTGTCGAAAGATTGTCCCATCGAATCTCCCTAAATTCTGAAGCAAAGAAGGACATCTCTTGGTGGGCGAAATTCCTACCCACCTGGAACGGAAAGTATAAAATTCTTGATTCATCAACCACCCCCTGCCACCAGTTACATATTTATACTGACGCTTCAGGGGAAATAGGGTTTGGGATCTATAACAATGGTCGATGGGTATCTAAAACATGGCCGAATGAACACAAACAAAAATCTATCCAATGGAAAGAGATCTTTCCCGTCTACGTTTGTTGTTACTTGTGGGGCAAAGAATTCCACGGAAAACGCTTACTTTTTCACTGTGATAACCTGGCTGTCGTGAACATTTGGTCCGCCCAGTCATGCAAATCGCCAGAAATTATGGCTGTTTTGAGAAAACTTTTCTACATAGCAGCACAACATGAATTCACTGTTAACATAAAACACATACCAGGAGTAAACAATGTCTTAGCAGACTGCCTTTCTCGTTCCCAGATAAGAAAATTTTTCACACTGGCGCCCTCGGCGAAATCCCACCCAGCAGAAGTCCCAGACGAACTCTGGAAAGTTTAGAACAAGACAGTCGCTTCCTTCAATTTATGTCTATTGCCAATTCGTCGAGAAGAGTACATGCCCAAGGTCAGTCTAGCTTCAGTTCATTCTGTTCTGGTTTGCAAATTCGACCTTATCCTCTGTCACAACACAATTTGTGCCTGTTTACCACCTACCTGGCCCGGACTTTGAGTTACTCTACAATCCGGACATACTTAGCTGCTGTCCGCTTTCGAAACATAGAACTAGGTTTCTACTCAAACTTCGAACCCATGCAAAATTTGCAGATGCTACTGCGTGGGATTAAACGCGTCAAAGGCATATCACTAAGGTCCAGCCGCCTGCCAATAACGTTAAACATCATGAAAATCTTGAAGTTGAATTTGAGAAAAACACCTCTTTGCGTGCAAGACAAACTCATGCTCTGGGCTGCGTTCACAACAGCCTTTTTTGGCCTATTGCGTTCCTCTGAATTTTGTTGTGAAAGCAAATCCACTTATAACCCGAATTCAACACTACTCCTAAGGGACGTTATCCTAAGTGAAAACGTGGCAAAGATACAAATTAAGGTTTCAAAAGCCGATCCTTTCCGGAATGGTCACGAAGTTCGCCTCGCAGCATCCCAGTCATCTGTCTGTGCATTCCGAGCACTCAATAAATACATGACGTTTTGCTCTTGCCCAACTGCCCCGTTGTTTGCCTTCAGTGACTCAACGTATCTCACTCGTCAAAGAGTGACGAAGTCATTACAGAGCCTATTAGGCCCAAGTTTTCCTGATGTCGATCGATATTCGTCCCACAGCTTCAGGATTGGTGGTGCAACATCCGCAGCAGCAGCAGACTTACCAGACTGGCTGATTAAAACTCTTGGCCGTTGGTCAAGCAACTGCTACGAACGTTATATCCGTAACCCTACAAACATCATAGATAATGTTCCTTATATTCTAGCTCATCGTTAGGTTCGTAAGTCACATAGGGCCCACCTCCCTTTTAACACAGGGTTAGCCAGCTCCGGGGCGTATCTTGGCGTATCTTGGCGGTTAGGCCACCAAATCTGGTGGCGAAAGGTAGTTTAGAAATATGTAGGCCTGAGAATCTCATCACCTAATTTAAGCCAGTTTCTGTATTTTCCGTAGTTTTTCGTGGCTCTCGAGGAGTCGCCACCGTTAAAGCAGTTTTTTATATAGGGACATGTCTTAGAGCCTTCTGTGCAGGACTACAGAGGACCTGAGGGCAGGCAACCCCTGCAGCTGGCCTCTCAAGTACCTGCAATGGGAGACCAAAACTGAATTTAGCATTAAAAGTTGGGGTCATCGATACCTCGGGTACTTCATGGCAGGACAAAACGTACCTCTCATGCTGACCCAGGGGATCACAGTTACAAACGATAGCTTAGTACATTTTATGCCTGATACGACCCCAAGAGCTGCCAAAAAAGTATATCTGGTGTTTCTGAGTCTATCTGCGGTTTGGACTTTAGGGGTTTGGGGGGCCGCAGGGGAGTTAATCCACGATTTACGGAGTAAATGAAAGATTAACGCCCCAGGCCCCACTGCAGCAAGTGTACCAGGCCCAGTCCCCCTCCCTTATGTCTGAATAAAGCAGCCATATGTAGGTCCAGGGATCTCGCTCATGCGTCACGCTATTCACTTGTTCACATTCCTGCTCGGAGTCAGCCGTACAAGTTCTTCCCTCCCGCCCACCCCTTTTATTAGGGTTGGTTTCTCGCCACAGCGGGTCCCTATCTACCCTCTAAGCCCGCACGGGTCGTATTGGCTATTGCTACAAACATTAAGCCCCGACTCCCTACCCCGTTACTCTTCATGGCCCCACAATCAGCTTCACCAATTTCAGGTAACAGTTCTGTCTCTATCCTAGCCTACCCGGGCGGTTAGGCCACCAAATCTGGTGGCGAAAGGTAGTTTAGAAATATGTAGGCCTGAGAATCTCATCACCTAATTTAAGCCAGTTTCTGTATTTTCCGTAGTTTTTCGTGGCTCTCGAGGAGTCGCCACCGTTAAAGCAGTTTTTTATATAGGGACATGTCTTAGAGCCTTCTGTGCAGGACTACAGAGGACCTGAGGGCAGGCAACCCCTGCAGCTGGCCTCTCAAGTACCTGCAATGGGAGACCAAAACTGAATTTAGCATTAAAAGTTGGGGTCATCGATACCTCGGGTACTTCATGGCAGGACAAAACGTACCTCTCATGCTGACCCAGGGGATCACAGTTACAAACGATAGCTTAGTACATTTTATGCCTGATACGACCCCAAGAGCTGCCAAAAAAGTATATCTGGTGTTTCTGAGTCTATCTGCGGTTTGGACTTTAGGGGTTTGGGGGGCCGCAGGGGAGTTAATCCACGATTTACGGAGTAAAACTTAGGTTTATTTACTCTAAAGGCATGAGAAACTCAACGTAATGTACCCAAAACTCAACGCAAAAATTCATCTTGACAAGAAGTTAAAAAAGCTCCATTTTTCAGTTTTTCTCTTACCGTTCTTCACTGTGGCGAGATGATTCATGCTTGAATGAAGTTATTCTAGCACGAGAGGCTCAAAGTAATAAAACTTGAAACTCACAAGCCCGTAGGAAGCGGGGGGGGGGTAGGTAGGGCCCAACCCCCCTAATGATTTTGAAAACAATGGTGCTACGTCACAAGTATTAATTAGATGTATTGTTGTAGAACATGTAGATATGTAGAGATATGTAGAACAATTGTCCCCAATGAGCAGCTGCCTCCTACGGCCTTGAACTGGACATGCAAAGCTTGCTCTTGCAAAAACATATTCAAAAAGACTTACTTTTACGTTGATATTCTTCCGCAGACGCTTCTTAATTAAGCTGTTTGTCGCGTGTGTTGCTCCTTTCTGTAAACAAACATCTCTATATGCAGATACTAATTGCAGTTTGCTTCGCTTTTCATCAAATTCCTCAATGCGTAGATGATTATTTCAGCTGTCATTGTAAGACCCGTCTGCAGCACATGCAACAATTGAAAACTGAGAAAGGTGGCCCTTGCGACAGATGCTAAATCGTTGATTTCTTTCCACGAGTAAGAGGCCTTCCAATCAACACAAGAACAGCTGCGTGAGGGCAGGCCGCCCAAGATGATTTCCTGCGTGAAACGAAGCAATGTAGGGTTAAGTTTCTTTGGATCAAGAAATCCAGGCAAGATGCTTTAAAACAACGCTTTACTCTTCATTAAAATTCGAGTTGTTAAGTCCGTTCGAATGGATTATTACGCAGAATTCAAGATTTCTTTTTCATGATAATTGACGCACTGTAAATATTTGCCTGTGATTTATCAGCGTTTTAATGAACATGACATAAATATTGCGTAGTTCTGCTAAAATCAACGATTCGTGATCAAATACATGATTTTAAGCTTTTGGTATTTGACTGTGATCTGATTTAAAACCAATGTTCTCTGCCCAATGCTGAATTCGCATTAGGAAGGTTTTTGTAGTAGCTTTTGCTTAAATCAGGTGAGCCAGAAAGAAGTTCTCACTTTCAGAAGTTCATAGCATCAATATTACTTCATGGATTTGAATGATTCAAGTTGTATTGATAAGTTAAAAGACTGAAGTGTTTTTGTGATTTTTCTCACGACTCTACAAGCAGTGGAATAGTAGGTAAATTTCACTTGACGAAAATTTCATGATTGCTGAATTTCTCAAAAGATACGAAACCCTTGATCAAGCCATAAAAGAGCTACTGGCACAGAGCAAGAAAGAAATTACAATGTTTCAACGTGCATATTTATTGCCGTAGGATTAAAAAATCTTCACTATTTGTTCCAAAATCCATTTCTCATAACTCCTGAGAGAGGTGTTTCTGTCTGAGGAGGTTACTCTTGGTTTGAGTGCTTTAGGCCCATTTCAGGCATTTTGCATCGAATGATTACTGTATTTCCCATGAATTTTCGAAAACGTAAACCTTTTTTGGCTCAGTTAGTAGTTGATATAAGATTTTTGTCAAAGACGTTGGAAACCAAGTTAAGTGATGATTTTGGGGCAAAGTTTCATATAAAGTTTCATATAATTTGTATGCTTCAAAAGCTGGCAGCTTGCTAATACAAAAACTCCAACAAACTCACGCCATTTCAAGACTTTGCAATTTTGTTTACGTCAACCGATGCGAAAGAATAGTCGAGATTGGTGAAAATTCAATTTAGTTGCTTTGATTGACATGGTGTAAATTAGGATCACAAATGTCATAGAATTGCTAAAAATAAAGTTCATGGGATTGACTGTAGAAAATGGTGCCATCTTAAACTGATCTTCTTAACATCAATACATCTTAGTATAGATTTAAAGAAATCTCAGAATTACAAAAGAAAACAGAATTTTTCGAAATTCATCGCTAAAGTTATATAGACAACGTTTGCTTTGGAAAGAATAAAGCCTTATCTCCATGGGGCTGCGGAGAACGCTTGAGAGCATTTTACGCTTTAGAATAAAGTGATTCTTACTGAGCAAAGTTTCCCACTTTGGTGCATCTTTTTGAAGACAAATGTGGCTGCTATAAAGAATAACAACAGCAACAACATAAATCCACTGAATACGTCATTTTATAGAATACTGAATCGTGAGTGGCTATTAGAGAGCAAAATAACTCGCTGCAAAAGTCGAACGAGTTTACATTCTTTTCTCTGGTTCACGAGCAGCCGAGCAGCTCTTGACTTTGGGCATACTTGGACCAGCGGCGTTTTCCTTTCAATACGCATGCTTCGCAGAAATGCAAAAGCCTTTACGGGTAGTTGTTTCGCAAAATTCTGCACTAAAGGCTGCTCTCCATAGCCAGCGTTTTGAGCGCGCGGGCGCTGCGACCAAATAGGAGCATGCACATTTGGTAAAATTTAGCGATCAATCTGATCGCAAGCGACCGATTTTTGGGCGTTTTGGCAGTAGGAAGAAGTTCAACTCCTATCGTGGGCGTTTGCGATCGCTACCGAAGGAATCAATCTTGGTCGTAGCACCCGCGCGCTCAAAATGCTGCATATAGAGAGCACCCTTAAATCTTCTTAAAGTTTCGCTGTACGATATACTTTGTCCTTCAAACGAAATTCGATTTCACTTTTATCTAGCAAGAGTGAATTTTCTAAAGCAAAGGATACAGTTTTGTTTAAACATCCTAGCCCCCCTCCCCCCGGCGCCACCACTGTAGTCGGATGATGAATCTACTCGTACGCAACTGTCACAAGCCTATCATGCCTGTAGTTCTAAAGAGAGATAGGATCTCACTGACATAGGATGAAATTTTCCATGTTAAAACTCTGGATGGAGTACTCAGCAGGAAGATAGGATGAATGAAATTGTCTGTTTTGCGAACGCGCCAAGATGAAAACAATAGGAAACATGATTGCCACAAATACATACAACCGAGTAAAACGTTTTTGACAACAAGAAAACATAAAAAACCAAATTTAGAACTGTTGAAAGTCACATTGAAAGTATATTTGGGGTATATTCACATACATCTGTGAATTATGGTCTATGGACTCAAACAAAAAACACGAAGAGATCATCGATACATTTCAAAGAAAACTGACGAGAATAATTTGAATATAAGTTGGTAAGACAAAATCAGCAGTGATAAACTTTATGAAGAAACAAATTCAATACCATGGAGCCAAACAGTGAAGCTAAGAAGGTTGACATGGTATGGTCATCTATTAAGATTACCAGAAAATACACCAGTGAGAGAAAGTCACTAAAGGAAGCAAAAAACCTGTAAAATAAAGTCAAGGGGTGAGAACAA
The DNA here is from genome assembly GCA_964019985.1 of Aurelia sp. 4 Dawson et al 2005. Taxonomy (NCBI): domain Eukaryota; kingdom Metazoa; phylum Cnidaria; class Scyphozoa; order Semaeostomeae; family Ulmaridae; genus Aurelia; species Aurelia sp. 4 Dawson et al 2005. The sequence continues at coordinate 20,630,980 of OZ026501.1, read as the reverse complement.
TTTAAAGGCAGTCTGTCGCGCATTTGATTGGGTGATAATGACAATACAAAGAATAGGAAATTTGAATGGCTGATGATCCTCTGACTTTCTACGGCCATAAATAGTCAAGAAGATTAGCCCTCCTTTGTTTCAAAGATACAGATTCACAAAGAAATCCGTTTTGTTGATCTCTGATTGTAGCGCCGACTCAGATACGTGACAGACTGCCTTTAACATGGACCAAACAAATAGAAAAAGATCTGGAAAAGGTTGCATTATTGTTCATTAAAGGTTGCAAACAAAGATGGTAGTTTCGTTACTGTAAAAGTAAAAGAACAAGAAAGGATGGCACAAAAAAGACATATTTCGAGACTTATTGTGGACCGCGCAATGTTGTTGCAAACAGAAAGCGTAAATGATGATGATGATGATGATGATGATGATGATGATGATGATGATGATGATGATGATGATGATGATGATGATGATGATGATAATTGCAGCTGGTGCCCAACTCAAATCTTTATTATTATTGCAAATAATTATGAGGTGAAAAGTGGGATGTAAAGCTGGGAAGTTGGATGAAATTTTGCATGTAAACACGCGCAGATGCTTCCCACCTGACAGCTTACGGCATAGAAGGGCCTGGAAAGTGGGATAGTCTTATTCTAGTCTTATTCAAATACACAGTTCTTTGGTGCTAAGTTATTAGTATTGATATTCCGTTATGAATTAATTATGGGCATTTGTTTACTACACATATGAAACCCTTACATGAATATCCAAGTGAGCTGAAATGTATGTTAGCAGTGCCGTGAATTGAGACAGTTGTCTCATGTAAACAAAGACATTTAGCGCCTAGTGCTAGGTTATTGACATAAATGTCTTGTAATGAATTAAAGGTGCAGTACTCCATAAAGTTTTAACATAAAAAGTGCTTCAACTTGATATCATATCATTTAAAGAACCTGAAGTGAACCAATATTGAAGTTGTGAAGTTTTACATCAAAACATTTCATGAAAACATGTTTTTAAATATTTCATACATTTGCCATTTGAAGAAATGTTTCGTGCCAGGTGCCCAAACAGTATCCCTCCTTTAAAAATCATCAAATTTCAATTATCAAGCTTACCACAAAGTTTTCTTTTCGATCTCGTTGTTCAATGGTCCAGATATATGCCAAGATGATAAAATTTTTGTTGAAATTGCTTAACGGGGATAAACTGACACGTTGAAACAACAATATTCTGAGCTATGCTCTTCAAGGACTTCAAGCGATATCGTAAATCCTGCCTAAGAGCTATTAGTTGAAAGATTTTTCACTTTCCTTCAAGTCTACCATGATAGTTCGCAAGCAAGCAAGTAATTTTTATTTGTTAACGCAGGCTAGGTATGCGGCAGCTATACAGTTGATGTGAGCCTGCAGCCTTACGATTGGTGCTCTCAGAGTTGCCTCAGAGCTCTCATTTACCGACCTCGGAAAGACAGACAGCTGAGTTGGCTGTAGGTTTGTGGTTTGCAGTATCAGCGAAGGGATTCAACTCCACGCAGGCAGACCCCACAAGATTTGAAGCATTGAGCCTGAATCATTCGGCCATATCACCCTCGCGTTACTTTATGACATTTGTGAACAAACTAGGAGTTAAATATGCAAAGATAAGTTAATGTAATCACAAGTGCTTTTGAAGTATGCTTCAAACCTGGCAGCACCGTACAGAGCTAGATTTACTACTTTTAAACCAAGCATATAAGATCAGCTAGACTCGATTACATGTCGTAGTTTGGCACTTTGCCTGAACTGATAACGCTACAACAAACTGATAACAGTGGAGTGATAACAACAACAACAATTCAACTCAATGAGATGAGCATAACTTGAGAGTCCTTATGTAGTGAGGCTAAAGATCTGCTATACATGGGGAAATGATTTGGCTCAAACAGGAGTACTATCTTGGGACCTCAAGTAGCTTTTCTCCTTTCTAAACATCACTTCAACAACAGAATATATGAAGTGCTGATTCCTAAACCAAAGTTTTACAACGTATGCAACCAAACAAGCAAATGCTGTTTACTCTCCATGTGAATCTCGACTCTCAGTTTGGTATAATTTGTTTTATCATTATGTTTGTCATAATTGGTAGTAATATTAAATTGATCAATAACAAGCTAAATATGTTGCCATTGCCAACGTTTGGCATGACGTAAAAATATCAACAAGAAAAGCAGGTATTGCTGCAAAGTTTTGCAAAGATTAGGCACTAAGACACGCTGTTAGATATAAGATAGACTTATGTTTAATATGACAAGCAATTGTTGATGCAATTTTCTGAAAATATGGAACGTTAAAATGATATCCAATATGCAAAAATGTGACGGAAGATTTGACAAAGGACTTATGTCCAATACGACCAGAGATTATTGGTACAGAATCTTCTGCAAAATACGAAACGTTGAAACTGTATAACACGCTAAAATGTGATGGAAGACTGCATATTAAAACCATTAAAACATAGCATTCGTTGACAAAAGTCTTCTATGCAATACTGCCAACAGTTACTAGTTCCAAATCTTCTGTAAAAGGAGGCGTTAAAATTCTGGACATTGGTAGGTAAAACTTTGATGCTATGACATACCAAACGTTTTCATTTGTTTCCTAGTAACGTCTACCACATTCCAACACCTCTGTTTATATTTTCCATAGAAATATGTCAAGGCAGTACACTTAATGCTAACGCTATGAAATCATGTACAAAATAATACGGTAAGGAAATTTGATGTTTATTTCATTAAAACTTGCTGCAATGCAACTCATATTAAAGCTTGACGCAAAATGGACCATAAACTTATTGCAACGCCACAAGTAGTAATTTTCCCAACATAAAATGATATTAATTATATGATTTATTTGAAGTGGGCAGTCATAGTAGCAGAAAAGCTCATTAAAGCCTAACGATCTACATACAGTATTTAGTGCAGACCTTGTGCAACGCGAGAAGTCAAAAACTCATTTGTATGCAACAGAAGCATGTCAAAATTTGATATAATGACATGCCAAGCATTACCTTACAACAAATCCCTGCACAGAAAAGTTGTTTGGTCCTTCCTTTTAAACTGTTGTTTATTCTGATCCCTACTGATGACAAGTGCAATGTTGCTGATACTCAAAAAACGACAAGTGTGTTTCCAGAAAACGTCCACCTTCGATAGTTTCCAGAAAACGTCCGCCTTCAATGGTTAGGCTGACAAAGTAGACTATCTAGTCAACCTAACAATAAATACTAACTTTTGACCACATGTCGAGTCATTTCGATGCATGCTAAGAGTGAGCCAACAACAGCAAAATCAATCCTTTAATGGGTTAAAATGAAATCAGATAAATAGATTTGAAGGTTCTCAGAGATGCCATTTTAAGCATTTCATTGCCTCCGTAAGAGGGATGGTTTGGTTTTCAATTAGGATAAAGATGTGTTGCACTGCTGTTGTAAGGATGTTGCGTTGTCTTTGTCAAAGACGCTGTTTTGCTATTGTTTAGAGTTCATTCCATCCTTCAAGGCCGCCAAGTCACTGCTATTACTTGTATGAAGATAATTTTAGGGATCTCGCGATTTAAGCATCCCTTTTGGAAGTTAGTCCCATGCTCACTAAATCAAAACTAACATGCCAGGCGAATTTTGGACTGTTTGAACATGCCGGACTGTTTTGGAGGGTCCTAAATTTATCCTTTGCTATTTGGTTTTTAATCTCATTTACCCATCGAGCATTGCAGGAAATCTCAGCCACCTTTTACAAGGGAATACTTAGAGAAATAGCATTCCCAGAGCAGATGTGTAGATTCACCCTCCTAGAAATACTCTCTTAAATCTCGTAAAGTTCCTCTCTGCCTCTATGTTGAGAGAAGAAGCTGCCGAGGTTCCAGTAAGCAAGCAAGCAACATGTTTTACTGCAGGCTATGTATTAGCAACTTTGCTACGCAGACGTAGAAATTCCTTTGTTTGCTGTCACTAATTGCTTTGTATTTTCATGTCAATGTCAATCAATACTGACAGATGGCATTGTTACAAAATCTTTTTTTTGTCTCCAAGACCATTTTCTGGTTTCTTTTCATGCAAACTTGCGAAAGAACGTTTTCTGAATTATGAAAGCCGTATGTTGCAGCTGCAGAAGTAGCGTGAGAGGAAATGAATTACTAAAACATATCAGCTGATCTCCATAACCAAGGTTTCTCATTTTGTCTTCCTCCTCTTCACCATTTAAAGTGATTTTGACGCAAGAAATTTTCTGTATTTTCAAAGTTGTTTGTTGCAGGTTTAAGGTGACATGAGAGGAAATTAATTTCTAAAATCGTGTTTGCTACCTTCCCAAATAAACAGCTCCTTACTTTGTCTCTTCCTATGCCTGATTTTACGCGAATTTGACGGAAGACAGTTTTTCTCGATTCTAAAATTCGTTGTTGTAGTTTTAAGGTGACATGAGAGGAAATTAATTTCTAAAATCATGTTTTCTACCTACCGAAATAACTATTTTCTTACTTTGTCTCTTCCTATGCCTGATTTTACGCGACTTTGACTGAAGACAATTTAAAATTCATTTGTTGCAGTTTTAAGGTGACATGAGAGGAAATGAATTTCTAAAATCATGTTCGCCTCCTCTCCACAATTGACAGTTCTTTATTTTGTCTCTTCTCCCAATTTCCTATTCCGTATGCATAATTCTAAGTAACTTTGACGCAAGAACAATCAGAACTTTGCATGTTGCATTTGTAAGTGTGACGTAGATAGGAAATGAATGCACAAAACGCGTCCCTCAGGTAGGATTCGATTGACAAAAATGTCCACGCTGTTATGCTATATGTTGACTCGCAGTTTTACTGAGAATGACAAACATGGTTATTTTGTAACAAGGAACAGAGACAACACATGTTCTCTGTTTTGAGTACAATTCTTTGCGACTTAAAAGGAAATAGTTTCGTCAAAAAGCTTTGGAGTGACCAGATAAGACTCGTGTTTCATGCTTTCCTGACAATAGATCTCACCGGGTGTGATATCCCAAAGAAACTAATCCCAGTGAGCGTGTGGCCGAGTGGTTAAGGCGCCTGACTCACAAGCCAAAGGTCAGAACGGCCGTAGGCTCAAATCCCACGCTGGACAGTTTGGTCGCTGTCCGTAAGACTAGCCCGGGTCGACCAGAGCCATGTGAGGGAAATCTGGTAGCCGTGGCAGGTAGCTGCGGCGGACTGATGGTAAAACATCCGTGGCCCCTGCTGGAAATAAGTCTCTCAGACTTTCGCGGGCTAGCCACGTTAAATATAAATACCTACCTACCTACCTACCTACCCATTTAAACATCATCAAATGTTTATTATGAAATCTGTCATAACATTTTCTTTTTACTTCTTTTTTCAATCATCCAAATGCACTTGAAAGTGATTAAAAACTTGTGTTCATTACTGAAAGGGTATGGAACAACACGTCGAGAAACCTCAATCTGAGCTATACTCTTTTGCAACATTGTAAATTTTGATTAAGACTGCGTTCAAATAGATTTGCTCCAGGTCTCGTTCATTACCTTTTCGGGCCGTCCCGGGCGCGACCGAGTAGGCCAGAATAAGATAACGGACGAGACTTAGGGCAAGTCTAGCGTTCAAACGATGCCGGCACATTTTGAAAACGGTGAAAAATGTGACGGATAGCCTTCCGATTCACACGAAAACAGCACATTTTTTGCCGATAGATTTTGAAAACGGTAGATCTTGAAATTAGAACCTTAACTTAACCGGCAGGTTTTGAAAACGGCATCGTGTGAACGGAACATTTTTTCGACGCTTTCGGGTCGAGAATGATTGATTCTTAATGTGTAGGTACATTTCATTGGCATCAAAGTATTGCAACAAGTTTGTTACCGTTTTCAGAATTCTCTGGCAATCGTATGGGTGCTATCTAAGATTTTGCTACTGCGATAATTTTCACTGTTTTAAAAATGTGCCGGCATCGTGTGAACGCAGTCTACCAATATTTTCATATTCTTTCATCATCTTACCAGTCTTCAATGATAATTTGCTCTCCTTTCTGACATCCAAGATCAAAGCAGAAGCTTAATACCGAGTGAGCCAGAAAAAACCTCCCACTTTTTAAAATTCACCGCACCAAGATTATTTCACAAACCTGAATGATTCAAATTACAGTTAAAAGTCGAAAGATCGAAGTATTTTTTTAGTTTTCTCGCTGTCTTACAGGCCCTAGAAGTATCGGTAAGTTTTACTTGATAAAAATCTCATGGTTGCAAAATGACTGAAAAATTGCCTAAAACATTGATTAAATTGTAAAAACTCTACTTGCACGGATCAATACGCAATGGGCGTGTCACCCCTCTCAAGAGTTAATACGACATCAGTTATCAAGCAAATATAAAACGTTTTCTGCACCATGGCAATTAATCTATAATGGACATCTTTCACCCATGAACAGTTGCATTTTCTTTATTGATCTGTGCAAGGACTCCTTTATGATTGATCAACGTTTTAGTTGCTTTTTCAGTTATGTTGCAAACATGAAATTTTTGTTAAGTTCAGTTTTCATATATATCTAGTGCTCTTGAGGCAGCAAGAAAAATCGCAAAAATGCTTCAATCTTTCGGCTTACTAGAATTTGAATTATTCAAATCAGTTAAATACTCTTGATGCTATGAATTTTCAAAGATGGTAACTTTTTTCTGGCCCACCCGGTAGGTTCCAAATTTTTTAAAAGATCGGTGTGATAAGCTACGACCTATCTCTTTGAACCGAATACTGGAAAAAGAACTTAAACTTCTTTGCTTTAATCCTAGACTTTTCAGAAATTTTCTTTATCTCTCAAAAGTCATAAAGCAGGAGAGTGAGAGGTTTTTACTTGCTACCATAATAAAGACATTCGGAAACTATGGTTTTCTTCGAGAATAATCTCTACTTTTTCAAAATTGTTTATAAGTTATGATGGTTTTAATGTCATTTTGAACTTGAATTCTTAAAAAAGATTAAAAATCTTTTAATTCTGGAAAATTGAACATTTCAGAAAGTTCATCGGTAGAAGTTTTGCAAAGCAGCTAATGGTTTTTGTTCCTTCGTTCAAATTAATTGATCATAGATTTTTTCACCAACTTTTTTGAAGACTTGGAGCCTCCTCTCTCCAATCAATCAAATCCTGATACCCTTCTTTATCTTCGATGCCAATCTCAACAACCCTAGCTGATGACGTCATTGATTACGTGACTTTGAAGTGACACGCTTAAATGTGACCTCGTTTTATCATTTTTATCAAAATTGGGATGACAAGATGTGTAAATTTGGCCTAATTTCAATTTACCTTATCTTTTGTGATCATTAGATTTCTGATTTGTTGATTATTTGACTTACAGCAGACAGCTTCTGCTAAAGCCTCTTTAAGAATTAGACATTGACATTGCACCCAGTGCGCTTCTTGTCCAGTAGCTCAACTCAAAGATAGGAAAAAGATCAAATTTACAAAAGCTCTCGGTGATTAACTGCTTACTTTAACGTGAGTTTTACACCACCTAGAAACGACGCCGAAGAAACGCTGCCCCCACCAAGCTAAAAGGATGACTGGCAAGGAAAATGTGTTTCCCGCCAAGTTTGAGTTTAAAGCACTTTCCCCGCCATGTTTCTGTTGCTTCCCCGTTGAAATCTTTGTTTCCCCATCAAAAATTATACAAGATCCATCACAGATGGTAGCCAAAAGGTTTTATTTCCCTGCCACGATATCTTCAATGCCCACTGAAAATGTATAGTTTCATAAAATTTCTCCGCTGTTCTTTTAATTTCCGGCAGGGTCGTTACTGGGGGCGTGAATTTTGTAACATTTCGTTTTTTTTTAGGAGAAACGCTTGCCTAGGATGATGACTCGATTGATGAATACACAAAATTGATTCAGGTTGTTTACTGTTTTTTATCGTGAGTCCCTGTTGAGGATAGGGTTATACAAGGACTTGGATATCCCCCCGAATCACCCTGAGCCATATTTCACGTGTCTTGAAGGTAAGAAAGACAATCCTCTTTTGTCTTGCGCACTGCTTGCAGCTTTAGCAAGATGCTTGGGCCCATTACAAACTTATGTAAAAGGGAGCAGGAAAATACGTTCAACTTTAACCTCGTGACCCATCATCTTCATACGTCTTTGAATGAAGAACCACCATCAATTTGATAAGATCATAACACATATTGTAAAGTCTTCCTGTCGCTATAAATATGATCATAGCCTCGCTTTTAAAAGTTACTTTTATTCACCACAAAAGGCGGTCTTGGAACCTTTGTTTCCGCAGCCATATTTTTGTACATATCTGTATGAAAGGCAGGGCCGTGAGAGGTTTCAGGAGGGGCAATTTGTCCCTGGGCCTTAGGGTCTAGGGGCTTCATATTTGCAGATTCTGTAAAATTATACTGCAGGAGATGTTCTGAAATGCATTTGAGCTAATCTGAAGGGCCTGGTTGAAAAATTTTGCGCTCGCTTTGCTCGAAATGGTCCTTATTTCACAGTTTTGCCCCTGGGATTCAAAAACCTCTCGGCGGCCCTGATGAAAGGTTCGGTTGAATGAAGTTGGAGCCCCTGTCACTATTGTGCTGAAACTTCTGTTGGTAAAATTCAAAGGAAACCGAACTAGTTCTGACGACCTTCCTCTGCACAGAAACCAAACGAATGAATTACTGGCAGCTAATAATTCGTGCTTTCTTTACATAACGACAATAAGACTTTTTAAGTATCTACTGCAATCCTATTTTAGTCTCTAACCTCCGATGATACAATCAAGAAGACATTGTTATGAACGGGCATCATAAAGTATATGAAATCTGTTTTCCTCATAACTATTTCAATTCAATGTTTCGATAACTTTTATCTTCCTTTATCTGATTGTGTCTGCAATAGTTTTACTTACTTTTTGCAGAAATCTCAAAAGGATTTATTTATTTTGTCGACAGAAATTTATTTTGTTTAGGCTTCAGAGTATGACTGATAGCTTGTTTTCAAACATAAAATCATTTTCAAGATATTCTTGGTGAGGCGAAGTTACTAACATTTTTCAGCATAACCAGTTTATCATTGAACAGTTTCAATAGTTTTAGTTTCCTTTCATGAAAGATTCAACAGGATTTGTTTCCTTTGTAGACAGATGTTTATTTTGTTTTGACTCTGATTACTTGTTTAAAACATCAAATCATTTTCAAAATATTCTTAGTTAGGCGAAGATACTAAAATTTTTTAGCATAACCAGTTTATTTTTGAACAACTTCTATAGTTTTAGTTTCCTTTCATGAAAGATTCAACAGGATTTGTTTCCTTTGTAGACAGATGTTTATTTTGTTTTGACTTCAGAGTATAACTGATTACTTGTTTAAAACATCAAATCATTTTCAAAATATTCTTAGTTAGGCGAAGATACTATAATTTTTTAGCATAACCAGTCTATTTTTGAACAACTTCTATAGTTTTAGTTTCCTTTCATGAAAGATTCAACAGGATTTGTTTCCTTTGTAGACAGATGTTTATTTTGTTTTGACTTCAGAGTATAACTGATTACTTGTTTAAAACATCAAATCATTTTCAAAATATTCTTAGTTAGGCGAAGATACTAAAATTTTTTAGCATAACCAGTTTATTTTTGAACAACTTCTATAGTTTCAGTTTCTTTTCATGAAAGATTCAACAGGATTTGTTTGCTTTGTTTACTTTTCATCAAAACACTGCACGGAACAAGGGCAGATTTTGTAATACAATAGCATCAGTTGCTTTGATTCACACCTTAATTCAAAGCGATTAGCGATTTCAGACAAAACAAATTCTCTCAGCCAGTAATTCAAAACAAACAAAGCCGCAAAGTTGCCCTGAAACCAGTAGGGCAAACTCGCACTTAATTGGGGCTCTAAGGGTGGTCTTTAAGAGAAGTCATGGGCTTAAGGAGAAAGAAGGGTAAATCTAATGTTCTGTCTAGAGGATTTTGTGTACGTGTTTCAGAAGCCGAGCAGATGGCATTACAACTACTGCATATTTTTTTGCTCCATTGCAAACAGTCACTCTTCAGCTCCTGAATCAAATAAACAAAATCTGCGAGATAGAACTTTACATTTACCCGTCTTTTATTGTTATAAGCACCTAAATTCTCTTAAAAACCTCTCTTCGGCCGCACCAAACGAGAGCTAGCCGTACTGGTTTCAGGGCAACATTGCGGCTCTGCTTGTTTTGAATTATTGGTTGAGGGAATATCTTTTGTCTGCATTCGCTAATGGCTTTGAATTGAGGTGTGAATCAAAGCAGCTGATGCTATTGTATTACAAAATCTGCCCTTGTTACTGCACTGCAGTTGCCGAAAAAGCTATGAAACCTATTGGGGTCTAAAAATGTCTGAAATTTGGTACATTTTTGGGTTTTTCAAGAATATGCTGTGTCTGACCACTTCACATACCAATAGAAGTCCCCCCTGGGCAGAGACACAAAAAGCATCGAAGTTAGTGCCCTGGGGTACCAGACTCTCTAAAAGAAAATTTTCTTTTGGCGAGAGTCTGGTACCCAGGGTACGAAATTAGTAATCATGGACATATTGCAAAGTACAGAAATGTATGGAAACTTCTGGTAGACTGCGCAGTTTTCGCTACGGACGGAAGTTGTAATACAATGCACCTGCTGCTTTTGATTCACACCTCAGTTCAAAGCAATTAGCAACTGCAGACAAAGGAAATTCTCTCAACCAGTAAATCAAAACAAACAAAGCCGCAAAGTTGCCATGAAACCAGTAGGGCAAATTCTCGCCTTGTGCACGCTAAAGCCTGGTTTTCATTAAATCGCGATTTATCGCCGACCATTGTCTTACAGCATCGCCGATGGTCGCCGATGATCACCTATGCTCTAAGACAATGGTCGGCGATGAATTACGATTTAATGAAAACCAGGCTTAAAGGTATTAGACAAGTAAATAATGAACCAGAATAGAATGCTGGATTCTCGTTCCCTTACCATCAGCATTTTCTAATTTCTGGGTCTTTTTTACCATAGACGATATTATTGCCATAAAGGATATAATTTTACCATAGTCTATTATCAATGCGAGAATGAGTAAACAAACTTTTCATATCTAAGTTAATATTTGACTTGACTGATGGATTAGCAATCCAACTTTGAATATCATTTTTGTACTTTTTTATTTCACAGCTAGCCAAATGTATTAACTACGAACTTGTATTAACTACGAAATGTATTAACTGTGAACGGAAGCCCCACCCCTTCCCTATGTGGATGGTCGATCGACAGTGTCGCCTGGTTTGACCATGCCCTTGGTGCTATTTCGTGTATGGTATGATTTGGGCTTTTACCAGTTCAACGCAATAGCCAGAACAAGAAATGATGTAAGTCCCTTCAAAAAACTCTAACTTCAAGAACAGAGAGAATTTGCATCACTGTCAATTTAACTCACGTAAATTTTGTATGGAGACAGGAGACATTTCCAGCGATGAATGACTGTCTGGTCTAAAGTAATATAGTTGGAAATCTAACTCCCTTTCAAATGAAGTCCTGAATAAGTTATTTTTCGGTGTAGACAGAATTTTCCAACATCAGTCTTGATAATGTCAATCTTGCAGCTGGATTCATGAATGGTGTTCCAACTTCCTATTACAAGGCTGGCATTTTGTGCAAAAATGTCAAAGCCACTAATTAATATCGATTCTAACCATTGACAGAATCCCCTACCATAGTAAATAGAACAAACTGTTTGTTCTATTGACTATGCCCCTACGAATAGGTAGATTTTATATCTAATGATAATAAGATTTCATTTCTAATGATAGTAATCAATTCATGTTGCAGAACTATGACATCCCTGATGAGTTATTAGTCTGACAGCTGCTATAAATATTTTGATACGCTATTGTATACTAAACAAAGGCTAAATCAATGATTACCTAGGGCATATCTCGAGAGACATTCGGAGTATAGTTTTTGAAGCAATTCAATTTAATTTGCTCTATCTTTTGCTAGCTCAGATAAGACTTATTAGCAGTTATCAGGCCTAATAGGCAGTTTTAGCAAGAAGACACGAGTCAAGAAGACGCCAGCATAATTCTTTTGCTCGAGGATGTAGATTACAAAGTGAAATCAACTTCAAAACTTTTGCGAGTCTCCAGTGACTTATTGTACGTTCTATTCTGAAACTGAAAACCTGAAAGTGTACTTTTGAAGACCACACTGCACAAACATTACGTCGAGAAGGGAAGCAAAATGCATTGGAGCATGTTCACAAATGATGGAAATGCAAGAATGCAAACTGTTCTTGGGGACTTTGTCTGTCTGTGAGTAGCTTTCTGGGAGGGAAAAGGCTGGAAAATTAGAATGCTATAAAACATAAAAAAGTACCTGCGTTTTCAAAGTCGGCCGCTTGTTGCTGCTAAAAGAGCCTGCAGAAAGACCCGGACATCGTTGAGAACGTAGCTAATATTTTTGGCTTTTTTGTGTTTTACGGCATTCTAATTTCCAGCCTTTTCCCTCCCAGAAAGCTGCTCAAAGGCAGACAAATTACCGAGACACCGAATCCGTTGTACGATTCAAAAAAGATCTGAAATCTCACCTTTTGAGCTGATAGAAACTAGGTTTGCACGAATCCATGGAAGAACAGTACACGGGGGGAGGGAGCGGGGGAAACATAGTTTGAGCTTATATTGTAAACTATTAATTGTAATTTATTTTTCTTTGGTATCGTATTTAAGTGAATGGATGTTGTGCTTAAATAAGATTAAATGAAATGAAAAATGAAATGAAATTAAATGTATTGAGTCCGTATTGAGCGTTGAGCGCTCTATTGAGCGTTGAGCGCTATATTGAGCGTTGTATTAAGGCATTGAGCGCTGTCATGACCAATATCAAGTTCTTTTCAATCATGAAACAAACGTTGTCATTTAATCCCTATTGAAATTAAACCAATGAAATTCCTTAGGATAATGCAAGGATTGAGAAGTTTTTGGTCTCCACTGCTAATGTCTTTAGCACTATTGTGCGATAATAAAGGACCGTCAGCGGTTTGTCAGCAAAAATTCAGGACAGCGTTGACGCCCAACTATTTGTATGGATTCGGTTCCTTTAGAGGAATTGAGTCCATGTAAATAGTTGAGCGTTAACGCTGTCCTGAATTTTTGCTGATAAACCGCTGACGATCCTTTGTTATCGCACAATAGTGCTAAAGACATTAGCAGTGGAGACCAAAAACTTCTTAATCCTTGCATTATTCTATGGAATTTCTTTGGTTTGATTTCGATAGGGATTAAATGACAACTTTTGTTTCATGATTGAAAAGAAGTTGATATTGGTCATGAGAGCGCTATTTATACGGACTCAACGCCTTCAAAAACAGTTTGCGTTCTCGCATTTCCATCATTTGTGAATGTGCTGATATTGCATTTCGTTTCCCTTCTCGACGTCATATTTTTGCAGTGTGGCCTGTGGCCTTCAAAAGTATGCTTTTCAGGTTGTCAGTTTCATAATAGAACGTACGATAAGTCTCTCGTGACTCACGAAAGTTTTGAAGTAGATTTTACCTTGTAACTTACATCCTCGAACAAAAGAATTATGCTGGCGTCTTCTTGACTCGCGTCTTCTTCTAAATCAGCCCAATAACTAAGTAAGGACGGCGAATTTGAATATTTCGGTTTGACGTCAAATGAAAAGTTAGATCTTCAGATTATTTCTCGTCGCGATTACTATCACTGTCAAAGCTGCAGTTTTATTTGTTAGAAGAACGAGTTATTCAACCTTTCTTCTAGCCAAATATAAAGACTATCGGGGCAGTCAAAAAAATTGAACACATTTGGTCGGCTAAAGAGTAAAATGTGCTCAGGTAATATTCAAAACTGAAAAGTTAATGTATCAGTCAAAGGCTAAACTAGAAATTTTATCCTTCTATATCTGCTAAGGACATTAAAACAATTATCGCATCTGAAAATGCCAGAATACCATTGCTTGCCTCAAATATCTTACTAGAAGTGATGTCCTTCTCACTCATCAATCTCACTCAAATCAAAAGAATTTCCCTGACCAAACTTGAAGTTCATATCATTATGTATTACACGTACTTTAAGGAACAGCTCATTAGAAACGATAGGCTCAATTTTTCGAAAGTTAAGAAACAACCCTACCTGAAATTGAAGCTAAGAAACTTTTGCAATTTGCAGTTTTGATGTTCCCAGGTCACACGATAATGTTTTGACACTGTAAAGCAATGGCACCTGTTTGGACATTTTTGTTGCGAATTATGTTATTTACTTATTTTGAGATCTTGCTAAGTAATTTGAGAGCCCTTTTGACAAACCTAAATGATCTCTACACTTTTGGCATTGAAAACATAGGAAACAGGTTAACAAACTGTAGGTAGCAAAATGGCCCAAAAGCTTTAAGAAACTGCATAACAGTCCTGGACCTTAGTTTCTTATAAAAAAGAATGCGTGTACAAATATCTTCTTTCCCTTTCAGCCAAAGACATTAAAACAAATTATTGGTCACCTGAAAATGTCCGGATAGAGAGGATACTCTTATTTCTTGTCGATATCCCAGAAGAAATTATGTCCTTCATTTTCATCTCATAAAGTCAAAGTAAATTATTCCCAGATTATGTGTAAAGAATAGTCAGACTTGAAGTATACATGGATTTGCCTACTGATATATTGATATCTTTTCACTTTTCATCGGCGAAGCAAAACAATTGATCTTTTTATGATATCAAGAACACTTACACTTGAAGTATATCGAATCACCAACCATCAAATTTTATCCTTTTCTTTCTTCTTGGCAAATCAAAACAACCTCTTCCCTGACCATGTGGTAACTCAGAATAAAAATCGCGTTCTCTGTATTGATTAAATTGACTTCAGTGATTAACAGACAACTGTTTAAAATCCTAGTTTATATATCTGTTTATTTAAGGAAGCAAGGAAATTGTGATAAATCCGTCAAGAAGCAAAATAGAACTTTGTTCTTTGGCTTAAGTAGGATGTGCAACCGTGAATTTTTAAAACATGGCGGATGGTTTTTGCGATAACGACATACATATTTAAAACATTTATTCAAAGCACTATCAGTTCTGCCTTTAGACTGTGATTGTTTGAAGAACGTTAAATGAACCAGTTGGTTGCAATCTAACTGACGTTTCAGGATGCTTGCAGGATTACATCCTTTTCCAGGTACTGCAGTGACCGTCTGAGTGGAGTGGATCAAATAAAAATGAACAGAAAAAGTAAAACATTATGGTCAGCTACGCAGAAAGTGTGAGATGTATTCTTGAGGCTCCGAAATCACTTTGTTTTAATCAGATTTGAATTCTTCGTCTTACAAGACTCACCGTTGCTCTTTCGCGATTGATGAAAACTGCTGATAAAAGTCTTTGTAAGTAAATCAACTTACCACTAAAATAACTCCAAGTAACTGGACTTTCTTTGACACTTTACTAATCGTTATTTAAACATTTCCTCAGATGGCCTGATCTAAAAATAGATAAGCAACCTGTTAGCTTGTAGTATTAAAACTTTACTGATTAAAAGCACCAATAAAATCTTTTGTTTACGAAACTTGTTTCCTTATTTGACGTTGCTATGAATATTTTCTACAACCTTAGCTTGAGCTGTCGTTATAGGAGACATCATAACGCAATTTCTGTTGTGAACGCACACTGTGCATTTGCAGGAAAGAAGATTGCTAAACAATAGATTTTGGCTCTGTCTTTTGTACATAGTAATACCTACATCTACCAGAAATTTATAAACCTTATGATACCAAGTTCTTTTGAATAGCGAAAGATCTTCATTCCTAAGCATCAAAATTTCACAGTGATAAAACATATCTCTGGCCTTAATATGAACGCGTCTTTATATGCATGAAACAATTCAAAATTCTATGCCTGTTCAAAATTCTGTCGCTCTACTCTTGGCCTTTCGATTTATCACAATGTTGCGCTTTCCACCGGATACTTACCGTTTGAGCTCCAGTCAAAATTACGAAATGTTTCCAATGTTTTTCAAATCAATTGCCTATTTATCAAATCTCCCAAACATCCAGAGACAAGGAAGACTTCGGCTTTCTTATCTTTAGATACATCTGAATTTGGTAACCAGAAATCTATTTTATCAGCCGATGGGAACAACGTCATTATTATGAATCACTGTGAAACAAAGCTTTTCTATTTACAAACGAGCCTCGGTAAGTCAGGTCCATATAATTAACCCTGATAACAAAATCTACCAACTTCATGTTGCTTTTCTGTAGATCCAAGTTTTTACACAGCAAGTTATTGGTTTAAGATTCATGATATTTTCATAATCTTGAATCAAGTCGGAATCTTTTATCGCTAATTTGGTCACCAGTTTTAACAACTTTTGGATTGATGTTGTTCTTTGTTTTGATACCAAATCAAAGAAACAATTAATCACTGCATTCGTCACAGTTGGCTGCTTTCCGCCATATTTGTCATCACGTGGTACAGTGCCCGTTGCCCTGTCAACAAGCAGCATGGCCTAACCTCGAAAAATCCTCCCCACCAAGTAGCGTTACCTTTGTGCTTTAGAGTATCGCGACATCGTAACAAACGCATCTCGTTCTAAGATACATCTGACCAAAAAACCACGATTAGATAAAATAGTCGCTAATTAGAATTTTTTGCTTTCCACATCCAAGTTCGTGGTGTGACAGTTGCCTTGTGAACAACCAATGACGGCCTAACATTGAAACTGTGATTATGCCTCCACCCCCCTTGAGATTCCCTGCAAGACTCTCTTTTAAACTACGATGCCATTTTTCAAAATATTCTGCAGTTAATTCTCTACCCTGCTTGTAAACTATTCTTTGGCAAACAGGGATTTACTCTGTAATTTCAAAACGAGTCTTTCTCCTTCTGTGATCTCATTTTTGAATTAAATTGTATCAAGCATGACTAGGTAGCATCCAGAAAACATCTCGTTTGAAACGAGGACAATTTGTGGGCAAGGATATCGTGTTATTAATATCCCTTATCATTGAGATTCTACCATCAAAAAAATTGATTAGTCTGGGTTAGGTGGTGTATTCATCTTACGGGCAGAGCATCATTGTTTCGGAACTTCATTACATATTCTGAAATCTCTTATTATCTAAGCTTAGAAATTTTTTTCGACTTTTTGCTGCAATTTGAGTTACAGAAATAGTTTCCACAGAGCATTTGAAACATTCTTTTGTTTATCTCTTAGTGCCAGACTTTCCAGAAATTTATTCGGGTTTTTACAGAAACTCTGAAGTAAATCCTTTTTCATATCATACTCACCGTTAGGATCGCAAAAACTATGAAATCAACCGTCCCTGATTATGACAACCGTGGTCATGTTCTTCATCGCCTCCTAGACGTCCCTGACGATCGGGGACTATCGCTAATTTATAGGAAGCAGCAAGGGTTAGTCCTTTCGTTCACGTTTGGACCTTTTTGCTTTTTACGTCGAAGTCGTTGGAAAACAGACCAACTGTGTGCGGGAAAGAAAAAATCTTGGGAGGCTGCCAGCCCGGGGGGTGGGGTCAATTAACTTGTCTATGGTACGGGGTTGTGCCATTTTTTAGGGTACCTTTTTCATTATAGTTTCCGGATTTATGGGCATGGTTTTCAACAATTTTTGCTTCTTCCAGATTTATGGGTATAGTTTTCTGTCAGAATTCATTTATTGGTGAGCTGTTTTGGCATCCCCGGATTTATGGGTATGATTTTCAGAAATTATCCAGATTTATGGGTTTACTTTTGAGAAATTTCTCCGGATTTATGGGTGGTACTTTTACGATTTAAATGGCACAACCCCGTATCTTGGAAACTCAAGTTACCCCTCCCCCCGGGGCTGACCTACACAAAGCCCAATATTTACTAACGTTTTTGCCCGACTAAGGGCAAAATTTTTCCCGAGTGAGTCTGATTTTCGAAAGTATTTCCAAAGCATTTCCCTCCCCGCCTCGTAAGCTTATGGAACAGACAGAATGGGTCATGGCCAACTCAAGTGACATGACCCAACTCTTGGGAACAGGAACACCAGAGAGGGGGAACCTAGGGAGTGACCGCCCCTTTAGCGCTCTCGAAAAGGAACCAATACGCCAATTTCCAGTTGCTTCACCCTCAAATGTCCAGTCTCACCCCCATGACACAAGTTTTCATTTCTTCATGGCGCAAAGTATGTTAAAGAAATCAACAGATGCGGTACCAAGAGTTAGATCACTTGACTTGAATGGGAGTAAACAAATCGTAGCCGATTAGATCTGTTTCGCCGCTCTAAAGGAAAAGCATTTTGATGACATGTTGCTCGCAGAAAGTGGACGCATAAATCGGTTTCGATAAAGCCCCACATGAATGATAAGTCAATACAGTGCAATACTTGAGATGATATTTTAAATATCTCTCAGTTCATTCATTCAACTTCTCCAAAAAGTTAGCCTCAGGCTGATAGTATCAAAGCTACAAGAAAGAAAATTTTGATTTCATTTGCAAGCCAAGATTGAATTGAGATAAATCATAAGTCACTAAACTTGTTTATAATAAGCGAAGTGAATGTAACATTGTATCGACCCACGCTTTGGTAAGCTAATAAATTAATTTGGCAGTATACCGCAGTTTTAGTTCAAAGGAATGCAACTCTTGTTTTTTTAGAATCTGACCGCTCTATCTTGTTCTTACGTATGCAAGGCCGCACCTTAAACAAGCTCCTTAAAGCAACACACCTTTTTCACAGTTCAGTTAAATTTGTTTACGAAGAAGTCGTGGTAGCTTTGCAATATTGATGAATACATTTTCTACAATAAGCTTTGCTTTGATTGTAGCATACATACAACTCAGCATGCCTTTAAAGAATCCCTAATTATTCATCTCCTTTGAACTTAGATCAACTTATTCGTGCTGCACTTACAACATATCCTTACCAAAACAGTCGAAGTACAAAATCTACAAGGTGAGGCAAGAAAAGTTTACGCATTTGGCTGGCTGTGAGACAAAAAGTATGTGACCGATATTCAAAACTAAAGTGTTAATCTATCAGTGAAAGGCTAACTTAGATGAGATTTTGTTTGGTAAAAGCATTCATCTTGAAGACCCAGAAAATAGACAAATGTCTGTAAGGCTTTCGTATGGGAATGAGTATTCCACATTCCATTCTGGTCCATGATTTACTTGCTACTGAAATTAACATTCCATTTTCAGAAACTGAAAATTGTATTGAATTTATATATTCGGTGCCAAGTAAATCATTGACCACTGGAACGTGAAATTCTTGTTCCCCAAGCAAACAGTTACTGGTACTTTTCTTCAAATTTGCTGGATTTTACCAAACAAAAATTTTTTCGTCGAAGCTAGTCATTGACTGATAGATTCATATTTCAGTTTGTAATATTAGCCACATGCTTCTTATTCCGCAGCCCGTCAAACACGTAAACTTTCTTTACTCACCTGGTATCATCTTGGTATCATAAGTACGAAGAATAATGTTCATTTTGCTGAGTTAAGAGTAGAGAATACTTCTTTTCGTTCGACCATTTCCATGATTATTACCAGAGAAATCTCCAGCCAGCTTTAAAAGCAGCTTGTTCAGGCTGCGTCAGTCTATTAAAAAACTTTCCTTGCCAATTTTGTTTTACTTTTTTAAATCAATCCTTTGATAAATCGCAGAGCGATAGCAGCTTTCGATAGTTGAATATGGTCAGCTGTATGAATATATTATTATCATTATTATTAATCATATTTTTTTATTCATCTTCCAGAGAACATAAAAAATCTGCAAGAATCTAATATACTCCAGTCCTCTTGTCTTCAGACTACTTTCGAAGTAAGCATACTTTTGTAAAGCTTATGCTTGGCTGTAGCTCTCAACTTGTGTACTTCATCTTTTCTTGGATTGTTTGCATCTTAAGGCATAATAATTAACATCACTTTGTCGTCATCTTGCCGACAACTTTGAGGTCTTATTTACTGCACTATTTTAGAGCAAATTCATACAGACAAAGAATCTAATAAAAATAAGGATTTTAATTAACATTTTAGCTTAACTTTCTTATTCCCTTTGGTTGCTGATTCAACAAGGTCTAGACAGTCAAACGAAATGAAGACAAACAATGAAGGACTTATAACGGATTCTTGTGGGATTCTCATTTCATGTCACTATCTCTCTATATCTTTCACTGTATTTCATCCAACTCTTGTTTTGGATAATCTACTCCGCAAGTATTCTTTAAAAAACTACGGACCACAGAGCCGTGGAGCAAGGAACGACGGAACTAAAAAAGAAAAACATTAAAGAAACCTCGCGGAAGAAAGTATGTTCTGGATGTGTTTGATTGATACTAATTTTGAAAATGTTGGACTTCAAAGGCTCTGGATTTGTGTTCTATGAAAGGCTTGACGGATCGGCGTAATTCATTTATTACTAGATGCGGTTTTTGTATTTATCAGTTTGAAAGAACTAATTTTCGTATTTGTTTTTTTGGCGGATCACGTATCCTTCCGATGTTCTACGACGTATTTCGGACTTTACTAAAACTCTTCAACGGACTTTTGAATCCTTTCTGTCCCGTGCGGAGAGTAAAATGACTGCGTAACATGATTCAAGGGTACTGAGGAGGAGAAATTCTTGTTTTTCAATGTCCCAAAGCTAAAATGGCTGCCGAGACTTTCCACTCGATGTGGAAGGTTGGAAGAGCCGTGAGAATTAATAACAAATACGTGTCCTGCATCAGTGACCAGTGGTATCACTGACATATGAAGTTGACGGTTTTTCGAATTTCGCCGAAAAAATTTGCTGATTTTCGCATTTACTCATTAAAAGTAGGTGTATTTTCGTATTTCTATACCCCCTTTCACCTCCCCCCTTAGCAGACCTTCAGAACCTTCTCTTTCAAAAGGCAAGGGCTCTGAAAGACCTTGGAGGGATTCTTTCTTCATTTACAAACCCTGGTGATGAATCCGAAACTTACCGTTTCTAGATTTTGATATTTGATTGGGGAATATATTTTGCCGTCTCTGCGAAGGGTGCTATTTTCAGAATTTGATAGGTTCAGAATTGCCTATCAAATACCTCCTTAAATTAATTTTGATGTAGCAGTCTGTGATTTAACTGGTCTAACCAGTCTGAAAGTAAGCAGTAGGTTTACATTAAGGTACAAAGGAGCTATTCTTGTGGAACCCCATATATAACGTCTTAGCTTCACTTCCATCCTGTTATTGCATTCAAAACCTCACCCATCTTGTCATACTGGGATGGAGACTAAACTATGATAAAGGGCCTGGGGAAGAGATTGTACCTTTTATTTCACATCTGCATTACTTTCTATATTCGTTTTCTTAAAAGTAAGCCGTCTAATTTAGTAAAGGAAATGGCAAAGTACTCAGAAAGGAATCTTGTGGACATTCATACATACATACATAAATACAATGCTTCCTATGGTAAGACAGATGACACTCAGCGCAAAGAACTGCTGGTATGGACCCCTTGCATGAATGAGTAAAGTAAAATAAGCTTATTACAATAGTTCAATGTTTTGCTAAAATAGATGAAGTCGTCTTTTTTGTGTTTCATATTTATCCTACTTCAGTTCTATTTCTCTCCATGCATTTCATTCCACATCACCTTCTGAATTTAACTCTGCAAGTAAACCATCCAGTTTAACGATGATTTAGCCCTTGGAAGAAAATAAACAGCAAAGTACTTAGAGAGGAATCTTGAGGGATTTCAGATTTTTCCTTCTTCTATTGCACCTTGTTTTTAAATCATTTCTTGGATTCATTCCAAAGTACTTGGGAAGGAATCTTGAGGGATTGAATATGTGAGGCTCTCTTACTGCACTTTATTGATAGTCCTCGCTTGAATTTATTCCATGATTCTACCAATCTGATTAATTTTGCAAAGTTTAGCTGACACACAAGGTGAGCAAGTGAAAGTTAAACCGAGAAATTCTTTCCATGAACTAAAAGTAATGGACCAAAAGGCCTTCTTCAAACATGTTTTCGTGGCTAAATTATCAACCTACTTCACCATGTGTTTTGCTGCCTATACAGACATCGTCAATTGGCAAATTAAGGATTAGTGAAACTAAGCAGGTCTAAAATCCATCGGAATTCAACAAAAACAGCCTACTCCCAGCTGTTTGGCAATTATCTACAGAATCAAAAACCTAACTATGGTTCGCGTTAAATCAACTATCGTAGATTATCTTGAGATGCCAATTATCTTGGATTACCTTGAGATACCAGGTGTCCCTGTAAAAAGTCCCCACGTTTGATGATGGCGTTTTCAACATATCATTTTATACTCTTAAATTAACGAGAAAACTCGCCCATAATCTGAAATTGGATTATTCATCAAAAATATCCAATGGATAGTCCAAAACATGAATCAAAAGGCGTTGTGATTGTTAGGGCTGATGATCGAGACTTGGTGATTGTTTGAACAAGAGGGTGTTTTGAGACACCCGGCCTTCAGTTTGCTTTATTGCACATCGAAGATCGTATCTTCTATTTATCGTTGTAAGTGGTCATATTGAAATAATATCATAGTATTCTACTAGGGTTTAAGAAATTAACAAATTAAATCTTTATCTCGAAGATGGCAAAAAGAAAGGCCAACTAGCCTGTGTTCCAGATCACGATGGTCTGGACCAGAGGTTAAGGCCAACCAATGGTTAGCACTTTCAAGGCATGCTGGTGGAAGTAGACCCTTTAACGTCCAAGTTGTTTCCCAACGGTATACCAATACATAAACACAAGTCCCCCACGGGATTCAACATTTGAAAGGGTCAATGTCAGCACACCTATTGCAGTTCTGCAATTCACGCTCTGATGAAGACTCAAGTCAGAAAAACCTTAGTGTGCTACAAAATTCTTTGATACCGTTTATTTCAAACAAATGTTGACTTATGTGTAATGGCCTTATGACATAGCAGCAAAAGATGAATATAACAAATTTGATGTTTACAAGACTTTATACCTTGAGCTATAATCTGACATATCTTTAAACTGGCAGTCATCTTGATTGGCCAGTGCGTGCCATACCTAAAACTTGCAACCAATAGGCATTCCTTGTAGCATTGCTTAGCAACACGCAATTATAGCAAATTTGATACTTAGAAGACATTTTACTTGTGCCTTGAGATATTCTGAGAGATCTTGAATGTGATGGTCATCTTGATAGCTAATCCATCGCGTGTCATATTACCATTCCTAAAAATTGCCACCAATAGGCATTCCCGGTAGCAATGCGCTTTAATTTCAACTCGGAACGACAGGTGACAAAAAAATACAATCCTCGACAAAATTATTTAATTGATTGCAAATAGCAAGAGATCATTGCTTTCTGCTGCTCTATTTGATTGAATCTTTTATCCGTTTTGGAAAACCTGAAGTGATCTCACCTTTATTTGTTTGTCAATAGAAACAAGAGGAAATTTGGCGGTATTTACCTTTGTAATTTGGCAGTATTAAATCACTGTTTTGTACATTCTATTTTAGTAACATGAAGGAAACTTACCATAGTTGTAGTAAGACATACTGAGAATGAGGATGCTGAATAACGATTGTTGGAAGACAAGAAGAAGAACCCATGCAGCTTCGAGAACAGCAAAAAAATTCGAAAAGGAAATTGGAATACGGGGAAATTGGATAAAAATATCCTCTCTATTGAGTTTCTTTTTATTATTTTCTTATTCTATTTCGTTGGCACTGTTACCTAGGGTGATATTCAGCAAAACATCCCGCAAACAAATCATGTGACCTCTTTCTGGTAATTGAATGCCTTAAATAGAATTGACAGTGATTTTATGCAATAGATGATTACGCAAAAGATGGCGGCAAGGAACATTTTGCCAATAAGCACTGCGCTCTTTAATCAAATTCCTATAGAAAAGTTAAAGATTCGTAATTGGAGCTCAATACATCTTGATGAAAAGTTCCTCGCCGCCATCTTTAGCAGAATCGTCTAATCTACGGTGAACTTTTTCTATCTCTTGATTACACGTTTTCTATGAGAAACTGGTTATAGGAATCTAGTAATAAGATGGGCAAAAAATGTTAAGAAACTCTAGTACTATATTCAAGAAGTAACAAGAAAATTTTAAAAGTTAAAAACATGGATACTGTAGTAAATATATCGTTGAACCTTCGTTCTTGAGTAATATCAACTAAACGTTTATGTTTTGGACATACAAGAACACTGTTAATTCCTACGCAATGTTTTAAATGTCAAGAAACAGATCTGCAGCAGTGTTAGAGACAACATTGGTAATTCATGCATTCCCAAATTAAGAAACAAATCAACAAGCTTTTAGTACTAAAATGGACAAATTTTCATGTTAAATTAAGAAACTTCTAGTACTTTGGCATGATCCAATTTCTTAAAAAAAATGCAGACTTTCAAAATAGTAGCTGGCACCGTTTTAAAATTGTGACGTCATCAAACTTCTTATGCCCCATTCACACTACAAGTTAAACCAGTTTAGACTAAGCCAGGTTTTCAAATAAGGCCTTCTGATTGATCAAGCCAAAAACTGCAGTCATTTGATTGGTTGAAATTTAAACTGGTTTCGATAAAGCCGGTTTAGCTGTGTCAGTGTGAATGCAGTATTAGTCGCTAACAAAAAAAAGGTATTCTCTTTTAATTTCGAGTTTTCACCCTTCTGTTCACGTTAATTTGAGTCACGCAGATTTCAGATATACTTAAAGTGCAAATCTCTAGCAGTTTAATTTCCATGATAAGATACGTTATGAATAAATCCTAGAAAGGGCTGCCATGAGTCTACAAATGCTCTGAAGTTAGAGGCGGCGCCAGCCACCAAAGAGTGGGGTCGACAGGAGAATAGAGCGAGCGGAGAGTGGTGGTTTAGGGCTTGCCGCTAGAAGATTTTGAGGACCACACCCTCTAGAACGTTGGAAAACGCCCTTTTTGCAAGATGGGGTAGACTTTGTGTTCATCATTAATTTCACTTGATTTTTACATCATTTGCAACCCCTAACTCACCTGAAACCATGAAGGAAAAAATAGAAAAATTAGACTTGATATCTATCCTGAATTACATTCATACTCATACAGATGAATACTCTGATGATCTAAGAAATTAAATCCCATATGCTTAGTTGTAAGCTACACAAACCAAACGACTACGATTGATCACTGGATTGTAAGCGAGTGCAAACGAGTACCGATCCCGGAGAAGGCAGAAATGAAAAACCTCCTCCCCCAACTTTTTCCATCTAATTTAGAAGAATTAGAAAATCGATCCACAAAAAAGTAGGATGGATATGTCAACCCCAGTCCACCCCGTGGTGCCGCTCGTCTGAAATCATTTACTTATCTTAATGCTTTAATGGTAAATCTTTGAATTTTGTAATACTTGCCAGTCAAAATGAACTCAATCATCAAATACATAAATTATTGCCCTCAAAGATGATACAATATTCATATATTTACTTCCATAATGAATCTTCGAACTGCAATCAAAGACAACTCAAACGAATTCAGACATCAAATATATAAGTTGTTCTTGAAGATGATGCTAAGTTCAAGTATTTACTTCTGTCATGAATCTTCGACCTCACTATCTTCAATCGAGAACAAAATCGAACATCCATGCATAAGTTGTTCTTGAAAATGTTGCAAAATTGATTTATTTACCTTCGAGATGAAGCTCCTGAACTTTGCAGTTTACCTATTTTCTTAATAAGAAACTGCTCATAAGAAACCCAATTCTCAGACTGCCTTAAGAAAACTTCAGCAGAGGGAAGAAATTAGTCATTTTTACAAAGGAAATCCGTGGCATATTTTTACCTTATTTCCGCTCATTCCCTGTGTCATGTTACTCGCAAGGTTGATGAGGGCACAGGTAGCTAACAGGGAGATTGTCATAGAACAGTTAAGAATCTTGTAAGAAACTCTAAGTACCTAAAATCTCATAATTTCAAGAAGCGTTCAGTCCTGGCTCAAATTCTTCGTTTTCCATCAAAAAAATACGTGTACTTCCAATCGAAGACAAACACAAAATCAGATGCGTACAATTCTCTTGAAGATGGTACAAACTTTATTTATTTACCTTTGTCTCAAATCTTCTAGTATGCAAATTGTTTGCAACAATCGTCGAATTCTTCTTTTAAACATCTGTTGACATTGCTCTCTCGCTGCTGTATTTATATCAAACAAACCAGGGTGGTCAAGCACCACGTTAACCAGTGACTGAAATCTAACCACCTGCAGCCGGCTAGGAAGATGATCACCACATTAAGTTCCCTGCGCAAGTTACTTCAAATACAATCTTTTTTATCGTTATTCGTTCTGCGAATTACAAGTTTATGACATAACTCTGATTTGAAACTGTTCGTCAATAAGCATATAACTTTGCCATAAAGCGTTTCCTTCTCGTCTTTATTGGGCCTTTATTCCCGGTCGCCCACAATCGTGTTAGAGTTACAATGAAGCAAGCATGTCCCTTCATTGTTTTTCCTCATAGACCAGAAACTTGCCCTTTCAAAATCGGCGTCAAATGTAAGCGATACTTTGATATATTTTGGCGGGCGCATAAACATAAAGGATGATTAACCGAAACGTTGGTTCATGGGAGGTTGATTTGACGAGACAGTCCTCTTTCCGACGGCCTCCTACGCTGTATTGAGCTAAATTTAGACTTCAGATTCTCCCGAAAAGAAATCTCTAGAAAATTAACGGACATCCAAATGTTTCGAGTGGAAAAATTTCGGACAAAACACATCCGAAGAAAGCTGTGAGCTCTCTTGGAAAAATGTCAGCCCCTGCGACCCCCAACTATCATAAAGTTTTCTTTCTGATCTCTGTTGTTAGTGATCCAAACACATTTATGGAGCATGACAAAGTTCAATATAATGACACTTAAGGCTGATTTCCATTCAGTAGAATCTTCCGAGCGGACTGGAAATCTTTTGTTTACGATAGAAATTGTCGCTTTGAATTTGAATAAAATGTTACGCGTGACAGATCTTCTATTGTGTTTATTTCTGTCCGCCCGGAAAAATTCTGCTGCGTGGAAATCAGCCCTAAGAGGCAAGATTAACTTCGATGTTTAAGATTATAGCATATAATGAAGTGTTTTAATGCGATATTTCATGCTATTAAAGTAATGAAACAAACATTTTATTATCTTTAAAGTCTACGATAGAAATGTGGGTTTCATCCTAACATTTATATACAAAAATAAATTGCTCAGGTTAGCATCAGTACTTTTTGCAGTATACTTCAAAACCGGGCAGACCTAAAAAGAACCAGATTCACTGCTTCAAAAACGAGTCGGTAGATCAGCTATGCCTGGAATCATTTTCTTTATTCATTATAAATTTACAAAAAATCTTATATTCTACGATACGCTTCTAATTACTATACAACACTGCAGGGACGATATCATGGAGAGCGAAAGACAATGACTATCCCATGGCCTATATGAAAAGACACGCAATATTAAACTAAATGCAACAACATTGCGGAAAATTTGGTATCTAATGGATACTACACTATACTATACTATACTGTACCATACTGTACTACACTTTGCATTATTACCTGACTGGAGTTTCAAAAACGAGGCAATACAGAATCCCGCCATTCCTATTGGCTAATCACACATTTCCCGCGGGTTTCCCGTAGCTTTGTATATACGATACAAGGACGCGTTTTTGTCACCACAGCAACTGCTTTAGGCCTAGGCCTGTGAGATTTGCAGTGAACTCAAACGACATGATTGTAACAAAATGTGTTTGATGAAATGCGAGTCAAGATTAGAAGATGTCAGGTAATAAAACTCATACTAACCGGTTTTGTCGTTATACAGGAAAATATAAAGTCCTCGGTCTTAATGCACAGACCTCGCAAGCTCGGTCTGTACTTCTAAGACCTCGGGCTTTATATTTTCCTGTACAACACAAAGCCGGTTAGTATGTGCATAATACTATACTATGCTATATTATACTATATTAGACCATGCTATACCATAGTATACTATACTATACTACGATATACTATACTATGATATATTGTACTATACTTCATATAATACTATACTATATCATGCTATACCATACTATACTATGCTATACTATACTATATTATACTATTCCATGCTATACCATACTATGATATACCATACTATACTATACCATAACATACTATACTATACCTATACCATGTTATACCATACTATACTAAAAGGTTGCTCAGCTGTAACTGTCTATTCATTTTCAGAGCGACATTTTCTCTTGCAACAATAGAAATTCCGCCCGCTCGGAGAATCCCGCTGACTGGATAACAGCCTTTACACAATAGCTTATTCGAGTGTCACTCGCAACATTCTATTCAATTTCAGAGTGACATTTCTCACGTCAACCAAAGATTTTATGCCCAATCGGAAGAATTGACTGAGTGGAAATCTGCCTTACCAGGTAAGTCAGCCCGTGGTACACCCAAATTTTTGTAATGTATGTTTTTGTTATGCTAGATTTATCGTTGTATTGAATTTTTGTAATATGTTGTTCGTAGTGGGAACTCGATGACCTTGTGTCCTTTCTCACTACGAATGACATATCTTTCCTTTGTGCATTCCAGTTTAACGGTAGTTGTTGTTTTTATACTGTATATTTTTAATGTCTTAGGATAATATATAAAAAATACCGTACTATTATACTATGATATGCTATGCTATGCCTTATGTTATGATATGCTATGCCATACTATACTATACTATGCTATACCATATTATACTATACTTCATATTATACTATACTATACTATGCTTTACTATACTATACTATACTATACTATACTATACTATACTATACTATACTATACTATACTATACTATACTATACTAAACCATACTATACTATACTTCAAACTATACCATACTATATTATACTTTATATTATAATATGCTATACCATACTATACTATACTTTATATTATAATATACTATACTATACTATACTAAACCATATTATACTATATTATGCTATACCATACTAAACTATATTTCATATAAAACTATACTATACTATACTATACTATACCATGCTATACCATAATCATACTATACTATATTATACTATATTATGCTATACTATTCTAGATTCTGTCCCACATCAGATGCAAGGTCAGGGTTTGGATAAATTTACGAGCACAACTCATTACATTGTATGAGTTGGTGTTTAAAGTGATTCAAATGCCTGACACCTGATGGAAGACCGAATTTACATTTACAAAGCAAAAGAATATTTACGTTAACGGATGTGTTGGTTGCTTTGCTTTGTGCATAGCTAAAGTTTGGCAGCTCTTAGTCAAAGCGACCAGTTTCTTGAATGAAAGCTAAGGTCAATTGCAAAATGCCTAAAAGCGCATGAAACACTGGATCAAATCATAAAGAATGTGGTGTGGCGCCGTGTTGTAATCCACTGACTTTGCTGCCAGAACAATCAGGCCGACGTGGTTCAAAATCCCACCAGCACCTCTTGAGCGCCATGACAAGGGGTTGCGGACTCGATTAGCTCTTAGCTATTTCTGCGATCCCAGCGTTTGGCGCTAAAAACCGCAACTTCATCTTCACTTTAAAGGAGCTCTTCCCACAGGACAATAAAAACAATACAATTTTGCACCGGCGAACTTCGATATCGTCTGCACATTCATTTCCATGCGATTAAAATCTTCAGCATCTCTATGAAAATCTATTTCTTACAACTCCTGAAAGAGGTAAAATGACCCTGCGTAGTATTGAGAAGATTTAGTGTTTTAGGCCCCTATTCAGGCACTTCAAAGCCAAGAATTTTTCGCAGAGTTGAATTTGCCTGTAATTTTAGTGCAAATCATAACGCAACAAAAATCGCACAATGCTTTGCTCTCTCTCGGCTTTTAACAAGAATTTGAATGATTCAAGTCCATCAAGTACTCTTGGTGCTATGAATTTTCAAAAGCTCACGAACTTTTCTCTGACTCTTGCAGTGGATCAGCAGTGAAGGCTTCAACGAAACGTATCGTGACCAAGAAATTTAGCCAAAGAGTTTTTCGGACGCAAGTAAGTCGAAAAAAGCAATTTTCAGACAGAGCTTTCATTGTCGAAAGCTTTTGAAATTCTAATGTACCCTCCTTCTTGACAGGCAAAAGGGAAAAAATTATGCAGCTGTTCGGGTGGCTCTGTTCCCTTATCAAAACGTTCAAGGGTATGTTTCATGTTATGACATCAATACCACATTACTTATTCTATGTTTCAAACAATCCTACTTGAAATATGACAAAAGGAAGCTATTTCTTTCCAGACAAGGGCGGGGAGAGTGTTGCTACGTCAAGATCGGAAAATTTCGGGAGTTCATAATTCCGGAAATTTCATACGTCCAAAGAGTTTGATTTTCAAATTTGTTGCAGTCCGAAATATTTAGCGCCCGAAATTTTTGCAGGGTAGAAAGTCACACCAGAATATTTCTACTATTTGACAGTGTAATTGTCTTCTCTAAGTCTAGACAAGGGTATGCTATTTGGCATTTGGCATTTGGCATTTGGCATTTGGCATTTGACATTTGGTATTTGGCATTTGGCATTTGGCATTTGGCACTTTTAGTCTAAACGGGGATTTGGTATAGAGGCGGAGAAATTTGGCGATAGGTAATGACGATCTTCCCAACACATCAAATTTAATTCCAGTATTTTTAGCTATGAGTTAGATTTAGTAAAATTTTTTGTTTTCATTATGAAAGACAAAATTCTGATGTTTTCCTCTGTTTTTGAGCCTAAAAATGCAGTACTCAATTTTGAAAAACCTTATTTTAGCTTGAGATTTTAAAGATTTAACTTGCATTTTCGAAAAGAGTGCATATGAATCTATAAAATGAAAGCAACTTTTGAAAATCGGCCTTCTCGTTGAAGATACATAGTAACTTCAATTTATGTTTTCATCGATGCCACAAACATTAAGCTAGAAAAAGTAATGTAAAAAAAACTTGGCATCATAGGCCAACTTTAAAAATCGTAACTCTAAACTCACAACTCCGATTTGAAAAATTTTCGTTTTGTTCAATAGTAGCTATCGTGTCTCGTCCATATGATAGAATCATCAAATAGGTTTTATACGCGAATTTTCATTTTTTGGTATTAATTCCATGCCTGGATCACAGCACTTAGGAGGAAGAAAGTGTCATCTCTGGAAGCACAAGAACAGCATTCCGGGAAATTTCATCCTCCTAAGGGGATAACACGTGCTGAAAGTCATGGCTGTTAGGGAGAAATATCAGGTAAATTTGATCGTGATATTAGGCCTGTTTTGAAGGTTTCTGAAAGGGCTCTCTGAAGAAAATCCGTCAGAATTTCAGAACAGAGTGTTCGATTTCACTCAAGTAAATTTTGAAATAGACCTGAACATGTCCACAAATATATTTTATGCCCGAGGGGGGGGGGTTACTTGGCATGCTTCGTTGACGATATGTGGATTCCGTCGTAGGAATCGTTTTTTCTAACGCTGCGTATCGGAGGAATGGAATTTTTCCAAAGCTGGTCGTCAAAAGTGTTACTTCATTGGTTTCCAATGACTTTTCTACATTTTGGAGTATACTTTTTGACAATGTTTTCTAAAGCCGGCTATCATTTTGAGCGAAAAGCCCTAGAGCCAGATACAAGAATTACTTTCTGGAGTAAGCATTCCCGTACAATTGAAAGTCAAGTAGCCACCCTCACCCCCCCCCCACCGTGGACTATAAATCATAGGATATAGTTACTTATATTATCGTCAGGATGCCCAAAGAGCAATGGCCTGTCAAACGTGGATTCCATTTTGGACTCACCCAGACTCACCCAGCAATGTGAACCTGACAGTATGTGAACCGTATGACCTATATTTTGTGAGTTAGCACAGACTTAATGCTATTGATCTTTAGGGTTTCCATATCATCGTAGGGATCGCTGGTGACGCAAGGATTGCGCAAATTTGTACCAGCAACTCTGAGCACAATAGCGAAAGATAACTGAGAAATATCTTTTAAAAGAGAGACCAAGATCGCTGAAATTCATGCCCAGCTGGTTTCCCTTTGACGCATCGATCGCCCGGGGGGTGCACTACATATATTTCGGGTACGGGGACGTGCCATCGGGAAGGGTATAAAGAACGGTATCAATTTTCACAATTTAGGTATAAGGAACGGTACCTATTTTCAAGATTTTGATATGAAATGTATAAAGTCGAATATACGTTTACGAAAAATTGGTATGAGGTCGGGTATACTTTTTCAAAAAGCTGGTATAAGGAACGGGTATGTTTTTGCAGCCTCGATGGCACGTCCCCGACCAAAATCTGATCAAGTGCACCCCCCGGGATCGATCGCTTTGATCGCTTTTTTAGAAAGTTTTCTATCTCAAACGCCAGGCATTGCTTCCATTTCGACGCAGCGATCACTGGTCATAAATTTCCTTGCGTCACCAACGATCGTTGCGATTATGGAAACTAGGCATTACAAGCTGTTTTCCATGGTATGACACAATCCTAAGAATCTTTATTCTTCTAAATGACTTAGGGAGTTGTCATTTTTAAAGCTGGGTACAGGGGTGGAAGAATTTTTGGAGGGGTACCAAATTTACTGGTCTTGTTTTATTGGGGTATCAAATATTTCAGAAAAAATTGTAAAATATCTGATGGGGTGTGAAATTTTTGGAATATATTTTAGACTGAAGTAAGAATTATGTATTATTTCACAACAAAAGTTTCATCTGTTTCTACTATGTTCATTAGGCAAGAAAGAAGTTATTTGAAATAGTGATGATGGTTCTATGTTTCGATGATTCTTCCAATTGTTCTCATTTGATTCATTTTATGTCCAGAATGTGTTTCTTAGTGTATAAGTTTTTGTAATATATCCAAGCTAAATAGCTCAATAGTGGGGTATAAATTTTTTTGCTTTGTTGAAATGGGGTGTCAAATTTCATTGAACTTCATGAATGGGGTAAGATAATTTGCTATTTGTATAAAAATTTCTTCCACCCCTGTACCCAGCTTTAAAAATGACAGCTCCCTAATGACATATTCCAAAGAGAGCTTTTGTCTGGCAGACGAAAATGATTGATTTCGCAAAGCTTCAACGTGTACAGTAATCATTCGTTTTGAGAATATAAGTTTGCTTTTCCTAATTATCTAATTTTGTATTCCGTTTGATTTTGCAAATATACTTCGTATCATGCTGGCTCATTTTTAAGGATTAAAAGTATTTCTTTTCATTTCTTCAGTCAACTGAAATAAACGTGATTTATCAGAAACGTTCACTTTTTAATATTTTATGGCTTACATTGTTCAAGACCGCCACACTATATCATCAAGAAATTTTAGTTCCCTCTGTCGACATTCGACAAAGGAAAATTTTAACGCAAAATCAGATGAAAATCTATCCTGTAGAATTTACCTTGGAATTTAGGATTAAAACCAGACCCTTTCATATGCCTGGAAATAGCCGATAAACACAATTTGGCCTAGTTTTTGTTTTTAGGCAAGAACGAAGTCAACCAGAGTCCTTGGCCGGTACGTTACAATTCTAGACTGTCTGGAAATTACATTTGACTTTCAAAAACAGAAGCTATCGATCCAAATAATATCGTAAGATATCTGCAGAAAAACTGATGGAACAGTTCATCGAGTAAGACTTTATCAGTTCAACTACTACAGTGTGAATCCTTCGGGGGAGGCACCCCCACACTTGACCTGATGGGACAATTCGCTCAACGGACTGTCTTTTTGTGGTAAAAATTATGCGACAGGGTGTCCTTCTATGACATTATCATGCGACAGACAGGGTATCATGTAGAAAGGAAATTTCTTCAGTGTTCTTGTGGAACAATCGATCTTGTATGCTTTAGGCAAGATTTTTATTGGGCTTCTTATGCGATAGGGTACAGAATGTGTGCAAGTTTTCAACACACTCTCGTCATTTCCCTAGTCAAACACCCCTGGGGTGAATCCATGGTTTTCCCTTCGGCCAAATTTGATTTTCAGACATTCTGAAATTTCAGTGTGCCCACAAAAGCCTCTGGGTAACGATGGTCCCGTAATGTTTGATTTCTGCAAAAATATTTCCAGATATATCAGCAAAAAAGTGATGGAACAGTTCATCAAGTTATACTTTATCAGTTCAACTGCTAAAATGTGAATCTTTCGGGGAGGCACTCCCACACATGACCTAACGTGATGTGTCTCTCAGTAGAGTTTCCATTTGTGGTAAAATCATGCGAAAGGGTGTCCCTCTCTGACAAAAATTATACGACGGGATGTTATGATAGATAAGAGAATTATGCAACAGGGTATTATGTAGAAAGGAACTTTCTTTAGAGTTTTTTTCGAACAATTGATTGGCAAAATTTTGATGCGACAGGGTACAGAATGTGTAAAAGTTTTTCAACACACTCCCGTCACTTCCCTAGTCAAATATTCGCTTTCATTCAAAAAGACTAAATTTATATAAACATACAAAAGTCCGTGAGTCGCCAAAGGTTTTGGCGGTACAAAGCTCCTTCGCATTTCTTCTCCCTCGCACGAGTCGCCAAATCTGCGCATGCGTTTGTTATTGGCCTAAAGAATCAGTTGGGGTTTGAAAGCTAAAGCAGCGCGTTCAAATTAAAATGTAGCAAAGAACATCGTTTAACCCAACTAATGAAGCCTTAACGACGTTCATGCAGATGTAAACAAGATAAAGGATACAAGATGGTGCTTGAAGAACCTGTACATGTAAGAACGACTTCGTTTTGATATGTTTCAGGCAACAAAAAGTTGGCGATTCGGTAGAGATGGCCTAATCAGATTTAATCTGTTAATGCCTACCGCTCTCATCAGACAGGAAACGTTTGGAGGAGGTTCTGCTTCTTTGAATCCCGTTAACTGCTTGAGAATCTCTTGGCTCACTTCTTCAGGATGCCCTGGACGGAAAGAAGTCGAGTGTGGTGGCAAGGGATGGACTACTTTTGCTGTGTCTTCTTTGTTGTCTCCTTTTTGTGTGCTGACTTCCAAGAATAGGGAGTATTACTATTTTAATGAAAACATAGGCTTACACCCTGTCTTACTTTGTTGGAGGCTCCAGTCCAAAGAAACTAATTCATAAAATGTTTGGTTAGTCTAGTTTCTTATTGTCTTGGCTTCTTTAAAGGATATTTGGCATAACATACATGTTTTCCAGCATGGTTTGCCTGCTCACGCAATATGTTGCCCACCCTATGCAAACTTTCTTTGTCTGGCTGCAAATGAGAGCTAATAATTTGCTGTTTGGGTTGTTTCATCTTGAGCAAGTTTCTTTTGTTTGGAAATTTTGGATTGGTGCTATTTTTGGATTGGTCCTAATAAGTCTCTCTGCATAATATCTTTAGCATGTACAGGAGACAAACTTCCCAGTGTTAGCCCTAGAGACTAGAGTATTTTTCTTTAATTGTCTGCACCTGCACACTTCAACATGCAAGCAACAAAGGAGACAGTTTGGTCTGCCATCTTGCAGAAGGATTTCTTAAATTGTTTTCAGCACATAGCCTATTGTTCCCAATTATGATTTCCTATGAAGACAAATACATTGGTATTTTGATAATTTGTGTTAAAATCCACATCACAGCAGAAAAATTCAACATTGCATTAGTATCAACAAATTATTGTTTTTATTCCCAGATTTCTTACCTCTTGTGTTGTAGCATGCAATTTGGCAAGCGTTGAATCAATACTCATACAAAGACGCCATTTTCTTAGCTGAAAGACTGTATGCTGAAGGTATGTGAAAGATAAACATAATGTTGAATTTTCAATGTTTGTTGTTGTGATTGAATCTCAGGTCTGCCAGGTCACAGATGCACCAGAGTGAAAAATGTCATAGCAAATACATTAGCAAGCTCCTTTTCTGGTAGAGCATGCATTTAATTAAATGGGATAATTTTGTGCCTTAAACTGACCACTTCTTTCTATCATTATGGGCTGGGCAATGTAACAGTGTCTTGGATTTAGGGTGCGTTCAAAGATTTCTTGAATTGGAGCTCTGCAGAGAATCCCACTTAACTTGAAAAAAATGATTGAAGTAAGACTAGTGCCACATCTGGTTCCCACTTCAAATCCACCCTTCTCTCTGTCCCCTTTTGCTCTACTGCTCTTTATGCTCCTGGCCTGATCTTATTCTATTTTCTACGGTGAAACACTTGTGCATTAATTAGGTCCCTTTGTTAGGCTTTGTCTGTTGTCACCCTATTGTAATCTAGGTTTTTAGGTAGGTCCCCAAGTTTTGTTAGAACAGTTACTGAAGAAGATGAAAGTCAAAAAATTTAAAAAGTTGTAGTGTATTTTTCTGAATCATCTGAAGTAAGACTATTGTATTTAAGATCTAATTAGACATATTAGATGCTGTCAGACAAGATATTTGTTTATTTAGTTACTGGGATAGACAGGGCTTAATATCATCACACTTAAGTGCTCAGAAGTCCTTGCATCTTCAAAATTCTATTTATCAGTGCCTTTGTGAACATTTCAAAATATAGATTTCTGAAGCCTCCTGATGTGTAGACAATACTCATTACTCAAGTATATACTTTTCAAGAATTTGGTGGTACAGGGGACAAGTGAAAATAAAGTTTAAGTATATATTCAAAGAATTGCCTTGGCTAAAATGAATAGTTGTTGGTGTAATTCTTTTGCATTACTTGATTTAATCTTTTGGGGCCAAAAACATTTCGGCAATCTGAGACACCTTTTATGCTATGCCGGTATGAAACTGGACTTGCTACAAGTCTCTCTCCCTGAAAAAACAGGAGAAGTTTATTCCTTCTTCCATTTTTGCCGCGAGATAGACTTGTAGCAAGTCCAGTATGAAACAAATAAAATCGGAAACTTGCCATATTGGCCTTCCATTTACACTATACCAGCATAGTTTTCCCTTGGATAAGGCACAAAATGGGCGTGGCATGCAAACTGGCTTTTTCAGTAATCCAGGATAGTGTAAGCAGTGAATATGGCATCATGTCATGTTGGATTCATGTCTGGGCAATAATTTGGCAAATGAGAGCATGCACCTTGATAAATCCACACTCTGTTTATAGTTAGTGATTCCATTTGGACTGAAAAACCAATGCAGCATAATTTTATGTCTTATTTGTTTCACACGGACAAATTAGAAATGGGGCCTGAGAGCTGAGTTCCTTATTTTAAGTGGTTTCTCCTCAGAAGTGGTTTCTCCTAAGAAGGGCACTTAGCTTTCAAACAAGGAGTGATTTTTACCCACTATGTATGCATAATGAAAATTTATCTTCCAGCTCCGTCAGATGAAACACTACACTTATTGGCAACATCATACTATCGTTCTGGTTCTGTGAAACATGCTCATTCTGTGCTGCAGAAGCATGCACCTGTTAATATTCATTGCAAATATCTCATGGCAAAGTGCTGCTCTGATTTGAATAAGTATGTAATTATGAGTTCATTGTAATTCGAAATTTGCTTGGATTTTGGAATGGCCCTTGGTTTTCACAGGCCTGGCTGTTTGAGGCAAGCTCTTGCTCCCTTCAATGATCTGTAGATTGCCTTCCCAAGCTCTTTAGAATGGTAGTCAATCCCTTTCCTTGAAAATGTCTTTTTCCTGGTTTTCTGTATATTCATTTAGAAATGAACAGCCCACCTGAATATTATAATGAGAGGCATTTACTGCTCCCCTGCCAATGACCTCATGGCTACACTTGGTTTTGCTCAAAGCTCTCAACTGTATTTTAGCTTGAAAATCGTTTAATGTTTTTTTAACGTTGTTGAGTTGTCCTAAGTTATCCTGACTGTTCCTAAACGCCTACTTTCATATAATTGTGCAAGTTGTTGTGCAGCGGAAGACACTTTTCACAAAATTCATTCAACATCACCCCCCTAGACCAATGAAAATCATCGTAGTTTTGCTCCTTGATGGGCTGATAATTGCTAAAACTATGACTCATAATAAAACTAATCAAAAGTTCGGCCAGAAATTGATAAACTTTGCTTTGATGCCTGAAGCCAAGAGTTTAGGCCCATTCTGCACAATCACAACTCACGAATTACAAAATGCCTGAAATTTATATTCAATTGAGGTTTTAAAGAAAACCAAACCAACCCGAGTCAAAATGAGAACTTCTTCTGTGTACTGCTTGAAGATTCCTTCACTTTGACATGGAAAACCTGCTTTTAAAAGGCCAAATCATTCTTCAGATATCACCACAGCAATCAACAGCAATCCTTGCACTTTCATTACGTTTGAAGCCTCAAGACTAAAGGGAGGTTAATTCTTGGAATTAAGTTGAAATATTGATATCCTATTGGTCAGTTTGAACATAGTCAATTATTGTTTGGAACTCTCCAATCTCATTGGTTGGGCCAGTTTCACAGCGATTTTGGCCGGGTTTTCAGATAGTTTGATTATCAGTCCCACTTGAAGTGGAGTGCCATCATCCAATTTAATAAACAAAGTGAAAACTGGGACTGAATTAGTTAGTCTAACTCCCCCAATGAATGACCATTTTCTTCCCTTGCCTCTTAGAGCAATTTAGAGAATATTTTCCTTCCAAACCAAATGTGGCATGTTACAGAACATATGTATTACCTCACTACTTTTCATCTATTCCTGTATTGGTGTTTTATTGTTCTTCCCTTTGTTTAGACACTCAGAAGTTGAACACTTACTTATTGGCAGTGCTTGTACTTTGTTCAACTCAAAAGTAACAGAAAATATCACCAATGAATATGGAAATCTTGCTGGTTATGCACTTCAGCTTTTAGGAAATGTTTATAGGTATATATGAAGCTATTTTGACAAAAATTTTTACAAGTTTGATTGGAGCTTTAGGCCTTTCTCTTGATGCAAATCATGGCAGATGTTTTGTAAAGTCAACTTGGTCTATGATTTCAGTGGTGCACAAAGCATCCACAAAATCAAATGACAAGAAAAAATGTGATAGCTTTTCAGTTCTTTTATCCAATAATTTGCAAATTCAACATACAATTTAACAAGTCAAACACAGAAGTTCAATGCATTATCCATTCCAAACACTAAATATATATGTAAAATCTAGAATGCAAGTTTGTCTAGCAAATATATGGAAAATCATTGGTAATCTCTGAAATTTGATGTAAGATAGAGAGGGAAGGCTTATTTAAGATTTTTCTCAGAGGAGAGGGACTAATATGAGAGGGGGGGGCTTAGTAAAGCTATTACAGTACTACATGAATCTTGTACCACTGAGGCTCTGCTTTATCGTACTGCTTAAGTACTGCAAGTTGGATGTAATTAGCATGTTCTAGCAAAAATAGTTGTTGAGGTAAGGTTACCTCACTGTTGGAGAACTTTGAAACAGTTGGGAAGTATGGCCATAAAGATTGAGAATATTTTGCTTTGCTGTCTCATATGGTAACAAATACAAGAAATGTTGGAAAAATACTTTGGCCATTTGTCTGTCACATAGAGTTCTGTTTTCTGTAATCCATCCCTTACTCTATGCACGACAAATTTTTGAAACACCTTAACTTTATTAGCACAATCACTATTTTCCCTGATCATTACTTCACGCTTTCTTTCAGGAAATCAGATCAACTGAGTAAAGCTGCAGAATGTTACAAGGCCAGTCTTAAATCAAACCCATTTCTCTGGACGTCTTTTGAAAGTCTTTGTCAAATGGGTAAATACAAGTTTCTCTTTCCCTATTTTTGACATACGGCATGCAGGTGTTTTTATATAACACCTTTATCTTTATTGGCATTTGAAGTATGAAGATGCAAAACAGATCTTTGAGCTGTTCTGAAAAAGAATCTGAATCAAACGATTTTTTATGCATATTGTTGAAGTTTTGGATGTGCTCAGTAGCGATCGAGGCTCAAAGGCCACGCAATTGAATCTTTCGTATCAAAATGCAAAAGTTCATGGGCTTCATCTTAGAAGACGTCAACATTTTTCTAATGTTTTATTGGCATTAATGCGGGAAGGGAGTTAGATATTAGGCCGTTAAGAAAGGAAAAGCTTCATAGTGAAATCTGTTCATTATGATTTATAGCGATTATCCCGTTTCATACTGCTGAAGTATGTAAAGGCTTTTTTCAAATTTTATATCACAAATCATTTGTTTACTGTTTAGGTGAAAAAGTTGACGCCCAAGACTATTTCAAGACATCAACATCAGGAAATAAACACAGTCATGGATTACTTCCTTATCCAACTCGAATCTCGAGCAATTCATCAACAAAAACACAAACTGTTTTGTCAGACTCAAAGACGAACTGTCGATATGACTCTGTGTCTTCTGAAAATCTTGATCCATCTCACGATGTAGCCATGACGTCAGCACCATTAATGACGTCAACAGTTGTCTCGAAGCCAGGACAAAACCAGATGTCCAGATCTTCAGGAGATAATGAAATGCCGCCACCCTCAGTGACTGCACCAAATCGAGAACAAGCAAGATCGAAAGTTGGAAGAAATTTGCTAGGAGCTACTGCATCGTCAAATAGTCCGTTAACACCAAAGTATAAATTTACGTTTATTCTTTGTTGGTTTATGTCGTATCAGATTTCCCAGATTAAAATTAAGATTTACAGACTTGGCCAGGCCCAGCAGCGATTTGAATTTAGTTGTAATGGCTAATCAAGTTTGAAATGTTCCTCTTGTGATCTTGACATTATCCTACCTCATTTGTTGATATAGGTGCTTTGAGAGTTAAAACATTACTCTTGATAGTTCCAATTACCTCCAAATCTAAAACAGAGTTTTGGTCTTATGGTCTAAGCAAATTCCTGAAGCACGGCATCATGGAATGTGAAAACCCCTCCGCTAAACTCTTTAAGCAATATTTTAAAAATTTAGTGTTGGAATTTCATGTTATTGAAGTGTGTTGTAACTTGTACCGCGTTCACACTGGTGCAGTTGAACCAGCCTTATCTAGACCAGGTTAAATTTCCGCTAATGAAACGCACTCAGTGTGTTAGATTGTCCAGTTGGAGAGCTCCATTCAATAGCCTTGTTTACCTTAAACTGGTTTTACTTGCAAGTGTGAATGTGGCAATAGGAACTTTCTTCCTAGAGTGACCTTACTCCTACCAGCGTACCTAAGCACTTCTGTCGTTAATATACAAAGTCATTTCGTTTGAATGTAATGAATAAGAAAGTAATGTCATTCCTCTTTCAGCTTTGGCGTTTTGCCGCAAGATACACCCCCTGCGGAGGCATTGTCGTCAGACTTCATTACTCCTTCACCAACAGCAATTATAGATAACAGAATGCCGTCAGCCCCAGCTAAAAAGGTGAGTCTTCTCTTGCGTGATATCTAAAATCCTTTGGTTTGTTGACAGGAAGTGTTCTGCATGAAATGCGCTGTAAGTTTCATTTTTAGAAATTGTACAAGCGCTCCACCATCAGCACCAGTCAAATTAGAGAGCCCATTGTTGTATGTCATCCAAAATCCTATTGTTTGTGGAAAGAAAATCCTTGCAGGAAATGCATCATAATCGCTATGTTTAAAAAGTTTAGAAGATGCACAAATGCTTGCCGTCGGTGCTAGCTAAAGACTGAATCTATTTTCGTATTAAGATCGTATTATTTACTCTTTGAAGATCGTGACATAGAAGTCTCTACAACTTGATTGTCATGTGTAGTGAGAATTCGTTATGTTTTGGATTGGCAACACACAAACTTGAATGCAAAAGGAAGATTTTGACCAGCCAGTCACATTTTCTACCTTTTTTCAAAATGTGACACAGACTCTAATTTTCTTGTCCTGTTTGTAAAGAAATGAAACGCAGAATTAAGTCGAAGACCACTAAACAACCTTTGATATTTCAATTGTTTTATAGACTGAAATAAATCTGTAAATAGATTTATTATATTTACGAGAGCTTTGCTGCTCGAATTTCCCAGTCAAATTTACATCCAGGGACTAGGAAGTGAGCTGCTGGATTTGATCAGGTGATAAAAGGTTTTTTGACAGTTCATTTCCTTAAGAACATTAAAGGGCAGCAGTTAAATGTCGTAGGGCTGAACCTAACCAATGCCATGCATTCTGATTGGCTCCAGGAAATTGCAGTTGAGTGTATTTCGTCTAATAAGCAGCTGGGAAAGGCATGTTGTAAAAACCGGACCTTAGGACCTCTGATACCCCTAGGACTTTTAAGTACAAAAGGTGAAAAGACTTTTAACGCCAGAGTGTCATCATCACGACAACAATAGACAATGTAGTCAAACTGTCAAACAAACCATTGCGTATCATAAGGTTACCCCCTTCCATCCTGCGAACTTTCGCTCGTTCAAACCAATGCCAGTACTCTAGGAATCATGCAGAGAGATTTAAAGATAGTACCACGGCGGATATTCAAAATGATAGGTCTGAATAGCGTGAACTCTCTGCAATTGGTTTGGATTAGATTGGTTTGGATTGGCTTGGATTGGTTTGGAGTTGTTTGGATTGGACGAGCGGACGTCAGTGGAATAGAAGAGGGTAAGCTTAGCATACTCGACCTATGCAGCTTGCGATTGACCGTTTGGTATCAAACGTCTTTTCATATTCAGTACTTAGGAGTCAGAAAGGTCACAAAGGTCCAAGTTCCTACAGTCCAGTTTTTATATCGTGTCTTATGACAGGAAGAAGACGGGAATAGATTGAACTGTGAGATAATTTGGCGACAAAAAGACAACTTATTTATCGAGCGAGTAATAGAGAGAAATTCTAATCTGAATCTGATTGGAGCGGCTCCAGTAACTAACGTGGTAGCTTCGATTGTCAATGAATGCATTCGAAAGTTTGTCAAACAGTAAGAAAATGTCGCAAGACCCATATCCTTTCGCTAAATAACAAAGAATTTCACTGATGAAATCTTCAGAGGCAAAACCTGAGTACGAACAATTACCTTCTTGCAAGGAACTAGAATTGAAATTGAAATAACTTGTTATGTGCAGCGTAAAGCAACCATCGTTCGGAAAACTAGGCTTACTACTATCCGTTTTAGATTTTTCTGTGATTTCTCCTAAAGCTTAGAAGCTAAAGTGGTTTAAAGGTTTTTTCAGATTTAAATTTTTCTGGAATCCTTAGAAAGAAAGAAAGACACTCTAATTCTGAAAGTATTGAAGATATGAAAAAAATCCTTTGGTGGAATTATAGGAAAATAGTCAAAGTTTTTTTTAAGCCATCCAGTTCCAAGAAATAGATGATAAATTTCACACCAAATTTTTAAAGATTTTGAATCTATGCAGATTCAAAATCATTGGCAAATTTTCACGGTTTAGTTAATGAGTTTGGTGCCCATATTTGGCAGTCTGGATTTTATGAAAAAAGGATCCAGTGGAAGCTATCGGCGCTGTTTTTGTTGCTGAATTGTAGTTGGCGTATGGAGTGGGAGCAAGATGTCGCTGGTCGTCTCCCGTTGCAGATAGTCCGTCTATAAAATGTATATTTTGGACAAATGGACAAATGGGAAAACTGTGATAGACCAATTTTTGAGCTCAGGACTTCTTGCTGTTTACAGTCACTTACAGAATTGTTGAGCCGCTTTGAAAAAATGCTGTTTTCGCCCTCCCCCTCCTCCCATGTCACTGTTTTTTTTTTTAACAAGTACCTGGTCTAGCTGACACGCATGATCACGCAACGTTTTGTAGTATTGCAAAACTGACGAGGAGGAGGGGAAACAGAAGCACATAACTGAAAATTTTGGGTTGCGCAAAGTTTTGTAAGTGATTACAGGCAGATGTATCACAGTTTTTCCTTGTACCTTTTGTCGAAATTTATTAGAGTTAATGTTATGAATTCTGCAAGGTATTATAAAGTAGATATGTTTTTGTATAAATGTTGTTTTATTAAGATGAATCGAAAACATATTGGTGAGTGAGACGCATGCGTCTTTGTAGAAACTTTCCATCTTTGAGACAAGACAGTTGTTACGTTATTCATAAATATTTAAAAAAGCGCCACTTGCCATTGGTTTGCTCGCTCGTTACACTGTACTTGAAAGGGCGACTTACAAAATTGATATAAATGAAATGATATAGATTTGAATCAATTTCTTTTGCAGCATGCTCCCAGAAAAATTGAAGGCAGAACCACGAGGTCAAGTTTCACAGGTATAATAGCCGGACCTAGTAAGCTAAAGACTACGAATACATCAACAGCGGTCATGACACCATCACCGACCACAACGTCAATTGGAATCGGCGGAATGGGCTTAAGACGCAGTAGTAGATTGTTTGGATCAAATGCAAGTGGATCTAACAGTGGTTCTAAGGTAATTAGATTGATCAACCTGATTTGCCCTTGTCAACTCGATAGCATTATTCCTAGGCCTTTGATAGCAAGGCTCTGAAACGTGGGGGGAGGGAGTCTTTTAAGTGCGGGATTGACAGGAATGTGCCATTTTGATATGTGACATCAAATACTAGAATTTACAAATTTCCTTGGACCATGTCCCAAAAGTTTAGATGAAGTACCGGGTGTCCCAAAAAAAGGTAACAGATTTGATCAAGGCTAGTGTAAAGAACTGAGCTCGAATCAATCGGAAATCATCTTTGAACTATTCCTTGACAGTTAACTTGAAGATAGATACCTTGTTTGTTGATATCAGAACATTGAGAGAAGATATTTTTATCTTGAAAGCACAGACTTGCCTCCATCTGGAAACCAGAGCTTTTAGGTTTTGGCCTAAACTACAAACGGGCTGTTTTGGGGAATCTCCTCAAGGACAGACATAGCGTAGAAATTCTGAACAAGGACAAGTGTGCATTTGAATGGAAATGTAAAAACTAAAGACTGACAAACTTATCAATGATTATAATCACCAAGGAATATCTTTCTTCAGTCAAGATGAATTTACAGAATAGAAACAATTTAAGCACGTGTGAGCACTTTCAAGGATCTTATCCATGTTAATTTTTATCCTTTGGGTATACGTGATTGCTTGTTTCTTAATAATTCC
This sequence comes from Aurelia sp. 4 Dawson et al 2005, assembly GCA_964019985.1. NCBI lineage: Eukaryota > Metazoa > Cnidaria > Scyphozoa > Semaeostomeae > Ulmaridae > Aurelia > Aurelia sp. 4 Dawson et al 2005. The sequence continues at coordinate 20,586,058 of OZ026501.1, read as the reverse complement.
AATGATAACAAAAAATGCAGTTTATTCCAACAAGGAAGATTTTTTCGCACCCAAGGGAGTTATTTCGCTGATGAATAACTTCTATTCGGCAGGTGTAATTCAAAGGTTTTTTTTAATGAAAGGAGATGTCTCTTTGGAAAAAAATTTTTTCTTGAATTTGATTTCAAGTTCGATTTGGACTTCCATCAAAAAATTTTCCGAAGCACGAGGTTTCTTGCTTGTACTTCGCTCTGATTCAGGAGATTCCACAACAAATGCGTCAACACCTTAGGCCAAAACCCAAAAGCTCTGGTTTAGGGGTGGAGGCAAATCATGACTTTCATGACAAAAATTTCTTCTTTCAATGCTCCAATATCAGCAAACAAGGTGTCTGTCTTCAAGTTGACTATTGAGGAATAGTTTAAAGATTATTTCCGATCGATTCAAGCTAAATCCTTAGCGCTAGCCATGATCAAATCTGTTACCTTTTTTCTGGGACACCCGATATAAAGTGCATGCCTCAAGATTTAGTTCATGATAAAAACTGTGACCATAATTGATATTCTAAATTAAAATCAATATCACTAAAAGTCGTTTTTAAAGATAGTATTCAGAACTTTATTATACTTCCAAAAAAGAATACCTCAAACTCTGTGCTCATGGATGATTTCATGTAAAATGATACCAACCGAAAGATTTATATTTTGCTTAAAAACACACCCAAAACAGGCACATCTGTTTCCGTAGATATGGAAGTGATCCTTCGGGAGCTAAAATCATTTTCCCAAACATTCTATAAGTTTATAATTGATATTCCAAAGTTTAGAGAGATTGGCTCAAATTACTTTTCCTGTTATCATGCATAATTAGCATTAAGATATATATATATATATATATATATATATATATATATATATATATATATATATATATATATATATATATATATATATATATATATATATATATATATATATATATATATATATATATATATATATATATATATATATATATACAAATGATGTGTGGTACGAAATTTTGAAATTGCCTTAAACAGCGGACTCATCATAATAAACCCATGGACGCAGAATGAACTTGTAACCAAACTTGATACTTAATGTTCACGTGGTACTCGAATTTTTTTAGTTGTGTTCGGTGTAAAACAGCCCGGTCGTGTCATTTATCTGTTCTTCACATGAACCAAATTGAAGAGTGTGTGACAAAGCGCTTACTTTGTGTATTAATTTGGTATAGGAGTTGATAGTGTTATCCCTACAGGTCACAATTTTATTGTGCGTCGATGGGTTTATTATGACAAGTCCGCACTTTGATACCATCTTTTGTTTTCTCATCCCTACTGTATCCACAACTTAACTACAGAGGTAATAAGCTTGGAATAGGCCATGTTTAGAAACATTTTCCTTTTTTCGACATACTTTTGGCTTTTATAAACTTTTAAATTATTAAAAACTTGTGGTTTTTTTGTTATTTGGCACCAAGCTATCTTAGATACCACCTTTTTTCTGTAGAAGTATTAGAATCGTAAATAACATCCAAAGTAGGTATCAGGTGAGCTTGGTCTTTTCCTGCTTGGGATGGCATGGTAGAATGTTGTTTCTTTTGTGTTTTAATTTTTTAATGATGACAGAAAGAAAGGGATCAATTTTATTTTTCATAGCCTCGTTCAGCCAGGCGAGAAAATAAGTTTCATAGGTACACATTTTTGGTCTTTCTTGCGTACATTATTATCTCCTCTTGTCCTCATTAATGATGCATGTGACTTACTTCCGAATATTTGTTATCTTAGGAAATCAAGAAGACGACGAAAATTTCTGAAGCTAATAACACCAGAAAAACTAAGGTAACATCAAATACCTCTGAGATGTCATATGAGATTTGCGCTAACGCAGATTTAAGCATGCAAAGCAATTTAATTGCAATTTCCGCGAACGTTTCCACGCGACATCTTGTTGAAAACAGACTTTAATGAGTGCGTGTGGCTGCCTTTTATCATCATAATCATCATTGTGTTATCATAATCTGTATATACTATTTACGCAAGATTTTATTTGAAATATCTGTTTTATTGTAGACACGTAGAACTCGAATTTCAACACCACAACCTCTAACTCCAACAACTGAAAATATTCAGCCAGGTTCAGTAACAAAAGAACAAGATGATGAAGAAGCGAAATCTGAAAGAAGAGAAGAAAAATTAGCAATTTCACCAATCAAATCTAGCACAGGTAGGAACACGTGATATATTGAATGTGGTCACGTGTCTCAGAAATTACAAGCACATGATTTATCGAAACCGTGACCGCATGATTCATTACTGAACAGAAATTAACAACATTGCCAATCAAATCAGGCATAAGTATATACAAGTGAATTTATATATAATGAATTTTATCACGTGTCTTGGTGATTGCTAGCACGTGTTTTAGTGAGTGTGATCTTATGATTTTCACTTAAAGTGAATGAAAGGAGTAAGTGGAGATAATCTATAAATATAAGACAAAGTAAATTCTAATGCACAGTGTTGTTGCTCTCACTTAACAATAACCATTCAAAATGATGAAATATAATGGGCTAATAATGGAACACCCAGACTCCTTCCGCATGCGGCTTATAGCTGCATTGACTCTTTTTGACAAAAAACACCTTAACCAATTAAAAGTAGTGGAGGTTAAAAGCGTTTGACCACTGCTGAATGGTATTCACTAAACTACTAGCCCATTTTTGTAAGTTTTTGGAAAAATGTCCTCTTTAACTCATCAATGACATTATTCAAATTTGAAAATCGATTTGAAAATCACTATCAACAAAAATCGCTAGTGTGCTTGCGGTTTTATTGGCAAGAGTTGCAGCTCGCTGTTTCTAACGTGTGTATTTTGGCCCTTGCTTCACTCAGATCTCGAATATGAAAAAGTGTCATGCATGTTAGGCAGTGCTCCTTGCAGGAACCCATTGTAGGAATGCGCAGAAACTAATGGTTGGAATATATGAATGCTTAAATTCCATTTGCCCTTCTATTTCTTCAGATTTTCTCATAACTAAAGAAGGCAAATATGATCTCGGAATAAAGAATCTTTGTCAGGTGCCAAAAGTTAAAAAATCCTCATATGGACAAAGTCCACTATCGTTCATAGGCAGTATACTCAATAAATCAACGCGGAATAGAAATATGTTTCAACCAATTATTAAAAAATTGGATGGGAGAAAAATTTTGATGTAATATTGGTAGACAAGACTTTTTAATTTTTGCCGATATAGTTGGTTCTTATTAGTTTATTTCAGTTTAGATCATCCACCAACTGTAAATAAATAGATTATTGCTCTGAAGAAGATTTTTCATCTAAATTTCTGACATAGAACAGTTATCTTTTTCTTAGTTTTCTTTCTTTTTTATTGTGGTGATAGTTTGAGTTTGATATAAATAGATTATTATTATATATTATTATTATCTTGTGATCTCTGGAATATCTTTCGTTTCAGATGGCTTAATGCAACTGCTGCAAGATATTGGTAAGGCATACTTTGCATTGGCATCATATGATTGCAAGAAAGCTGTTGCCTTATTCGAAGCATTGCCTTCTCATCAACTTAATACATGCTGGGTACTGCAACAAATAGCAACTGCCTATTTTGAAATGACTGATTACCATCAGGTATGCAAGCGTTCATTTCATTTGCAAATAGATCAAATTTTTTATTTACTTTATGGCATTATTTGATACTTACGATAAAGGTGGTTAACCGCAGTACCGTCCCATTTTCTTTTCTTACATTGTTTTACCAGCACTCCTAAGGGGACCATTATGGAAATTAGATGAGCTTTACCCTTACATCCTATCCCTGCCTCTGTAATTAGGGGTGTTTTCCTTTTATGTTTTTAACCTTAAAGTTTATGTTGTAGTATATTGTATCTATTTTTTATATTTCATATTTTGTAAACTATGTTTTATGTGGATTGATGAATCTATTTAGTTTTTAACTGTACTCTAAGTCCATATTCTTTTCTCTTTAGGCAGAGCAAAAGTTTGTAGAGCTTCGATCGCTTGATAAATTTCATATGGGTGGTAAGTGAAATATTCTTCAGTCTCCTTCAAGCTTCCCATGAATGAAAGCAATAGACGATTGCGCTAAAGATGACAGTGAGGCACTTTTTACCAAGATGCTCTTCGTTCTTTGATCGAATTCCTATAAAATCGTTAAAGATTCGCAATTAGAAGGCAATGCATCTTGGTAAAAAGATCCATACTGTGCGATAGAAGTGCTTCTTTGCTCATTTCCTTCCTCCACCACTCACCCGTTTTTTTTCATTTGTTGATCCCGTCCTTTACTGACCTGGCTGTGCGAGAGTCTGCAAAGAGGTTCAGGAAACTTTGTTCATGTTTGTATCTGCTGGGCATGAAAATGCAAAACAAGTGTTACCTTAAAGAATGAGCCGTAGATTGACTGTCTCCTTTCCTGTGCCAGCCACAAGGGATGACCTCAATAACCAGGGGAGAGAAACTTTGAAAACTTGATAAATTGGATTAGAAGATGGGGGTAGATAAATATAAAAGTAAGCATTATTTTTGAACAGCTTTATATTGATTTTGCGTAAGTTATTTTAATTTTTGGCTTCCTGATAAGGCTTGATAGTAGGAAAAATTATAAAAATTCAATGAATAAGGGGACGTTCAATTGGGACTTGAAAGCACGGTACGGTAATTACAATTAGCAGAAGTAACTTAGAGCTATCTCCGAGCCTCCAGAATTCAAACGATATTAGCGTAGGACTTGTATCTTGTGTCAGTTCCCTTAGATTCACTGAGCTCTCCTTAATATTTTCGAACTGGTTTAAAGTTTTTCATTTGATTATAAATCTGACAACTCCATGGAGAAGAGTTATAACAAATTGTTATATGCAAGTAAGTTGGGTTGACGTTACAGCGATGTTATCTGGGAATGATTGTTGAATTATTCATTTACCATTTCTTAATTTAGTCTAACTAACTCGATTTACAACTAATTATTTTCCACATTTGCAGGCATGGATATATATTCAACACTACTTTGGTTTATGAAGAAAGAAGGTTCTCTTTCATCAATCGCTTTAGATTTAGTGGAACTTGATCGCTTATCCCCTTACGTGAGTAAAACTTTGCTTTATTAGTACTTTTACTGTATGATGTTCACTTAAATTCACAATTTTTATATCAATGAATTATCAATTGACCCTTAAATCGTTACATTTTAGAAAAGTTACATCGCTTTGAACCAGGAGTGAGCACCAAAGACAACATGATAGGACATTCTTGGAAAGCAACATAAGGGACTCTTCTTTTTATCTAAATGACATAATTTTCCGTTATTGTCTGTACTTAAAGACTCTTCGCTAACCAGCATCTTCTGCATAATGAAGCCACACGGTTTGTTCAATCCCATATTGCATTTCTAGAATGTCCATTTGTTTACAAATTTTGTTTTGAGTCTTTACATCATGAGCTAATTAAGCCTAGCAATCCTTGTTTTTTTCAATGCCGAATTTTGCTAACAGCTATAGCTTTTAACAAAGACAAATCCGTTAGAGTCCAGGAATCTTTCTTCCCTTTCTCCAATCTTGAGATGGCCGTTGAAACCTGCATAAACAATGTTGTGTATTCTGTTTTGCAAAGAATGCTTGCAATGATTGCAGGTTAGCGCATGGCCTTTAATGATATATACCTTGTAAAAAGCTAAAGTTGTGAGAATATCATTTTGAAATATTAAATGAAAATAGATTTGTTGTTGACGCTGACTCTGTCTTTTATTCTTTATTTTTCTAAACAGGCTTGGAGTGCAATGGGAAATTGTTTCAGTTTGCAAAAAGAACATGACTCTGCTATCAAATTCCTACAACGAGCTATTCAATTAGATCCAGATTTCACTTACGCTTATACATTACTTGGTCATGAATATGTTCTCACAGAAGAGCTCGATAAAGGACTATCGTGCTTTCGAACTTCGATTCGCTTAGATAGCAGACATTACAATGCTTGGTATGGAATTGCAATGATTTATTATAAACAAGAAAATTATCCGATTGCAGAAAAACATTTCTTGAAAGCGTTGCAGATTAATCCCAAGAATTCTGTTCTTCTTTGTCATTTAGCTGTGGTAAGTTTGTTGTTTAACTCTTAACCGTTGCACTTCATGCACAACTGTTGTTTAGCAATTAAATCGACAGGAAATCGTCAGTTTGCGAAGACACTAATTTGATTTCATTAAAAATGTCCAGGCTCATAAGCTTCGAAAAGAATCAATGCAGCCTCCTGAAAATGTAAAATTCGCATTCACGTGCTTATAAAGATGATTTGCCTCCGTCTTGCTTTATATATTTTGCTTCACTTTACACCTTCCTCCCTACTGTTTCTTTACTGATGCGTAATTCAGTTCCTTCATTTGACTTTCGATTCTTTTTTATTATCTCCAGCCCAAAATAGCAGTTTCAGGCCGTTTCTACTTTCTCAACATATATTGCATGGAAAATGGCCATCTGAGAAAAGAAGAGTTAGCAGTTACTTGTCGTCTTAGTTTTGACTTCATTCTTTAGAGTACTGTTATTTTTGTGTTATCTCTTTTATATCATAATGAGAAACTAAAATACTAGATTTTACATTTTTTGGGTTTACTTTGCAACTTTATCTAACAACTCTATCTGGATTGGTTTTGAAAATGAACATTGTGAAGCCATCACTTTGTTCAGTTCGCTACATTTATTTCTATTTAACTTCCTCATTTTGATAGACACAGCATGCAATGAAGAAGGATATACAAGCCTTACAAACTGTAAACAAAGCAATTCATTTGATGCCAAAGAATGCATTATGCAAATACCATAAAGCATCATTCTTATGCACTCTTGAAAGATATGACGTAAGTCAGCTAATCTCAATAAATCTATTTAGTATATATACATTTTCGTTTACTAGTTCAGTTATTCATTCATTCATTCATTCATTCATTCATTCATTCATTCATTCATTCATTCATTCATTCATATGTCCATTCCTTTTACATTCAGGTTTTCACTGAAGTAGTTATTTAGGTCATGTTTTAGCATTCTTTGATATGGGGAATCCTTTAACATTCATTCATTCATTCATTCATTCATTCATTCATTCATTCATTCATTCATTCATTCATTCATTCACTAGTTCGTTCGTTTTCACCAAAACATTCACCCGTTTTCATTCATTCAAACATTCACCATTTCCTCCCTCCACCACTCACCCGTTTTTTCATTTGTTAATCCTGTCCTTTACTGGCCTTTTTCACTTTTTATTTTCTATTTTTGTGCAATATCCACTTATATTCGCGCTTTTGTTATCTATGATTTTTTCATTTATTAATCTGCTAATTCTTTCGTTCATTCATTTTTTCATCTATTCTTTCATGCATCTCCTTGTTCGTGTGCTTTGTTGTTAATTTATTCCAGTATTTTTCATTGAGCTCTTAATATCTCTATCAAGTTACTTTTTTTGTTTTCAGGAAGCGCTGAATGAACTAGAAGAACTTCGAAAGCTCGTTCCAAGAGAAGCATTAGTATACTTTTTGTTTGGTAAAGTAAGTAGATTACATTTTTAACTTCTCTATACTTTTAGGGAACAGCACACTCTCGACTCGTTTCTGAAATGTTGTGATAATTGTCTACAAGATATAAACTAAAAGACCACTATCTGGAATAAGAACGGAAAATGTTAAACACAACTGTGTTTTTAAAAACGTTTCTATTGAAAAATGTTTGTCTATCTTCACGAAAAATTCTTTGTCTAAAAGATGCTAAGATGACCGAAGTTCAATGAAATAGTCTTTTTTCGCAAATCTTGTGACAGCAAAAGCTTGTTGCAATGGAGGACAGTTTTGTGGCTGTAAAATCCTGTGAATCACTTTGATCGAGCCATGTTTAGATGTGATTTTCTGATACTAGAATATGGCAATAGTTTGTTGGCTTTGTCGCAATAGATGTCAGTTGAAAATATCCGTGAATAACTGCCATTAAAGAATTCTGCATTAGCAATTTTGTGTTATCGCAAATCTCACCTGACATCTAATTAAAAACAGACTTAAATATCTCAAGAAGAATTAGTTCGGCTAGAAGTTACTACCGCATTGCTAAGTACTGCAAGTTGCTTAGTCACAGGAAGGGAATTATTGCTTTGCTGCTAAGGCACAATATTTTATGAGCATACAGTTTAAAGTACATATGCCACAAAGCTGTAGCAGAACTAATACATATGTCAACTACAGTAAAATATTTCTTATCAGTTCAACTACACGTTTTTTATTTTATAAGAAACTTGGATAAGCCACAAGTACTAAGAGTTTCTTAATTTTACATGAAAATTGTAGCTCTTTAGTAATAAAAGTTTCTTAGCTTGTTTCTTATCTTTTAGATGCATGTAGTGTTATGCCACTGCCGCGTATTTCTTTCCTGAGATACAGCACACTTCTCAGCAAAAGAGAGTTCTTTTAGACTCAAAATATAAAATCATTATGGATATCACTAAAAGATTTTTCTTGGCGCTGCTCAGATAAAGCACTAGATTTTCTTAAATTTTTGGCTGTGATGTTTTAGGATTTGTTTATATTTGTCAGAATATGCGAATGATTCTCTATTTCATAGTTTGTTTTTGTGTATTTTAAAGCACATATGTCATGAACCTGATTGGTTCACACGATACAATTCTCTCTATTGTTTATTACAAAGCACAAGATCGAGGCTGGATTTTCGCTGCAATAAAAATTCGTGAAGCAGAAATGAAAGGTCACAAAACAATGGAATCCCATTCCACACTTCTTTGTTGTATTAACCAATTGCTAACGTGACATTTGTTCTTTAAAGTTCATAAGGGCAGTGAATCAAAGAGTTCTGAAATATCCATTTGTTCGAGGTAGTGATTTTCCACTCATTGAGTTTCAGCCGTAAATTTTTTTCAAAATCATCTTCACAGAAGTAATTAAAATAATCCTTCCAATGAAACACTTTTTAAAATAATTGTTGCTCTTATTCTTTTACAGATCTACCGAAAACGAGGCCAAGTGCATTTAGCGCAAATGAACTTCTCTTGGGCAATGAGCCTTGATCCACAGGGTGCCAATAGTATGATAAAAGAAGCAAGATACGTACAAGAGGAAGATGAAGAATTCCCCCCTCCGTTTAATTTAGATGAGAGTTCACTGGACCCGGATGAAGTCATGTCGGATTTAGAAGCACAGGAAGAAACATGGTTTACTGATAATGGCAACAGTAATAGTTTTACTTAGAAATTATAGGACCCGATAATATGAGCTATCATCTTTGATAATCATTTCTCTTGATTTCAGCTTTCTCTTGATTTCAGCTTTCGTTTGGTTTCATTCCGCCGTATCAAATACTAAAGCTCGATTTGATGCAACTTATAGTTGGTAGCAAGATCTCATGTGTCAAATCTTTCAAATGGTTCATTTAAAATTCTATGACCTATTTCTTGAACGGAATGGCTTAAAATAAACTTTAGTTACTCTTCTGGTTTATGATATAACAACTAGTTTCTGAACCTTGATATTCCCAACCTTGATGATAATCTCTTGTGTTCACTGTTATTGTATGGTAGCGCTGAATTTCCGTATATCATCAACAGAATGATTCTTGAAGCTACAATAAAGTACATCAAATTGTCCAAGCGTTTTGATCGTGTAGATTACGAAACTTGATATCCTCTGGAAACAAAGAATTTGTGCTTTATATGTTAGTGAATGTACACGTTTTTTTATAAGAAACTTGGATCAGGCCATGGTACTAAAAGTTTCTTAATTTCACATGAAATTTTGTCCATTTTAGTATTAAAAGTTTCTTAATTGGTTTCTTATTTTTTGCATGCATAATTATCAATGTGGTCGCTAACACTGCGCCAGATATGTTTCTTGAGATTTAAAACACGATTAAGGAATAAACAGTGTTCTGTTATGTTGAAAACACAAATGGTTAGATAATATTGCTCAAGAATAAAGGTCCAGCGTTCCACTTGTTATAATATCCATGCTTTTAACTTTGAAAAGTTTCTTAGTACTTCTCAGACATAGTACTAGAGCTTCTTAACATTTTGGCCACCTTAGTACTAGTTTCTTATAAACCAGTTTCTTATAAAAAAAACCTGTATCTATTTACTTGTACTATGTGTGAATGTATCTTTTGATATATGACCCTGTGTGTATATGTGTGTTTGTGTAAAATCAATTTCATGTATTCAAAATTGTTAAATGTCATTCATAGTTGGAACTCAATGACAATATGTCCTTTCCCGCCATGGATGGCACGTAATTTGTAAATTTTTCTTTGTTTCTTTTGATTGTTTTCATTGAATAAAAAATGATAAAAAAATTTCCTGAACTCATGTCCGCAAGTTCGAAAGAGTTCAAATATAAAACACACTGTAATTTCGAAAAATATTCAAGGTACCTGAAAAATCTAAGGATAGAATTATACATAAACAGCTGAAGTTTCTTTCAAGCCATACGATTAACAGCAATATGTCATAGAATTTTTACATCCATGTTTTTACACCAATTTAAAGATTTGGAATGTATTATTGTGGCAAGGCCAGAAATTTGTGCACTGGAAATTTCTATCCTCGTAGGTTGTGGTGGATCATTCAAACGTTTAATTCTCAGCTCTTGCAGTGGATAAATGGCATTCCCTTGGCCGATTTTCAAATTTATCCTTTCACTTTCGATACATGCTCGAGCTTTCTCTCGCGTGCACCTTTACTAACTTAGCCATAAAGATTTTGCGGATTATGGCATTAGCTACAGTTTACATACCGGTTGAGTGACAGAAATGTGTACTCACTTTGAAACATCGTAGCAGAAAAACCATGACACCGTTTTGAAAAATCACAGCCCCAGGGAATGTAAGCATATAAAAATGGCTGCAGCCACTTGCGGACAAATTCTAGCCTATCAGATATCAGAACTTCCTTTTGACTTGGAACAGTTACCCAAATATGGACCGGCATGTGTGACAGCCCATTATTTTATTTTGGTAAGGTAATTTTTGTCAAAGGCTTTATTTGCTTAGACTCCCTCTAACTTAATTTTTAAAATTTATGTAGAATTTAGTATGATCTTTGAAAAGGAAATCCCAGTTTTGCGGCCATAAGACCTGCACCAGGATCCATCTGTGGATCATGTTTGCGAGTTGTTTCTACTTGTTCTCAGTTTGACAAATTATTTGCTGATGTAAGCGATTTCTTTCCAGTTTTCTTTTCAAAGAAAGTAGACACGGCTGATTCGGCTACATGAAGATCCTGGTAGAACCCTCGGAGTATCTAGTAAATAAACAGACAAACAATCAACGTAACGTAAACATTAGGGTCTGTAGTTATAAGAAGATACTTTTTCATATTAACCAACTTCCCTTGATTTGTATATCCACTTTATACAATATATTGATATGTATATTGAATTTCGAATTATTACGCGTAGGACAGACTTTGAACCAACGCGAATAATAGATTACTTTCACTGTGTTTTAAGACCACTAGTATTTTCATATTTGCTTTGTGGTTATATGAGATTGTTGAAAATTATCTTTAATTTCTTCTCGTTATTCTAATTTCTGTTTGCACTGTCTCAAATTGCACGTGTTTTTCATGAGAAACTAAGAATTTAGTCCAGTGCTAGAAGTTTCTTGGAATTTTGAAATTTTTAGTACTCAAAGTTTCTTACGAGTTTCTTAAATGTTCCATAACAGTGTGCATGTTCGCTACCTAGTCCCCCACGAACTTCTTCAAAGAAAGTTTTTTGAACCTTTTCAATGTTTAGACATTTCTCAAGTAACTTCCGAGTAATCTGATACTGAGAAAAGTGAAAATAAAGTAGAAATAGGTATAAAGGTATAAAGCCAGAAAACATGCTTGATTTTATAAAAAAAGATTTCAGGGAACACAAGCTAAGGGCCAACATTGGTACGAAATCCAACGGTGCCCAACTACGTCACTCCAAACTTTGTACAGTAAAAACCTACAATTTTGCAGGTGAGCCTGACAAGGTTCTTGTAGAGAGGGTATTTAGTGGGAAATGAGACCGTTCAGGTTCTTAGATTGGTTCTTATTTCCTTCAGGGTTTTCAGGTCTTATTTTGTTCCGATTCAAACTTTGGGCCTATTATTTACTGTCAGTTGACAGCACTTGAGTTAACAGCAGAAGTTTGTATAAGAATCAGAAATTTCATGGAATCCATTGAAAAGCTTTCAAAACATTGTTAGAGCTCTTTGCTATATGCGTATATCGTATTATCAGTTTGTGTAGGTTTAATGACTAAGCAAAGTGGACATTCAATTCATTTTGATGATCTCGTTCTTAATCACTATGTTCTTATACGCGGGTTTTTACTGTAATCTGCTGTGTTATCGAGGCACGAGCAAATTGGAGTTGTCTGATGTGTTCGACAAGTCCAAGCGAAATATGTAAGTATTACCGTCTGAAAGAGAAGGGAGTGTCTGTTCCCTCTTTCTTTCAGACGAATTTGCAAATTTAGTCGAAAATGGCAAAGCATTACTCTGAAATAGTTTTGCCGATAAGTTACGCGCTGAAAGTTTGTCCTCGGAAAATTTAGACAAAAAAGTTTCTCTAAATCTGTCGAGGAAGCAAAAATGTTTTTGAGACAAGGACAGGAAGGACATACCCTGGATCAGAGTATTTTTTAGAATTTTGAAAAAAATTTTGAATTAAATTTTGAATTGAAAGAAAAATAAATAAAAGGATAGAAAAAATGAAAAAAAATAAGGAAAAAGGAGGAAGGAAAAATGTTTCCTTCCTCCTTTTTCCTTATGTTTTTTTCATTTTTTTATTTTTTTATTTATTTTTCTTTCAATTCAAAATTTTTTTCAAAATTCTAAAAAATACTCTGATCCAGGGTAGGAAGGACACAGAATCAACTTTGTTTAAATCCATGCAAACCTTTTTAAGCTAAACAGATGGAAAATATTTGTTAGCTTCTGGCATTTGATACAAATGTAGAGAGAGAGGGGTAGCTTATTCAAAATCTTAGCTTGGGAGGGAGAGGCTTATCAGAAAGGGGGGCTAATCTTTTACGGCAATTTTATTTGATCTGGAGCAGAAAGATCACCAATTGATTATAAAAATTTAACGATATTGAAGCACCGAAGATGTGGCGAAAGTTAATTTTTCACCCATCTATTCTTTTCATTTATTCATTTATTTTTTTATTTATTCATTTGTCTGTCTGTTTATCTCATAGACTCGAGGCTGAATCACATTGAGGCTGATCGATTTATTGATCAATGAATCACTTGTGTTGTTGCTAAGTTGATCATAATCAATAATCAATACCATTTGGTTCAAAATGGCCGACGAAAAAGAGAGAGAGAAATCAGATTTAGAAAATACGACTGCAGATTTGCAGAAAAGAATTGCTGATGCTTTTGATATCTTCGATCATGAATCAAATAAAACTGTCGATGTCAGGTAAGGCTTGGAAAATGAACTCATTCATGTTGGTCCGATTCAAGGTACTCAGGTCTGCTGCTGTGTCAAAAACTTCGCAGTCCTTGTCATAGAAGGACTGCGAAGTTTTTGATACAGCAGGACCAAGGACAGTAGGAGTATGCCTGCTAATGGCTAGGGGGCCTAAAAAACTAAACTGCAACATAACAGTCTTGTGAGTGCATTACATTTGATAGTTGATGGTGGGCCGCTGTTTTATCTGTGCTTAGAAGTTAGAGAAGACTTTCAAATTGATTTGGAGAGTCTGCACTTAGCGCGGACCAGCTCTCAAAATCGGCACACTGTGCCATTATGGTGCAAGGGTATTTAGGGTTATGGAAATGGGGCTTTAGGCTAAGATAAGGTTAGCTCCTGAGATACATGACATAAAAGCTGGTCCACTAAAATGCAGTCCTCCCAGTTGTTTTTTTTCACAAAAACAAGATCATCAGTGTTATGGGCTTTACTGATTATAGTATTGCGAAAGTCTCCAACAAAATTTTTCACTGGTTCATAACCTAGACTGCATACATTCTTTCTTTTGCAGGGAAGTTCACAGTTGAGAATGATAAATAAACAATTCTAAACTCTATTGTTTTGGACCATTTGGTTGAAGCAATGCCACTTTGAGGTGGCATGGGAAGCTCTTCTCCATGTACAGCAAGAAATGCAAAAAATTTGATTAAATTTGATTTTTGTGATACTGATTTGTTTATTTTATTTGCAGGGAGATTGGAACAATTGTCAGATCATTAAATTGCTGTCCAAGTGAAGGTGAACTCAATGATATCCTTGCTGAGGTTAGTGGTTGAGTTTTGATTTAGTCTGCCACTTATCACCAGAAAAATAAAGTTAGACAATAAACAATACTTGATGGTTTATACTAAAGGCTGGTTTGACACACTCATCCCAGATTGTTTCACTCACTTAAGTATGGAACAACTTAACCCCTGACATACAAAATGCTCCAAGGATGTCCACATTTAAAAAGTCAAAAATTTCCATATTGGATGCACCAAGAAATCATTGCCTAGGAGACAGTTCTTAGTATGTCTGTTTGACCAAAGTGTGCCATTTTTCAGGGAATAATTTTACCCGTTTTTCTGGAACCAGGTAGTAAAGGAAGGCAAATTTTTCTGGAGCCAGTTATTAAACCTGTCCAAAGTTGAAATTTTATTAGATTGATGTTGTATTAATAGTATTATTTGTTTATAGTGTAATTTATCATTTTCTTGTAAAAGTTGTTTTAATTTGTTGAGTTTGGGGTTGGCATAATAACATTATGTAGAGAGGTGGAGAGTGCAGAGGAAGGTCTAAAAACTGACACAAATTTGCCTAACATCCCAGCTCTATAGATTTTCTTATCATAAAAGTCACAGCAATTGTCAGCATCAGGGATGCACCTTTAAAGATAGAAATGAACATTCTTCCATGAAGCTTGGCAACTATCCCTGATCATTGGGGGATATCTGGGACATGTGATTCAAATGTTTTAATACAAATTTTAAGAATTTGTGATGGGTGAAAGTCCTTTGATTCTTACAAGCCTTACAGCTAGTGTGAACCAGAAATGGTCATGCTCCAAAAATTCATTATATTTGAATGCTTTTCCTCTCACATTTAATTGCTCTAATTATAGGTAGAAGAGGAAGAACCAACTGGGTATATCAGATTTGAAAAATTTGAGCCAGCAATGATGAAAATACTGCTTGAGAGAAAGTAAGTCACAATGCTTTAACCTTTGGCATTTCAATCAAACTTTTGAGGTTGTTTTCGTCTTGGTTCATGAAACAAACTTGCAGACCAAAGCTATTAAACTTTGTTTGAGATAGAACTTTAGATCTCCCACTTGCCAAAGAACCACTGCTGTGGGTCTTTTATGAGATGTCATTGGAAGTAGAAGCAATTCAATTAAATGAAAGTTTCTTTTTTCATTTCTAGATACAAGCCTGCCAGTGAAGAGCAACTATTGAAAGCATTCTCTGTAAGTATGCAATTAGCAAAGAATTTTAAAATGTTTCAAAATTTTACCAAAAACTAAAAAAGAGAAAGTTAATATTTAATATTGACTAATTTATCAGTTATACAAAATATTTAACAAATTTTATAATGCATCACTGCTTACTTGGTTAACATCAAAGAAATTTTTGATGTCAAATATCACCCTTAAAAAGTTAGCATCTATTTTTCATATGCAGCAGGTATTGCTAAATTGTAATAGGATCCTTTTTATCAGGTTTTAGACCAGGATTCAAAAGGATATTTGACAGTTGAAGATCTACAAAAAGTAATGACGGAAGAAGGTTTGTGGACTTATAACATTTTTGTGAATGATAGCACTCCAAGTGTGTCTTTAGGGTGCATTTTGATAAGTAGCAAATCAGGAGTGGAATGGTTTTGAATGCATGGTCTTGAGTGGAATCCATTCCATCTTTTTGCTGATCAATGAATGCAACCTTTTTAGTTGTGAGCCATCTTGAATTTATTCCCAAAAGAAGTATGAAACTTCAAGAGGCAAATGTGTTTCCACTTGATATGAGTAAAAGTTGTGCCATTCTATTTACATGAAAAGGGCACCAATTGCACCAGAAGAAATTGAAAGTGGCAGAACTTGAAACCGAATTCTAACCAGTGCAATTTGAAATCAGTGTGGCCGTGTGAACAATTGACAACAATGGCAATGAAAAATTTTCTCATCTCTTGCAAAACTCGATGCCTGGCTGACATATGTACTCTTCCTTTCATCAAAATCTACCCTCTTTGTTGCACAGATTAAAAAGAGGTTGATACCATCAAGTTTTTGCATTTTTCAAGTTGGTCTTGTATGGCGTGAGCACTAGCTAAATGACAGATTTTATCCATTCCCAGTTTTGCCAGTATCGTGTGAATACACTCCAGAAATTTAGTTGTTCATAAACCATGCTCAGTAAATCACAGAGCAGTTAAGTGATTGTTACAGCCATTTTCACCCAGAATCCTTTGCCAGTACTCTGCAATTTCAGACTTTCTGAAAATCAAATTTGGGCTTAAGGGAAGCTAAGTTCACAATACAATAGTTCCACTAATAGAACAGCTCAACTCAAGTAAGGGACTGTGCAACTTTTATTATTTGACATGGCCAGTGGAGAAGAAAAATTCCTACCAAAGTATCTGGTCGCCCCATATGAAATTATTGAAAGAAAACCAACTGCCCCGTTGCCCTTTCCTAAAAAATGTATCTGCCCTGTAGTCATGAACAGCAGATGTTGTTAGCCAAAGAGCGTAACAAAATCGGTTCTTGGCCAACGAAAAAATTGAAGATGAAGGGATATGACTTAATCATTCTTGCAAACATGTGACAAGGAAATTTTACATCATTTCATATACATCCTTCGAGGCATTTCTCGTTTTGCTTGATGTACAATTTCGTCTTCAAAATAAACAATTTTATATTTCAGATTTCATCTTGAGCTATAAAGTGTTACTGTCCCATAAGTAATTGCTTTATAAGAACAAGGGAGGCACCATGGGGTGGACTGGGTTGGCCACGTCCATCCGACTCATGGTGGCCACGTCCATCCCACTTTCCTCAGGTCGGTATTCATTCCTAAGCAAAAATGATATAAAATACGTTAGGTATACCTCCTGGCAATCAATTCTACCTCTTTTCCACCCCATTTTTTCAAGGCTGGCACCACCCCTGTATAAGAAGTGTTGACTCAGTTCTGTACAATCTCAAAAAAGCTGTTACCTTGTTACGCTTTGCACCTGCCATGTTATGTTATAAAATAAACTTTGCACTGTCCCTAACGCTTTCCGTCCGTTCAGCTACCGCCGTATGAATGCGTGGTTTCTGTTTATACCAAATTTGTTTTTCACGTGGTCTGACATTTCAATTTGACTGCAAAGGACCCTGGGTAACAAAAGCTCTTTAACGGCTGCAATCGCAATGAGAGTTGCGGGGTGAGTGGCCGAGTGGCTTGAACAGTCTTCGTCAGGTGACTGAAGTTAGGCTTGGTCGAGTGAGGTCAGATTTCGGATGGGTGACCACTGAGGCCTGACCTCGCAACTCACCTCGCCGTCCTTCGGAAGGGACGTTAAACTTGGGGTCCCATGCCTGGATGCGGCATGCACAGTGGGCCTAAATTAGCTTTCAGTAGCTAGAAATCCTGACAAGGCCACTCAAAACAAATTGAAAACAAACAAACAAACACTCGAACCGTATATAAACACTGATGTTAAATTTCCAACATCCATCGATAAACAATGATTCAACTTATTTCCATAATCAGTCTCCATTTTCTTCCTCCGACCATTTAGGAGAACCTTTTACACAAGAAGAAATGGAAGAGATGCTATCTGCAGCTGTTGACCCTGATAAAGGAATCATTTATTACAAAGATTATGTTTCGCTTATGGCTGTTGAAGACTCTTGAAATGGCAATTCAATCTAAACTTCTCCGTAACTGCACCTCTATAAAAATGAAATAATTTGCCATACTTGAACAAAAATTTAATAGCCTCAACTGTAACTGTAAAATATTTAGATAGATGTACATAAAATACTTTTAACTTCACTACGGACTCTTTTATATAATTCCTGAGCAGATCAAATAAAATTTTCTTATTCAAAGAGTTCATTAGATCCATAGTGATGATAGGTCGTCGCGTATTCGACTCGAAAATACTCTTTGGTTTACTCAAAACCCTGTTCATTTTAGTCGTTTGGAATCATTTGGGTTCGAGTTTTACAATAAAGAGATTTTGTAAAACAATGGGTACTGACATGACAACAGAATTTCAAAAACAAAGATTTGTAACAAATTGGGGCGGTGTCAGCAGCCATATCCTTTGATTGTATGTATGTGTGTAGTTAGAAACCAAAACAAATTCAAATTCAAACAGTTGCAGTGCATGAGAGACTCCGAACGGTCGTGTGAAGGCTTGAGAAAGGTTTGTTCCATTTTACTTTCATACATCCTTTACTTTCCATGCTAATTTTCCTTGAATCCGACAAATATCTAATTAAAAGTGATTGATGCTTTACCACAGCAATTGGCACAGAGTAATATGTAGTGGCAACTTTATTTACTGTAGTTGTCCTTTCAGGGTGTTGCACAACATTTACGTCGTTGTCGTACGTCGTCGTTGGTTTGCAATATGAAATTTTGTGCGCGCTCAAGTATTTCCTTTTCGGTTATAAGTTTTTTGGTTAATTTAGACCAGTTAAAATCAGTTAACTGGTCAGTTATGGTTAGTCTGAGTTGAGAAATGGAATAGGTTGGAGCAGTGTACAATCGCTATTCGTGGTACAATGTCGCAGTGTCGTTCATGCGTATGGTTGCTGCAGAAACTGCTCATAAGAAATAAGAATCTCAACTCTCAGCCAGTGACGCATTCACCCATGGGCCAGCTGGGACTGTGCCCAGGGGCCCTCAAAAAATCTTCAATTTAGGAGGCCCCGAGCAAAGTTTTGGAAAACCTAAGAATTTTGCCATGCGGAGTTGCCTCCGTTGAAAGAAGCTGGTCGACGCTGAAAAGGGTCCACAGTGTCACAAGAGCATTTTATTACCTTATGCTTAATGGCAGCAAATTTTTATGTCAAACAACTTTTAGACCACAAGAGACAAGAAATCATCCAAAATTTTGCAGCAATGAAGTAAGTATCATGAACCAAGAGGCAAGGGTAGTTTTATTGGAATTGTACGAAAATTCATACCTTCTTGTATAAGCTTATTCGATTTTTCGAGCTTTTCCCTATCAAACTATTTCGTTGATATTAACTTGTTTGGTTACTGAATGTTCGGCCTTGTCCATAAAAATTCATGCTTACAGGATGCCCAATACTATGCACGTGACACACAAATTTCTAAGGTATATTTCAAGAAGCCCCGGTTAGTTCTGGGCCCAGGACCCCAACAGACTTAAATGCGGGCCTACTCTCAGCTTGCCAAAATCGAGCCAAAACAATACTGCATCATATACGTTGTAGGTACTTAGCCAATGTCTAAAGATTGAAATGGCCTCAAAAATTTTGTTTCGAAAGTTCACCAGGGTGCAGGTAGATTACGTGAAGATTTTCGTAACTCTGAGTATTCCAAATCTGATATTTACTGCAAACAGCTAATAAAGAAACCAGTCATTTTGCCAAAATTTCATAAGTGATTTTCGTTTGTTTCTTGGTTCGTGCAATTTCGTCTTACTTGAATTACAAGACCAATGCAATGTCTGGATAGAGGCATCCCTTCATAAAGTCGCTGCACTGTCATCCCACACTCCGAACTGAACAGCGAGAATTGGACGAAACTTCTAAGAAACTATGAAAGTATTTGGTACTTGGAATAAGAGAGCCTCTATTGTTTGTCAAATTCTAAGGTTTATATCCAAGTCGTTTGTTTCTGAAATGCCAAGAAGCTCTGTACTCTGAAATTGATTATGAAAGGCCACCTGGAGGCCTTAATCGCATCCCAAAATATCGTAGGATTCCCTGGTGGTAAACAACTTTGAGCTTGCTTTGAAATGAAATACAGAGGAATTTTATCAAAATCAAAGAGCATTTTACGCAATTGTTTATTATGAACTGCATGAATAGACATTTCTTCGAGTGATTATCTTCTTGTTTTTCATCATTTTGGTTTTCAAAACATTGACCATAAATATGCATCATTGATGCTGAGAAACTTTACGTAAGTTTATCGCAGTGGAAAGAGGGAAATTAGAGAGAGCTTTGGTTCGCGCGAAAACATCGATTTTTGTACACAAAAACATTCCATGCATCTGCAAGGGCTGGTGAACTGGACGACAAAGTGGATCGCTGTTATAACTCGGACAACATGATCATTGCAGGCTCCCTTCCGAAAAGGTATTCTATTCTCAAACCTTTTACTTCGCATGATATTTTGTTTGAGCTTTTTCATATTTTTGTATGTATTTAGGCCACGATTAGTTTGGTTGGCATGTTTTGCACCCCTGTGTCCGCCCCTACTGATTTAGGATGAAAGTGGGATGGAGGCTTCAAGGGGAGCGAGAAGAGAAATATCTTAACCCTTTCCTGCATAATGTTGTTGCTCAACAACAATCATTTGAAACAAAGGCGTTGCTGCGCAGGAGATTACTTTGACCGGATACCCTGTGGTTTGACAGGACAGAGGTAGCCTATATGAATTTTGAATAGAACTTGCCTTGTGGTGGCATACACGAAGTACTGGTGAATGCACAACTTTGGCCTAAGCAGCTTTCAGAGAAGTGACACGAGTGCCGGTTTCAAGCACTTTCCACGCCAAGGTAAGCCATATTTTCTCATGATAAAAAATATTTTCTACTTCAACTAGCCTTGTTATATACATTTAGGAGGTTGCTTAGTATAGGTCTTTGCTTTGCTAAATACCAGGCATGGGGATGTGATTGTTGTTGTACAACAACATCATGCAGGAAGGGTCATAATAGTGTACCACGTAAAATCAGCTGATAAACTGTACCCTGCATACATATTTCTGTAATTTCAGAAGTTTTGCAAAAATTGATTGCTTGCTCAAGGGAGGGGAAGGGTAGGGAAGGTCTGGCTGGTTATTACAAAGGGTTTAGGGGGGTTTGGGGTTCTGGGGGAGGACCAAGTATGTTGGAGATTATGTTCGAAAATAATCAACTGAATACAAAGCATGAATCATTTCATACTATTCTAAATCAGATGAACCTGATTGACCTGTTTTTTCTATTCCAGGTTATAAGGTTCAATTTGTAAGATGGCAAAAAGCATATCAACTGCTTCCTTTTATGGAAGTAGAACAAATCATATTCGTATAACATATCGTGGCATTGTACAAGAGGAAACAAACTTGGGGATTGTTGTGCCTGATGCTTTGAACAGTGATGTAGAGGATGATGAGAATGATGAAAATGAGCAGAATGACAATATCAACAGAGAAATGTGCAAAAGTAATGATGTTGATAGTAATGATGATGATGATGATGATGATGATGATAATGATGATGATGATGATTATGATTATGAAGTTGATGATGATGCTATTGAGGATGATTCTGAAGCTGATTTTGATGATAAACATGGAAAGAACAATTTTATAAGCTTTCAGGGGAATCCAATTTCTGACAATGCAGTCAATATCATGCCAGAGGGTACATCAGGTGCTAAAGATTCAGTGGCAACAAACAGATCAACTACAGCAAGTAGAAAAGGCCCAATACGAAGGTGGCGCAGGAGGGAACCTGCCAAGGTAAACAGTATGTACACTGGAGCGCCCCTACCAAGTCCACCCACTGAATTATTGACACCAATGGAATACTTCAAGCAATTTTTTGATGATGAGCTGATAGCTCACATATCTGAGCAGACAAATCTGTATTCTGTGCAGACACATGGGTCATCAGTTGCTACAACAGCAAATGAGATAGAGCAATATATTGGTGTTCTTTTGATTATGGGGATCTACAAAATTCCCCAGTACAGAATGTACTGGTCAAAAGAATTGAACATCCCAAGTATTTCAGAAACAATGACTGTAAACCGCTTTGACAAAATCAAACGCTTCTTTCATTGCAATGACAACTCCAAAATGGTGCCAAAGGATCACCCAGAGTTTGACAGACTTTTCAAAGTAAGGCCAGTTATTGAGTCTGTTCAGGGGAAATGTAGGCAAGTTCCGCAAGAAGAAAAGCATTCCATTGACGAACAGATCATTCCAACCAAGTGTAGGTCGCCACTAAGGCAGTACATTCCCAAAAAGCCACATAAATGGGGAATTAAAGTTTGGGCACGCTGTGGAGTCAGTGGCATGGTTTATGATTTTGAAGTTTACACTGGTGCCTCAAAGGAGAATCAAGACCAATTGGAGCAAAACTTAGGTGTAGGGGGTAATGTTGTTGTTCGTCTATCATCATCACTGCCGAGAAATGCTGGCTACAAGCTTTATTTCGACAATTACTTCACTTCTGTTGCACTTATGCAGTATCTACAGAAGAAGGGAATTTGGGCTGTGGCTACAATTCGAGCAGACCGATTGAAAGGGGCTGAGAAAGTCTTAGAAGACAAGAAAAGCCTGAGCAAGAAGGGAAGAGGATCCAGTGATTGGTGTGTTGATGCAAATAGCAACATTGTAATCATTCGTTGGATGGATAATGGAATTGTTCAACTCATTTCAAACCATATTGGCACAGATGATGGCTCCCAAGCGCAAAGATGGTCAGCAAGAGAAAAGAAGTTCATCACCATTCCTCGACCCCTCATGGTTGAAGAGTATAACATGCATATGGGGGGAGTAGACTTATGCGATATGCTGATGGCTCTTTACCGCATAACACTGCGTTCTACAAAATATTACATGCATATTGTATATTATTGCATTGGCCTGTCAGTCATCAATGGGTGGCTTCTCTACAGAAGGCACTGCATGCAGTTAGGTATTCCTAGCAAAGATGAAATGACACTTATTACATTTCAGTCTATGGTAGCAAATGGCTTGACACATGCTGGAAAGAGCACACAGCCAAGAAGAGGACGGCCATCAGTTACACCTCCCCCTAAGAAGAAGACAAAAGCTCATGCTGTAGCAACACCAATCAATGATGTTCGCTATGATGATGTTGGACATACACCAGAATTCGATGAGAAACAACAGAGATGTCGTAATTGTCCAAAGGGATATTCTGCTGTCAGATGTTTGAAGTGTAAAGTTCCCCTATGCCTTGTACGAGGAAGAAACTGTTTCAAAAATTTCCATGCAAAGTGAAGTTCAGGGACACTTTGGTACATTAGACATCAATGTAGTATTTTGGTTAATTGAAGACATTTTATAGGAAATACTTAATGATAGATACAGTAGTTATCTAGCAAATGAAAGGTGAAGTCATTCTACAGATCATTTATACCGAAAAGGAATCAATCTTTACGTAGAACTGCATAGAAAGACAAAGGAAGGATGGCAACCGCAGACCATTGGCATTTTTACACCCCCCCACAAGCCCTATTTGAACTGAAAATTCATTCATTTGGCTATATGGCTTATAATGTTGTGTGACAAAGTACAGAAAGCCGTCTCTCTGGATATTTTGATTTTTAACTACCATCAGTATTTTCATACCCTTGCTGCATAATGTTGTTGTGGAACAACAATTCAAAATGACGTCATCTTGTAATCAAAATGTCAAAATTGGCCTGAAAATTGTCTATTCACATCAACATGAGTTTATTTTCAGCAAAAAAAAATTTTTCTGTCAACTTAAAAAAAGTCATGCAGGAAAGGGTTAATTATTTCAATAAGGCAACAAAGGAATGTTAGTCAAAATGGACGGGAAACAGAGAGAAATTTTGGAATTAATCTTTTTGGACGCAAATAGATTGATTATCTAATTATCTAGCAGGGAATAGCAGGGAAGAACCCAAGAAAAAGCCATTTTGAGTATGGTGGCCGAAAGAAACAGCTTTTGATTGGAGAGCTAATGTTCGTAAAACAATAGTAGATAGCTGTGCTTTTAAGTCATGCATGTGACGTAAACCATTGTTTTCGATCCCTCTCCCATGCTGAACCGAAAATTGGGTGGACCATGGACGGACGTAAAATTTTCAGAATCTTTTCTTCAAGTTTCTGTTGAATTCCTGCAGTGCAAAGCTCTTCGTTTCCTTCTCCAAAATTTGCAATTTCAGCATTTGAAATAATCGCCTGATAGAAGTCTTTTGATTTTACAGTTTATCGTTATCATCTCCGTCAGTCCTTGGTTCCTTTTTATCCATCTTTTCTTTCCCTTTCAATTTTTCTTGATAATTATTTTAACTTTAGTTCGAAGTTTTCCCATAACATCTTACTCTACAACAAAGGAACATTTTGCAGTATTCCATAGAGCAAGGATTTTTTGTCATACGAAAAACCCAGAAATCAAAATATTTAAAATCTGAAAATAAAACGTATTTTTGTCACACCTTGTTATTTTGTTGTAGATGTATTGTTTTTGACCGACGACGCACTTATTATTAGTTTTTGTCACTATGAAAACCAATTTCCCGAGCTTTCCATGTCTAAACAAATTGCAGCGTTGCTGTTGGTCTTTTACAAACCTCTCACATTGAAGATTATGTAGATGATTTCCTGCCAGGTTTGCTGCGAAGTTATCCAGTGGTGTTGCTAGGGTGGACATGCCGTCAATAGTCAATTTAGCATCCCTCTGTCAAGCACACCCCTCTTTGATAAGACCCTACCCAGGATCAGAGTATTTTTATAATTAGAAAAAATTTTCATTTCTAATTTCATCTTTTTCAAATAATGCTAAAAATACTATGATCCAGGGTGATAAGCCCCTCCCTTTTAAGCAAAATTTTAGATGAACCTCTCTGTGTTCCAAACCTCCACTCTTTTGCCAAAAGGAGCTTCCTGTCTATTTCTTGCAGCGGCAAGGGGGCAAGAATGCCTTTTTGATGAAACTATATAGCAAAAATATTTAATTCACCCCAGAAATCAGGCTGAAATCTTCACTGTGTCTTATCCTGAAGTCTGAGTGAGACAAACTTTCGGACTAGGTCAGATTTCGGCCAGAGAAGGAGTCACTGGCAAGCCTTCGTCTAAAACTCCGTTTTTCACCGACCTAGGAAACGAAGGCACTGGGGACATTCTAGCCTGTGTGGAGACTCTACAGTAGTGCGGAGGAGCGAAAAGGAGAATAATGTGGAGGAGTGAAGAGGAGAAGAAATCTCACTGTCTTTTCCTTTTCGCTCCTCCGCACTAATGTCTGTGTGCAGGCTAGAACACCCCCTTCAGATTTTGCTTTAAACGAAAAAGTCAGAACTGCCTCTTTATTTTGACGGAAAATGCCTCTGAAATGCCCCCCCCCCTCACCACATCTAATACGGCCCTGCCCCCCGAAGTCTTTGATCATCGGTGTCATCATGACTAACGACTAACTGTGATAATTTTTGTTCACTATTTAGGACTATTTACCCATCTGGAGGCGCATAGATCTCAATTACCGATACCACACCAGCTAATAGATAAATGTTTAATAAAATGTTATCGCTTGGTTTTCACCTTCAATTTACATACGATCATTCTCAACTGGTCTTCGTATTAACTATACCTCGCGTCTTAAATAAGGCAGGTTGCTCAGTAGTCAACATTCACGTGAAGGAAGGGAAATAGCAGGTAGCTGTCCTGTGCTGAGTTGCTTTGTTTTCGACTGCCTTAATCATCGTCTGCTTACAAGCAAGACGAGATCTTCTTCAGACATCTTTTTGGTTTAGCTGCAAACTTTTGCAAGAATAGTTCAACATGATTGTCGCTGGGTAATTTTATGACTATTTCGACACTTAGTTGTTATTAGAATTACATCTTATCATACTAAATATGCAGATTGTTCCAGATTCGTCAGGTAATCTATATTGTCTTCCTGCAAGCAAGACAAGTCCTCCTTCAAGCATCTTTTTGGTTTAGCTGCAAAATATTGCAAGAACCATTCAACATTATTGTTGCCGGGTAGTTTTACGATGGTTTTCAAGCTTACTTTGTTGTTAGAATTACATTTTATCTTACTAATTACACAGAAGGCTTTCACATTCGTTAGGTAATCTTTGTTGTCTGCCTGCAAGCAAGACAAGTCCTCCGTCAAGCATGTTTTTGGTTTAGCTGCAAAATATTGCAAGAACAATTCAACATGATTGTTGCTGGGTAGTTTTACGATGGTTTTCAAGTTTACTTTGTTGTTAGAATTACATTTTATCTTACTAATTACACAGAAGGCTTTCACACTCGTTAGGTGCTCTATATTATCTGCCTACAAGAAAGACGAGGTTTTCTAGCAGCTTTTTGTTTTAGGTACAGATCAGTTTAAGAACAGTGCAGAAAGATCGTTGCTAAGCAATTATGATTTTTCAGAGCACACAATGTTGTTTCTTCCAATTTCCATGCGAGTACATATGCAGGAAGCTTTATATTCGTTTGGTAAAGCTATATTGTTATCCCCCAGGCAAGACCAGTTCAATGCAAACTTCATTTCGGTTTTGTAGCAGATCAGTGCAAGAATAACACAAGTTGAATCTATCTTTGGATTTTATGATTGTTTCAGAGCATACAATGTCCTTTCTAGCATATTTCATCGTAGAACAGATGCAGAGAAATTTTCACATTCGTCTGTGAAAGAACGCCCCTTTTGATGTACACACATGTTAGCACCTGTTTTGTTGTCAAGAACTAAATGTTGATGCTTCATATTCAGTCAGAATTCATACTGCAAAGTTCATAATTTCACTTCATACTTCTTTAGATAACTTTAGATTATGTTAAATTCCTAATTACACATCATAGAATTAGCTACAATCTGACAGATTCAACATCCAGCATCTATTATCACTGAGAATGATGTCAAACAGTTTCAAAGCTGTGTTCGAGTCAACTAAGAAACCAGAAATTGATTAACAAGTTTAGGATTTGATCTGTTTTGAAGAAGTGTACCCGCAGAAACTAGATGATCAATTTTGCATTTTTTGACATAAGAAGCTCTCTATGTAATGAGATGCTTGCCGTCTTGATGCAAAAACGTGTGTCAACAATGTGTGATAAAGTGCCGTTCTGCTGGAACGGCCATTGCAGAAGAACAATTTTCAACAGCAGATTTTGACGAGATGAATCGATTTTTGTTTATGAATGCTTAAACCGTGGAGAAGATAAGCTGTCAGTGTTAGATATTTGATATGTTGCAAAGCTGAACAAGTTATGGCGTTTGCAACAAAGTGGCATCGTATAAAGCCTTGATAAAGTAAAACAGTTTTGTTGGTTTGTTTTTAGCAAGCAAAGAGAAAGATAAATTATCACGATTTAATCATAGATCGAAGCAGCTAAAGGTAGACCGACAAAGATTTTAATCAGCTAAGTCAAACTTTCTGTCATTTCAAGTACTGCAGTTTTGATCCATATTCCCCGCTTACTTAGGCCAAATTTTATCATCAGTTAGTCTCAAATTGCAGCATGCCTGCAAAGAACCCTGGTTGACAGTGGCTTTTAAATAGTTCAGTGTTTCCTGCATTAGCTTTGATAGGGGCTGCGAGGGGGGGGGGGTAGTGCAAGTCAAAGCATCCACTGTTGCTAAAGAGAAGACGTGGTTGGCTACCTTGTCATGACTCATAAAACGTACTACCGCTTTAGATGAAGACTTCAGCTGCCAAACCCATGTTTTTATTGATTCTCAGTTATATTTAGCTTGAATTAGGCTAGTTTCACATTCACCATTATGCTGCACAGTCAAACTGTCTATTGGGAAATATGAAAAGGGGCACGGGGGTCCTAACTAATTAATATTTGAAGGGGAAGAATGTTTAATGTCAATTTAAGGTGTAGGCCTTATTGATGTCATGCCAAAGTAACATTGCAGCGTATGTGAAGTCCTGGACTACTTGTACTGATAACTGTGCGAATTACACTTCAAGAAAAGATTCATTCCCACCTGTTCGTGGCTTCTTTCTTAGGCCAATTAGTGCTCAAATGTCCCAGGACAAGGAGCGCTGAAGGAAGCGTTTTGCATAGATAAACAGCTTAAAAACATCAGTAATACGTTCATATAGGTCTGCAGTGGTTTAGTTAGTCATACTCTCGTGATAACATAGTTTTGAAGGGTCTCAGTGTGCCAAAAACTTTGACCTTCTGACTAAAAAAATTTTTGGGAATTAAGGTGTAGATCTTCTTGAAACTCACGAAGACTTTGATATCATAGCCAGCCTTACGGAGGTTTTCTGCCCATTGAAACCTAAAGTACATGGAGTTCAGTAGTTGAAGGGACATAGCAGCACTGCGTGTTTTTTATGGTAAAGAAATCAGCAAAAAACTTGAACGAGAACACGAGGTGTTTCAGTCTTAAGAAACTAATGCTTATCACAAATTGAAAACAAATTCGATCAATGTGTAGTCGAGTGTGTAGTGATATAACAGCACTGTTTATCTTTTTAGCAAGTAAATCAAGAAGAAACTTTATTTGAATGTACGAATAAGAAACTTATGCTCATCGAGAATTTAAAGCAAATTCAATCAATATTAAGTAATGTAACAAGACTGTATGTCTTTGCCAGCAAGAAAATCAGGAAGAAACTTTGTTGGAATGCACGTAGACATAAAGCAGTTTAGCATTAAGAAACTCATTCTTATAGAAAATTGAAAGCGTATTCAATCGGCATAAACCAATACAGCAGGGAGAGTGCATATGTCATGTCAAACCGCCTTGCCGCTCATTAATAAATCATATTTTGACTTATTAACGTTCTAGTACTTATACCTCAAAAACTTTAACCTTTTATTCGTGGTTTCTCTTATCTTTTCAATTATTCTAATAAAACTAACTTCGTAGCGTCCATTTAGAAATCAGTGCGTTGCGTAGTAACTCATTTTGAAATCATGTCCCGCAGGTCTCCAGAGTTGCACAAGGGCGATGTTATTAATCTAGCGCGCTCATCAATTAGGCCTGTTTTAGATGGCGTAGATATCTCACCGTTGCACGTACATACATCTACGTAAATAGTGGCTTTGAAGTGGGCCTATCATTTCTTGTGGCTCGGCAATCTTCGCTGTGAGAGGCCATTCGTTGTGCGTGCTTACTTTATTGTGTTAGATCTTTGACCCAAGACCATAATCATTAGGCCTAATTATTGGTACAAGCTATGAGTTCCATAGACATCAATTCAAAGCTCTTTCCACCCACACTCACCTAAAAATTACTTCTTTAAGCTGTCTGCAAGCAAAGCTTCGCAGTCAAACTGATCACTGGCAATGAAAGCATCGATATTAACAGATGAAGTACAGACTGACTAGGTTCTTATAAATGAGGTACTTATGACAATTTCAGGGTGTGGTTCTTATCGCAAGGACCCTTATGACTATGATGAATAACTGTGATGATGTTTAATAAACTTGAGGGTGGGATCGTTTAGTTTAGTTTTCTTTACTCTTCTTCATACTCCTGTTAAAATGAATTATGCATTTTGATAATGGTGATGATGATGATGGTTGTATAACGCGTTCGATAGCTTCTCTTAAATATTAGAGGGTATATGGTACTTTGCTGTTAACAAAGCAATTTATATCATGCAGGTTGGTGGAACAATTTGCATACCCATGAAAACTGTTAGAGGTGTTCAGTTTATCTATGGTTGGGAGTTTGTTTACACTGATGTGATGAAATTTCTTAATTGACAGTTTCTGGCCTCTGTAGCTTACGCCATTGGCAAGAGCAGGAATGCGAAAATACCTAGTCAGTCTGTTTCTTAGAAAAGCATGTTCTTGTTTGCGGGGTTTTTACTGTACCTCATTTGGTACTATTGATGCTCTCATTTTTGGACTACAAACTTTCAAAGTTCAAATGTTCTTCATTTCTAAACCAGAGCTGTTGCGTCTCCACCTAAGCTATAAACTTTCAGCAAAACTTTCACATGTGTTATGTGTTTGTTACCTTGGGTACCAATTATGTGTTGGCTTACCCTGGGTGCCAGAGCCTTAGACGTGAAGGCAAATTTTGACTTTGAAGATTAATATTTCAACACTCGAGGTATTAATTTCAACAAATGAGGTATCAATTTCAAAAATGAGGTATCTATTTTCAAGTTAACCATCGAAGGATATTTTTAAATCAATTAGTTATTGATCAAACCTAAGTTCCCATATCTTTATACTTTTTCATGGTCACCCGGTAGTGGGGATTGAAAAAGTCTCATGTCGTCGTTGCCAAAGTAATTCCATGAAACAGTTTAATCAATCTCAGACCGAACTTTCACTAAAGGCGCTGTGACCCAACATGATATTTTGATTATCAAATTGCAAAATTTTTATTTTTCATCCTTACAAAAATTTTTCTCGCTCAGGACAAACAACAACAAAAGTGGAAAGATGGCTTCTGATCCAGCTTTCAAGGCAGCAGGAATAAAACCCGGACTGCAAATATGGCGAGTTGAGGTAAGGAGCTTGAACTTTTTAATAGATGCTATGTGTAAGAAAGACACAGAGACACGGATGAAACTAGTTCCTATTTAAACAGTTTTGATTCTTGCTATTTTAGACGACATGTCCAGCTCATGTCACTGTCGTTTTCGTGTCTTGATGGATTGATAGTTGAAGGAATTGCTTCATTGCCATTATTCGTGCAATTTGTTGACCTAGTTGTCAATCTTTGCTGCCAAAAGATGTTTTTGCAAGAACTATGAACCTTGAAATAAAGATAATCACTAACAAAAGATTCAGTAACTCTTCACTCTTCAGAACACAAGACGCGTATTTGGTGTAATGATTTGGTATGATAGCGTTGTTGGTAAGTGGTTACTTGATCTTCTTGCAGGTTTAACAGTCTTCTCTCTAGTTACAGGTTTCCCTTATTTTTTTATTATTGTTCGTTTACTGGAGATGATAGTGTTTCCCTACAGGTTACAAGTTTGTTGTACGTCCATGGGTTTATCATGATTAATCCTCCATTCAAGCTTATTTTAACATTTTTTACCACAAATCATTTGTCTTTATTACCCAATCAGTGCAACGACAGTCTGTTTTTTATTTGTTCTGTACTCTGTATATCATTTTAACTACAACTCAATTTTTTTATTGCAGAGTTTCTCGTTAAAGACGTTGCCAGATAAAGATCATGGAGTATTCTACGATGGAGACTCGTATGTTGTCTTGAAGGTAAGCTTTGTTGAAATCCCGTACATTCGGGGTGTCCAAATCGAACCCAAAGCACCCAGAAGAAGTTCATGTAGACCCATACCAAGATGCCTGAATTATACACTACATTAGAATGTTTAAGACCCTAATAAAGCTGCCTGTGGACCCAAAAAAAGCCTAAATGGTTACAGATCCAAGAAAAATGTACTCCAGTCACAATAATTTGACATAGACCCAACTCTAAAAGGGCCTTGAGTCTGACTTAGACCCTTGTTCTTGTGATGAATATTACAAAATTTCATTTATTGCCGCTTTATTTCGTTTGTTTTATTTCATTTTATATTACTTTACTTTAGTGAGTCTGCCGAAAGGCAATTGCTTACAATCTCACATCTTATTTCATTCACCAGTGATGGCTCCTTACCTCAGTTTTACTTCCAGCAACGCGGTTACAGGACCATTGATAGATACCTTTGCGTCTTGCAATGTTTGTTGGAAATGCTGTAGTCTGCGGTAAATTTTGCTCACTGGTGGAACAGGCAGTCTCAAATATTAGAAAATTGAGTAGAATATTGATCTGAAGCAGTTGTACCGGAGTGTATAGTCTTTATAATGATATTTTTACAATGATATTTTTACATTACAACAATGCTGTCAATCTAAACACAACAATAAACATCGAATGAACATATCAGGGAAATGAGTACGAACTTGAGATTCAAAACCTACCAACGAATCAAGAAAATTTACTAACGTTTTGCTTAACTTGACTTGCAGACTGAAGGAAGGCAATCACCATATAGCTACAATATTCATTTCTGGCTTGGCAAAAGCACTTCAAAGGTAACAAATTTTTCATCATTTTCAACTAATGATTTCAAGATACTTCTAACTCCTTCAATTAACGGAAATGAGATGATTTATGAGGGGGCTTTGGGGTTTCACTGGTTACGGGTTAAATCGTACGGGTTTTTGGATTTTGGGATGATTATTATTATTATAAAATTCTTTAGAGTTGGTTTACAAAAATAGCTCTAATATAAGAACTAATTAAGACCAACTATTTACAAAAAGCAAAATAAATTACAGTTCATCAAACTGCCAACGTAATACTTAAAGTACCCAATTTACATATTTTACAACGACAATTCTCCTCATTCCATTTTTTTATGCATGATTTGAAGGAACAGACGGAGGTGGCAGTTTTATTGTCATTAGGTAGGGAATTCCATAATATGCTACCACGAAAAGATAAACTATCATTGCCATAAGTAGTTGTTTTAGTTTGAGGCAACATCAACAGATTTTTTTATCTTAAATTATAATTATTGTCCTTTTCGTGGAACAGATCCCACAAAAATGAAGGATTTTGTTTTGTTAAACTGTTATAAACCTCGAGCATTAACTTTTACAAGTTCTTTGATGAATTGTGCACTCATTGCCACGGGATGTGGGCTTTACCATTTTTTGTGCTCGGGTTTCGGGTATTTTCATCAAAAATTCCTATTTTCTCGGGTTTTTGCAGTCATACGGTCTATTTGGTGAGCTGAGATCGAAAATCAGCTTTCAAATGCTTAAAACGCGGTGCATAGAGTCAGTGAAAACGAAAATGTAGGATATAATCGAAGATTATTGACGAAAAGACAAGAGTTTGTTCAGAAGTGCAGTTTCATGTTTTGGCGTTTTTGCTTGTAGGTTTTCGGGTTTTTGCTAATATCGACCCGGGCTTTTAGGTTTTAGTATCCCCAAAGCCCCCTCATTCATTGATCTTCCTTTGTTCGTGTACGATTTGGCGATGTCGACTTCCTTAACCCTTTCACCCCCGGAAGGGCCATATGGCCAAACAGTATTCATTGAGAACTGCAAATTTTGCAGGGGGTAAAGCATTTGGAATTTTGATTGATTTGAAAGGTTATGCACATAGCATTTATCTGTTGCTCACTGAATCATTGATTATGATACCCCCTGGAAAATGACAATCTACATTAGGTTTTCCTGTTATGCTTAACTTTAGCCGGGCGTGAAAGGTTAATTCCTCAGTGTTCATTCACAGAATATCAGGTTTTTGGAAATTCTTTAATCGACCCCGTTGGACACAGTTTTATCACAAAATTTTTTGGTTTCACAGTTGCAAACTGTTCTTGGAAAAGAAGTCAGAATCAGGTTGTCAATCTGTGACATGCTGAAATGAAAGATCATTTGATTTTGACGACATTTAACATTTTATTGCAAGCTGCATTTACTTTTGTTATTCGGTATGAATTGCTACTTACTTTGATTTAGATTCGCTGATGTTGAACCAAAGTTCTGTTTGAGCGACGTTCGAAAACATGTCTAGCTTTGATAATGAATGAAATTTTTGTCGTGCTATGCCTTGGAACTGTCGATTTATTTATTTGAAACAACATGAAATGTCAATTTGGCATCCCTTTACCTCATTCTTCATTTTATAATGAAACTGCGTTTTCACCACATTGCAGGAATATCTTTATCTCCCATTTCTTTAGGATGAAGCAGGGACAGCTGCAATGAAATCAGTTGAATTGGATGATTATTTGGGTGGATCGCCTGTCCAATATCGTGAGGTGAGAGCAGTTTGTTTAACATCGCTCATACTGGAAGCATTTGGATCAATTCTTTACTCTTCCATTTTCATGCCAAACTGTCATAGAGTGTGTTTGAAGATCTGTTGCTTTCTTAGTAATTGCAACTTTTGTTTTCAGATTCAGCAACACGAGAGCAAAGTATTTTCATCGTATTTCAAGAAGTTAGAGTAAGTATATTTTACATCTGCTCGATTGTACTCACGTGCATTGTGGGTAAAAAGAAGTCGCTCAATGGGAGGACTTTTATTTCTGTCATTTTGACTCGTCAAGAGCATATCTGTCCTGGCATAAGATAGAAGCAGTCGTGCCTTCAAGTTCTGACAGGAAAATTTGTATGTTTGTTTGTCAAATAGGATTAATGTTGAGAAGCACACACAATGCTTATCTTGCGGTTGTCTTGTTTACTTATTATCTTACGAGCAGGATGCATTCTTCATTCCACCTTTAAATTTAGTATATTTTATTCCGTCCCTGCCAATGTTTGAGATGTAGTTGTACCAAGTTCTGTCGGCGTAATTCTGAGAAAGGATCACCGGCTTCAAACTTCAGATGTATTGAAATAGCAGTATATGACAGATGGACCAGAATTTTGAGGGTTTGTAGAGAAAATGTGCTGCAACTTTCGTCTATATATTCATTTTTCTATTTACTCATTAATTTATCTGCAGATATCGAGAAGGCGGTGTTGCGACAGGATTCAAACACGTGGAAAATACTACTCAGAAGCGTCTTCTGCAAATCAAAGGAAAGAAAAAGCCAAGAGTTTTCGAGGTTTAGATTGCTTTTATATTTAGCTGAATATGCATGTTCGACCCAACCACAAGATGTAAAGAGAATAGGGGAAGAGAAACACATTCCAATACAGTCTCAAATAGTAGACTTGATAAATTTCCTAATCCAACGTTAAATATTACTCATCAGACATTAGATATTATCGCTAAAGTCTTTTGAAAGAAGCTGCTAGTTCCTGTAAAAGAATACCAACCAAATCCCCCATTTCAAAATGCTTCTCTAACTTTCAGCCAGAGTTCAGCATCCTGATGGTGAAGTGAACCTGACAGAAACCGTTACAATAAAAGAGTGTTCCTTCACTGGTTAGTTTAACTTTGGCCATTTCATCACGAATGTAATTTTTTGTTTAAAGGTGCCGGTACAATGCGAATCACTGAACAGAGGAGATGTCTTCATTCTCGACAATGGAACAAAGATCTGGGTTTGGTGTGGTTATGAAAGCAATAAACTTGAAAGAATGAGGGTAAGAGTTTTGCAAAATATATTCTTTTTATATCCTGGTCAATTGTTAGCATTGCTAGAAAAAGAGCACAAGGGAGTACTTGGTATATTTTGTTGACGGAATGTCCACTCTTTGCCGCCTCCTTTTCTAATGCCGAGTATCAAAGAAGAATATTTTTCTGAAGCTGGTTATCAAAAGTTTGATTTCATTGCTTTTCTGTTAAGTTTTTTGTCTTTGAGAATAATTTTTTGTAGATTTTTTCTAAAGCCGGCTATCACTTCTAGGGCAAAATTGTAGAGCGTGGTAAAAACTTATTTCTTGGAGTGCACACCCGCCCGTACAATTGAACTTCAAGTGCTCCCCCTCTCCCGGGACAGAAGCTGAATTTGGTCTGGATTGAATTCAATCCAGTTCTATGACTGTCGATAAATTACCGAGATACAAGAAGATACAAAGTTACTAAAAATCATAAGAAATTACGAAGGTGAATGACTGCCCCTCAGTGTTTGTTTGTTTGTTTGTTTGTTTTCAATTTGTTTTGAGTGGGCTTGTCAGGATTTCTAGCTACTGAAAGCTAATTTAGGCCCACTGTGCATGCCGCATCCAGGCATGGGACCCCTAGTTTAACGTCCCTTCCGAAGGACGACGAGGTGAGTTGCGAGGTCAGGCCTCAGAGGTCACCCATCCAAAATCTGACCTCACTCGACCAAGCTTAACTTCAGTCACCTGACGAAGACTGTATAAGCCACTCGGCCACTCACCCCGCAAGTATAAATAGAAATAGTGATAAGTAGATATCAAAAATACATTCATTGGTGTCCTCAATTTGATTCCACATCCACACAGTTTGTGTTACACCTCTGTGTTACCTCTTTGTTTATGCCAAATCTATCGGCTTGATAACGAGCATGTTCGAAACCTCATGCTTGTTTTAATCACAGGTGGCGGAGAATGGTTCACAAAATAGAGGAATGGTTTAATAAAATAAAATCTTATCTTACTTGCCAGTTAACCGTGTCTCATTTCTTTTGTCACTCCTCTCTTCCACTTCAACTTAAGTGGAAGAGAGGAGTGACAAAAGAAATGAGACACGGTTAACTGGCAAGTAAGATTAGATTTTATTTTATCAAACCATTCTTCTATTTTCTGAACCATTCTCCGCCACCTGTGTTTTAATTCGCATCAAAGTGCTTGTATATTACTTTATTTACTTGTTTGTCTTTATGAAATTGCCGATATCTGGTCCGCAAAAGCGATGTGCTTCATTTCAAGCCGCGCTGTAAGTTAGAAATTTCATGTGAAATTCAGAGTCAAGACCTGTACTTATAGCATTTATCAGCATGATAAGCTTGTTAATTGCTCTAGTAACAAAGAAGCAAAAAGGAAGTGCTATGTTGTTTGTTGTTGAGGTTTTCTGACGTTTATGTTGGTTGTTTTTTAGGGAATGGAAATCGC
Source organism: Aurelia sp. 4 Dawson et al 2005 (assembly GCA_964019985.1). Taxonomy (NCBI): domain Eukaryota; kingdom Metazoa; phylum Cnidaria; class Scyphozoa; order Semaeostomeae; family Ulmaridae; genus Aurelia; species Aurelia sp. 4 Dawson et al 2005. The sequence goes on along the minus strand of OZ026501.1, from coordinate 20,549,655 downwards.
AAAAGAAATTCGAGATAGCTTGAGGGGAGGAAGAGCACATATCTATTTAGTTGGTATGACTTTTTTTCTTCTAATTTATATGAATACCTTCCAACAGATCGTAGCCACAGAAATAGGTCTTTCACAATTCTACTACTCCTGCAAGTTGTTCTGTTATCGAATTGTTTAGTACGTATAATGTCCCACATTCTATGATATGATGATCCGATGATAGACTTTAAGAAGATATTGAAAGGTTGATAAAGACAGCCTAGTGTAAATTGTGTTGGCACACAACATGTTCAGATAAGTTCCAAAGAAATAGCCTCCGTACATCCCGTACTTTTGTCCGTTGAGTTGAAATTTCGTTGATTTTAATTCATTTTCTGAAAACGAAAAATTTCAACTCAGTGCTGCCGGCAGGTTATAAAAGAGCAGAAGCCAGAATTTGAATCAGTTAAAGTCATAGATCTCACTAAAGTTGTTGTAGCGATGCGGTGTAATCCTCTGACATTGCAGCCAGAACAGTCAGGCGGAGTGGATTCGATACCCGGTAGGACACCAACCACTTGAGTGTCATGAAAGGGGTCGTGGACTTAATCAGGTCTGCTCTATTTCTGAGATCCCAGCGCTTGGTGCTGAAAAATACAGCTTCACCTCACCTAAAGTTTCCTTCTAGCATATGGCAGACGCAAAATGAGCAGCCAAATGCTTATTCGACAATGAGTATGTAATGGTCCAGTTGCTCAACTTGGTATTCAGGACGCTCTGTGACCTATTATTTAAGAAATCTAAGTATTGCTACTTTATACAGCTGCCCTCCGTACATCCGCAACAATTGACATGGATTCATAATTTACAATATCCTCTGATATTTTATACTCATTTTTTTTCAGAGGACGATCCAACAATGAAATACACAAAAGAAGGCAAAGATCACCCAATTAATAAATTCTTCACGGATCTTGGATCTGCAGCAGGAGCAATCAAACCAGCCAGTGAAGGTGGCTCTGATGAAAAGGTGGAACGTGCCGTTCTTGCAAAAGTGACACTTTGCAGGTTTGTTTCGCTGTCCTTTGGAGTTCTTTTTCGTTACTTCTCTTGCTGGGAAATGTATTAAGCAGTAGAATATCTAGTGAGATGATTTATTTTTCAAATTTCGTTATTCTTACCCAAAGCATCAAGGGTAGCTTTAGGACACAGACTGGCCAAGGTTATAGTAATTTCGTGGTCATTCCTTTCGATGTGGTTGACCTAGTGATTCCTATAACCAGGAATTATACAGTGTTGGTAGCTCTGCCTACTCTACCTAACATGTTGGCCGGATGGGGACTCGAACCACCAACCCTCAAATTGGTAGTCAAGCTCTGTTATCATGGACCCAGTTTAGTACTGCTGTGAGATTTCAATTGCACTCAAGGGATCCTTGCTGTTAGGAAAATCTATGATCTCGTGTTGTATTGCTCCCAGTAATTAAACTTAAGGGACAAGTCCGGGGTTGGTATAATTGTTGATTATTCAAGAGATTACACTGTTGTGAATGGTGTGTAGTACTTCTTTCCAGTTTTTTTCCTCGAAACTCCATATTTCAATCTGCTAAGAAGTGCGAAATGACGTCATTTTGTCTGACGTCACTTTACGTTGACCTGAATGAGGCTGCCAAGTGTGTTGATATTATACCACCCACATTGCTAGCCTCCTTATCGCGCCTTCTCACACTCGTACAAAAAACCAAAACGGAGACAATATTTGGCCTAACTTACGAAGATTAATCATCGAATTTATGAATGTTCAAGGCTTGAAAACTTGGAAAGAACTCACGACTTGTGTTCAGCAGTTAGTAAGGTTGTTTTTTAACAATAATTTAAGCAACCCCAGACTTGTCCTTTCAATTCAAGATATATAATTAAAGTAAAGGTTATTATGAATTCTTTTATGCTTTATCATTATCTGATATTTCTATGCAGAGTTTCAAATGCAAGTGGACAAATCAAAGTTGACCAAGTTGGTGCGGGTGCTTTGAAATATGAACTCCTTGATAGCAATGTAAGTAGCTTCCTCATTCAAACAACATTTTAAATTCAAAGTCGTGGATGTGTAATATTTAAAAAGCAGCTTCAACAGCTGCATTTTGGAGCCATTATGGATAAGATTTCCAGAGGATGAATATTTACGTTGGATTTATTTCACAGAGCTGCAAAGTAGAGTTCAGAATTAATCTAAGCATTGGCAAATTTAAGATGACTTGCAGATCATTTATCCTGTTTCTTCTTACGATGCCCGATTTTCATCACATCACCACTGTTTTTTTCACTTGGCGGAAACAGATTCAGAGGTTTTGAAGACAAACTTCAATGAAATCTCTGCATTTCCTTATTAACCTGTTAGCTACATAATAAGAATCGGTTTGAAGGAATCTGGTGACTAGCGAACAAACAACTCCCTTACATGCGTTTTGATGTATTTGACTTTTCTGTTAAAAGGCCTCAATAGATTTAAGAGACATAGTTTAATACCACTTCTACATTGTTTTCTTTACAAATTGTATTCTATTCCAGGATGCATTTATTCTGGACCAAGGTGGTATTCATATTTATGTTTGGATAGGAAGAAAAGCTGATAAAGATGAGAAATTGAATGCTATGAAAATTGCTGTTGTAAGTAAATCCATGTTCGCTGTCGAAATTCTCTCTTTTGAATTGTCTCCCTCTCGAAAATGATCGTCGTCGCTGTCGTTCTTGTTCAGTTTGTCATCAGATTGCGTTTTCCGCCTGGAGTTGCATCATCTTCCAAGCAACCTCAGCAGCAACAAGCAAATTACAGATATGACATAATATATGACAGTTTTCCGTTCAACAGACGTCTTTTGATTGTACGACAGTCTTGCTCAGTACCACTTGAATCTGAAAATATAATTCATTAATATATTAAAAGATATTTCGGTCTCAAGAACAGATTTCATGCCCTCAATGTAGCCGACAACAACGTCTCCCCTTTTCTGTTCATCTTGATTTGATTGACTGTTTTCAGAGGCTTGACATCGATTCTTCTAAGCAAATCGTTTTGTCTTCTCCGAATCCTAAATCTTTTGTTTTGCAAAATTTGTTTTTGATTGATGTAATAGTACTTAATTTCTATAGATTTATTAATCGTGATCCTTTCATTTTGCAGAATTATTTACGCACAAACGGATACCCAGACTGGACCCCTGTTACTCGAGTAACAGAGACATCCGAACCACCGATTTTCAAAGCCTTGTTCACTAATTGGCCTCGTTCTGTAATGACAGGTGCTAACAAAACTTATTCGGCGGGACGTGGAATTGCTTCTGTGGAGGAGAGGAAATTTGACGCTGCTCAGATGCATGTGAGGAAGAAGAGGGAGGAGGCAAAGTTGTTCGATGATGGGTCAGGTACACTGAGTATAGACTTATTACATGAGTCCAAGTTTAGTACATTTAATTGAATTGTCATCTTTCGTTATTGTTTTCGGATCGTTAAGTATTTGGTGTACCGGGTGAGCCAGAAAGCAGTTCCAGCTTTGTGAAAATTGATAGCACCGACAGAATATTGTGGATTAGGATGAACTAAAGTTTCTTGATAGCTGAGCAATAGAAAATTACGCTAAAGATGGTGGCAAGGAACTTTTTACAAAGATACACTGCTTTTTTTAATTGACTTGCTATAGAATCGTCAAGGATTCGTAATTAGAACGCAATGCATCTTAGTAAAAAGTTCCTTGCCGCCATTTTCAGCATAATCGTCTGTTGAGGTATATTTGTAAGTTGCTTTGTGTTTTAATGAGTACTGGAAATATGGGTAAATTCGACTTTACGAAAATTTTGTGTTTGTGAAATGCCTGTAAAGGGCCTAGAGCAGTTGATTAAATCATCAGGGCTCTCCTCAGAAAGAATAACACGTGCTTGTATTTCATCTCTCTCATGAGTATTTAGGAATAGCTTTCAAACCAAATGCTGAAGTTTTTCAATCCCATGGCAATAAATGTGCAGGCCATATAGTTTATGGAAAAATTGTACTTTTTTATGCGGAAGCATATTTTATATATCGTGGTGAAAGTTTCCTTAAAATGAACTGTTTATCAGGGTAGCTATTTTTTGCCAACCTTTGATACATAACTTAGCAGAAGCAATAGGCAGAGAATTCTGCATGCTGGGCTCACTCACAAAAGAAATTTTGTCAGCATTGTTTACGGTTGTGGTCAACAGCAACTTTGTGCAAGCAATGGCTTCATGTAAGAACCCTCTAATGTTCCGAAGTTATGAAACTTCAAGAAAAGTTCAAGTTGTGAGACAAAGCGGTTGGAATAGTGCCATTTAACGAAAGGGGCTGGGTCGTGTAAAGTAAACAAACCTCTTTCTAAACGACGATTTTGCAGCATTTTTGATAGGCAATATTACAGAGATTTTCCACTTTTGTTCTCGAAATGATTGTGTTATTTTCAAGATGGACTCTTGAATTTTGTAAACAAACAAACGAAACATTCATATGTTGTATGATGTAGAGATATTGGTGGATTTCTAGAAGTAAGTAACTTTATTATGGATTTATCCCATCCACCAAAATCTGTGCGGAATACAATGGGCACTGGAGATAATGCTGTTTTTGCAATGTAACATTAAACAATTATTATTCTACCAGGTGAGTCAAAAAAAAGTTTAGGCGTTTGGAGGGCTGTGGAATAAAAAGTATATGACCGATGTTCAAAACTGAAATGTTCATCTATCAGTCAAAGGTCAACTTAGATGAGAAGATTTTGTTTGGTAGTATCCCTTATCTTACAGACCCAGAAATTAGGAAAATGCTGGTGAAGGGCATGTTTGGGAACAACAGTTCCACATTCTGTTCTGGTCCATGATTTACCTTCTATTGAAATTCGAATTCAGCATCTGAAACTGGCAATGTGAACTTCAATGCCACATAAATCACGGACCAGACTGGAATGTGGAATTCTCGATTCCAATACAAACCCCTTACAAGCATTTTGATTATTGTTGGGTCTTAATGATGTTTGATTTTTCCAAAAAAATTTTGTCATCTAAGTTGGCCTTTGAGTGATAGATGAACATTTCAGTTTTGAATATCGGTCGCATATATTTTATTCCACTGCCCTCCAAAGCGCCTAAATTTTTTTTGACTTACCCGGTACTATGACTATAATTGAATCTACAGCTCCTCCACAGCAGCTGCACAAACGGGGCACAATCTTTTTGGGATTTGTATGATTGTTATTATTATCAATTGTAGGAGTTGCAGAAGTTTGGAGAATCGAAGATTTTGAATTAGTAAGCCAACCTGGAGACATGGCTGGTGTTTTCTTTGGTGGTGATAGTTATGTTGTGTTGTATACGTATAAGAAAGACAGGAAAGACTGTTATGTTGTTTACTATTGGCTGGTGAGTAAAAAAGACCATTTATTGCTTAACGGTTGGGTCAGTGCATCTGCTGTTTGAAAATTGCACTACCAAAACTATGCAACAAATATGAAAAATTCTAACTCCTTTGCTTGGCTGATAGCCTACCTGCACTCTTTCTTTTGTAAAACTGAAATTTCGACATATTGTACAATGCACAATCTGAATTGCAAATGAAGATTTCCTAAGACGGCTTCTATAGTATTTAGGCAGTGATATACATTCGGTATCCTATTACTCATGATAGGATCTCAAGACTAATTTCTGACCTAAATTTGGCGTTTTATGGGCAATAGTTACCAACATATGGCCTTTGTCAGACCCTTGTCGTATCTTTAGCTACCTTTTAAATGAGGTATTCCTATCATAGAAACACACTCGAGTTTGTTTTGTTTGTAAACTTATTTTATTGCTATTTTGAATACGTGTACTTACTTTTAGATAAGAGTTCTTGTTCATTTCAGTTCATGCATTGTTAATTATTTACAGGGACATGCAAGTTCTCAAGATGAGCAAGGTGCCGCTGCGTTGCATGCTGTAGCAATTGATGACAAACTGGGAGGAGCTGCTGTCCAGGTATTTGTCGCTCATTGCTAAGGAAGTTTACACTGAAAATTTCTCATCCACTATATTGATTTCTTCGCTTGAAGTTAATTTTTAACTGCATGAAGATTTTTTGTTGTTGCTTCCTTTATATGTATGCATATTTTTTTGTTATCATACTTTAAAAAGTAATAGAAGTATAAAAGAAGTATTAAGAGTATGACTGCTTGAGACTTTTAAATAAAAAATCATTTAAACTTACGAAGTTGTAATAAAGAATGGAACAGAGGAGGCAGAAGTCCCCTCCTAGGCCAGAAAATTCTTTGGTGTACACACAAGCTGCCTAACAAAACTGGTCAAATTTCAAATTTGGATGATCACTACGAACATTGTTTTTGGAATAGTAATAGTTGATGATATTCTGTTGGAAAATGAAATGAAGAATTTGTTTTTTATACTTTTACTGTGCTTGTTTTAGATTACATTCACACGACACGATAACTGCACATTTTGAAAACGATGAAAAATATGAAGAATAGGCCTCCCGTTCACTTGAAAACGGCTAGTCCTTTGCCGGTAGATTTTGAAAACGGAATTCTTATCGGCACATTTTGAAAACGGCATCATGTGAACTCTTGAAAATGACGATAACAGAACATTTTTCAATATTTTTGGAACAAGGCTCATAGATTCAGAAGGTGCAGACATATTTCATTGGCATCGAACTGTTAGAGAGATTACAGCAAGTTTTTCACCTTCAAATTTACTACAGTTTTCGAAATTTTGCCGTTATCATCTGAACTCTAGCCCAGGCTGTTCTACTCTCATCACATCTTTCAGCGTCTTCAAACTGTGCCGGCATCTTGTGAACGTATTCTTATAAGCAAAGAGACTTGTCCTAGATCATTTGATGGGCATATTTCTTTCCTTTTAAGGTGAGAGTTGTTCAAGGAAAAGAAACAGAGCATTTTATGAGAATATTCAAGGGAAAGATGGTGGTGTACAAGGTATTTCGAATTTTCTTAATAGATCATCGATTAAATGCTCCGCATCTTTGACCATGCCTCCTCGAGTGAGTCCCCTCCACCTCGGATCTTATTTTAATAGCAAGCTCCGCTTAGATAGGACCCATGGGTTACTTGAATTCCACAAAAATTCGAGTTTGACATAAATTCATACCTTCTTTGTGTTGTTTGATTTATAATTCAATCTCGCTATTTCTGTTTCATGTATTGCTACATTGAATCTTCGTTCAAAACTTAGATGTCTTTGACTTGTGTTTCCTCCGTATATTCATCAGTTAGAATGAGGGGTGGCGCCAGCCATCAAAAAGTGGGGGTAGACAACAGAACGGAACGAGCGGAAAATAGGGGTCAGGGGTCTTGCCCCTTATTTTGTTTTTCAGTTTGTTTTGAGTGGACTTGTCAGGATTTCCATCTACTAAAAGCATTTCTATCTAATTAAAGCTAATTTAAGTCCATTGTGTATGCCGCATCCAGGCATGGGACCCCTAGTTTAACGTCCCTTCCGAAGGACGACGAGGTGAGTTGTGAGTTCAGGCCTCCAAGGTCACCCATCCGGAGTTTGAACTCACTCGACCGAGCTTAACTTCAGTTACCTAACGAAAAGTATTTAAGCCACTCGGCCACTACACCCTCTAGGATGTTGGAAAACGCCCTTTGCAGGAATAAATTTTTGTCCATCATTGATTTAATTTGGTAGACTTTATTTGCAAGCCTTAATTCACTTGAAACCATGAACGAGAAAGTAGAAAAGTTCACTTTGACATCTATCTTAAACTACCTTCACACGTATCTAAATGAATATTCTAATCATTCAACAAATGAAATCCGATATGCTTGGTTGTAAGCTACAAAAACCAGATGAATACAAATGATCAATGACTTGTAAACGAGGGGAAGCGAGTAAAGATTCCTGAGTTGACAAAAACGAGCCCCGCCCCCAAACTTTTTTCATCGAGTTTTGACGAATTTGTAAATCGATCCCAAAAAGGTTGGGTAGACACGTTCATCCCAGTCCACCTCGTGGCGCCACCCCTGGTCAGAATAGCTGTTATGTCGTCATGAATCTGTCGTTCTTTTTTAGCATCTAGAGATTTCATTTTTTTATAATTACGCATTTGCTTATACTGCCATGCCACATCCTCAAATATAAAGTCTCAAATATTCTAATTCTGGTTCATTTTCAGGGAGGTAAAGCAAGTGGCTTCCGAGGAGCTGCAGCTGAGCTCGATAAAAGTCAAACTGCAAAACTTTTCCAAATTAAATGCAAGAGCTCTCTAAGCAGGAAAGCTATCGAGGTTGGTGAAAATCTAACTGCTTTGAAATATCACGTAAGGACAAAGGACTATTGCCCCCATGCATTAGACACATCTAAGCTGATCTGGAATCCCAAAGTACATTTAGTTATCAAAAAGGCATTAGAATACAAAGTACACAAATCAGTTATTCAGTTATTTATTTATCAATGGGTTTACAGTAAAGTCACGCCTTTAAGAACTCGTTTCACAAAAGCAGCCTGATTGGTTTCTTATGTTAAGATATACCTCTTCAAAACAGGATGTGTGTACCATCATATAAGAAACACGATCATATTCCAAACAGCTGTCAAAATTGTTAAGACAACGTCTTCAGGTGCAAGGATCTAGTAATTTGAGCCAGTACTGAAATTTTCTTGAAATTATAACAATTTGAGCTTAAAATTTTTATTCTTGTTTCTAGAGAATTGAAACCTATTGGAGATACATTCAAACATACGCCTTATGATATTACAATGTACCCGCAATGTACCATTGTGTAAGAAACTGATCATGAATCAGCCTGGAAAGTCTCTTGTAGATAGGTATTTTGTTCTATTAAATCAGGCCTGGGTTTCTTATAATGCAGTTTCTTAAAGGCGGCACTGTACTGTATTCGTTCATTTGTTCATTTCGTTATAGGTGGACCCTGAAGCTGAATCGTTGAATTCAAATGATGTCTTCGTTCTCGTTTCATCAAGAAAAGGTTATTTATGGTACGGAAAAGGTTGCAGTGGTGATGAACGTGAATTAGCGAAAGAAGTAGCTGGAATTGTTGCCCCTAGATTCAAAGATGATTTTACTATTGTTATGGAAGGAAAAGAACCCGAAGATTTTTGGAGTGCGCTTGGGGGCAAGACTGATTATGCAAGTGGGGGAAGACTTATGGTACGTCTTTCTGATTTGAAGTCTTATTTGACTGATATTGGCTAACTAAATTGTTGAATCCATTTGCTGAGATAAATCAATAGATATTTAAGTTTCCGTTTGGAATCCTTGCATCTTGCTTGTTTTGCCAATGAGCTAAGTTTCTCAGCAATATCCATTCCCTTACGTAAAGATTATTATCATTTTATTTAAGGTTGGCAACTTACATAGCAAAATATAAAAATACTAATTCAAGCCAAGCCAAAGAACTCGAAGTGCTATTCAGAAGCAAAAACTTCGAGCGATAAATGAAGGAGCTATTTCAAATTCTGTGTACGGAAGCAGTTTTGCAAAACTTTTTGCGATTGAAATGTTTACGAAATGTTCAAAATTTCCAGATTTTTTCAATAGTCATTTTGCATGCCTTGGACAAGTTAGGCGTGTGTGGACGTGTGGTGCACACCTCTTGTTACAGAGACTAATTAGGAGATGCTTCTTTGCTGCTGTTATTGCTTATTGTGTCCTCGAAATTGGCCATCTGATTTGATTCAGGAAAATTTTTATAATTTGCCATGAACGACTGACGAATTTTTTATTAGCACTTTTGAAAATTTGCAAAGCTAATGTACTGTATGTAACTGCAATCGATCTAAAATTTTAGTAATAACGCTGTGTTTTGGATGCCACATTTAACCTTATCCTCAGATCTCAAATAATCTTAGGCATACCCATTTCAGTATTGATTTTTCAGTGTATTTCGGTCCAAGAATATTTCTACGGTAAAAGAAATGAATATAGTTCTACCATACAAGCAACGTCCGTTTTGATAAAACTGTTATCTCTCAGAAAGTAGACAATGCACCTTTGCACCCATGAAACCCTTTCTGTTGGAGCTTCTTCCAAATTGTGTTCCTTCAAGCACTTTTCAGGACTTCTCAAGGTTTTTCAATCGTAAAATTAAGCTTCTTTTTTCAAGAGAAGACAAGCAAATTAACACAAATTAAAACATAATTAAGCTGCTTTTTTGAAGAAAATGAGTTCCATATTGCATTCACACTTAACAGTTTAAACCGGCCTAGATTAGTCAACAGGACCCAGGATTAAACTGGACCAGGTTTGGCCCGAATTTCAATAGATGAAATTTGTTTATGAACGCTCTTTTAGTACAGTTTCAATGCTTTACAATCAGTGTGGGAATGAAGGTGTAGTTGTTATTCTATGTCAAATTCCAAAGTGTTGTTGTGAATCGACTGTTCATATTTTCACAGTATGAAGAGAACGACTTTCCACCAAGGCTATTCCATTGCTCAAATGCAACAGGAAGATTTGAAGTTGAAGAGCTGCACAATTTTACTCAAGATGATCTTGAAGAGGATGACATCATGATTCTGGACTCGTATGATCAAGTTCTTGTTTGGGTTGGAAAAGATTCAAATGCAAAAGAAAAGAAAGCTGCTTTCACATTTGCTAAGGTAAGAGATAAAATAGAAACCAGAGAACAGCTAGGCAAATTTTAAGAGAAAGACAGACATTCAAACTCAGAATTGAGCGCAAATCTTTAAAATGGTGAGTCTAAAGTTCTATTGAATTTTGCTTTGAATTAAAGTGCTTGAAAGGGACTTTGGGTAATTTGATGTAAGTCTGCCATGGCAATTTTGTGATATCTTGATTAGTTTCGAAATGCCGGCATTATTTATTTTGAGGCTGTAAAGTCATCAAATTTCTAAATCCTTGACCAAAATAGGAGTAGATTTCAGTTTGCCACCATAATGTAGACTTTCATAACTGTGGTTTTCTTGAAGTTTCTATCAACTTTCCCGTGAAGTTATCTCATCCTACACCATAAACAGTACAGTATTTATGTATCAATGTTAGTTTCACGAGAAAAGAATAAGAAGCTTTTTTTTCCTATTTGGCATACTCTTCGTGTATATTTTATTTCGACTTGCTTCTCTTACAGGAATACGTGCAAACCGACCCTAGTGGTCGCAAAGTTGACGATACAGACATGTTGGTTATCAAGCAGGGATATGAACCTCTTATGTTCACTGGTTACTTCGATTTCTGGGATGACAACAAATTTTCCGTAAGTTTCAAATCTTTAAATCTCACAGTCCATGCCACAGCTCCAAGACTGTTGTGAGCCAAAGGGAGGTTTTACTCTTTAGACAGCGTTCACACGATGCCAGAACATTTTGAACACGGTGAAAAATGTGACGGATAGGCCTCCCGATCACGCGAAAATGGCACATTTTTTGCTGGCAGATTTCGAAACCGGTAGATTTTGAAACGGAACTCAGCCGGCACATTGTGAAAACGACATCGTGTAAACATTCGAAAATGAAGAAAATAGAACGTCTTTCGACGCTTTTGGAATGAGACTGTTCGATTCTTAGTGTGTAGATACATTTTTTGGGATCAAAAGTCTTGCAACAAGATTTTTACTGTCAAATTTCTACCGTTTCCAAATTGTTCCTGCTTCGTGTGAACGCTAGCTCAAATTGTACTACGGTCACATTTTTCTACCCTTTTCAAAATGTGCCGGTATCGTGTGAACGTAGTCTTGGTGTAACTTCTGGAAGATTTAGTAATTTCTGTGAGGAACCCTTGGAGAATTTTCCGTTACTTTGGTAACAAGAGCCGATTTAGAAATTTTAGATTCATGAAAAGAGGCGAGGATGTCGAAGAACCCCGTTATTTTGATCTGACGAAATGACCTGCAGCTTTAACTAACGATGATGGTATCCGGGGGAAAGAATGACCTTTTTCTGGACTCTATTGAATCTCACTGTTTTAAGCGTTATTCAGCATCTTATTGTGACCGATGATGGTGCAGGATGAATTTAAACTTGGCATCATCTTTTCCCCGGACCCAAGGGATACTAAGTACAATTTTTCACGAGGATGTACCTTTTTCAGGGGTATCGTTTTTTCAAGCGCTTGGCTGAACAAAATAGCGAATAGGGATATTTCTTAATCGCCGGTTCTTTGTCAACCCAGTTTTTATGTTTTGAAGTATACTTTTCGTCGCTTTTTCCAGAGTCAGCCATCATTCGGAGCAAAAAAATTCTGGAGCCAGGCGAAACACCCCCTTAGGCTCCTCCCTCCCGGGTTACAGTTATAGTTAAGAGTGATTTTCAACTATCAAAAAATTATATACAAATTCATGGTTTTAAATCTACAGGAAGACAAGAAGAGCAACTACGAACAAATGAAGCAAGGACTTGCAGACCAAAATGAAGGAATAAGTCTCATAGAAGAGGTATGGCCATAAAATTTTCTACACATTCCGTAATTCTTCTAAGTCTTGAGCCGTCCCTTACTTTTTTACCTTCATTCCTCGAGTGTCTATCTTTTGGAAACCCTTATGCTTCTGTCTTCCCCCTTTGTTTCTCAGGAAAATGATCCTATTTTGAAAGTCCCAATGTCGGGGCAGAAAGCACGGCTATATCCTTAGATATTTGAAGAATATTAGCATTCTTTTGGTCAAAAAATAAGGATATGCCCTTTCTTTCTTCGCTAAACTTGCCCCTTGGACCTAAATCCCAATTGTGGGCAAAAGATATGGTTATACCCGTGCTTTTGCATAGGAATTGCCCCTTGCTGAAAATCCCTTTTTGAGGAGAAAAGTAAAGGGGGAAGAAAGGTTATACCTTTAGTTTTGTTGAAAAAATAGCCCCTTCTCCAAATCATTTTCTGGGGGAAAACAAGAATATTTAGCCCTTTCTTTACAAGGAAATTTGACCCCTTCTACAATTTTCTACCTTTGGGCAAAAAGTGAGAATTTTTCTAAGTTCCTAAGAAAAAAGTATATCCTTTGCTTTTTGGCAAAAGTCTGACCGTCCTGAAAATACCTGTTTTGGGCAAAAAGTAACGCTATAGCCTTTCCTTTTTGGGGAAAAATGCCCCCTTCCAAAAATCCCTATTTTCGGGCAAAAAGAAAGGCTATAGCCTTTGTTTTTTGGGAAAAATCCCCCCTGCCAAAAATCCCTATTTTCGGGCAAAAAGTAAGGCTATAGCCTTTGTTTTTTGGGAAAAATTCCCCCTGCCAAAAATACCTGTTTTTTGGCAAAAAGTAAGGCTATAGCCTTTGCTTTTTGGGGAAAATCACCCCTGCCAAAAATCCCTATTTTGGGCAAAAAGTAAGGCTATTGCCTTTGTTTTTTGGGAAAAAATCTCCCCTTCCAAAAATCCCTATTTTCGGGCAAAGAATAAGGCCCATAGGCGTTGCTTTTAGGGGATTAAAGCCCCCCTGCGAAAATCCCCTATTTTGGGCAAAAAGTAAGGCTATTGCCTTTGTTTTTTGGGAAAAAATCTCCCCTTCCAAAAATCCCTATTTTCGGGCAAAAAGAAATGCTATAACCTTTGTTTTTTGGGAAAAAATCCCCCTGCCAAAAATCCATACTTTTGGGAAAAATTAAGTCTATAGCCTTTGTTTTTTGGGAAAAATCCCCCCTTCCAAAAATCCCTATATTTAGCAAAAAGTATGTCTATAGCCCTTGTTTTTTGAGAAAAAATCTCCCCTTCCAAAAATCCCTATTTTCGGGCAAAGAATAAGGCCTATAGGCGTTGCTTTTAGGGGGTAAAAGCCCCCCTGCCAAAATCCCCTATTTTTGGGCAAAAAGTAAGGCTCTAGCTTGGCAAAAAGTAAGGCTATAGCCTTTGTTTTTTAGGAAAAATCCCCCCTGCCAAAAATCCGTATTTTTGGGCAAAAAGTAAGGCTATAGCCTTTGTTTTTTGGGAAAAAATCACCCCTGCCAAAAGCCCCTGTTTTTTGGCAAAAAGTAAGCTATAGCCTTTGCTTTTTTGGGGAAAAATCCCCCCGTCCAAAAATCCCTATTTTCGGGCGAAAAGAAAGGCTAAAGCCTTTGTTTTTTGGGAAAAATTCCCCCCTGCCAAAAATCCGTATTTTTCGGCAAAAAGTAAGTCTATAGCCTTTGTTTTTTGGGAAAAAATCACCCCTGCCAAAAGTCCCTGTTTTTTGGCAAAAAGTAAGGCTATAGCCTTTGCTTTTTTGGGGAAAAATCCCCCCGTCCAAAAATCCCTGTTTTCGGGCAAAAAGAAAGGCTATAGCCTTTGTTTTTTGGGAAAAAATCCCCCCTTCCAAAAATCCCTATTTTCGGGCAAAAAGAAAGGCTATAGCCTTTGTTTTTTGGGAAAAAATCCCCCTGCCAAAAATCCCTACTTTTGGGAAAAATTAAGTCTATAGCCTTTGTTTTTTGGGAAAAATCCCCCCTTCCAAAAATCCCTATTTTTGGCAAAAAGTATGTCTATAGCCCTTGTTTTTTGAGAAAAAATCTCCCCTTCCAAAAATCCCTATATTCGGGCAAAGAATAAGGCCCATAGGCGTTGCTTTTAGGGGATTAAAGCCCCCCTGCGAAAATCCCCTATTTTGGGCAAAAAGTAAGGCTCTAGCTTGGCAAAAAGTAAGGCTGTAGCCTTTGTTTTTTAGGAAAAATCCCCCCTGCCAAAAATCCGTATTTTTGGGCAAAAAGTAAGGCTATAGCCTTTGTTTTTTGGGGAAAAATCCCCCCTGCCAAAAATTCCTTTTTTGGGCAAAAAGTAAGGCTATAGCCTTTGCTTTTTGGGGAAAAATCCCCCTGCCCAAAATCCCTATTTTTGGCAAAAAGTAAGGCTCTAGCCTTTGCTTTTTGGGGAAAAATTCCCCCCTTCCAAAAATCCCTATTTTTGGGCAAAAAGAAAGGCCTTATAGGCGTTGCTTTCAGGGGATAAAAGCCCCCTGCCAAAAATCCGTATTTTTGGGCAAAAAGTAAGTCTATAGCCCTTGTTTTTTGGGAAAAAATCCCCCCTGCCAAAAATCCCTATTTTTCGGCAAAGAATAAGGCCTATAGGCGTTGCTTTTAGGGGATAAAAGCCCCCGTGCCAAAATGCCCTATTTTGGGCAAAAAGTAAGGCTATTGCCTTTGTTTTTTGGGAAAAAATCTCCCCTTCCAAAAATCCCTATTTTCGGGCAAAGAATAAGGCCTATAGACGTTGCTTTTAGGGGATAAAAGCCCCCCTGCCAAAATGCCCTATTTTGGGCAAAAAGTAAGGCTATTGCCTTTGTTTTTTGGGAAAAAATCTCCCCTTCCAAAAATCCCTATTTTCGGGCAAAGAATAAGGCCCATAGGCGTTGCTTTTAGGGGATTAAAGCCCCCCTGCGAAAATCCCCTATTTTGGGCAAAAAGTAAGGCTATTGCCTTTGTTTTTTGGGAAAAAATCCCCCTGCCCAAAATCCCCTTTTTGGCAAAAAGTAAGGCTCTAGCCTTTGCTTTTTGGGGAAAAATCCCCCCTGCCCAAAATCCCTATTTTTTGGCAAAAAGTAAGGCTGTAGCCTTTGCTTTTTGGGGAAAAATCACCCCTGCCCAAAATCCCTATTTTTGGGCAAAAAGTAAGGCTGTAGCCTTTGCTTTTTGGGGAAAAATCACCCCTGCCCAAAATCCCTATTTTTTGGCAAAAAGTAAGGCTCTAGCCTTTGCTTTTTGGGGAAAAATCACCCCTGCCCAAAATCCCTATTTTTTTGGCAAAAAGTAAGGCTCTAGCCTTTGCTTTTTGGGGAAAAATCACCCCTGCCCAAAATCCCTATTTTTGGCAAAAAGTAAGGCTGTAGCCTTTGCTTTTTGGGGAAAAATCACCCCTGCCCAAAATCCCTATTTTTGGGCAAAAAGTAAGGCTATAGCCTTTGCTTTTTGGGGAAAAATCACCCCTGCCCAAAATCCCTATTTTTTGGCAAAAAGTAAGGCTCTAGCCTTTGCTTTTTGGGGAAAAATCACCCCTGCCCAAAATCCCTATTTTTTTGGCAAAAAGTAAGGCTCTAGCCTTTGCTTTTTGGGGAAAAATCACCCCTGCCCAAAATCCCTATTTTTGGCAAAAAGTAAGGCTATAGCCTTTGCTTTTTGGGGAAAAATCACCCCTGCCCAAAATCCCTATTTTTTTGGGCAAAAAGTAAGGCTCTAGCCTTTGCTTTTTGGGGAAAAATCACCCCTGCCCAAAATCCCTATTTTTGGCAAAAAGTAAGGCTCTAGCCTTTGCTTTTTGGGGAAAAGTCACCCCTGCCCAAAATCCCTAGTTTTTTGGCAAAAAGTAAGGCTCTAGCCTTTGCTTTTTGGGGAAAAATCACCCCTGCCCAAAATCCCTGTTTTTTGGCAAAAAGTAAGGCTCTAGCCTTTGCTTTTTGGGGAAAAATCACCCCTGCCCAAAATCCCTATTTTTGGCAAAAAGTAAGGCTATAGCCTTTGCTTTTTGGGGAAAAATCACCCCTGCCCAAAATCCTTATTTTTGGGCAAAAAGTAAGGCTCTAGCCTTTGCTTTTTGGGGAAAAATCACCCCTGCCCAAAATCCCTATTTTTGGGCAAAAAGTAAGGCTCTAGCCTTTGCTTTTTGGGGAAAAATCACCCCTGCCCAAAATCCCTGTTTTTTGGCAAAAAGTAAGGCTCTAGCCTTTGCTTTTTGGGGAAAAATCACCCCTGCCCAAAATCCCTATTTTTGGCAAAAAGTAAGGCTATAGCCTTTGCTTTTTGGGGAAAAATCACCCCTGCCCAAAATCCTTATTTTTGGGCAAAAAGTAAGGCTCTAGCCTTTGCTTTTTGGGGAAAAATCACCCCTGCCCAAAATCCCTATTTTTGGGCAAAAAGTAAGGCTCTAGCCTTTGCTTTTTGGGGAAAAATCACCCCTGCCCAAAATCCCTATTTTTGGGCAAAAGGTAAAAGGTATCACTTTCTAACTGCAGAGCCCCTAGGGGAATTCATACCTAAAAGTGTAACTACTATGAAGTCATGCGAAGGAAGAACTTTACTGGAAAAGTAGTTGTTCTCAAATGCCTGTTTATGATGGAGATGAAGCTAGAGATGAGATGTCATTAATTCCCACGACAATGCACATTTGTGTGAGAAGAATTAATTTTTTTCAGAAACAATTTGGTGCAGAAATTTAGCCTGCTTTTTCAGAAGCTTAACTGAGGTTTCAAAGTGACTGTTTTCATCCTAAGGAAAGGTTATGGCTTTGCTTCCTTTGCAGAAATGGGCATTTTATGAAAAGCCCTCTTCTTAGCCAAAACGTAAAGTTGTATCCTTTCCGTTTTGCGGAAAATAACCCTTTTTTATCAAAAATAGTAAGGCCATTATCTTACCTCTTTTGCTTGAATCAACTCTTCATAAAGGCCAACACCTTTATGATAAAAGTACCTTTTTGATAAAATGAGCCCATTTGTGCCAAAGAGTTTACGTCCAGTGTTAATTGAGACCAAATTTACGGTGCTTTTTTCATCAAAAAGTAAGGATATAGGCTAATTTTTTTCTCTAGCAAATTGCACATTTTTAATTGCAGATTTTGGAATAAATATGTTCAAATAACTAAAACTGTAGCCAAAATTTTTGTTCTGTGCAGGAAATTCGAAATTTTTCATTTGACAAGAAGTACACTTACGCAGAACTTAAAGTAGATGTCGACAAACTACCTGCAGGAGTTGATCCAACACAAAAAGAGGTATTTATTTTCATTATTTCTTCATTTTTGGCTTGCATCCTAACTCTTACTTATGTACAAAAACTTGCTTATATCACGAAAAACTATCAAGAAAAATTCAATTAATACTATTCTATATTTGAACGAAAAATTGCTTACGACGTACGAATTTTAATCTTTTAAGAATCGTTCACCTGATATTTTGAAACTTTACAAGATGCACCACTTCGATTAAGCAGCCTCCTTTTGGAAATTTGTCAACATTTCTCCTGTTGTTCTCATGAAAATTTCGAGAACGAAAAATTGCTTACGACGTACGAATTTTAATTTTTTAAGAATCGTTCACCTGATATTTTGAAACTTTACAAGATGCACCACTTCGATTAAGCAGCCTCCTTTTGGAAATTTGTCAACATTTCTCCTGTTGTTCTCATGAAAATTTCGAGCCCAGATTCGGATTGAACACCCAAACATTAATCTAGTTGCATGTTTTTGAATTGCTGGCATTTGTGATGTTGCTTTTATGACAATGTAAAATTCAAAGATTTACAAGGGATTTGACCAAAAAAATCGTTCGGGGTGAAATTTTACATCCCAGGTCATTCTCACGGTCAAATCCCTTACAGATTTCCAAACTTTACGTCGCCATAAAGTTGACACCACGACCGCTCGCAACAGGAAAACTTGTGGTTAGACCAAAGATTGGATCCTAAATCCGAATTGGGCCTCCAGAATTTCATATGAAAGAATTTTGAATAATCTCCAAAACGAGGCTGTTAATTGAAGTGGTATATTATCTAACATGGCTCATTTTGTCTCAAACTGGACAAACAAGACTGTCATTACCTGCGAAGGCCAGTTCCAAGTCAATAGTCAATGAAATTTTTCGAGCGGGTGGAACTTCCACTGTTTACGACAGAAAATTTCGCTTTGCAATTTAGTAGAAGTATAAGACTGAATGACTTTTGGTCGCGTAAAATTCTACCCTCTTTGAAAATTCCACTGACTGGAAATCAGCCTTGAAGGTCCATAAATCAGTCATTAAAAAGTCAAAAGTCGATAATTCAGAAAGATGGGGGTTTCTTTTTGATGATTTTTAGCCTGAGATTCGAAAATGGTCGTTGTATGGATGTTCGAATATCTATTCGCGATGTTCATCTATGCATGGAAGTAATCTATTCTCTAGACTGGTTGAGTCGCAAAAATTGCCAACTATTTGAAAAAATTGATAATTTGCAAATGATTTTGGGTCCAGATAAAAACGAAGATAACCCTTCACAGCTAACAAGTTCGACATGAATGTAGGCCGCTATGCTGGATTTTTGTATTATAGTTTTGCTGCAAATCAAATTTAGCTAAAGAGTCTGAGGACGAAAGTAATCCAAAATGGTAGAAACTCATAAAATTTGAGGGCAATTGTTTGCTGGTTATGTCAGCTGTAAAAGCTGAGCTACGAGTTTCGAACTACAGTAAAAACCCGCGTATAAGAACCTAGTGATTAAGAACCTACAGGCTGAAATTCTGAAATTAGATCCCCCAATATATAAGAACCCATTCAGCATGAAATTTGAACTAGGTTCTTATTCGTAGAGATCATCAATTAGATATAAGCTCTAGTTGCTTTGTCATTGAACCTGTACCGACTTTTTTTAAATTCAATCTAAACAGTTGCAATGCATATTACTGATACTGCCATATGTGCATGTTGCAAAGAATTCTAAAGATGCTTTGAAAACTTTTCATCATATTCTGTAAGATTTCTGATTCTTCCACAAACTGCTGTTGTGAATAAGAATAAGGCCTAATGAACTCAGATGCTGTGAACTGACAGTAAATAATGGGCTTGAAGTTCCAATCGGAACAAAAGAAATATCTGACGGCCCTGAATGAAATAAGAACCAATTTAAGAACCTGAACAGCCTAATTTCCCACTAAATACTCAATATATAAGAACAAAATAAGGCTGATTTGCCAAATGGTAGGTTCTTATACGCGGGTTTTTACTGTAGAAGGTACAATTTTTAACTCACTCAGCAATATAATTCATAAATTTATTCTTACTTTATTGACATATGTTCCTTCTTTGTTTCAGTTCTATCTTTCACCGGAAGACTTCAAGAAAGTTTTTGGCATGTCCTTGAGTGATTATGAGAAAATGCCACTTTGGAAAAGATCAAATCTGAAAAAGAGTGTGAATCTTTATTAAAGAAATGAACAAGAATGCAATGAATTTCATGTGCTAAGTCTAGAAGTCCTTAGGGCCGGACGCATTATATTGAGGATGTAAAAGGTTGTTTTGACTTTATTGTAGAAAGTTACAGAAGGATAGGCGCACTGTTTCAGGTTCTAAAAGAGTTTTCAAAATGAGACGATGCTTGGATTTTGCAAACCCAGTAAGAGCCGTCTTTAAATGACTTCGGAAGTTCTTCATATGGATTACGAATACTTTACGAAGAATGAAATCTATTACTTTAAATCACCCCCCCCCTCAGGGCCACAGGAAGCATCCTAGCCTTTGAAGGGGGCCATGGGTACCTTTCACTTTAAGCCCCTAAAAGGCCCTAAAAGGTCATTGCCGAAAACAGAGGGGCACATTTCTTTATAAATACCGACCCGGTTCCGACTCAGTCTTTATGCCCCCTGAGCTTTTAATTCTTCATCTTATTGCCTAGAAACATTTCTGCCTCGCTGAGCCCTGTAAAGTTCTACAGCACTGCTTAGATAAGGAAAATCTATGCAAATTAAGAATCGAAGTACTTCAATAAAGACATTCAATTTGGGCAGCCTTGCTGTGTAAAAACGTTGAGAAACTTCTAAGATTTTGCTGTACAACAATTATTATAAGCTTTTGTTTTTTAGAAATATCCTTCTTATTGATAATAGTTGTAAATTTTGCAATATGAGCACAACAGACACAAAACTATTTATTCTATTTGCATTCATGAAATTTAGGGATTATTACACTTTTCATATTGTAATTCTTCAATTTTTTGTTTTTTTATTTCAATTTTTGCAATATAATCAAGCATTGAGTCGTAAACTAGCTAGCTTTAACGAGCCTTCGCTGAACAGAATTTGCAGTAAATAGGTTTGTCTGCTTTCTTGATAGTCACTCTTGTTTCTTGTTACGACCCTGCTGGTGTTCACGAACTGAAACAGAGGAAAATGCTAAAGATGGCAATAGGGAGCCTTTAAACTGAATCACATTCTTTAATCTAATTCCCAAAGGATTGTTAAAGATTCTTAATTTGAACGCAATGCATCTTGGTAAAAGGGTCCCTGTCGTCATTTCTGGCATTGTCATGCATTGTTGGCTGAGTATTTTTCCTTTGACAATGATCACAGCAAACGTACAGCTCATTACGATCTTACCTCAGTTTTGTTATTTTAAAAGAATTTTGAAATAACTTTACATCAAGTTAAATCCAAATTTCTCTCGATATTCTACGTGCCGTAATTTACTTTAAAGGTAGTTCAAAGACCAGCAGCCTTTGCCATCGTTTGTTTTTGTTTCGTGAATTTCGCACTGTCACTTATTCTGGAAGCTGTGCAGAGAAAGTCGCTGAATTCGCGCAAATCATGCTGGTCTTAATGTTCCCTTTAAAATTGGGAGGGGAAGCTAAGACCAATTTGTGCTTGACTAGGTATTCAATTCAGACCAACCGAGCTTCCGTATCAAATAACTCAAACTTTTCTGCCAATGAAAAAATCCATTCAGAAAGACTCCATAACTACTACAGAGAAGAGAAAGTATAGAGCTGCAGTGAAAGTTTGCTGTGACTAGTGGCAGATGAACATATATAGCTACATATTGGCATAACCTAAAGAAACAGACAATAAAACGCAATGCAGACACATACCCCTGTGTCTTTATCTTAAATTTTTTCAATAGCGAAGAGGAAATTTCTGTAAATTTGATGACCAGTTTTGAGGCATGTACATTTTGAATCCAGCAGATGATCCTTGCGGGCCATTATTTGCACCTTTGGCATGCGCATCTAAAACATAGATATTTTGAATTAAATTGAAGTTCTAATTTGTCTTTGGGATATCGTTAACAGTGTTTAACTTCCATCGGCGGAAAATCAATGTACGGGTTTCACATACTCTCATAAAATTCCCAAAAAATCTTCGAAAATATCACTAAAAATCTTGAAAATCGAAATGATCTCTGAAAATCTAACTTGAGAAATCTAAAATAATCTCTGAAAGCTCATGTGACAAATCATAGCATCTCTCAAAACAATTTTTTGAAATGTTTCAAATTTTCAAAGCTCCTTCAAATCCTCAACATCTCAGTAATCTTAAAGAATCTCACAAAATCTTTAGCTTTTAACCTTTTGGAAAATTTGAAAATCACTAAAAATCTCACAGAATCTTAAATCTCTCAAAATCTTCTAAAATCTCTAAAATCTTCTAATCAAATCAGAAAGATCTTGCATTGAAATCTCAATAAGCATTGAAAATCTCACAAAATCTTCCAATATCTCAACAAATCTACGTAAACAGAATGTGGAGTTGCTAACCTGAATTCCGATGTGATTTTGCTGGTGGTGGTGAAATTTTCTTTCCTGGTCTGCTCCCTCGTTTACTCGTTGCTCCAACAGTGTTTGGTCTTAACCTTGGTTGAACTTCACTTAAGGGATCACGTCGTTTCTTAACTGAATGGGTTTCATCAATTTTTATCTTCCTGTTGTTTATATTAGGCAGTTCCAGCTGGTCTGGGGTTGTACGCGTCGTATTTACATCTGCTGTTTTAA
Organism: Aurelia sp. 4 Dawson et al 2005; assembly: GCA_964019985.1. Classification (NCBI taxonomy): domain Eukaryota; kingdom Metazoa; phylum Cnidaria; class Scyphozoa; order Semaeostomeae; family Ulmaridae; genus Aurelia; species Aurelia sp. 4 Dawson et al 2005. The sequence continues at coordinate 20,527,295 of OZ026501.1, read as the reverse complement.
GTCTTTGGTTTGATGTGTGGTGTAATCTTCTTCTTGTGCTTTCTGGTGGAGATCGAGGGTGTAAAATGACCTTTGGTTTCTGCTCTCTTGCAGCTAGCAGCCTGAAATGAAGGAATGACACATTAAAATGCAGAAAAGGACAAGATATCAAATTTCGATGAGCCGCGGAAAAAGTAACAGTTCCTTTTTTCGCCTAATCTCTTTCTGACCTTGTTGTAATCAGTGTCAGGAACAAATATCTATGAAATTGTAGTTATTCAAATACGTTTCATGCAACTATATTCAAGAGAAAAGTCTAAACGGAAATTCTTCCAAGAACCAGCAGCAACTAAGTTTTTATACTGCGCTTTTTGATGTCTGACGACAAGCCTGGGGTAAACTATTCAGAAGCGGACACTTTTTTCTTTCATTATAATCATTAACTTGTAATTATAAATCTTACACCCCGATTCATTTTCACGGTCAAATCTCTTATAGATTTTCAAACTTTCCATCGCCATAAAATTAACATTACGACCACTAGCAATATGAAAACCAACAGGTAGGTAGGTAGGTATTTATATTTAACGTGGCTAGCCCGCGAAAGTCTGAGAGACTTATTTCCAGCGGGGGCCACGGATGTTTTACCACCACTCCGCCGCAGCTACCCGCCACAGCTACCAGATTTCCCTCACATGGCTCTGGTCGACCCGGGCTAGTGTTACAGACAGCGACCAAACTGTCCAGCGTGGGATTTGAACCTACAGCCGTTCTGACCTTTGGCTTACGAGTCAGACGCCTTAATAACCACTCGGCCACACGCTCACTCAACAGTTAGCCTAAAGTTTGGGTGCTACCTCCGAATTTGGCCTCTAAAATTTCATATGAAAGAATTTTGAATAATTTCCGTAAATGAATAATTGAAACATAGCCTGCGCACAGCCTCAGCTCCTCCTCACAAGAAAAATAAAATTCTACTTTTCCTTCGAGGAGGAGTTGAGGCTGCACGGAAGCTACCAAGACGAGACTGCTAATTGAAATGGTGTTTTTAATATTAAATATAAAATATGACGATACTTCAGATGAATAATCAAAGTATAAAACTAGAAAATCAGTTGAAAATACCTTAGATCTGCTGAATCTTTCCTTCTCGACTCATTCTGTCTTTCTTTGACTAACTTTCTTTTCAAATATTTCCTCCAATGCAATTGAATGACTAAAGCAGCAATGTCTCGGACAACCTCTTTAGCTTTAGCCTCTTTCTCACGCTCCTCCTCATTCATCTGTTCAGCGAAACGAGGCTTATGCCGCAGTATATAAGTCCTAAATGCTCTCTGGATGACGACAGCTGATTCCATTTTCCTCCGTAACAAGTTTTTACGTTGTCGTTCTCGTTTGTAAATTTGCCATGGTTTCAAATCCAAAGCTGACTGAGAATTGTATTCATTAACAGACATTATTGATAGTGAAGGTGATCCATCAATCCTTGAACTTCTCTCTAACTTTGAAATTTTGTGTCTTTTCATCTGCGTACAATCATTCCCTTCGTTTGTATTCGGCCTGTTTTGTCCTACCTCCTCGTCTAACGGCTTAGTCCTGCCAGAGCCAGCTCGTGGTCTCTGTTTTTCTGCAGAATTCTTTTCACCAAAATGAGCACTTTCTCTGTTTTTAATTGCAACAGCAGAGCTTGTCACATCTTCAATTAACTGTGCGGAAACACCACTCACATCTGTATTTTCCATCCTCTTGATGGAATCCACTCTTTCATGTAAACGCTCCCTTTCTCCTGAACTAGCACTCTCAATAGTGTTACTACCTGAGTCAAACTCATCAGAATTCAACCCAAAAATTCCTGCACTGCTATTTTGCACATGATCTGGGCTATGATCCTTTCTAGAATGATCCTGCGTAATAGGATTAGCTACGGGAAGAAAATCCTCTCTCAAACTTCCGTTCGAAAACTTCCTCGATACTTCAGCAGCTTCCAAGCTTTTCATTCTTTGCGGCTGATCTTCGAAACTATCTTTCCGTGATCCTTCTAAATTTTCACGCAAAATGAAACTACCTCCTAACGAGCTACCGCCTCGATCTGATCTAAAATCCTCGTTATCACAGCCATCAACATCGTTACTTTCAACAGGGGTGATAGCTTGCACAGTTTCATGTTGAAGAGAATGAGAATCAGTCTGAGATTGATATCCAAAATTAGCCACCTCGCTGTCAACATTCGGTGCTTCATCCTCAATCCTCGGTGCCTCACTTTCCATATCCTGCGCCTCGTTCTCAATAAGTCTATTTTCATCACGTAAGGAACCATGATCATCATCATCATCATCAGCATTAACAATTTCTTCATCCAGTCGTGAAGCGGGAGTTCCGAAATAATCTGCAAAATCTCTTCCATTTAAACGGCTCATACTATTAGAGAATTCAGCACCTTCCTCGATGAAGTCTTCTTTATTTTCATACTCAAATTCTTCGTTGTCCGTATGATGTAATCGTTTTGTCTCTCTGCGTTTCCTTTCGTGTAATATAAGCAATTCTTTTTGCTCTCTGAAATATTTTCTTAGTCGATACCCCCGCCATGTTGCTTGGATAACTGTCGCTGCTTCGTCTTGTATTCCGGCGATTGTGAAGGCGCCTTGTTCAATCATGAACTGAGAAGAGGAAAAATCAAAAATTTAGAAAAAATTACCTAAACCAACAATAATACAAATTCAAAAGCTGTAATTGTCATGTTCTCCTTATTTTCTTTTTTATATCAAGTTACCAAAACCTACAAAACTACAAGAATACATAACTTCAAAATGGAATAAACTGCTCAAGAAAACTACCAAATTACACAAAACGAAACTGCATGGGGTGTGAACCAGCACATCTCCCTGCGGCTAACAGCTCAAGGGTTGCAGCACATGGGTTGAGAAGAGTTTCTCAACAATTGCCAGGTATCCCTAATAAGTGGAGAGAGTTAGTTGGACCTAGTATGATAATTCAGTTTCACTCAATGGCTAATCCATTTCAATTCCTCGATAGTTAACTTGAACATAGGAGGTGCTTCGTTTGTTGGAATTGGTGCCTTGACACCATACATATTAATATTGAAAGCTCGAATTTGCTGCCACGTGCAAACAGAACTTTGGGGTTTGTATAAAAGAATTCCTGAAGCAAATCGTGATGTTTCTGAAAAAACCATCAGTTATATCTAAAATTTCACAGAACTTGATTCCTGCAACGCTAAAAATTTTGCCAACATTCAATTACTACTACAGAACGTTCGATCTTTGAGCGAAAAAAATTCACGATTGCTCAGATAATAAACAAGGTTCACGGGACGTCAGACATGGAACGAGTTTCCTGTTGTCAACAACAACCATCAAGAGAAATGATTTCTGGCAATAAGGTGGTTGAAACCATTGATACATTTTCACGTCATGCCACACTATAAAGAGAGCAATAGATGGAATATTTGTACCTGGGCGACGTCTTGGTGTTCTCTTATAATTGCATAATCCAGGGGGGTCAACTTGTCACCTTCCATCTCAACAAAATTTGGAAATGCATTGTATCGAAAGAGGAGTTTAACAGCATCCAGTGATCCTGATGCGCAAGCCCAGTGTAATGCAGTAACCCCCGTCTTGTCACGTGCATCAACGTCAGCTCCAAATTCAAGTAGTAATGACATGCAACTATAGAAACCACCGTATGCAGCATAATGTAGTGCCGGTCGTCTGAAATAACAAAGAACTTTATATAGATCGATTCATTTACAATGCCTGTAAAAAAGGAGCACAAAATACTTACCCAGAATAGGCCCCCTATATAAAATTACTATATCAAGAAAGCGAAATTTTGTAATGGAAGCTTTTATCACAAATATTCATGGTCGAAAAAGTTGGGACTTTCTTCTTGCCAGGTCTGGGAACTCATTAGATAGCTTGCGGCTTTAAAATTTCAACATTTTATACCTTTCTTTGTGTAGGGTGAGTCTTTCTCGATTATCATGTTCTGATATCTGGAAAATGCTGTCAAAAAGTGCTCAGCAAACTGGGTTGATTTTGCCTTGATTATTTCTCTTTATATTGAAAATAACATCTTCTGATTTACGTTCTTTGTAAGTTGAAGAGATTCAGTCGCATTCTTTCAAACATACATAATATCTACTTTGAATGAATGAATAAATGAATTAAAGAATGAATGAATGAATGAATGAAAGAATGAATGAATGAATGTACAACCTTATTCTACATTTCTAATTTCTTCCACTCTAAGCAACCGAAAATCACTGCACCTACACAGAACTGATATGTTCTCGAGAAATTCAAGGGAAGTTGCTGGCCTGGAATAAATACTTAACAAAATTTCCAGCAACCTACACGCTTATTGCGTAAGAAATTCAAGTTATTTGGTTCTGAAGGTACTTAAGGTTGAAACTTTTAAATACAAAAAGTCTCACCCAAGTTTATCTCTCTTGGAAATATCCAATCCATGATCTAGCAGCATTCCACAAATATCAGTTCGTCCTCCCACAGCAGACCAATGTAACGGGGTACGACCTTCCTTGTCTTCTAAATCAACTGTTGCACCATCTGCGAGGAAAAATGATGTTACTGACAGATAAGATACTTACCAAACCAAGTCACTCAAAAACGTCCAATTTTTCAAAAATTCGAAAGCTTTTCAATTCTAAAGATCTCTGGTGGTGTATAGAGTTGTTTATCCAACGCGTTATTGTAACATCTGCTTGGCTTTGAAGGAGGACTGAAACACATTGAAGATATAGCCATGTTCCTTCAGGAAAGGCAAACTCAATCTGCATCCTTGCAAGAAAAAGTTAAAGAAAACACATCCCTAGTAATAAAGCTTCTACAAACTGTGGCGTACATTTTTGTTGATCTGAAGCATTAGCAACGATAATGCAACTTTCGGGTATGGCTCAGTGGTACAGTAGTATCCCCCATATAAGAAATAAAAATTCAAGAAACACCAGTCCTGATTTAAAAAAAATACCCCCTTTGATAAGTAACAGGCACTGGTTTGAAAAAAGCTTGTTTCCTATCTAAAGATTACTGACATAAGAATGGTTTATGTTTACAACTTTCCAATAGAGTTAACTGTGTCTATTCAAAATGAAACAATATTTTTTTGCATGCAAATGAAGCAAAGAGCACCTTCTAGGAATGATTTCAGCTTTTCTTGGAAGCAAAAATTTACAAAAACAGATCAAAACAGTGTGTTTTGCATCACCATCAAAGAGCTTGAGTCTGAGTAGTTCACTGATAGTACACGATTTTCCCAATAAGAAACTTAAGAAAATTTACCCTGATTTGAAGTTTGTATGTCATGTTATAGGAAACACGTCCCACCTGAAATGGACAAAATTTGTTTCTAATGTAAAGGACAAAAGTGGGAAGCGTTGCTAATTCTTTGCAGTTCCAGGCTTAATGAACCATGAGGTGAAGTCACATCGAGAGGAACGACCAGGAAGCTGCTTCGATAATCTCAGCTTCGCAGTCTTCCAAAGAGAAATCTCGAAACTCCCCAATGATTACCAAATAGAACCTTGTCGATAATCGAAAGTGCCAGATCATATCATATATAACCTCAGCGCCTTAAACGTCCCTCGGGTGCAAGGCAGAAATAAAGAAATACATACGCAGTAATAAAGTTTCCACAACATCTCGTTGCCCCATTTGGCAAGCACAAAACAGTGGCGTGTACTTTTGTTTATCCAACGCATTGACATCAGCTTGGTTTTGAAGTAGTAATGAAACACACTGTAGATGTCCTCCTTCGCATGCCATATGTAATGCAGTTGCAGTAGATCGATCAGATGCCAGAATATCTTGTTTGTGTTGGATCAGAATAGCTAACGCATCATAGGCACCTAAGATAGATAACAGATCTATAACAACATTCTACAAATAACTGACTATGAAACGGGTGGGGAAAAGGAAAACCTCAAGATGAAAATTTCTGAAAACCTTTCCGAATGCAAGATTTTGATGAAATACATACACAGCACTAAGTACAACAAAGAATACTCCTACTGAGTGAAAATGAGTTCATTATCAGCTGTGCTTACAGAGAAATAAACATTCGAAGAAAGATGATCGCAAACAAAATCACTTATCATCAATGACAACCCACTAACCCATTTATTGTATACTGCGCAATTTCATTTGAAATAATTTTTTTCCGTACTTCTCGAGGCACCAATAGAAATGTAATGTTTAATACTGATTTTCGTAATGTTTAAAAATTGAATGTGAAGCTTTAGTAGGATAGTCTTTCAGTAACACGACATTATGGCAAAGAAGGAAATCTTTCTATTTTGATATGTTTGATCATCATTTCCAAGTGTATCTGGTAAAGAATATCTTGAAATGTAGCGATCATTTTACAGAAAAGATGCCATCAGAGGTGGAAGCAATGCAGAGCGAGAAAAAATGTCTTATATTGGACAATTTCTTCTATGAAGTTGTCCCTTTGATGATAAGTGACTTGTTACCGTGGTTTTCTCAAGCATTATTTTTGAAAAGCTCATTTCCCTGTAAAGAAAGCTGATAATGAACTCATTTCAGCTCAGTAGCTGCATTTTATATCGTACTTAGCGCAATAAAAGCTTCATCGGAATTTTGCATTCCGTGAGTTTTTGAGTAACTTTTCGTCTCGGAGGTTAATTTTTTGGCCAACCGTTTCGTCAGTACCAGGACAGCGTAAACTTTCAAAAATCACTTCAAGATAGATGTTTCTCCAAGGATATCACCTTTGGAACGAATTAAACTTACCTTTAGCAGCAGCCCACATCAAAGCAGTCCTTCCGTCGTCATCCGGGACATCAGTTACATTGTCATGCTGCAACATTGCATCGACGGTCTTACCAAAATTATTTTGTGCAGCGTAATGCAAAGGGCGCACTCCGTTGTTATCAGGTTTCAAGGGTTCACATCCACGGGCGAGAAGAACTGATGCTATTTCTGTGTGGCCTGAAAAAGGAAGAGAAACAGTGACGTTACATCGTCGATTTACCATCTACCCAGTTTCCCAAAAATACTAAGTATGCTACAAATTTCAAAAATAGAAAACAAAATAAAAGCAAAAAAGGAATCAAAGCTAAGCCTCCAGAATCTGCTAGAGTCTGAATGGCATCAAGAAATGTTGCTAAGTTAGCTTCTCTTTGTATGTGCCACGTGAATAGTTTACTCAAGTAATAAGGTGGCCAGCGAATTCAAGGAATTATACCTTAGCGCTGCTGTCTCTTTCCTTATGAGATTAATGATAGTTGGCTTGCTAAGATTCCGTGTCAGTGGAGCAGAAGAAAAATCGCATGGGCCGTTTGTTACTATCCTCGAATATTCGTTACTATTTACTACTTCAACACCAAATACTGAGCATTGCCACGCATCATGCTCAATTAAACAAATAAAACTAAAATAAACTGGTCACTGCTAGATGAGAAGATGGAAGCAATAACCTCCGCCATGTGCTAGCTTAATCATTAAGCTGCAAATCTAATTTCGTTAGTCTCACTTCTTGCAAGCGGCCAAACTTCATTTTGCAACAAAATTTTGTGATTATGCTAATGCTGAAGGTTGAGACAGCTTTGCATGAATAGAGGCGTTCAGTGGAAATCAGGAATCAACAACAAACCCTTAGCGTATATACTCATTAGTGAGTTAGTATCTAAAAACGCAGATACAGATTCAGATACAGATACAGATTCAGGTACAGATTCAGATACAGATTCAGATACAGATTCAGATAAAGATTCAGATACAGATTCAGATACAGATTCAGGTACAGATTCAGATACAGATTCAGATACAGATACAGATACAGATTCAGATACAGATTCAGATACAGATTCAGGTACAGATTCAGATACAGATTCAGATACAGATTCAGATACAGATACAGATTCAGATACAGATAATAACCAACAAGTTCACTTGTGGCAGCAGCACTCTACCTGCATTAACAAATGGAAAATTTTGATGTGGCACTCTAAGGTATGTTAAACTCATACGAAACCACATCTGTAATAATTTTGCACTAAACAATGAGAGAGTTTTTGGATACATTTTAATCTTTACATAAAAAATATGCAGACACATCAATACACAAACACGTGGTGGTTTGCAACTCAGGCTTTGAACCATTCGAAATCTTCTTCCAAAATAAGTTTATTTGAGAGTTACTATAGCAGATATCGTTTCCAAAGTATATGGTCATTTGACCTGCAATGAGTATCAAAAACGTTAACTGAACTTATCTAACAATGGCTTAGGATACCCGAAGGTCACAATAATAGACATCGAAAAGAAAAACCTACCAAGAATAGCAGCCAAATGAAGAGGAGTTCTTTGCATATGATCTTGCTCAGATAACAAGCAATCTTCGCGTGATGTCAGATATCGAATGAGTTTCCTGTTGTCAACAGCAACCATCAAATGTAATGCAGTTCGGCCTTCACTATCTTTTGAGTTCAAAATAAGCATAACACGTTCGTAATCCTGGAGGTAAAAAATAATTACAAATAATTGCCAAGAACAAAACAAACCAAACGCTCAAGCATGAATAATCGTTGAATATGACTGTTGAACACAAAGGAAGTGGTCTTCAGTGACATCAAAAATCTTGTTGATACAAATTCAAAACAAAAGATTTGCTTATCATCGTTAAATCAACATTTTTGCATTGACAAGCACAACCAAAACTGCAGCTATATATGCTGTATTTCTACCGTTGAAACTTTCAGAGATCTTCAATATTTTTCAAAAGTACACCTTATTTTTATATTTCAACTGATCTGAGAATATATGATGTCATCAAATTTCTAAGTAAGAAATCAAGAGAGTTAAGCCTAAAGAGGAAGATACTCGAGAACATTTCTGCAAAGCATGCGCATTAGGCCAAAACACCGCTTTTTGTCTTAATGCACATACTTCGTAGAAATGCTCTCCAGCATTTTCCGCTCGAGCGGCAAAATGTAGAGCGGCAAAATGCAGCTCCGTGGAAATAAGGCTTCATGCTAGACTTTTGCTTGCTACCATAATGTAGACATTTCTAAACTATGGTTTTGTTGAAAATATTTCTTTGATTGTTCAAAGAGTTTACAAAGTAAACTAGTTTAAACCTTTTAAATTTTTCTTGAATTCTTGAAAACACACAAAAATCCGTCCATTTCTAAGACAATGAAGATTTCTGAAAAGTCCGACGGTAAAAGAACTTCTGTTTCCATCAATTCAATTCAAAGAAATACGTCAAGGAGTTTTACCAAAACCTTGTTGAAGATTTGGAATATATACTAAAGACATGTGCTTACCAGAAGCTTACTGACAATCGTGGTGTCTTTATTTGACTTGGCCCAATGCAAAACTGTCTTTTTATCGTTGTCTTGACAATCTGGACTGGCTTTTGCATGAAGTAGCATCTTAGTGTGTTCCACACGTTCATAAGCGACGCTGAAATGCAGTGGTGTCATCTGAAAGAAGAATAGGGGATGGTTGACTTGCAAATATGAGGATAATACATAAAATAAAATGTAACATACAAAGTTCATGAGTCCGTGTCATCCTGAGGAGGGGATCATTAATTCTTACTAGGGAGCAGATGGAAGACATTTTCAAATACTGTATTTCATCCCAAGATATCGTAAAAACTTTACTAAACAGTCATAAGGATTTCCATCGTCATGGCTGCTAGGGGGTGGGTTATTGAACGGCATTATACTTAAAACTGAAGAGCTGATGTGTTATTCCCCAACAGCTAGGTTTTCCATCAGAAATTAACAAGATCTACCTCAAATTACTTTCATAGCCCTTCCTCAAAGTTGCTTTACTTTCTGACTAACTGGTAATAATAATAGACCTTTTAGCTATTCAGCAAAACAGCCAGGATCGAGCGTTATTTTTATACATTTTTATACACGAGATTCGATCGAGTGGCGTTAGAGCTTCTATCACTATTGTGCACATTCGAAAATTCTACAAAATGTAGCAAAGTATCGTTCGATTGAGATTCTTTTTCAGAATAGCTAAAAGGTCTATTACTGCAAGAAAATCTGGATGAAAGGGGGCGAACATTAGACGGTGGGCAGCTCCTAAAGACTTTCATACAATACATTTATTGGCCTTTACAGGTACATAGTAGAAGGACTAACTAAGAGGTGAAAAAATAAATAATTTCTGCCCGTAGACCTTCATTTCATTGTCTCATAGTACATAACAATGTCAATACTTAAGAATCATAAACAAATTACCCCAGTGCCATCACGACAGTCAACGTCACTATCTTTGAGCAGCCTTGACATAACCTGAAAAAAATTTGAAGTCATTTCAGATCTTGAAGCGGCTTACCTTTTGAAGTTCTTCAAGATTTCAAAACAAAAGTCTTAACAAAAGTCTTCAAGTAGTATGGGAAAGATGCCAGAATCAGTCAGCGGTAAATCTAGATTAAGGGGACTAACCAGTACCACGGCTCTTACAAATTCTCACATTTCATCAAATAAATTAAAGATATCAAAGATTTATGGTGATCGCCTCAAGTAAAAATAAAAGCAAAAAACATCTTGATTTCAAAATCATTTCTAGATTCCAATGACAAATCATCAGAACAAGATGCATAGTCCGTCTAAAGAAAAGGATAATAGCTCTTCTCATACTGGGTCCCTTGCAGGAACGCTACCGCACACATTGAGTCCCTCTCCCTTGTTTCCCCGTGCTCTTTGCCTTGGACGACGGGGCTTCCGTCAACAAAGACTCATAATATTACTCTGCAAAATCTGACCCTATTTAGGCCCAAACTCTGAGCTTCCAAGGGCACTAATCAGATTGAGAGATTTTTGAATTACTATGGTGTTGCAGAAAAAATGAGATAGAATTTTCGATTCGATTGAAGAGCTGATGACATTCTGATGAGATTCAAGAATTAAGTCTATGATTTGAGGTACGAGGCAGTGATTTCAATATAGTTAGACTGATGAAGGCAGAAAATAGGGTCAGCTTTCTCAATGTTTCATTGAATCCATGTTGAAAAAGGTTTACCGCAGGGATACAAGGGAGTCATCGTCATAAGTCTACAACTTCAGAAGGTCCAGGAATCCATTTTGGCCTGAGCAGGAGATATGGTGCGAGTGGGCTGAGCAGGACATATAGTGCGCGTGGTGAGGGGGATGGGAGGTTTTTAAGATAAGTTTGGTGCTTATATATAACGAAAGAAGAGGGGTAAATCTAAAGTTCTGTCTCGCGGATTTTCTTTATTTGATTCAGGAGCTGAGGAGTAACTGTTAGCATTTGAGCGTTAAATATGCAAGAATTGTAATGCTCTCAGCTCGGCTTCTGAATCGCTTAAACAAAATCCACGGCAGTGAACTTCAGATTAACCCTTCTTATTTCGTAATAAGCACACAACTTCGATCAATAACCATCCTTCACTCGCACCAAGCGAGAGTTTGCCTTATTGGTTTCAGGACAACTTTGCGGCGATGTTTGTTTTAAATTACTGGTTGAGAGGACTTCCTTTGTTTGCAGTCGCTAAAACACTTTGAATTGAGGTGTGAAATAAAGTAACTGATGCTATTGTATTACAAAATCTGCCCTTGTTAAACAGATAGACAATTTATTTCATACCTTGATATTATCATGACTCAGTGAAAGGTGCAGCGGAGTCCTAGAAAAAGACAATATTTTTAATTATACAAGATAGGTAGAAATCTGTCCTTACAAAAAGCTTAGCCAATACGATATCCTATTTGAGCTAACCCTTTCTCAACGGGAGTTTTGAAGCGGTGGGGTGGATTCCACCTTCCTCTTTGTCTTCGCTGTTACAGTGTATCTTAAATTTGTATTTCTTATATGCGGGACACTACTGCATTTTCTGGGCATTGTAAGTACAGGGAAATTGGGTTTATGAAAATTTTCTCACTTAGACACACTAAAAATAACCCTAGCCTAACCCTAACTCTAACCCCATCCTGGATTTTTGAATCATCATTAAAAATGTTGAAGATAATCCTACCTTCCTTCTTTATCTTGAGATCCTTGCTGTGCACCTTTATCAAGCAAGAGTTTAACAAACTTTTGATTTCCCTGCAGATAAAATGACTCATTTACATATCATTGAATTTAAGAATACCTGTCCTCAGAAGTTGAGATGCTACGAGAATGATTATTTTGATTTCAATGCTAGTTGGTAAATTAGTCTCAACTTCTGCTTCTCGTACAAGCGATCGGAGTTCAATTCCTTGCCAACAGGGACGTATAATGACGCTCACTTCAAGAGAAACAGGCCTTTTTGTAAATTTTGACATCTTGCATGAAGCGTTTCATGCAAAAAATTTAGAATCAACGATGAATCAGCAAATGTCAGCCTTTACTCTTACAAATAATATCGCAGTTGAAGTATAGTTTTAATGACAGTCGATTACCATATGTGAGGTTATTGAAAATAAGTCAAAACTAACAAAAACTATCTACGTGCCATCAATTGAATAGGACAACTTGCATGACTCAATTGGTTACCTTTGGACGGGCATCAAATTAAAGATAATGGCTTGAGGCAATTCTTTAAGGATTGAATTTCTTACATAAGTTAAAAGAAAGAGATTTTTGAGTTGAAAAGTCACTTAATTTGCAGAGCTATCACCAGAGTTTGAGAATAGGCAAGTGGAAATACAGTATTTGCTCCAACACAATACTTGGTTATAATAGCTCTTTTTTCAACTATCTGCTGGTGCTAGAATGGTGCTTAAGAATTGCAACATTGTTCTAAAATGAAGAAGTTTTGTGAAAAGACGTTTATCAACAATGATTTATCTCTCATGTCATATGGCAAAGAGCTACACATTTCATGAAAACATTATGACACATCCTTGAAAGTAACAACAAAATTCATGAGGCGCTAAAGCAATTATACAGTAAATGTCATACCTGATAGGCAGCCCAGTGCAAAGCTGTTCTTTCATCAACATCCGTCTGATTGATCTAAAGTGATAACATAAAGATGTTTAAAACTGATTTCAGTATGTTAGAGATCGAACTTCGTATATCTAGCACCATCACCATAAGTCCTTTTATAAAAGTTTGAACTGTTCAATATAAAGCAAAATAAAATGATAGAACAATCTCTTGAAATATTTACTCAATTTTGGCTTATCTGCAACTTTTGTAGAAACCACTCTTTAACTTTACAATACCATAAATAAATAACGAACTGTTTGTTTGTTTGTTTTCAATTTGTTTTGAGTGGGCTTGTTAGCATTTCTAGCTACTGAAAGCTAATTTTGGCGTACTATGCATGCTGCATCCAGGTATGGGACCCCTAGTTTAGCATCCCTGCCGAAGGATGATGTGAGTTGTGAGGTCAGGCCTCTGAAATCACCCATCTGGAGTTTGACCTCCCTTGACCAAGCTTAACTTCAGTCACCTGATGAAGACTGTACAAGTCACTTGGCAAATTGTCAGACTAATTCCAACATGGTCTCAAACTCCAAATTGAAAACGATCTAATGTAACTGTATAAAAAGTGAAATGATTGAGATCACAGCTCCTCCACCATTGCTTCCAGAATGCTGCAAAACATCTTTGGAACAACTCCTACAACAAGCATGAATGTTTTAAAAACAAGGATTCAGTTTTGCATAAGAAAATGCGATGTAACAGCCTCAAGATAGATTAGCGATTTTCAACACAGGTGACCATAATGCTTGCATTCCCTGTTTACTTTGATTGGATTGTGTGCACTCAGAGGCATAATTTTTGTTCAAAAAGGTGAATTGCACTGTCATTTCAGAAACCTGAATCATCTATTTTACAAATTTGATCTAGCTACACATGATCTTTACTGTATGAGAGGCACACTCCCCATCCAAACAAGCAATAAATGAAATTGTCACTTACATCAGCACCAGCTTTTATAAGTGCCTCTGCACATTCATAACGATCCCCAAGAATGCTGTATATCTATGACCCAACAAGAAGACATAAATCAAACTAAGTGACTGTAATTCTCAAACCAGTTACAAGGTTTCGGTCCTTTGGGAGCGATTGATCGTGCCCCCGGTAATAAAATATTTCCCTTGAAGAGAGCGATGTCCCATTTGGGAGCTCACGCTGGAAAACTTTGTAGACAAATGATTTTTGTTTCAAGACAGACCTTGTAACCCTCTGATGCTGATTTTATTCGTTGGATTCAGCTGAGTTACCTTGTTTGCTCATTCGACTAGAGTTTAACCAGCCTCATTTTTAGGCCATTTTTGTTCATTGATTTGTGTCTGTCTGTGTCTCACTCACTTTGTTTGGGAAGTATGACACATACTTTTAGTTCCGTTTGATATTTCTTTCGCACACCCCACACATTTCACGCGAGTTTTTGGTCGAGCGCCTCATTTTCTGAATGTGAAAGCCCTGTAAAATGGTACCAACATCACAAAATGAATATTGATCCAGGGATGAGCAAGAACTTGCAAAGAAAATATTGACTCAAAAGATAACCTTGAATGCGCAAAATTCAGATGAATTGATTCTATACTGCAACAGTTTTCAGACTTTATTCACAGAATTTCAAGACAACTTCAGAGAAGTTTCAGACAACAACCAACATGATTGTAATTTGCAAAGAAAAAACCACAGAATTTGAATCTTTCAAATAGAATAGCAACTCACCAGAGGAGTTCTGCCAATCTTGTCTCCTTTGTCTATGTCATCCTTGTCTGTGAAAAGGAGAAGTCAAAATCAACATCACGTAGAAAAGTTATGAAAAGAAAAGGTCTTGCATTAACCACTTTGGCTGAGTCAACAGTTTGCCAAAAATCCCACCCGCCCCCCCTCCATTAGCACCCATTATGGAACATGAGGAGGTGAAAAATACACTTAGTTATACTAACGTTCTTTCAACAATGCTGCCATCTTTGACTTGTTTCCCATGATGGCAGCCACATGCAGTGGGGACAAATTGGCTGAAAAAGAAAATTGACATCAAATGTTGTATTAATACCCAAAGAGATGTTTTAATGAAAAGTCATGTTTTGCATATTTGGTGTGCACAAAGACCTTCAACACTACTTTTTTTTTTATATCAATTTAAAAAATTACAATATATGCTACATTCTACTATGCTCTAACTACTGTACAACACTACAAGGACGATACCATGAGGAGCAAAAGACAATGTCTACCCCATGGCCAACACATAGAGATATAAAAATACACATAAAAAATGGTACATACGATACGATACTGATAAATACTGGAATCTGTTTCACATTGGTTGCCAGGCCAGCGACGGAGGCGCCTGATGCCAAACAATAGAAACCCCGGTTGAGAGAACAACCAACAACAGCAACAGTTGCTGCTGTTCCTGACTCCCTCCAGAGTCCCCACTGCCCAAGACATTGCGCCTTAAGTTGATCAGGGTTTATGGAATGCAATAGTGAAGATATTAAATGTTTGAAATTTTGTGTAGATGGCCTTACATCCAATGTGAAACAGACTTAAAGAACGGGAAAAACGAATAAAGGAGAAAAAGAGACTTTGCGATCGGGGGGGGGGGTGTAGCAGCTGCTTCAAACAATTTCAATTGAACCGGCCTGTGTTGTGAATGAAATTGAGGGTTAATTTGAGTACGTTTTTATTAACATCAATAGAAAGGTCTTTATCACCATACAACAAAATTTCGACCAGCGCGTTATTTGGAAGGCTGTTTATTCGAACATAAGCTCATTTGAAGTCTTGAAATTTAATTAGTGGAAAATTGTTCCTGTTTGCAGAAAGAATGAATTCTTAAAGCAAGTGGATCATACTTTCCAATGCCTATATCAATGTAAGATTTCTAATGATTTATATAAACTAACAAATGATACTACTAAAGAATTACCTCCATCCTCTGGACTGATAACCTTTGATTCCTCTCCTTTCTCTTCCTGCATATAAAAACAGCTCAAGTATTGTGCTGATTTGGAGGTTCAGGTCCATTGGGATACAAAATAGTTAAGCTTTACTTTCTGAAAGTATTTTGCTGAAAGCAATGTTATGAACACAAACCAACTATCAGCTTGTAGCAGAAGGGCTCACCTATCTCTTGAGACATTGCTTAGTCAGTTTAACATTACTACTGTCTGAAAAAACAGTTCAAAAATATGGTGAGATCTTCGCTTCTCTGACTGTTTTCACCATTTCCACTACTAAATGTTAGGGTAACGTGGAAAAAACAAAATTCCAAATTTGCTTTGGAGCATGAGCTTTGAATAAGGTACTAAAGTCATTCATCCTGCAAACAACGAATTCCCCCAGATGACTTGAAATCCACCATAACATAGACTTTCCACACAATGTTGACAGGAAAAGGATGGTGATGATTCCACTCCCAATCGGAAATGTAAGATTGAAAATCTTCCTTCCATCTGGTTTTTCAGATGATAGTCATAGCTGAAAGTGACATGCCGTATCTCAGAAGGTAGCAAGGCCATTCAACTTAACAGTGATACATAGCATTTCTGAATAACTGCTGTTGTCAGTGAATTAGTTATGATCTAGCTTGTGAAGATCTATTTTGGGTCAGCCAGTACATTTAGCATAAGATAAATGACCATCTCTTCATTGAAACACTTAAGTTTCCTCTTCATTGAAATACTGAAGTGTCAAATCAGATTGATACAAAACTTCAGATTTTAATTTTTGCCATACGTCTACCTACTGTATTATAAAGCAAATCAGGTAAAAACAATACGCTCCTTGATGAGGTTTCTTTGTTTCTCTTTACTAGTTCCATAGTTCTGCAGTCCAAATTTTTGAATGAAGACATGGAAGAACGGATGTTGCCTTTCCTCCCCTTCCCTTATTCTTTCATATGAAACACTGCAGAGTATAGCACAAAAACACTACAGCATAAAAATCACGTGATTTTCAACAAGACAAGATGATCATCAAACAGTCAAATGGACAGTATTTACTATACAAAATATTTCGAATATTATTACAAAAAATACAGCATTAACTAAAAACCAAAAAATATTTACCTCTACTCTGTTTAATGCTGTCCGTGGCATTTCTGCAAAAAAACATGCAAGCAGATTAATAATGACTTTACCATCAGCTTTTCATAAGAATCATAACTGCTTTATCTCTAATATTTTGTACAAATTTCTAATCCTACCCACCAGGTAAACAAGGTTAAAAACATTCAAAGCCATGATTTTGCTAAAAATTGCTGAATCTGAAAACAAATTGATTAGGAGACCCATAAAAATAGATTCTTTCATGGAGAGCATCCAATGATAATTTTCACATGGCCCCATCTCCTTGCCCCCAAAACATCCAATTGAAAATTGATGTCATCTTTCTGGTCACATATTTCATATCATACTGCTGTTTTGGTGCTCCTAAAATTGGCCTGGCGCATATATCGGTAATTATGAAGTTGTCAGCAACAATGTTCCAAGATCAGCCCCAATGGAAAGAAAGGGCTGTGTGTCGTACATATCCAGCGCACAGAGCACTTACTTTCCATTGTTTTATTGGCGCACTGTCCGGTGCAATGTCCGGTGCACAAAAATTTAACTTTCCATACTGGAAGATCAGAAACAACACAACAAAAATGGACCAGATTCTTTCATTATAATTATGCAGCCAAAATTCTTACGTGCTAACAAAATATCCAGCAAGCAAAAGTCGTAGAATACTGTTTTTTGCCAAAAATTTGTTCAAAGTTTTTTCTACAAACTTGCAAACACATATTTACCAATTAATCATTTTATTACAGAGTCTCCTCTTTAAGTCATTTTGGTGGTAAGATTTTACCTTCCCAGTTATGGGGTGGACCAAATCTAAAATGCTCGAAAATTCATTATTTTGCAGTGTAAGAAAAGATAGGTATGCCTAAGGCCTATACTTTTTTAGGCCCCCCAAAACGGAGTCAGACAGTCTCTTATCCTCAATACAAAACCTTGCACCACATGAGAAAAGTAGCTTGCATGTAAATCAATCATCTTATGAGCAAAAGACAGCATGATCACTGATACAAACCTCAAATCAATTCCTTTAATTTCGATTCATTTCATCTTCACTTCGCAGACGTCTTCATTTTGTTGCGAAGGTATCCATTGTAACAACAACAACCGGATTTGAACTCCTCCGCATTTCACATCTCGCTGTTCCGTAAAACGGACCAGGACCCTAGGATACTTGGATAACAAGGATCTCCTCAGCATGCCAAATATAGACCCTGGTTCTTTGTCGAGATAATTTGGTATCACATCAATTAATTTTCTAATGAGGCTTTACTAATTGATTTAAAATAGGTTCTTTAAAATTGGGGTTCTCTTTCTTCGATAGTTTTCCTACTGAGAGAAGAGGTCCCTGCCAAAAAGTCCTCTGCATAAAAAACCAAAAATTGTTTCTATTATCTTCCCCTTGTTATTTGTCATCTTGTGCAATTCGTCATTGCAATTTGATTAATTTTTGTCATTTTCATAAAGGATGCACGCAGTGGAGTTTCAAACTTATACTGAAAATAAAACACAATTTCAGCAAGCAATCATGCCTTTCCTTGCATTGCATTGGCATGCCACTTCAAACACTGTCATGGCTTGCTTTATCTGCAGCTAAGCTTTCCCTTGCCTCGCGAGTATGAAGAGCGACGCTGCCACTGCTCCATATGATCAAGCGCATTCAACACATCAACTGTGTAGGTTTGAAGGATATTTCAGAAAATTCAGTTCGCTACTTTATGATATCAACCAAATTACATACTTCATGGACGACGTTTAATACAGACGACAATATTTCGTCTTTCCATTTCTTGCTCTTCGTAAATCCTCTTTCGAATCATCTCAGCTCCAAGCAGCCAGAACTACCAACTAATTGAACTACAGAGCAATTCTAAATTTCTTTAGATGGAGATACCTTTGAATAATTCTATACTAGGACCACGAAACGCCTGCAGATCATTAACCAAGAAAAGATATCAAAATATTTAAACTACTTTTACACATTAGAGAAGTTCCTTTCTCTCTTCAGTGTGCATACCCTGCAAGTCAAGTCTGGAAGTTGAAAATTGTGTTCTCGAGTTGAACTGACTTGTAAGTGAAACTGTTTTGTTTCAGAGTTATACAAATATTTACAAACAAGGAATGCTATTGAAGATGAAGTTTAGAGATCGTTCAGCCTTTGATGTTTTCACCACTGTAATGAACTTGACTTACCTTCAAAAAGAAAATATCAACTTAGCAAATTTAAAGGGATCATCAAATTTGTTTAAAACCAGAGCAAAGTCAGGGGTGGCGCCAGGGGAGGGCTAGGGGGCTACAGCCCCCTCGTCGGAGGCTTCTAGCCCCCCCGTCGGAGGAAATTTTGGGTTCCCGTCGGAGGAAATTTGGCAAAATTACGCACGAAAACACCATTTTTCAGTCATCGTAGCCCCCCTGTCGGAAGCTCCAGCCCCTCTGTCGTAAAAATTTCTGGCGCCACCCCTGAGCAAAGTTTTCACGACATCTCCTATCACTTTTTAGAGCCTTTTCAACGACAGTATTCGTAATCTTCGAACAGCAGGAGCGACATTAATACATTAAGTTTTCAGGAGCAGTTAGTTTTTCTAATATAAATCAGTGCTGCTTTAGTTTGATCGTTGAGAATTTCACGAGCCCTTATCTTTTACAAAGTCTTCTTTCCTCAGCCAATAGTTTTTGTATCAAAATTTGACCAATAGTAGACCTTTTAGCTATCTTGAGAAAGAATTGGTCTCTCCTACCTAGGACCTAAAATGTGGAAGAATCTACACTCTGACAAAGGTCAGCTAACAGCATAAACAGTTTCAAAAACAAATCAAGGACAATTTTTTAAAGAGCTCCAAAATCAAGAAGACAACGCTTATGAATATTACTGAAATTCCAAAATCGCAAATAAAACAGGATTCCACCATTACTTTCTAAACCGTTTGTATGTTTCCTATTTGTTTTGAGTGGGCTTGTGAAAGCTAATTTAGGCCCACTGTACATGCCGCATCCAGGCATGGGGCCCCTAGTTTAACATCCCTTCCGAAGGACGACGATGCGAGTTGTGAGGTCAGACCTCCAAGGTCACCCATCCAAAGTTTGACCTCATTCGATCGAGCTTAACTTCAGTCACCTGACGAAGACTGTACAAGCCACTCGGCCACTAGCCCCTTAACTCGGCCAATCACCCCAATATTGATATAGAATGAACATTTTTTACACCTTTCTTTCAAGAAAATTTTCTTTCAACGACACCTCTGCAGGGACTATTATGGAAACAAGGTCACACTGACCTTTAATGTTATCCCTGTCATTTTTTGTTTACATGCTAGATTTTTATATCAGATCTTAGTTTGTTTTTCTTTTTATCATTTTTGTACACAATATGTAATTAGCCTTCCGTTTATTTTCCAGTAAATTTTGTAGCATGCGAAATTTTAATTTAAATGGCAATATCATATATATGTACACAAACATACATATAATTTTAATCGAACGAAGTCATGATACATCTTAAAGAATTTTCGAATCTGCATAATAGTGATGGAATCTCTAACGACATCCCATCGAGCCGCATGTAAAAAAACGTAGTTTTGTAAAATAGCTAACAGGTCCATTCCTTGAGTAACGTAAATCCATTTGATTTAAAATTTCAAAGCTACAAACCTCCTGATTGGGATTTCTGTTTTTGTGATTCAATGTAACGATCTTTTTCCATTCTTGCAATGAATTTCTGGAACAATTTTATGCTATCCTTTAGCGATGTTTTCTCGTAAGCTGCCAAGAGGAAAGTTGATATCAGTTACGGTTAAAGGGTTTAACGTCAATGATTTTTCATTTCGTCTTCTTTTGGATCATGCTTGGAGACTTGGACTCGGCTATAAGAGTGTACCGGGTGAGTCAAAATACAGTCCTTGCTTGAAATACCAGTGACCTCTGGATATCAAGGCTAAGATATTTGCAAGGACGTACCACGTGAGTTAAAAACAAGTTGACGCGCTTGGCGGGCAATGGAATTCAACTGAACAGGAATTCAACTGTAACTGATAGAAGATTCAAGAGAAATTCAACACAGTTTACTGGCAGGTATGATTAAATCTTAGTACATTTGCATGTATTACTGAATCGTGCATGAAGTACAGAATCATTCTCCGCAACCAGCGGTCTGTCTGAAAGCGAAACATGAAACATTGCTTTGATATGTACAAAATTAACGTCGTATTGAAGACTGAGACAAATTTATGTCCTTGAATAATACAATATTTCTTATAATTCAATAAAAAATTTTACAAAGATGAATTACGTTAGACACTACTCAGGAAATGCGAGATAATACCAAAAGGGGAAAAAGGTCATGACTACCCCGAGGTCATTATATAAAGAGCACACAACAAACTAAGTTACAATTAAATAGAATACTACAAAAAGCTACACATTATATATAAATATGACACACCACCAAAAACTAAAAGGAACTACTTTAGTAGTCTAGCATTAGATGACAGGACAGGGTTGCAACAGCTAGAAATAATGTAGTGAACAAAACTCTAGGATGTTTGGTCGTGAATATATAGTGAATACTATATATTCTATATATAGTGAATAATACTATATATACTATAATACTATATATTATATGTTATATCATATTATATTATATTATATATTATATATATTATATATATAATACTATATACATAGAATACTATATATATTCTATATATAGTGAAAAATACAATATATATTATAATACTATATATTATATATTGTATTATATTATATCATATTATATTATATTATATTATATTATATTATATATATATATATATATATATATATATATATATATATATATATATATATATATATATATATATATATATATAATACTATATACATAGAATACTATATATTCTATATATATTACTATATATAGTGAATATATAGTAAATACCAATACTAGTTATCACTAATATCACTACTTATAGTGAATATCAATAATACTAATACTAGTTACTAATAATATTACTCAGTTAATATTCATGCAATTACAATAATACAATAATTTTACCACAGAGAATAAAACCTGGAAATTTAAACACTAACCAAGATTTTAGGATCAAAACGTTTGTTTTTAACAGTTTTTGTTTTTATTTGTCATTTTCTGTTATTTTTGATGCTGGTTCAATTTTATTAACACAGAGAATATTAACACAATTCAGCCAACCAACCTGGGATATCATCTTTCTGCGTCTGTGTCTGATCAACTTCCATTTCATCGCTGGTTGCCGGGCTTTTGTTTTTCTTATCATACGCATCAATTTCATCACAGAGCGTGCTGCAATATGACAGGTGAAATCTAAATGTCTAAAAATTTATTTAAAAATGAAAAAGAGCATGTTGTCACTGTGGACAATTGTGAGCAAAGAGATAAATCGCCTCTCCAATGAAGCTGCACCCTTGCTTCGAAAATCATTCCATGATGTTTTTCGTCTTCCGAAACCAGCTTTTCCCCTTGGCCTTTACAATACATAACGACCAGTGATGTAGGGTACTTCACTGACTTTGCGGCCAGAACAGTCAAGGGTACAAGGTTCAAATCCCTTCAACAGCTCACGAGCGTGATTCGAATGGGTCCTAGACTCGATAAGGTCTTCTACACCCTGCAATCAAGCCTTATATGACAATGATAGCAGCCAAAATATAAATCTTAATCTGACATAAAAATATTCATTTTTGATGCTTCAAAGTAGATGCAGGAATACCTGATAGTTGGGACAGTGAATGGATCAAACTCGTCGAGTTTTTGTAGGTCTATTGGAATGCAAACTCTGCCTATGAGGAAAAAAATTAAGAATTGAAATTAAGAATAAATAGCTACCTTTTAAAATTTCCCTTACTTAATGTGCACCCCGGGTGGGGGAGGGGGGTAGCTAGAGTTCCCCATGGTACGTGGTTGTGCCACTATTTAGGGTTCCTTTATATGATAGAGTCCGGATTCATGGGAATAGATTTTAGCAATTTTTCACATTTTGACGATTAATGGGTATGGTTTATAGTAACAATTAATTTGTTGGATACCTTTCTCGACATTTTCGGATTCATGGGTAAGATTTTCAAAAAAATTTCCGAATTTATGGGTAGTACTTATACGATTTGAATGGCAAAAGCCCGTATCTTGGAAACTCAAGTGACCCCCCTCCCCGGGATTTGCACCAAAACAATAATTTCACTTGATCGGAGAGACGATAAAGTATTTTGTGCTTCTCCTCTCGTTTTTGTAAGCACGGAAATAGAGGTGAGCTCGACTTCAAGCAAATCTTATGGTTGCGAAATGTCCGAGAATAGACCAAAACACTTGGTCAAAGCATTTAAATTCCCCTCGCAGAGAACAGTAAATAAAGTACCCAAATTCACGGATGGGATACATCACCTGCACATCTATTACCATGAGATAGAAATCTCCAGTATTTTTGTGAAAATCCATAGTCTTGCGAACTTTACGGGGTGAGTGGCCGAGTGGCTTATACAGTCTTCGTCAGGTGACTGAAGTTAAGCTTGGCCGAGTGAGGTCAGATTTCGGATGGGTGACCAATGAGGCCTGACCTCGCAACTCACCTCGCCGTCCTTCGGAAGGGACGTTAAACTAGGGGTCCCGTGCCTGGATGCGGCATGCACAGTGGGCCTAAATTAGCCTTCAGTAGCTAGAAATCCTTACAAGCCCACTCAAAACAAATTGAAAACAAACAAACTTCAGAGAAAGGTGGCATGC
The DNA here is from genome assembly GCA_964019985.1 of Aurelia sp. 4 Dawson et al 2005. NCBI lineage: Eukaryota > Metazoa > Cnidaria > Scyphozoa > Semaeostomeae > Ulmaridae > Aurelia > Aurelia sp. 4 Dawson et al 2005. Next base: position 20,503,557 of record OZ026501.1, on the reverse strand, counting down.
TCTTGCACATTGTCCTGTGTGAGGAGATTCATTATGATTTGATCAAATATCTTAGGCCCTTTTCAGGCATTTGGCAACCAAAATATTTTCGTAAAGTAGAATTTACATGTACTTTTAATGTTCGTTGGCTTTATCTAAAGTTTAAATCAATCAATCTGCAAGGTACTCTTGATCTTACTGCCTTGAATGTTCAAACCGGGAACTGTTTCCTCGCTCACTCAATATAAAAACACTCGAGAATACTTTCTTCGTCATCTGGGTCCAGAAAGTATCACGAAAAACGATCCGCAACAAAACATACCTGTTTTGGGATGAACACAAAAAGGACTTTTCAGCAAATGATTTAATCCTTTACTGACATTGATATCAAGTCTTGGATAAACATATTGACACATGATTTCTTCGGCCAAATTCTTGCCTTGGAATGCCTGAAAGTAAAGTTACAGTAGACAGAAGAAAACAAAACAGTGATGCCACTATGTTTGAGTTGTACCAAAAGCACAGCACACTGATCAATCTTGAAAAAGGTGGGTGCAAAGTCTATCACATTTTTCTTTGAATTGAAATGCTCGAAAGAAATCTGCCGTGGCAATTTTTTTATATTTTAATTGTTTTCAAAACAGAGGCATTTATCAATTTTGAGCAGAGGCTACGATGTCGTCCAATTTCTAAATCCAAAAGCAGAAGAGCCACAGATTTCTGCTTTCCACCATATTGTAGACTTGCATAAACTATGATTTTCCTAAAGACTGTATCCATTTCCTAGATTTACAATGATTTTAATTTTTTCCAAATTTTCTATCAATTTTCACCTAATAATCAAAATTAAAAGAAATTAAAAGGAGTGTTATTAATAATAATAATAATAATAATAATAATAATAATAATAATAATAATAATAATAATAATAATAATAATAATAATAATAATAATAATAATAATAATAATAATAATAATAATAATAATAATGGATATTTAACAGATCCAAATACATATGGCTTTTCACTGTTAAAGTTACAGTTACAATTATTAAGAGATTTATCACATGACTTGAAATGGGTGTAAGCAAACCTTTGTCCGATTTTGTCTATTGTGAAGAATCTTAGCAATGGGGTACAGAAATTTGAAAAGCTGCTCTTATGGTATATGAGAAAGATCCATCTCCAATTTTCAAGTTTCCCGACTGACATATCATGCTTTGAAGCATAGAGCTCACGCAATTTGCTGTAAATCTGCTATTGGAATTTTTTGGTATCTTGGTTAGTTTCAAAATGGCGGCATTCATTAATTTTGAGGTTGTGACGTCATCAAATTTCTAAATCCTGAACCAGAAGAGCTACAGATTCATAAACAATGATTTTCTTGAAAATTTCATCAATTTAGGATTTACGATGATTTCAATTTTTTCAAAACTTGCGATTAGTTTTTACAAAAATAATGAAAATGCCGCCATTTTGAAACAAATCAAGATATCACAAAATTGCCATGGTAGATTTACAGCAAAATTACCCACAGTTCAAATCAAGTCATTCAATTCACAAAAAAATATGATACAATTTCACACCAACCTGTTCAAATAATTGAAAGATTTGAGCCCCATCCTTAAAAACATATGCTAAATACGATGGACCGACGGCATGATGCCTTGTATTTGTTCAATGTGTTTGATCTGATCTTTTCAGTTTCACTCAGACAGCTTGAAGCCATAACCATCATTGAATTCAATGCAGAAAACTGAGATTCATGTAATCAGTCTAAATACGAGGCTCGTTACGGAAAGATTTATTGGCGTTTTGAAACAAAACATGGCATACCATTCGTAAATCAAAACAGCACTTGTTTTCTAACTTTCTTCCTAGCACCTGAAGGTAGTTTGAAGACTCTAAGAAGCTAAGCTTATCGAAGCAGTATCCTGGTCCTTCTTCTCGATGTGACCACATCTCGTGGTTCCTTGAGCCTGGGATTACAGCGAGTTGGCCACTCTCCTCACTCTGCGTGGCAGGTTCGGCAGGGCGGGTACTCGAACAATCAACCTGCAAATTGGCAGTCAATCTGCTCTTGTTTTCTTCGCTACTGACTAGTATTTGCGTTGAAAACAAATCAAGAGGAACACAATGTGCTGGCACTCCATCAATCTATGCTTTTTGGATGAAATTGAACTCGAATCAAATAAAATATGAAGTTATCCACAAAAGCACAGTAGTATGATAAGTTATCCGCTAAAAACACTAAAAGGCTTTAAAAACCTAACTGTTGTACCATCCACAAAAACACATACCTTTCGTTGGGGAGCTACATTGGATCTCTCAAAAACATTTCTCGACTCACCCTTGAGTTATTTATCTCCTTGCATAATTCTTTCCATTTCTGTCTGCCAGTGACGTCTGAGGAATGTTCGGACCACAGTTTGTTCATTTTATCCCGAATACCTTAACAATTTGTTAAGAATAGTTGATTTATGAAATAGACTAATGAAAATGGCAACGGAGACAAAATAGATACAACACATCTTGACTTCTTTCTTTAATTAATATTTACTTGTAAATTGGTTTAAATCTAGTTTTATGATGAGCCTTTTTCAGAATGTTGGGGAGTTAACGAAACCACGATAAGAAGAGCATAGGCGACAATTGTCTAAGCATGTGCCGACCGTTGGGGATGTCTGTTTGGAAAGTGGGCTTGCCTCGTTTCGGAGTGGCGGGAAAATCTTGAAGCTGACGCCATTTTCTGCGAGAAGGCATTTGTAATTGTAACAAAAGTTGTTTTCGCTTCAGAATATTGGCTTCAATAGATTCCTCGTTTCCGTGTGAAACTGCTTCCTAAAAGAAACTAAGTTCCCTTTGTCAGTTGCACAAATTGAAATTCAATTTCTGCCAAGTGTCATTCTGTACTTCAGGCCTGAAAACTTACATGTTTCAATTTTCTGAACAAGTTTTGTTCTCAAGCATTTAAGAGGAGAAGAGAAGTTGCCATCCAGCTTTCTTAAATTCTTGAGTAACATTGAGACGAAACATATTTTAATTCCGTCTATATTTCAGGTAAATCTGACACTAATCTAGCGACTTAAATGTTTACCGAAAATCCTAAAGTTATGAATTCAATTTTAGGACATTTTGAAAGAAAACTTAAACTTCTCTCATAGGCACACTATGAAAACTCTTTGAATGTCTTAATTTGCTATTTACGCGTAATTTGGCTCTTGATATGCCAAAAGAACGAAAGGATACCATCATCAGGGACAATCATCAATAGATTTTTCCATTGCTCAGGTGTGTCCAATATCCCTTGCTCTTCGAGAAATCGCTTGATGAAAAATTCTGTCACATATTCCAGTGCATTCCTGAAAATAATATACGATAATACTTGATAAGTCCTCCAACAATATGAAAGTTAAGTAACAGAAATCATCTGCCTTTTTTAAAGCAAGTAACGAGGAGAGGTTTCTCACTATAAATTCGCCTTGTTTATATCTCACCTTTACCATTAATTGAGTTTTTTACTGCTATTTTGCTCAGAATGCCCAACATTTAACATTAAAATGTTTCCATCAAGATTCAAGGAGAAACTGTCGTGTTTTCTAAATACATAGCCTATGGGTCGTAAATTTTCTTCAAACATAGCTATATCCATAATGATATGAAAAAAAAGGGATTCAGGGTTTCTCGTTGGACGCAGAAGAGAAGTTTCTCACATATTCAGATTTCTTGAGCTCGAACATCATCCACAAGACTTTTGACATCTCCACTCCTTTCTGTTTTGCATCTTTTCCTAACTAATGTAAAAAGCAAACAAAACTCACTTTATTGATGGATGAATACTTCTTCCAAAATTAACTTTCTTCATTTGATTTTCTCCACCCTGCAACAAAACATTTGTGACAAATGAAAAGATATATGATCATGAACAATAAAAGCTGATATCGAGATAAAAAATTGCATCTATTGAAGAAAGAAAAACGGGAACATTTCGGAAGCAGATTTTCCGGAGCTATAGAAGTTCAAGTCTCTCACAAATAAGAAGTACAGCAAAACATTTGCAAATGAAGACATGAAGTGCAATTTGGTTTTAAACAGACTTTATATGTAAAACAATTCTTATCCAATATTCTAAACTAATATGTATTGAAATAAGTCCTTAAGTCTTTGCCCAAACTTTCTAACTTTGAAGGTATTTGCTTTCTCAATTTTACTTTATTAGTAAACTTTATATTCACGTTGATTAGCAGAATGGGTCTGACAAGTTTAAAGAAAGATTGGTCGACATTAAGGGAAACACCATCACTGTCTCCAGCATTAGGTGGCAGTCAGAATGTTCTGAGGCTGAAGCAGAAAAATAGGAAATCATTCACACATTTCGTTTTTGTTCAAAAGCATGAGAGATACGATAATGAAACAAGATCTTCTCGCTTCTCACGATTGCTGAATTATTACGACCATTGTACTGTGCAAATCAACACACTGATCTTTTAATTGACACTGCTTTTATTATATGGTGATCAAGACCTTTCTTATGACCTGAACAAAAATATTACTTGAATTGACTTTACACTTCATTCGAAACAAGTCGCTTTGACTAGGATCTTTCAAAACTTCAGTTATGTCACCATAATTTACTATGATGTCACAAAGCAACTACCATGTCCGTTGTCGTAAATGTTTTGTTTGCTTTGTAAATTCTGTCTCACATCAGATGTCATGAATAACCCATTACATAAAATGAGTTGTACTTGTAAAGAGTCTGCAACCCTGACCTACATCTGCTGTGGGACGGAATCTAGTTATAGTATTCATTAGATATTTAAATCGTTCGTTGCATTGTTGCATTTAGTTCAACATTATGCATCCTTTCAAATTGGCCATTAGGTAGTCAAGTCTTTCGCTTCCCATGATATCATCTCTGTAGTGTTGTATAGTAGCAAAGTATGGTAGAATGTAAAATTTATTGTAAAACATATGCCATAATAACTTTATAATTAGGACAGTGACTTTATAATTAGGACATCGAAGTGCCCGATGAACTGCGGGCAGCACGATTTTTTGAAAGGATTATTGTTTGTGAGCCAATCACTGACGTTTATGAGCGAAATCGAAATTCAAAATCCCCATGATACTGTTTCAAACAATATACGATTCAATTGCAATGAATTTAATGGTGTCGTAGAGAACACTCCTGAAGCGCCGACAAAAACAATTACATTTATTTGCGTTGTGAAGATCTCTTACAGATTTGAAAAAGTTTTGCACTTTGCTACAGAGATATTGAAAGGGTTTTCGCTATTTATTGTTATGGAAGTTTCGCGCAGTAAAAAATTTATTGCGGGAAAAGCGAGTAAACAAGTATGAAAACGTTGAAATTTCTCAATCCTCTGCTTTTTGCTCTGTCTAAAATACGTAACAGGAACTAGGAACAAACTTTTGATTTAATTTTGAGTTTAACGTTATTGCAAAACATGATTTGTACTGTAACAATACGAAGGATAACAGTCTGCAGTTTTCTATTCGCAGGAACTCAAAAATGAAGGCTTACCTCGAAGATTTGACCTTGACCAATGATACCAATGATAAATTTAATAAATATCAGAACGCGTCAGAACGCATGGCAGGAATCAGCACTAATCTGGAATCAGCAGTTGATAAGTTGACTTGTTGTCTGTCTCCTTTCGGCTAGATCTTGCAGCCACAGGCGCCAACGATAAACTTCCTTTCTGCCCTCTTGTATCGGGATCACTAAGTTCAAATGTGTGGCTGGACTGGGCGTGCTTGTGCATAAAAAATAACAAATAATCAAACAGGTAAAATGGTAAGATACAAACCTTGATGAGATTCAAATATTCAGCAACTGCTGATCTGGCAGCTTGTGTTAACTTTCTTGCTTGCTCATCACAAACCCAACAATGAACTCCTCTACGACCACTGTATACCCACATGCGATGCTTGAAGCCAAAATCATCTATAGTGCAAAGAATTGTTTGTATTTTATTTTCAAACAATCTAGTTGTGCTTGAAAGAACAGAAACTGTGCATGCATGCATGAAAACTCGTAACTTTGAGTCCTTCTAGCTCCCTGCAAAAGATCCTAAAACTGGGCAACTCTTCATATTTTGTTCCTGGGGCCTTAAGCTCTTGATTTATCATTTCAAAAAGCTTATCTATCCAGACAGTACCTTATCTCAGACTGCTTGATGACATCCATTCACACAGTTTCTGCTCTGCTGTTGTGGTTAGTTTCAGCTGAAATTCAACTCTAACTTCTTTACATTTCCCCCTTTCTCTGCATTGTGTTATGTAACAAAAATCAAGCATGAAATATTGAAAATTGCATCAAATTTGAGTAACTGCTGATGGTAATATTTTTGGATTTTTCAAAGGTTCAAATTGTCTACCATCCTAAATTTTTGCCATCTGAAATACTTAAATTACCATATATTCAAAGAAAAGAAAGAAAAGAATACAAAGAAAAGAAAGAAAAGAATTCAAAGAAAAGAAAGAAAAGAATACAAAAGTATTTTAAAAGTGAGAAGTCTAGCTCCAGAGAGCTTTGTATGGAAACAGAATCTCCTCAGAATGACTGGTGAAAGCACATAATATAGATTTGCTATAGCAATCATTGCTGGGTGGAAGTTCCTGTCAAGGACCCCTTTGAAAAATTGTCAGAAAGTAGAATCTGTGAATTTGAAAAATTTTTATAAAAAGATCCTGTAAATTTGAAAATTTTTAAAAAAAATTTTGATTAACTGTCATTGATCATTCTTCAAAGCCTTCCAACATTTTTTTCAAGCAGCAAAAATTCTGTGAAAAACATCAGAAAATTGCTTGTTTGAAAATATTTTGTTGCAAATATATTTAATCAAAATCTCTCAGACCACATATCATAGCATAGATAATACATAACAGTTCCATTTTCACATAATTTAGATTATTTGTTGCTTATTTGGATAATGAAGATTATTTGTAACCTTAATCACTGAAAAAATTCTGAGCAAATGATTTTGACTTCAAATTGTATCATTGTACGCTTTCTTATACCTGCAATGTGTAAACAGTTAGAATGTAAAAATTACAATTTAAACTTGAAACAATGATAAATTGTAAAATATAAAATAAAAGAAACTCGCCATTCTTACCTTGTAGAGCTCTGTCCAGAATTTTAATTGCCAAAGTCATTAGAGGCCAACATTTCTGACAAATTGCAGCACCACTAAAAAAAATTTGGAAGGCCTGATTAGAAAAACAGATTTGGGCAAACTGTAAATCAAATTTTAATGAGAAAAGGGGGATTTGTTTCACATTTTGCAACCACTGAAAGTCACACATCACCATAACAAAAATATCCATAATTTGGTTTGATTTGATTTGATTTTAAATTCTTTAGGCACGATGGCCACGTCAGTCAAAGGACTGATTTACAGTGGCCCGTGCAAATAACTAAAAAACTAAGAAAAGCATACATAATTAAAAAGCCTTATTTACAAAATTAACTTATAAACAAATTAAAGTGCTTCTAACTATAACATGAAAGAGAGAATCAGCATTCTATGCTGGCATTGTTGATACGTTTTTCGAATATATCATAAGATTTTTGGTCCCAGGTAAAGGTAACAGAGTTACAAGAGGAAAATTCTTTCTGAGATTAGCCACTGAGATGTGTATCCAAATAATATTCATTTGCAGAAAAGCAAATCATTCAACTCACCTGCAACAAGTTCTAACTTCATCATAATCAGTCATATCAATATCAAACACTAATTCCTTTTCCTCTGCATAAAACCCACTAACAACAGTTTTGTGGTCTTTAGGCTATGAGTAAAAACAAGCAAAGGACATCAATTGGAAATCTCAGAAAGAGCAAGAGAGACCTTACTAACTTGTCTTAAAAATTCTTGGTAAGTATGAAAGATGATACTAAAAATCTAGACAAGAATTCTAAACCTACATTGTGATGATCTGATGTGGCCTATTCGGTTTGCTCTGATGTCAATGAGAGTTATGACATCAGATAACCTTATTTCACGTCGATCTTTGAGAAATACAGAAAAAGAACTCTACAAACTGTATAAGATTCATTGATTAAGAAGGAGTTCTCCAAATAGGTGAGAGAGGGAGCCCCCCCCCCCCCCTGTAGAAATGATACTACCAAAACAAAATTTTTGCAAGACTTCTCTGAAGAGACCAAAAGAATATCAACAATTTTGAGTGATTCTTAATCAAGAAACAAGGATGAGTTTATGAACTGAGTTATCAGTATGAGTAAAGGAAATGAGATTTTGGTTTGGACTGAAAAACTGGAACAGAGTTAGCAACATTTATGAACAGTGGAAGGGTATTTGAGAGAAGTCATTGAATACAATCAGCTGACATAAAAAGAAAATCAAGTTTACCTTGAGAGAGAAAACAGCTCCAATATCAATTTTGTATGGTTCCCTTTTCAAGATTTCTTTTTCCATCTCCTCTTGGTCAGCAAATGATAAATATCTGATGTACACATCATCTTTCAAAGTGAAGGAGAATTCTCTTTTCGCATAATAGAGATGTGGATCTAGTAAGAAAAAAAGAGGAATTTTGAAGTTCGGAACAAAGCTTTAAAATGGAATTAGCTGCATTGTTGGCATCACACAAAGCTCTGCTTATGTCCCATTCTCACTGCTCCATTTCATTTTGATCTGTTTTGATGCATCTGAGCTATCCACTAACATTTATCTTCTCCATTTGCGATCAAAAACAGCAAGTGGAGGGAAAAACATCAATTTTAGTTTGTTCACATGGATCACCTCATAACAAAAACATAGCCAAATATATCCACTTTTGTGGGTTCATACATTGCTCTAGTTTTATGAAACTTGGAGTTGAATTTTAGAGCCCAGGTTGGAAAACTGGTATTCACTCACAACTATGAAATGCAGGGGGGCAATTTGCCCCAGGGCCTCCTGGTCTAAAGGGCCTCATAATTGATGATTTTTAACATTTTCATTGCAGGAAATGCTCTGAAATGTATTTCAAGCCAATCTAAATGGCGTGATTGAAAAAATTTTCTGCTCGCCTCACTCGCAGGTGGCCTCACTTTCCAGCTTTGCCCTTGGGCCTCCAAAAGTTCTTGGCAGCCTTGCTTGCAGTGAAGATAGGAAATTCTTGCATGATAGAACAAAAGATATATTGTCAATTTGAACCAGTTGCAGCTCTTTAAAGTCTATTTGCAGCTTGCACTTTCAACACTTCTTTCCGCTCACTACTATGTGTACGTATAGACCAAGTCACACTATTTTCAAACCCGGTTTACAGCAATTCAAAAACCTTCATTTGGGAGCTGTTTTGTGAGGATCAGTGCCAAAACAATGGTATGCAATATTCTCATGATCTAAAAAATTACATTGATTTTCAATGGGATGCTTGAGGGGTATTCTACAACTGTCCAAGAAGGGTTGTTTTGTTTGAAACAATCAATTTGTGTGTGGCTCATGTTTCATTTCACAGACAAAGAAATTTTTGGTCACAAAAGAATGTTTTGCATCTATTCCAAAAACGACCTAACTTGAGTTGAAAGGAAAACAAACAAATTCTAGTTTGATTTCAAGTTCATTCACTCTCATCTACAGTCCAAAATTCAGTTTACAAATTTATTGCATTGCAAAGAAAGTAATATTTCTGCACCCTACCCTTATGGCTTTTCCTTACTGGTTATATTTTGAAAGGTCGTGCTACTTATTCGATATGGGCTTAGAGAAGCAAGCCTTCTTTATCTTCATTCATTCAACTTTTCATTCAACACATCATTTAGGGCCAATGTCAATGATCATGATGAATTCCCTTCGCTCCAAAAAGGCCGTAAATACAGTAAATAGCTTACCGATTCCATATGACAACCAACTGTAAAATTCTTTGTATGGGAACAATCTTTTATAGTACTGTGGCAGTAATTCTGGTAGGTCAGTTTGTGAAAATTGTGCTTGAGGAGTTGAAACTGCTGAGTTCTCTGCAGGCGCCATTTTCTCTCTTCTTTTCCCGCCAAAATGGTGCTGCCTCGTTTCCGCCCAACTCTTCCTCCTTGCGTTTCCTTGCGTTCCTTTGGCAATCAAAACAATCATGATTGTATTGTTTAAGATCTTAACATTGTTTCGCTTCAAAGAAATTAGATCCAGCTGGCTGACTTTGAATGAAATTATGATCGTTTCGATCGCCAAAGGAACGCAAGGCCTATCATGATTTATGTATGTATGTATGTATGTATGTATGTATGTATGTATGTATGTATGTATGTATGTATGTATGTATGTATGTATGTATGTATGTATGTATGTATGTATGTATGTATGTATGTATGTATGTATGTATGTATGTATGTATGTATGTATGTATGTATGTATGTATGTATGTATGTATGTATGTATGTATGTATGTATGTATGTATGTATGTATGTATGTATGTATGTATGTATGTATGTATGTATGTATGTATGTATGTATGTATGTATGTATGTATATGATTATTTAGACTGGATAACACTGTACAATTTAGAAAATTGGTATAGATAGTGGTCTAGCTTTTAAAATAAAAAAATAAGTAAATAAATAAATGAATAAATATTACAAGATTTGATAAAATACTATGTGGATGTGTTTATAGATATTGTATATACAATTAACTTAAAAAAACTACATGTACTGTCCTTACTTGAATAGAGAAAATGGGTCATTTCTTTCCTTAGTTAAAAAGACTTCAAAGTTTTCTTGAATTGCGTCATGGTGTTTATTTCTTTTATGCTAGCTGGCAGTTTGTTCCATGATTTTATAGCTGATTGCTGAAATGTTTTTAGGAAGGGAGGAAGCTTGGAACAAGACAGAGGATGCAGGATTTTCATTTTAAACGCAAATTTCACCAAAAAACTAGATGCGCTTGTCATTTTTAGGGGATTCTCACTCCTTTCACTGTCTTTAAGAGGGCATTAAGATTTTTCATAGCCGATGTTACGTTATATCCGAATACATCATAAAGAGGCCTTGATTCATGACGGTTTCAAATTCGTGAATAAAAAACCATCACATCAAACAAAACAAACATCGTTTCTTGAATTTTCCCGTAGAAAATTGCTGAAACTCTAGTCAAAGATTCAAAAACTGCACAGTTTTCAAATGCAACTCTAGCTGGTCAATGGAATGAGTCCATGATGTATTCGAGTTGTAAGATCGAAACAAAAAACAACAAGACTGTCAGCCTGCCTAGTTTCTAAGAAAACAGAGCCTTCCTTTTGTCTTTCCTTATTCTTTTATTTTTCTTTTAAGGCTCTGGGATCCAAGGTACATAAGATGGCCTGTGTTCAAGACCGTGACCTCTTTAGTGATGGCCTGGAACACAAGCTAGTTAAGGTACAAAGAAAGTACTCCTATTTCACCACAGATGATGTTATATAAACTATGATTTGACAGATCACCAAACACAATTATTAGACATATGATAAATTTTAATAAAAATAATGATAATAATAATATAATAATAATATAATATAATGACTAATCAATATTTATACAGGTTTGCTTGGTCAGCTAAGAACAGCTGCTATAAATCAAGGACCTGTGTCCAACGAAAAGTAGTTAAAAAAGAAACTATTATTTACAATATAAAGGTTCCTTAACCATTAAAATCAAAGTCATTACATCTCTTCTTGAATCTAACAACTGAGTTCTCAGTTTTCAGTTCACGCGGCAATCTGTTGTATATTTTTAAACCTTGATAGCTAAATGCTTTTCGAGCGGTTTCTGTTCTTATGCGAGGCACCACCAGATTTTATTTGTTGCCTCGGGTGTCCTTTCCATGGTCCAGTCTTTTAAAATGTTTCTCTAACATCCTTGGCGCAAGACCGTTTAAACACTTGAAAACTTCAACAGCACATCGTTTATTTCTTTGAGACACTGCAAAATGTATTATATGACGTGGCCGGTGGAGAAGAAAACTTTTTGGAAAAAAATCTGCTCGCCCCGTATGAAATTATTGCAGAACAACTAACTGCCCCGTCGCCTTTTCCTAAAAGTCCTTAAAAATGTATCTGTCCTATATTCATGAACAACATGTTTCTACGGTACGTATCAAAGTAGCCAAGGAACCATAACAACATCAATTTTTGTACTTACGAATGTTTTTCAATTAAAAGTTTACTTTGAAGATTCAGAGATATGACTGATGCACCGTGCTTGCAAGCAACTGACTAGGAAATTTTAAGTCATCTGAAATATGTCCTTCCATGCATTTCTCTTCTTGCATGATTCATAAATTTGCCCCAAAAATGAGACATTTTGCATTTCAAATGTCATCTTGAGCTCATAAAAGCTTCTGCCCCGTTGCTATTTGCTTCAAAAAATGTGCTGATCTCTGATAAGCTCAATAAAAGTAGTTGCCCCGTTGCGTTTTGCACCGGCCATGTTATAAAATAAACTTTTCTCTGTCCCTTACATGATTAATGGATGGAAGGCTAATTTTGCCATTATGTCCGTTGATGATCCTCGTTGCTCGATTTTGAAGTTTTTTAATATTTAATATTTAGTTATTTTTCAAGCAAGAGTAGATTACATTTTTTGAGACGCCCGTTATATACTAAGGAAATAATTTAGTCTTTGATCTGCCTTAAAGTCTCTATCGAGCCCCCGGGGGGGGCATGTTTTATTTCGGCCATTCCAGAGGGGGGCTTATTAGACAGGAGGGCTTATTTGCAAAATCAAATGACAACGATGCATGTGACAGATTTTCAGTTAATTTACTCCATGTTTGCAGGTTCAACATACAATTCCACGAGTCAAATACGTAACTGTGACAAAAGTTTTATCTCAAACCAGTTATACCTTAATAAATGGAAAACTTTTAGTAATTTCAGCAATTGGATATAAGTGGGGGGGGCTTAATGGAGAAGGGGGCTTCTTTAAAACCCTGGTGGAGCTTTTTCCATATTTTATCGGTCACGTAATCAAATTTTTGTGACTTTTCAAAACAGAATTGCATTTTTGGGACGCCTGGTATTTTCATGTTATCATTCAGCAGGTAAAGATGCGAAACACGCACTTGCTCTCGTGCTGCAACACCTGCTAGATTAATCCCAATTTTCCTAATAACAAATTGAACTTGGGGATTTTTCTCAGTGATGATTTAAGGGATGTCCAGATACTGTAGCCACTGTATTCGAAGTCCATAGTCCAATGCCAGAAAGCAAACTACCTCTAAGCTGGTGGCTTTGAAAAAGAAAATTTATTGATTTGACCTAAGAATTGTGGCCTAAAGGCCTAGATAAGCGTACCTTCTAGTAAGCACCGTTTCCTTTACTGTTGCAGAAAGAATTCTTGCCAGAAACAGAAACAATTTCATCTTTTTTTTCCGCATTGTCCGCGTCGTCCGCGTTTTAGACCTGACCGGAAATATGTTGCTGATGTAGTAGCAGGAATGGTGTACAGTAATTTAGTATACACCTACCGTGGGTACCAGAGCCTCAAAATTTAAATGAAAAGAAATTTCTGGCTCTGGTATCCAGGGTAGTATACACCGTCCCTGTTGCAGTGGGAATAAGACTTCGAGCCAAAGACAGAAAATGTGCTACGTTGTTGAGGTCACCGGGAAATGTGCTTCTCGAGTAGTAAATGGAAAGATGTATACCAATTTAGTATACAACGTTCCCGTTCCTTTGATCTCACAAAATTTGCTCAAATCTTTCTCTCACTGGAAGAGAAACGGTGTACACAAATTACTGTTCCCGTTACTATGCGAGAAGCGCTTTTCCAATGACCACAAAGAAGTAGTTAATATTTTGTCGTTGACCCGAAATCTTACTCCAACAGAAGCGGAAACGGTGCACACTAAACTAGTTACTCTTCTTTTTAAGGCCGTCCTCCACTTGCAATAGATTTGGTCAGCGACTAGCGCGCTCACCTTGTGCGCATGTTCTATTGTTAAAGAGCATGCGCACAACGCGAACTCGCACGTCGCAGACCAAAACTATTGAAGTGGAGGTCACCCTTTAGGGGGCTTAGAAAGGGGAATGCAGCTACAAGAGAAGGAATTGCCATGGGGGGTCCATGGGGGGTCTCTTCCATAGTTACTGTACCTGGGGATGCGACTTTTTCGGACTTTTTCTTTATCATTTAATTGACAATATTGATCTAGGGAACAGGAATTCCATCTTTAAAACCCATTTTGTTGACGATGAACTAGTAAATCAAAGAAAATCAACATTTTTGTGAATTCTGGGTTTAGACTTATGCTGACTCGAGGGGCTTGAAAATGAAGCAAGCCGAAGCTGTATCACTTTTCAAAGGTACCATTTTTGCAGAAATAGGTCTATAAGCAAGGATAACATTTTCGTGCAAATTGGTCTAGCCAGCGGCACCACTTTGAATATGCTCACAGAAGAACCCTGCCCAAAATTTAGCCGAGAACCCCGTGGGAACTAACGGCCGAAGGGCAACGAAAGCTGCTTTCTCTTCTAAGCCTCTGCAAAGAAAAGTGACCATTCATTGCAAATTAATTACCCTTACGACTCATGTACTGATATATTGTCAGGGACTACTAGATGAAGAAGGGTTTGTGTTAATCACCTGTACTGTATGCTAATCGCAGGCAGAATTGGAAGCTTATCGTTTTCCGTGATAGCGTGCATCGGCAAGTGGGGGCAACCATGAAAAAGAAAAATCCCTGCGAATTTCGTGCAGTCTACTTGGCACCTCGAGCGCAAAGACTTTTTGTCAATCAGGAGTTACAAATGGGTTACTATAACAATTCCGTTTTTGTATCAATGAAATTCCTTCACGCAACCACGAAACACATTTAAGTGAATGGCCTACCAATCTAAGCATTCATTTCACGTGAAGCTCAAAAGATTACTGGCAAGAAAGAACTGAAAAAGGTAAGAGCTTACAACTTTATACATAGTCCACTTTTAACGTACCTATCTCATTAACATTCGTTATGTGAGAAAGAACTCTGATTTAAACTATCATCACGAGAGAGTTCTCGTTTATAAATAGCCAAACCGAGCGTTCCAACTTATCAACTTGATTAACGTATTTATTGAGTAATTGATCATTCTGCTAATAGTTAAGCATGGCACTGGTCACAGCAAATTGTCAGATATGAGTCGAAACAAATACAGCAGAGGAGAGAGGGTCTAGTTTTCACAGGGTAAACTTGTCACAACTATTAATGGAAGAGTACACGTTATTTTTTCAATAAAGAAGCTGCTTATTAGAAACTCAACTCTCAGATCGCCAAAAAGATCAAGAAACTCCAGTACTGGGGAAATTAACTTAAGAAACTGCTTCTTCTGATAACAGAAATCCTTGATATGTTTCTGTCCTATTTTGACTTGTTTCCTGTATCATATTACTCAGAAGGTACTTGAGTGATGTCTAAACATTGGAAAGGCTCCGATAAACATTGTTTTGAAATGTTCAGCAAGGCACAGGTAGTGAACAAGAAGATTGTTATGAAACCTGGAAGAAACTCGTAAGAGACTCTGAGTACTGGAAATCAGATAATTCAAAGAAACTTGGAGTACTGGCCCAAATTCTTAGTTTCTTATAAAAATATACGTGTAACCGAGGGAAATTTGCTGGTGACGTTTCCTTGGAGGCTATGATGTACTCATTTCAAATTTATCAGAAAAGATCAACACAATCAAAGCATTCTTTTGAAAGTGAGTGCATGACAACAAACCTCTGTGACAACCATTCCAGCTCTTCTCTACAAGGGTACACAAATTTAAAACTTCGACCAATCAAAGAGCTAAAGAAGACGGCACAAAAGTAACGCAGGGTCCTTACATCGGCCAAGAAATGGAATTCGTTACCCCAGTGAAACTCTCCTTTGGTTCCACACAATGATCCTTTTAATCACTGACACTGATTTGTTCTTTTCAAGAAAACATGGCACAATCACCGACACCAATATGGAACAAAAAGCTCACAACATTGTTTCGAAGATTTGACAAAGGTGCGAAAGGGCACCTTACTAAAGATGACATTGAGGCACA
This sequence comes from Aurelia sp. 4 Dawson et al 2005, assembly GCA_964019985.1. Lineage (NCBI taxonomy): Eukaryota > Metazoa > Cnidaria > Scyphozoa > Semaeostomeae > Ulmaridae > Aurelia > Aurelia sp. 4 Dawson et al 2005. Next base: position 20,487,560 of record OZ026501.1, on the reverse strand, counting down.
GATTGAAGCTTTCAAAACAACCGGATACCTCACCAAAGAAGAAGGAGCAGAAATACGAGATACCTATGCGAAACTGTGGATAACATTCTTGAATGGACATCAAAAAGTCACTCTTGATCAATGGATACAAGGTCACCTACTATTGATCAATTCAGAATCATCAAAAGAGCTCTGGAATGGCCCTCTGAAGCGAGCAGGATCCCTAATGTTCAAAGCTGCAGACAAAGGAAGGAAAGGCACCATTAACGAAGAGGAGTTCGCAGTTTACTTGACATGTCTTGGCGTCGATGGGCCTAAATATGCAAAAGAGATCTTTCCAAAGATTGATGTGAGTGGTAAAGGAATGCTCAGCGAGGAAGAATTCCTCCATGCTTTCTACGAGTTTAATTATAATAAGGAAGATACGTCAAGTGATGAGCTTATGGGACCACTGGTTTGCTGAAACGATCTTACTGACTTCATAAAAAAGTAATTAATTAATTGTCTCTGATTATCTCAAAGACTTAGTGAAGATAAACCTTGTATAATGTCGTATCAACCAGGAAGCTACACGTGCTCAAGTTTACAACGTTCATTCAGTCAAAACTTGAGCATAGCAGGAAAAGGGAAAATTCGCGTTTCCCTATCAATGAACGAAAAAGGCACGGGATAAAATCTACCTTGGAGCCAGACCCATTAAATAATTTGTGGGTTTGGTGCCTCTGATGTAGTCGCATAAAAAAACGAATCTTCTTGTAAAAAACTAAGGTTCTACAGTATTTTCTAGAAGGGTCAGTGGGTACAGCAGGTTTCAATATTTAAAAAAACCAAGTCGTGGTCCAAAATTTTAGCTTCAAGAATTGCATGAAATATCGTTTATGACAGGGTACATCTGAAGAAGGCGACTACTTATGACGCAACGCCCGATGACTCAAAATCAGGCATTTTGTTGTCTGTGAGTCTTCGCTTAAAAAGCAATGCTCTTTAACGGAGTTACATGCTGCAAACTCAGAGCTGTCCCGAGTCAATCCCAGAAATCGTTATTCACTGTAATACATGGGACAAGAGAAATTTCTCCACTGTGTTGAGGACTAAACATTCTACATCTACCCGTAGGTGCTTAGACACCACAGTTGTGCTACATTACCATTTTCTTCTTTTGCGGAGGACGAAACTATTTGCTACTACGAAGGAGCACAAGCCTCCTCCGCAGAAACATATAAATTTTCCTCCGCACCAGGATATACACTAAAACATAACTGCAGTGTCTTACTACTCATGATCTACCTTAAGTATGTACAATCGAAAAGAACAGATAATAATACATACATGCTTACTTTACAAAGTGACAATTATTTCTGTGTGAATTTCCTGTTCAAGGCATCCTGTGTCCTTTGTTTTGTGTAAATGTTTCTTTTGATTCTGTCCTCGACAGAAGCAGTTGTGGCCGATGAGTAAGACTTTACTTGCATATCACTACAAGCAGAATGGCAACAACGTTAGTAAACGAATTGGAGGAACAGGGCTAACTTTAAAACCTAATGGGAGGAACATGGGTCAAGTGGCCTGCCAGAACAAATCGAATAGTGACTTTATACAAAGGGAGCAAACCCCTTACAGGTATTTTGCTAACTGCTGGGCCTTAAAGATGCGTGACCTTACTTGTTCGGGATACTATCAGTGAAATTCTTTCGGATTTTCCCCCAGAAGAGCCAGACGCCAGTGGAAGCGCTTTGGAGTCTGCGCAGTATCGAGTTTGGAGTCTGCGCTTTGGAGTCTGCGCTTTGGAGTCTGCGCTTTGGTCATTGCCCTTCATTCTTTCTTTGTGAAAGTGCGCATGCCCCAAAACGGTTCGCTCGTTCCATTGATCAGTGAGCCAATTAGAGTTAACGTCATTTCCTTTGTGATTCACAAAAGGGGGAATTCGTAATATTCCGAACCGAACAATAACGAAACAAAATTTTTCATCTAAGTTCGCCTTTAACTGATACATTAACATCTTATTTTTGAATATCGGTCGCATACATTTTATTTCATAGCTCGCTAACTTTTTCCACTCACCCGGTGCACAGTGAAATATTTTTAGTCTACTATTTATGTGTTTTGAATTTATCTTTAATTAGTAGTGAGCCACTTAATTACTGGTTCATAGATTTACTTCTTACTTAAGGTGAACATGCAATTAAGGTGGCTCACCGTCAATTATAATAAAATCCGTGGACCAGCAAAAATGTGGCTCACTGCCAACTAAAAATGAGTTATAAACATAGGAACAATAGGCTACGGTGCTCACTACGTATAGAAATTTGAAAATGATGCACATCTGATGTCCTATCGACCATGCCAAACTATCATGAAGAAGATAAAGATTACGAATAAATTACATACTGTATAAATTTTGCTTTTGAATCTCGATCAAATCCTTTCATTCGATCTCTGACTTCTTTTGCTTCTTTTTCATCTTCTATCTGTAAAATAGTTAATGGTGAATCAAATAAAACATTAAAATACCGCTGAATCCTGTCTGTGTTACAAAACGGTTTCCTCCTTCGTACTATGAATATGGCCACTGAAACCACGTTCCGCTTTCATCACATGATCCGAGGAGGGCACTCATGTTTAACTGATGGAGCTACAATGTTTAAATGATTAAAAATGAATGAAAAAGAAATGAACAAATCCACTTCACGGGTTTGGTTTTCAGATCCTGGGAGCCGCACGTGGCCTACAACAAGGCTTTGGTCACTGATTCGCAGATTCCACAGGAGGAGAACCTCATTGAAAATAATTCAGCAGACTTTACAAGCAGGCTAGGAGAAGGCCCGATCTGACAAATTTTCTTAAAATAGTCACTTATCAGAAAAAACCAAAAATTACCTTGTACTTCTTTACATTTTTGCCTCTCTGATCATCTCTCCATCTGCAACGACAAAGAAAGGAATTACAGTAAGGTGAGGGAAGAGGAATCCCGGGGGGGGGGTACTTAGTATATTTGTCCGACGGGGATGTGCCGTTTTCAGGGTATCGTTTTCGCCTATTTTTTCTAGAACAGGGTATCAAAAGAAGGCAAGTTTTCTGGAGCAGGTTGTCAAAACATGTCAAAAGGGGAAATTTTGTTACAACAGGTTATTATTTAGTCAAATTTTTGTGTTTTTGAGTATACTTTTTACCGATTTTTTCTAGAACAGGGTATCATTTGAAGGCAAAAATTCTGGAGCAGGGTGAAAAAATTTTATTTCGTGGGCACATCCCCGTACAAATTTAGGTCAAGTACCCCCCCCCCCCGGGAGAGGAATGAAGACGGAGGAATGCAAGGAATACTAATTCCGCGGGATGTTGAATGAGAATTTTGCAGATGATATTTAAAACTAAAGCAACAACCTATCAGTCAAGGGCTACCTTGAGTGTGAAAATTTATATGGTAACCTCACTCATCACTTAAGGCCTGTTCATATGGAGGCGAACCAGCCCGCTTACCTGGCTGGTTTCGTAGGCGAGACAGTTTTCATCTTGTGTTCATATGGAGAAATTCCAGCCCGCCTGTCGAGACAGAAATTGGACCAGTGTCCAAAATGAGATATAAGTCCATTGTTTAGAAAAGCAGCGCATGAGCAATAGCGACATTTTCGTCTCGGTAGCCGGGATGGAGTGTTCATATGGGAAAATTTTCATCCTGCCTACAGAGATCTCACCACTACGCCAGTGAGATCTCGCTCAGCGGGCCATCCCGCCTGCTCATATGAACAGAACTCAAATTTTACATTGGAATTAGGGATGAGGTGAGATCTCGACAAGAAGCTCCAGCCCGGTAAGCGGTGTGGCTCACCTCCATATAAACAAGCCCTTAGACGCGGAAATTAGGAAAATGCTGGTAAGACGTTTGTGTGGAGATGAGAATTTTTTCGTGTTCAATTCTGGTCGATGATTTACTTGCGATTGTAATCCAAATTCAACAAAATTGACCAATTAGGGCGTAACATTCGATAACCTGACTTTAGTCTACGCTGGGAAAATTTGCCAGTGTGAATTAACCTTACTTTGCGTTATCCATCATTTCTTGTCTTCTTCTTTCGAGTTCCTCTGCGGTCAATTTTCTGCAAATCAAAAACAAAGGTAAGTAAATCAGATGCCTTGAGAGAGGGCGGGGGAAGGAGTGACTACCCCATAACACGGACCTTGATGGGGATCTCGCCACAAAACCCTGAACTTCTAAATTCTTTTCTGTATTCACTATCTACATTCAATTCAAAGTTGCTACAATAGAAAACAGATATACAGATAATACTGGTCTTCTACGCGGCCCGGAAAAGCATTGTTTCGAAAGATAAAGTATGAGCGTTTGAAATATATTCACTTGAGGAGGGAGGTTTCTTCCACAGGCATGTTCTTTTATGGTGTATCATTTACCCAAAGAGGTTTATAGTCTTTACTTTTACGCCAATACACAGCTGATATTTGCTCCAAGAGATTTCTTTAAACGCTTTGGATTCGTATTCACATGGGCAGATCCTTATGTTACATTCCATCAAAAATTTAAAAGACAAGTCATCTAAAACGAAACCTCCTTATTACTCTACCAAAGACTAGAAGGACGATAATATGACTGGGATGAATAAAATATGCCAACCCCGCGGCAATTCACATAGAAAGGAATAAAAACTACCGGATGAATCAGGAACGATGGGCCACCCGCCGCACCTCAAGAGCCACCCAACCGGTTCGCATAAGTCTGACGTTGAGTGAAATAGTAAGTGTAAATAGAAATTGAATTACCTTGAAATATTATTGGAAATCAATCGAGGTGGAGGTACAGTTAATTTCTTGACAACTGCTTTCTTTTTACTAGAATCAGGCTCCGAATCTGAATCATATTTCCTTCGTCTGACATCCTCGATCTTTCGAGCCCTATGAGATTGCCTATCCATTGATGATGAATCTGAACTTGAATCATGCCTTAATCGTGATCTGGATTCATTGTTATTTCTATGATGTCCAGAATCCTTCATCCTCTTTACAGTAGGGCTTGATGAATCAGATTCTGAATCATGATCTCGCTTACTTAATCTTCTTCTAGATTCACCGTCATTTTTATGATGTTGCGACACACTATTATTCTTCGTTTTAGGATGTATAAGGCCATATTCTCTAGGCTCATGTCTTAAATCACTTCCATTCTTTGCATTAGAGTCATCACGGGGCATCTTCCTACTTTTTCTTTCATCAGCAGAACCATTATCACTCCCACCTGTTACGTCCCTCTTCTTGTGCATCTTTCTCCTATCTTCTGATCCCCTCCTATTCTCTGATTCCCCTATATCAACTTGCCTTTCGTCATCATTTCTTCTCTGAACATACTCCATTCCTAATCTCCCTTTTTCTGGAGCCCTCTTTCTCTCATCAGGACCTTCAGCCTCGTCACACCTGGTTGAATGTTTATCCTTTAAATTGTGCTTCTTCCTGATTTCTCTTTGAGAATGCTCCTCAGGATCTCTACCTCCATTCCTCCGCATCTTCATATTTGCACCATCAATGTCAGAGCTGTCTGATTCTGACTTCTCTCTTTGTCTTCTCTGTTTCATCCCTTCAATATGTCTTTCCCTTCGCTCTCTATTGTTCCCATTACTCCTCTTCTCTTGCCTTTGTTCTCTGTAGTTTCGATTATCGCTACGACTGCTCTCTGATTCTGATCGCCCCCTTTGAATTATTCGTTTCATCCCTTCAATATGCCTTTCCCTCCTCCCTCTATCGTTCTCATGACTCTTTTTCTCATGCTTCCCTTGCCTATAACTTTCAACATCGCTAACACTACTATTTGATTCTGATCCGTCTCTTTGTCTCTTCATCATTCTAGTTTTCTTCTCACTAACTCCGCCATTGTGATCCCGACATATCTTGTTTCGTTTTCTGGACCTTTCTCTATCACTATCTGAATCTGATCCCTCACTCACATCTCCTTTATACCTTATGTCCCTGTTTCTGTCACCCCTGACTTCCCCAATTCTGTCTTTATGGTCACCGGCTCTATGTTGTCTCCCACTTCTCTGTATATACTCCTGTTCCATATACTTCTTTCTATCTCTGTTAAACTCAACTTCCGATCCACTGTCATGGTTTCTCTTTCTTTGCCCCTCTCTATATTTCTCATCTCTTTCATTCCTGATGTCCCCATTTCTCTCTCTCCTGTCTCCGCTTGCTTCCCTGCTATGTCTCTGGGTTTGCTCCTGTTCTCTAGACCTTACTCTGTCTTGATCACTTTCATCCTCCGATTCAGATTCATCATTTCTCCTTTTTCGTTCTTTCTTATGTTTCTTGTGTTTTCCTTTTTTGCTTTTCTTACTCTTTTTATGTTTCTTCTTATCACCAACACTTATATTCAACATTTCTTTCAATTTTCTCAATTTGATCGGATTCTGAACAAGTTCCTTTTTGCTTTCCTCTTCTTTCTTCCGGATTAGAAACAATGGATCTTCCTTTATTTTGGCGGCCATGTCCTTAATTGGATCTGCAATGTCAGGCACAAAACTTGCACCAGGGCTTTCATTCTGCAAATGGAAGGAAGAAAGGAACAAAATTAGTGGCCATCCTGTTTGATCATTCTCCTTCATTTACTTACAGATGGCTATGGGAACTGCATCAAAAGCATATAAAGATGGTTATGTAATCAGTTTCAACATAGTTTCCCCTCTTTACTTTCGCATCAGGCCTCATCACGTAGCCAACGATACAAGATATTCAGGAAACTTTAGATGCATTAAAGGGGTTTTCCTAGTTAAACTTCCAAAACACCATGACTGTCTCTTGTTACTGCAGGCAAATCGCAGCAGAAACAGTGCAAATGATGATAATTTCTACAGATCTATGCTTACTAGAATTAATGCGTGCAATCAGATTTTTGAAGTTGTTACATACTTTGGAGATATCACCTTTTATGTTCTTGCATTTTTGCAACAATTCATTCTTTTGTATGTAAGATATTCACAAGATAGCTCTTTGGACCAGCAACAAAGCCATTTGGTTGGTTCTGGACTAACATTACCTTAGAAACCAACAACAAAGGGAGGGTTTGTTTGTCAACACCTTGACAACAAAATAGATAGCCAAGGTTCAGCTTAGGCCAAAAGATTTCCCTACTGAAAGGGTTGGGAAAGTTGAAACTACAAATGAAAAAAACTGGAAAGTAGTTGGCATCAAGATGACCAAATAAACAGGAATGAAAACACAGCAGAAAAGTACAATGATGCAAACACTGTTTTGACAAATTTCTGCCATGCACTAAAGCCTTTATAAAACAATTACTCCATCCAATCTGGAAAACATTTGGTCCTTGGTCCTGACTGCAATGTGTTCATTCAGCAAGTCAAACACTGGCCCAAATATTTCCACTACTGATACACCATGTAATCATTTAAAAACCATATATATAATAACTATATATATTTATACTGCAAGCAACTTTTATATCCTGTCTTAAATGTAAAAATCCCATACATTTTGACAATCACCTTGTTGCTGTCATCCTCTTTCAACACATCAATGTTCTTGTCAATTTTTCTTCCCAAAAGGTATTCTTCATGATTAACTTGTGGACCAGCGTACATCCAGTCAAGCTTCTCTGTCTTCTTCCTATATTTAGAGAAAAAAATTCAGGATCAAATTGGCATTTGATACAAGTATCATATTTCCGCCAACAAAACAATTTGACAGTTTGTGAAAAGCGTTCAAAGTTTATGTATGTAGAGAGTTTAACACCTTAGGCACAGAAAGTAACCAAGGCATAAAGAAAATGCTTCAAATATTTCATTGATTCACACAATTCAAAGCTTTTACTTCTGCTGCTAAAATCAAGTGCAGGTCATCAGGACTTGCCTGCATAGGCAGAGTGGAAAATGTGCACCAGGCCTTTTCATTTGATGCATGCAATCACAGTCGCACACTCAGGCACACACATAGATTGAGGTACGTGTGCATTTGGTCGCACACGCAAAGCTATCATTTAGTGCTTACCCTAGCGTCTTCAAGTTTCAAGGAGCTTGATTCTGTGACGTAAATTTAAAACTCTCCACACACTGATCTTTTAAGTATGCTTACATTATGTCCGTTTATGTTATGAAAGATATGAGACATTAATAATACTTTCATGCTTGTCCAGCGTATGCGATCACACACGCAAAATGATTTACAGGTGCAAAATGCTGCACTCGTACCATTTTTCTCATGAAAAGGACTGATGTACACCCATGCACCAAAATTAGTTGTTAGTACAGTCCTTGTAAAACTTTGAGCCACATATGTACCTGCAAAATTTCTTGAAATAATAAATAGAGGCACTTTATCAGCAAAGTTGAATTACAAAGGATGTATATATACAGTAGCTTTTTAGTTCTTTTACCTCACTGTGGAAGGAAACAAGGGACATTGTTAAGACAACTAATTTTCAGGCCTGAGGACTGGAAACTCCCTGTCTGTATTCAATTTCACATGGAATATTCCCTGTTTGTATGCAATTTCACATGGAATATTCCCTGTTTGTATGCAATTTCACATGGAATATTCCCTGTTTGTATGCAATTTCATGGAGAAAAGACAAAAACTGGCATGGAACAGTATGATACACCATCTCAGCATAATCTTGCATTTTATCATTTCAATATCATAGCAATCCTGGACTTGTGCATTAAAATGTTCTTTTCAATGAATCATAACAAAGAGTGATAACTCACTTTGCAATTCCCTGTTCAATTGCATGTTGTTGCAATGCCTCTCTGCGTCTTTCCTCTTCCAGTTCTTTTTGTAGTTGCTCCAATTTCTGTGCCTCATCTTTGGCTTTTTGCTCTGCTTTCCACACCCTCTCAAGATTTTGCATTGTGAGAGGGTGGAAATGCTTCTTCATATTCTATAAACAAAACAAATGAGTGTCATTAGAACAGAACAAACTTTCTTGCCATATCACAACAATCAAATCAAAAAGAACAAGCATGCTGTTTGACAGATTTGAAATGAAAACTTCAAATTAAACAAAACCACCCTGCTATGGATTCTTGCTTTTAAAAATTTTACAGTCCTTGACTAAAGAATTCTTCAGCCTGTACTGTGCATATCATTAGCTAAACTTTTTTGCAACTGCTTGGCAACTTCACTCTGCTTTCCTATAGGGTATTGGCAGTATCTGCCAGACAGTTAAGGTCCATAGGTCCAAGGAGCTGAAAAATTCCTCCCAAATCAAAAAACGAAGTTACGACACTTAACAAGCATCATTTTGTGTTTCTTCTATAAACTGTTTTGAATTTTTTTGCATGTTCCTGTTAATTCTGTAGCTCTTCTTTTCTGTTGCATTGCTTGGATCTAAATGGTCATGTGGCAGCATTTTCTGGATGCACTGTTGATCATCCATTTGACATCCAAAGTTCTATGTCTCCTTAAAGGGGTAGGATCACATAACCATAAACAAACCTGTTATATCTAAAATCTATTGTTGCCCACACATCGTCATTGTGTTCTGCACAGATTTTGGTGGATGGGGTGAATCCACACTAAAGTTACTTCTAAAAATTCACCAATATCTCTGCAATCGTACAATATGAGGGTTTCGTTCATTTCTCTCAAAGTACGAGAGTCCATTTTCAAAATAACATTTTCATTTTGAGAAAAGTAGTGGAAAATCACTGTGATATGGCCTATCAAAAATACTGCAAAATTGTCATTTCAAAAGAAGTTTGTTTACATTAGGTAACCCTGCCCCTTTAAAGCTTCTTTTAAAATCCACTTGGTTGTTTCTTGAATGTTAACTTTATGAGAAGTTTTCATCAGCATCACTCTGCCTTCTTTGCATAACTGACAAGTTGATTATTGTTAACCAATTATCATCAGTAGCAAAACTGATAATGTCATTTTGAATGCAGGAGGGAGCGCCATTTGTTTATCATGGATTTACAATTATATAGCAGGAGTTTATTTTAAAAAACTCAGGATATGTGAAATGATCACCTAAGGGATTGAGAACATGAAAATAAAACATAAACTTGCTTTGCGGTTAATGAATTTAGTGTCACAGGTTTTATAAACAGATCTTCTGGCAAATGCTGCCATCCAGAATTTACTTACTGCCAATAACCTACCAGTGACAAGCAGTTAGTAAAAATCTGTGATTTATATTAGCTTTCTAAATCATTGATTCTTACCAAATTCCAATAGTTCATCACAACTCTTCTCCTGGATTTAAAACTCTGGATTTAAAACTTCTTAGATATGCCCAGTATGAATGCAATCAACAAATTTCTTCTAACATAAAGAGGCCATATTATTTACCTACATATTTAGCATGCAAATCAATTAGATGTAAAGCCTAACCAGTATTGGCAAATGGACTAACAAAAATTCCATATATGTATACATAATTCCATGGCAATGTTGATCTTATAACTAGTATGGGAACTCAAAACTTTTAATCAAAGAATTTATTGAAATTTTGATGAAAAATCATTGCCATATGGTCAACAAAGAACAGGCAGAGGCATTCATTTATTCATAGCAAAATTAGGCTTTTCACCTGCAATTCAACCAATTCTAAAGTACTTTCATATCAATCTGCCATTTTTGTGATACAAGGTAAAACGCCTTCCGAAGTTTATAATGAACACCTATTCATTTCCAGCCATCTTTTCACAGCGAGTACAATGACAACCTTATTAGGCTGGATCATGAATTTTTAGGCCAATTTTTGCTAGCATTCAAATTCTGTTTCACGCCTGTAAAATCGACGCTTTATTTTGTATTTGAATTAAAAACAATCTCCGAGGACTACTCGGCATTTATCAAGTGATTTCTTACCAAATCTCCACCACCCATGGCTGCAAATTGTTGTGAAAACTTCAAAAGCTGTGTTCGTTCTTTCCCTTCTTTCGACGATTTTCTTTGCTTTCTGAGTTGAAGTGGATTGAACTGTGAAACCATTGCATCCCTGTGATTCCATGACGTCATTTCAAAATGAAAACCTGAAAACCAGGACAAGATTTTGAAATCTGACCCCATGAAAATGGCAACATTTTCCCTAAGTATCGTTAAAAGACTACCCTTTTAATTATTTGTCGAACTAAATTCCTTTCCATAATATTCCTTGTCATAATATCTAACAATGGCTATAAATTGCTAGCATTTACCCATAACTACGGCACATCGCCCTTAAGGAGAAAACAGTTGGGAAAGTTCACAAAACATGACCAATGACCAAGGCCAAATACCGCAAATTAATCCATAACCCGGGAGGGGACCCCGGGGGGGTAACTTAACTTGTCTATGGTACGGGGTTGTGCCATTTTTTAGGGTACCTTTTTCATGATAGTTTCCGGATTTATGGGTATGGTTTTCAACAATTTTTTGCATCTTCCGGATTTATGGGTATAGTTTTCTATCAGAATTCAGTTATTGGTGAGCTTTTTTGGCATTCCTGGATTTATGGTTATGATTTTCAGAAATTCTCCAGATTTATGGGTATACTTTTGAGAAATTTCTCCGGATTTATGGGTATACTTTTGAGAAAGTTTTCCGGATTTATGGGTGGTACTTTTACGATTTGAATGGCACAACCCCGTATCTTGGAAACTCAAGTTACCCCCCGGGGAGGGGACATGAATACCAAGCCCCCTTACAAAATTTACCCCCCCCCCCGCACCAACGGTAGAATCATAAAGTCGCTGAAAGTTCTTTGAGGTCATTCAGTTCATAGAAATAGTGAAAAGAATTTACAACAACAGTTTTTAACATTTGGAACGTATGCTATCATTCAAGGCTATCTGACCACTTTTATATTTAACGCACCTTCAAAGAGGAAACAGCAAAAAAAGGACAAGTTTTCTACCAAAATAAATCGATTACCGAGTATAATTACAATATCTTCCGATTACATACAAGTATAAAAAAATCCAATGCACAAACAATGAAACTAAAGATTCTAAAGGAACTAACTTTGTTCGAAGGGCACCTTCAGGGACGTAGGAAGCATCTCGAAGTTGGGGGGCATGACAATTCGCGGGCACCTTTTTCTGAAGAAAAGGGGACATTTTCTAAAAATAAAAAGGGCACTTCTTTGTTTATTGCAAAATCTTGGGGGCACGTGCCCCCAGTGCCCCCACGGTTCCTACGTCTATGGGCACCTTTTTAAAATAAGAATCAACTACTGTTGACTGTTTAGGGTAATCATAGATCGGGAGCTAAAACTGGTCAACTGATAAAAACTTGCTGCCCTTTTGTTACGCCATGTGAAGATACATTATTTCACACGAATGCAAGGTCGCTTGCCTGCACATACACATACTAATAAATCATTCTAAACCCAAACTGAAGGAGCTCCGTCGCTAAAATGTAACTAATGAGTAAACACTATTGTTTCAGGCACGTTTCCATTCTTTTCTGCAGTTTTGTTTAGTGGCTTCACCTAAGCCATTGACAATCGCCTTCAAAGATCTCTTTAAGTCCGAGCAATAGCACAAGTTATGTTTGTTTTGCTTCTCTGTGAAGTACATACAATGATCTACCTTCAAAATAACGCTTCTATTTTTCAAAAACGTCGATGAACTATCAAAGTGTCATTTAAACTGCTTGCATATTTGTAGTTTTCGCTAATGATAGACTGATGGACGCTTAAACTACGACTCATGGACTTTCATATTGCAAATTAGGACGAAGTCTCTCCCCCCCCCAAGCTTTCATGTCTGTATACTGGAACAATAACAACACTGTCAAAAAAGCTGAGTGCTCCAGGTAATGGCTATTGGCCTAAGTGACCATCTGACGCTAAAACACCTCAAAATTCAAGTTTCCAGTGATGCTAGGCATGAATAAAAGCTGCAAGGATCCAGATGAATTTTTTCCAACCTAAGAATCAACATACTTTTCACGATGAATTAGAGCAATGGGAAAGGTTGCTTGCTTCGCCTCTGAGACTACACCATAGCCTCGTCCCAGAGCTGTTCATTTCCGACTTAACCTTTGATATGAAAATCTAGCAGTCCCAATTTGAGCAAAAATAAATTGTTGCTATTGTCATTGTTGTTGCTGTTGTCGTTACAGCTGTTTCATAACTGGGGCTATGTCATCAGTCTAAGTGAAATTTCGAGACAGAGCTCATTTAAAGTACACCTAAACAAACTAAAATTTAGATTAGATAATCATTCACATATTCTGACAAAATATAAACAAATCCCCACAAAAATCACAGTTTAACTGATTATGTCAAGATGAACAGGTTAAGGTCGTTCAGACTGAGAAGAGTAAATGTTCTTCATTTCCATCAAATTCGCAATTAAAAACTTTTGCCTGTGCAAACTCGTAAATCATAGATTTTATTTTTGATAAAAAGGTACAAGATCGAAAAACTTGGAAAGCTTAACTTTTTGCCAAATGAAAGAGGAACTTTTTGAAACTACTTCTTCAGGCATCATTCAGGCGTTGTGGCGCAGTGGTGCAATCCTCTAACTTTGCAGTGAGAACAGACAGGCGGAGTGGGTTCGATACCCAGGGCGGCCCCATCACTTGACCGTCATGACAAGGGGTCGCAAGCTCGATCAGCGCTTCGCTGTTTCTGCGATCCCAGCGCTTGGCGCTAACAACTGCAATTTCACCTTCACCTATCAAAGAAGTTACAGAATTGTGTGGAGATTTTGCGCCACTGAGCACAGGTGAATTTTGTAAATCACAAGATACAGTTACGTCCGAGACGAAACGATTCGACAGCCTCAAGAATCGATTTCACATCTTCAACGCTGCCATCCGTAATGCTGTGCCTTCTCTGTTTATCTAGCCTACGAGTAGACCCGCTATTCAAAAGAACTCTTTTGAATAACGCGTCTGCGCATAGGCTACTTTATATTCTGCTTTTATAGACCTACTTAAAGTCTTGTGACCATACTCTTGGGAAGTTTTAGTATTATGCTACGTTTGCACTCATGACACAACTTTTCACGGCATGAAATATGTTGGAGAAATCAAAAGATGTTTATCAAAAGACTGGACATATGACTTGAAATGGGTGTAAACAAACCTTCAGCCGATTTTGTTTATCTAGTGCACTCAAATGTTTGAAATCTTCCAGAATGGCAAATTGCTTTGTCTTCTCGGAACCTGAATCCGTAATTTATAAGGTTTGCCCTTCGCAACGATGAGAATTCGATGGAAATGAACCATTGCAGGATTTATGATCACATTATTTAGCAACTTTAGCTGTGAGTTATCCAGCTCTAATGGGGTTCTGAAGGCGACTCTACACTAAGTTTGCCTTTGAATGTGATTTCTAACCCAGAGCTAACTGAAGAAGCCTTACTTCAACACAGCGGCATTTTGCGAGCGAGAATAAGCCGTAACTTTCTTTTCAACTTAAACAATAAAATTTCCGCTCCGTCCCAAATGCCGCTGGGTAGAAATAAGGCTTTATATTAGATGTCAAGTGAGATAAGCGATATCGCAAAATTACTCGTCCAAAACATTCAGCAGTGCCATTATTCTTAGGAAGGAAAACCAAGCAAAATTTACTCGTAGTTTTCACTCGCTTTGGTAAGTTTTCCGACGGGGCTTTCTGCAGAAAATCTCCCATATTTATGGGAAGGAATGACTGATTAAAGCCGGGTAAACTACTGAATCTAACTGAACACAACAGCAATACAAAGAGACAGTTTTCAATATTCTTGCTTCGATATTCACAAGGCAGCATTTCTGCAAACGCTGCCTGCGTTATTTTACTCGTCTGGTAAGCGCATCCATAATGCTCTGGGTGTCAAAACCACGAAGATGCTTTATGCGCAAAACAATGATATGCATACGGAGTTTAAGTTGATATTGGAAGAGTTGTTTCTAAAAATTTAGTCAACATTATGAATAAATGATGAGAGGAACCATTTCCATTGATGCCATGTTTATTGTCCGGATAAAGCTGAAATATTAGAGAAAGGAGATTAGACTTCTAAACAGAAGCGGCTGTTATAAAGTTACAGAAAATACCCGGTATTCTCTGCAATACTTTTTTTTAAGAAAATGATGGCTCATTTACCAATGCTTCTTTTCTTGGCATAAACGAAAAACTTTTTTACAAAGCCTTTAAAGAGCCATTGTCTCCCAGAGTCCTTTGCAGGCTCAATACAATTTCAGACTATCTGATGATCAAATTTGGCCTAAGCGGGAAATATGAGTTCACACTGCAAAGGCTGAAATGATAGAAAAAAAGTCAAATAAAAACCATGGGCGAGAGGAAACATGATTTTTATTCTTTAATGAATAACATAAACAAATGATGTCTTTGTCTTTATCGTTGTTTCTGTGTGCCTTTCCTTCGTTGCAGTCTCAGCTCGATTCAAATCATGGCAAAAAATGGACTAATTCTTGTTTTCTGTAAAAGAGAGGCTGTCCTCGTTTCCATTTATTTCACAAAACTGCAAATAAGAACAGCCTTGCTTTTACAGAAAACAAACTCAGGCCATGTTTTGCAATGACTTGCATCGAGCTGAGACTGCAAGAAGGACAGACACACAAAAACAACAATTGTGACACAGGTAGATTTGTTTATAAATTTTACTAAAGAATAAACATTTTGTTTCCTTTCACTCATGTCAAAACAAGCCTTTCTACCATTTTCAACTGCTGCAGTACGAGTATGGGCATAGGCGACAGAACATCCTATGTGTAGCAGTTTGAAATTTATATCAGTAGCAAGCCATCTTAACTTAGTGTTTTTTGTGTTTTGAATTATCTTTACTCGTTATACAGCTACCTTTCACAATTTCGTAGTTTTGAAATTTTCGGTAGTGAACCACCTTAAGTGCGGAGGTAGATCTGCACTTAAGGTGGTTCACTATCGAAAATTTCAAAATTACGAAAAAGTGAAAGGTGGCTGTATAACGAGTAAAGATAAGTTCAACACACACAAAAACACTAAGTAAAGATGGCTTGCTACTGATATAAATTTCAAACTGCTACACAATGGGCGTCCTATCACTCATGGCATGGATCTTCATTTTCCACTTTCGCGAAATTTGCTTTCGGATTTCACTCTAAAATTGCAGGGCGCCCGCAAGGGATCCCGGGTAATAACGGCAATTTAAGTTTGGATGTTCTGATTCTCATTTCTCTCAAAATCAAAAATTTTTTTGAAAAACGTTCAACAATACGTCTTCTCGATGTTCCTCATAAAACTCTGAAACTTCACTCGCCAAGATGCAAATAGTTTGATAAATGAAACTGAAATAGACCGAAAGCACATTGATTACGTAGAATACCGCCAAAAGTCTTTGCAACACTTGGATCAGTTCTAAATAATCCGCATTTACATCCATAGCAATTAGTCTAAGCACCCCCTCACCCCCCAGAAAGAATGTTGATTTGCAAGGTTATTGTTGCAGTGTTCCATCCATCAAAGTTGTAGCCTTTGGTTGCAGGGGAGTAGAGGTAAGAAACGTCCCTTCCTAACCTCTCCTCCTCAGTGACCACAGTCTACGCGCAGGCTATCAGAGTCGCGACTCATCGTACCATCCTTCACGTTATCATCAATGAACAACATTATTCCGAGGGGAGAGGGGAATATTGGAAAACAAGGCAAAATTTGTAAAGGTGTACGAATACTTTTGGCAGACATTGTAGCGTCATTTGCTGTTCATGGGTGGAAGGACAACTATAAGAAATGAAATACACCGATTTTTGTTATTATATCTACAATGAGTTGAAGCAAAACAAAGCAAGCAATCGCGAAATTTGTTATAAACCACATCGCAGGAGTCGAATCTTTACAAACTTTGAAATTAGTCGTGTCAAATTTTGTCTCCTGATTCTTTCAAATGAGCTGTTCGAAGGAAAGAGAACTTCCTATAATTTAACTAACCTTATCATCAATTACTGCAGTTATAAATTTCCAATGGTTTTGAAGTTGTGACGTCATTGAATTGCTGGATCGTAAACCATAATAATCGCAGGCTTTTGCTGTTCACAATCTTGTAGAACTTCAAAAGCTGAGTATTTGTTGTACCGTAAGACCTCGAGAAAGCCCCCGGGGGCTTACTTCGCTAAAATGTCCTTTAGGGTGGCGGCTCATTTAGCAGCAGCCAAAAAATATTAGCATCGAGGCAGGCAGGATACATTATTTTGAGGCAATATCTAAGCCTAAGTACGTTGACAAAAAACATGAAGAAAGTGACATCGCTCTGCAGGCTCATATCTCACATGACATTGCTCGCAATGCAAATTGTCCTTTCACCCATGAAGTTTAACAGCGATAAAAACAACAACGACAGAAAGAAAAATATCAAGCAATATGTTTTTGTCTGGTCTGTGTGTGCATATGTGTCGTGCATTTAAGAAAGGTTAGAATGAAAATATAACTCGTGTTCATTTCTGAAAATTTGAATTCAGTTATTTCTAGCACACTAAAGCATCTTTCAAAATAGATGTCAGGCGCGAAAGTCCGCCAAAAAACGACTGAACGAATTTTGCAACTGTGGTTTCACTTTATCGTAAATATCACCCAGTGTCTATTTTGAAAAAGACTTTCAAAGTATTTTATGTATACAGTTTTGCCTGTAAAAGAATTTATATATTATAACTTAAGGAATTAAAATGATTTAACAAAGTTGAAAAAATTATCTACTAATCTAAAGACACATTTAAAACCAATTTGTTTAAAGAATCAAATCGATTTATCACAATCATATCAATGAAGTTTAGCGACTGAGGAAAATCTGAATTTACCTGAAAGTAAACAAGATTTATCTAAATTTATCAAAATTATTTGGTCTATCGCTCATCGCTAAAATAATTCTGATGAGTGAAGTTAGCTGTATAACAAATTTATGGGTGAGTTTAACAGTAAAAATTTGGCGTTTACGTTTAATGTTAGCATCGCAAACGGTACAACAAGAGGACTTACGAAAGCAGTTCGTCAAAGCCATCCTGAATATTATCTGGCAATTTGCAAACCAAGCGTTGTTTCCTATACAACGCAATACGTTACCTTTTGGAAGCAAACTATCTAACTGATCTAAGCCACACCTCCCTCTTCAGTTAAATAAATGAAACATCTTTGAAAATTGGAAATAAAAAATGAAGGAGTTTTTCTTTAATACCTAAAGTAATCTCACAAATTGTATTGTTGTAGAACTGCCATTTTATTGCAACAATCTGCAATCTAGGTATCATTCCGAGGTGCTTGGGGGAGGGGGGTGGAACGTGAATCTAGCAAGGGTTATGAAATCTTAGTGACTCAAAAGAGGGGCGGTGTATTCTCAGGGGAAATAGTTGAGCTTTTTTCTCTCAACTTTGCAAACTAAATCATGGCATTTTGTGGCTAGAGTCTGTAAGTAGAATGGAGGAAGTGCTAGTTTCTCGGAATCTGTGAGCTCCAGAAAGACCTTGCGGTCGAGGCTATTTCGGTCAAAATTCATCAAGAACGTATAAGACCAAGGTAAAATATTGAAACACAATGGTCAAAGCGGTCAATTTATACAAACTTTCACTTCATGTTGTTATTTGTGAAAACATTCGCTTTTGGATGGCTTATAATCATCCTTAAAAATTCATCTAAGCCAACTGCTGGGGAAATGTTCTTCATTTCAGACATTTGATCACGAAATTATGGCTTTTGAGCCTTTGTACCTCCACTTGCAAAGTTGAACAAAATTTAGATTTTCTATCGATTTTTTCATGAATTCAATCTTTACCCTTATATATTTCAAAACATCGAAAATATTAAAGTCGCCGGTTTGAACCAAGACACTTGGTTTATTGTACATTACTTTTGCAATCAATCAAGCATACTTTTATTTTGAAATTTCATTCTTTTAAGGAGCGCTGCCCTTCAGCAAAAGCTGGTTTATAAGGGCTCTCCAAAATCATTTGATCGCTCCAATCAATAAATCAATCAATCAATCAATCAATCACTCAGGAGTGCCTCAAGGATCTGTCCTTGGACCTCTTCTCTTCAATATCTATATCAACGATTTGCTTTTTTCCTTAAATAATACTGATGTATGCAATTATGCCGACGATACAACTTTATTTGCTTGTGATATTGACACTGATAGTGTTGTTGCTAGGTTAGAACTTGATTCCGCCCGTGCAATCAAATGGTTCTCTGACAACTATATGAAGCTCAATGAAGACAAATGTCATCTACTAACATTTGGAAATATAAGTGATGACTCTGTTTCGGTTAGAATTGGCAGTTCTATTATTACTAATAGTACTGAAGAAAAATTGTTAGGAGTTACCTTAGACAGCAAACTTACTTTTGAGCAACATGTAAGTAATCTATGTCGAAAGGTTAGCAACAAGCTCTATGCTCTGTCACGCATAGCACACTATATGGATCAAAATAAATTAAGGATACTGATGAAATCATTCATAAATAGCCAGTTTCAATACTGCCCTCTGGCATGGATGTTCCATAGTAGGAAACTAAATACTAAAATCAACAAACTGCACGAGCGAGCCCTTAGAATAACGTACAGAGATCAGGAATCTAGCTTTGAAGATCTCCTAGGATATGATAACAGTGTATCTGTTCATCAAAAGAACTTACAGGTATTAATGATAGAAATTTTCAAGACAAAACATGGCTTAAATCCTCCTTTTATGAAAGAAATATTCTGTCTACAAACCAACCATTATAACCTCAGAAATGATCGCGATTTTAACTTACCAAGAGTGAGATCAGTCATGTACGGCTCAGAAACTGTTCGATATAGGGGTCCACAGTTATGGTGTACACTTCCAGTCTCTCTAAGACACTCAACTAACTTGATTGAATTTAAGACCAAAATCAAAGCTTGGAAAGGAAATGAATGCCAATGCCAATGTAGGCTCTGCCGAAATTATGTACCACTTTTAGGTTTTATATGATGTTTTTATCCATTCTTTTCTTGTAAATTGAAGTAGTTGGCTTTTATTAGCTATGTTTGTAAGTATTATATACATGTATAGCTATTTTATACCTTATTTTTTATGCCAACATTGTAAATAAAGTGTTAATTAATAATAATAATAATAATAATAATCACTAAATCATATTTCATACTTTATATCTCATGTCTCATATCTCATTCTTTAACGAGGGCTGCCCTTCAGCAGAAGCTGGGTTTCAAGCAGCCCTCCAAAATCACATGATTGCTTCAATCAATCAATCAATCAATCAATCAATTAATGTTTTAGCATTCAATATAATTCTTTAGAAATGTTTGTGCGTGTGTTGTTTGCTTCAAACATTGATCATTACCTATATCCTACCAATCTTCCAACTGTTCTGCTATAGTTTCAAATTCTTCTCAAGAAACTCAAGCCACATTCGGAATAAATGATTGCGGGTTGTTTTCCCGCGAATTCCATGACGCTTGTCTGTGTAAATCTACAATTCAAAATCGCTGTTTCGTTAGATTCATTTAGGATTCATTTGGATTAGCTCGCTCCCACCGAATGTGTAGATTAGCAAATTAGATAGCCTATGCAGGATCGCACCAGATACGTTAGATATCGCTAGATTACCACAAGTCTGGATTAGTCTACAAAATAGTGTTTGGATTAATTTAGATTAGTTCGCTTCAGTCAGATAATTTGTAGAGTAGCAGTATTAAATCATACTGAAGAAGAATCATATCATATAAGCCGTGTAGGATTATAAGATGTGTTAGATATTGTTAGATTACGGCAAATATGTTATTTCATTAAAAGTGCACAGAGAAATGTAGACTTAGAAGCATTACATCAGGTATAATAGCCCGCAAGGATTGCAGCAAACCTGTTAGTTAATAGGGACCTTTAGCAACTAGGACAGCGACTGCAACGACAACGCAAATGTGCCCTTTGTTTCCGAACTTTGGTTTGAAAAGACTCTTTGTTTTCCGTTCGAATTTGCTTCCCTTGAGTGAGTCTGTGAAGTTGCCCTTTTCAATTGCACAACTTGGAAATCCTATTTCTAACGTGCTGCTCTCCAGCTCTGGATCTTCAAAGTGAAACTCAGTAATTTTAAATGTTGATTATCAAGGAAGCAGAGCGTTGCGAAGTATTTAGATGAAGAAGGAGATTTTGTCTCGTCTTATCTTAGAACATGTGAAGGTAACGTGGGAAGGTAAAGTGGGAAACTATACTCAGTTTGTATCATACAAGATGACGTTCTGGCTGGCGTTGCCGTCTTGGCTGCTAAAGTTCCCTAATATTAGATAGCGAAAAGTGTGTTAATTCAGTGCTATTGTGCATATTAGTGAGTTTGGCAAGATTTCAGCAGATGTCAAATCTCATGTGCGATTTCACACATGTGATGATAGTCTGGTGAAGTATTCGTGCTTGCCCCATGCAAATTTGAAAGCTTGAAAACATAGCTGGAAAAAAAGTTAAGTCAGGTTGCGTTAAGCTATGTAGTTAGCTAAGATCGAGACAGGATTTGCAAGGGCATCAATTTCATCTAAGATTTAATAGGTTACGTAGATTGACATTTGCATAAGCATGTATGAGACTTGTGCAATGATGTTAGATAATGTTAGATAACGTGCATGAAATTAGATGATGTTAGATTATATTAGATTAAGACTTTGAAATTTAAGAGTAGAGGGCAGTGCTTTTGTCAACAAACGTAGTTGTAGAGTCACTGTTAGGTAGTCTTTCTGTAAACAACTCTATTTCTGTGAAACTCTATCTTCCCCAAACAGTTTTGGAATCCCTTCAAAGTATTGAGGAATCAAAAGTTGTATTTGGTCGTACTTATCGTAAAAATTCTGTCGAGATATCGTAGCGTCAATTCGTCAATGTTTGGAAACTGACATGGCCCAAATATAAATGTAAACTCATGCTAGAGATTCACAGCCGTTACTTTTGGCTGTATTCGGTCGTAAATGTCGTGAAAGTGCTGTCGAGGTGTCGCAGTGTCGATCTGTCGATAATCGTAAATTGGAAAACGATGATATGAGAATAAGACAAACCAAATAGAATTAGATCATCTTAAAGTCAGATGTAAATGCTTCTCGATAAAGTGAGTGAGTAGCTTGAAGAGATGCCAATATGAACCATGACTGCTTATAGCATGAGTTCTATCTGGGTAAATCTGGGCAGAGAAAAAGTAGTTAATCCAAAGGATGGTTAAATCATAAAGAAATCAAGTTCCGGCAAAAATGAACGATTTAAAAAGGCTAATAATATCGCAAGTCAAAAATATATAAGGGCACGTCGAGGGATGCTTGAAAAAACCTTGGCAAAGATCAGTTCTATTTGGGTAAACCTACTAAGAAACAGAGAATTAAATGAAAAGGGTTGTTACATCATAGAAGAATCAAGTTCCTGGAACAGTGAACAACCAAATTGGCTTACGTCCAAAGTAAAAGATATACAACGGCACTGCAGAGGTTCCTTAAAAACCTTCAAAACGATCAATTCTATTTGGGTAAATCTGGGATTAGAAAAAAACAGTTAATACAGAAGGCGATTGCATCATAAAGGAATCAAGTTTCTGCAAAAATGAACGGCAAGCTTATGTCTACAGTCGAAAGTGTATCACTGCACTTTTGAGTGTCGCTTGAAAATCTTTGTAAGGCTCAATTCTATTTTGAGTAAATCTGGGTAGAAGGATAACAGTGAATGGTTCTAAATCGTAAAAGGAATCAAGGCATGCATTTTGTTCCACAACTACAGGAAAAACCATTGCAGCTTATTTCTTGTCGTTTGGTACGATCGATATTTCTGTCATTGTTAGGGAGCAGAGAGTTCTTGTGCTAGCGATAATTTTCATCATATAGCTGCATCACAAAATCGCAAATAAATACGGAAATGAATAACAGATTTCAACCAACTTAAATTTCTGTAGCTAATATTATCCTTCTTCTGCATCACGGAACCTCAGCAGACCAATCTGACTTGCTTTTCACGATAACATGAACGCCCCAAAATTTTTCTGAATCACCTGTTAAAATTGATAAAGAAAAAATTTGATAGCAATGACGTACATGAGAATAAAATGAAAATTTAAAGGTGCCACTAACCTGCATTCTAAACTGAATACTGCCAGAAACCAAAGCATTAGCAAGTTGCATTGACTGCTGTACGTGTACGTTATCTAAAATTACAAAAACATACTCTTCAGCGTCATGACAAGGGATCAAGGACTGGATTAGGTCTAATATACCAATACAATCCCGGGGCCTGGCGCTGGGCTAGAACCGCAGCTTCACCTTCAAGAGAAAAAGAAAGCTCAAGGCAAATAAATAGTGATAGTAGGAACAGAATTGTATGGAGGAAACGAAAACCTTTCACAGCCACATTCGAAGAAAATTACCAGAAACTTGTGAATTTTGCAAGACAATTCTATTTCGTATCGGGTTCCACATATCTTAGTCATTATAAAATATCGCATCACTAAAGTGTTCCTCTACATATTTTGTTCCTCTACGTTCTGGATTATTGACGCCAATTAAAAAAACTGGTAAAAAAGTGACACTCACCATCTCCTGTTCCATGAACCAGCAAAAATTTCTTGTTCTTAAAATTACTGACAAAAGGAAGGACAGATGTTTTCTGGAAGAAAAGAATCATGGAGCTCAATTCTCCGTCAACACATTTTTTTAAAACTTTCAAAAAACTTAAGTCTCTCATGCTGTTTACAGACAAATATTCTTTCGCTATGCTCTTACAAAATTTCAAAAATTAGAAATACATCCGTGACAAATTTTTACCATACCATTTCCATATCTGTACATCAGTGCTGGTACCAATTCGCACTCAAAAACTATTATGACCTTGGTACATAATTTGGAAACAGCCATGAATAACTGACTCATGGTACTAAACCTACAAACACAACAAAAACATGTAGTCTGCAGAAAGAAGACTGTGAACTCCTGTAAATGAACAAAAAACCAAAATACACCTGCAACTAGAGAGAAAACTGTTGAATCCAGTAAAGAACGAAATGACCTTATATCCTTAAAGGAGAGAACAAATTAGTAACTGCAATAAAGAACAACGTTGAATAACTAAAACGCGTTTGGTCACAAACTCGTCAGTTCGGTTCGTGCGAAGAACAAATCAACGGTTCATTTTGGTTGTTGTTCTTTTACAGGGGATAACAGGTTTCTTTCTGCAGATTACAGTGTTATTGTTGCACTTATGGGTTTTGTATGAAGAGTCTGTTGTTTAAGACTTTTCCCCTTATGCATATTTCAGGGAGAATAAGAAAGACCTTATACCTCATATCCAATTATTCATATAAAATTCGTATAGGGAATTCGTAGCATCATACGATATTGATAAGATATTCTATAAGCTGCACACGAATTAAAACATATCGTCACCTTTTAGAATTCG
This sequence comes from Aurelia sp. 4 Dawson et al 2005, assembly GCA_964019985.1. NCBI lineage: Eukaryota > Metazoa > Cnidaria > Scyphozoa > Semaeostomeae > Ulmaridae > Aurelia > Aurelia sp. 4 Dawson et al 2005. Next base: position 20,463,269 of record OZ026501.1, on the reverse strand, counting down.
TATAAAGTCGTATACAATTCGTATATTATTCGTATGCAATTCGCATTAAATTCGTATAAGCAGTTCGTAAACGAAATTCGTATCAAAATCATATAAGCAATTCGTATCCACCATTCGTATCAAAATCGTATCATATTCGTATCAAATTCGTATCATAATTCGTATAGAAATCAAACAATTCGTATACAATTCATATCTCTTATGCGGCTACACGAATTAAATCATACAACAACTTTCACGCATACGATTGAATTCGTATCAATTCGTATAAAAGCTATACGATAATCTGGAGACGATCCCTTATACCTCGTATCCATCAAGATTATCAGCTTTTGTTGGAAGCCCCATGTACCTCTCTGTGTAAATCGTATCTAGAAACAAAAGATTCCTTTTCAAAGGAACAGCAAACATAAACGCACTTCAAAAAATGCAGCTTTCTTGAATCGAAAGGGTGAAGGTTTCTTAAAGAATCCACACACAAAATTCGGCTGTAAGTGCAACTAAAGGACAGTGCAAAATCTATCATATCACAAGGCTCATGGAGAAACAAAAATCTCGTAAAAAGAGTCTGCTCTCCACATATACCCACTTTTTCAAAAAAAACAACTGCCCCGTCAACCCCTTCTTAAAAACACACCTATCCTCAGGCGTTCAGTTCCATTGCTGTATACTTTTACAGTAAGATACTTTAATATGATAGCAACAGTTACAGGTCTCCTCTGCAACAAAGTCCTCTTATCTAAGAGCACCTGGAAAATATTTACACAATTGAACATATCTTCCTGGTTTTATAAACTTTGAAAATATCTTTGCGAGCACCTTAAAATTGGCCCTCATTTTGCACAAGCTCAAAAGTGTTTAAGCCTGTTCTTTTTAGGTTTAAAAAGTAGTGGCCCTGTTGAGGTTAGTGCCAGTTATGTAATGATGTAAATTTTTCTATGTCCCTAAGGGACATCTCCTTTTTATCATGGACCACAATAATCCCTAGTAAGTATCGAATGTCCCAGCCCAGAAGGAACATCTGTTCGTTTTCTCCAGAAATAAAATCCAGTTGCATGCTCGTCTGACAGTGTCCAGTATATACTTACCATAGTATCTCCAATCTGTCACTGGTGCCACAGATATTCCGACTTTAAATAAATTACTTGGATCTGCAAGAACACTTGCTGTATAAAATCCACCATAGGACTGAAAGATAAATGAAAAATAAGCTCATTTCCATTCACGACATGATTTCCACGGGGCAGTACATTGGCTACTCGAAAAGACGATGCAACCACTTGGAAAAAATCAAGCAAATATGGGGTCTTAGGCCTCGTTGTTTACACTTGGCCGGTATGAAATGAATAGGGGATAAAACTGTGCCGTGTTGGTTCTTTGGTTCAAACAAAATCACCGTTTACACCATACTGGCAAAAAATTAATACGACAGGTTTTCACAATGTGCTGAGCGAGGATTTGTCAAGACATATGCTCTCATTTGCCAAATTATCGCATCAATATGAGTCTGACATAAAATAATGCCGTATTCACCATTTACACCATACCGGTTGAATGACTAAGTCGGTTCGCGCATAGTGTAAACGGAAGGCCACTACAGCACAGTTTCATGCCGTAATCGTTTCGTACTTGCAAGTGTAAAAGGGGTCGACTTCATCTTGAAATTCCATGAAATTCTATCTTTTATGACGGTAAGATGTCATCATACACGGGATTGGAAGTGTTTATAGGGAAAAGTGATTTGATTCTCAAACTAATTCAGAGATGAGCGAATGAAGCATAACATAAAATATGATCATACAGTAGAACATGGTCCTAATGAAAATAGAACAAAGAGTTGAATGTGCTTACCCAGCCCCATATAGAAATTCTATCTGGATCTACGTAGCTTTGTTGCTTTAGATGCCTATAATGAAAAGATGAAAGAGCATAGCATCTTGTTTCTTACTGAAGATGTTGTGGGGCAAAGATCTTGGAGCAAAAATCTCCTTGTTGAGTGTAGTGCAATTGTACAAAGATAAGGAAGTAATTGAAGTAAAAATTAAATTACTTTGACGAGAATCGAAATAAGCACAAATTCCTTGAAATGAACACAAATTCCTTCAATTGCTGTTTATATAAGTGCCATGGGGCATAATCAGATCACATTTCAGAGTCCAGGGAATGTCACAACTCGACGGCAGTGGGCCGAAGATAGATTTACTTTTCTTAGAAAAGTCACACTTGACATCGTTCAAAGCATTTTGATCACGTAAACAAACTAAATTGGGCACGACAAAATGTGAAGATGGGAAGTATCTTCAAAGAAAATGTATCATGGAAAGAATATTAGTATACCTTGCAACAGCATTGGTATCTTTCACTTCATATCTTCCCAGTTGCCTGTAAACCGCATGTAGGAACCTACAATGAAACAATCCAAGCATGGGTAGTTAGACACCACAGTTGTTCTTTTGCGGAGGAAAAACATATTTACCACTAGTACGGAGCTAGGGCCAAAACATCCTCCGCAGAAAGACAAATTTTCCTTCGCAGGAGCATATATGATGAGGCATAATTACAGTGTCTAATTTCCCATGCTCAAAAAATATTTTTCTCTCTGGTAGTAAGCCACAGAAAAGCATGAATTGACTGTTTTCTATTGTTCTCCGCCATTTTCATTAAAAAGTCCGAATGCTCGCTGGCGTATGTCCGAAATATTTTTGTCGTAAAATATTTTCTCCCAAAATCATTCGTCCAAACGCAGTTGCGTTTAATGTAGATTAGATAAGCAACTGGCAAACTGAATGAAAAGTTTGAGATAATGAAAAGCATCATGAAACAAAAACAAAAATCACAAATCAATTAATATGAAATGAAGCTAAAGATGTCACGATTGCATACGTACTTGTCACCATAGTAGCCACAGCCTCTTGCATCAAAATAAACAATAATAAGGTCGTAATTTGTGACAAGAAATTCATCCCATGAGACACCAAACATATTATTCACCTGGAATCAACAAAGCATCATTTCAGACCAATGCATTCAGCTGAACAAAGGCTACAACAATGGAATAGGGAGCAGGCTAAATAGGAATAAAAATTCTTAGATAAAATGTCTTTGTCGCAAATATCAATCAAAAAGGGCCAAGTGAATGGTGTTTTGAGCTGCGAGATCATCATTTTCCCCGCTTTCAATTAGTCTTGGTTTCCTAGGCAGCAGTCTAGCTGCACTCTGTCTATGATACTCACCGGAATCGACGATTGCGCTGAAGGTGGCACTCAAGGAGATTTGACCAAGACACAAAGTGTTCAAACGTTCTAATTGTGAATCTTCAACGATTCTATAGGAATACCATTACAGTACGTAGTGCATGGTCTACTAAGGGTCATTCCTTAACTCTAAGCATTAAAGTGCTATCTTGGCCCCTCCCTCTTCCAACATCCTCTGGACTTTCGGCCATTCCGCTTCGCGTCAAAGTAGTATATCATAATTCTAATCTCAAGAATTCCGCTCATGAGACGAGATAAAAAACATGAACGAAAATAAGCGAGCGTCGTAATCTTACCTTTTGAGTGCCAGGGCCACCATACCTAAGAAAAGAGAACACCATGATGACAACGGAGGGTAAGTACGACGACAAAAAATCATATTTGTGGTATTCTCGGCATATCTGTTTGTTCATTTTTAAATATTTGACAGTCCAAGAGTATAATATTATGACAAATCCATGTGACATTCGAAGAGTAAAAACTTATGATAACGACAAATCACTGTTACGAATGGCTAAGCCATAATTTGATCAGCTAAAATGAACGTTTCGGACCAATTCCACGGTCCATCATCAGTGTGTAAAATAGGGCGTGAACAGCCATTGAATAGAGGAGTAAAAGGGGTACCAAAAATGTGCAAAAACAACGAGTTGTGGGTAGATATGTCAATCAAAGGAGCGAACCAAAACGGGGGAGGGCATAAAGCAGTAAAAACGGGGGGCAATTCAATCAAATCAAAATAAAGAGAAAAGCTAAAACACTATGGCTGGCTGCATAGAAGGTGTCCAATCTATTCTTGAGACTGCCAAATCGTTCTGTCTTAACACAGACCTGTATCTTTTGTTTACGCAATTAACTCCTTGCTGAATCGGCTGTCTAATAAAATCAGCTTGGTGTAGGATGCCAAAGGAAAGTAAAACTCCTACCATATTTTCCAGAAACCTTTGCCACAGGAAGAGTAATTAGAGAGATAAAATACTACCCACATTTCCCTTGAAAGTACATTTGTCGTTTGGTAGAACTGAGCATAGCAACTTGGTTCACATTTTGAAGAGAAGGAAAGGGTATTTATATGAAGCATTATAAATATCACTTATTCATTTATTCATTCATTCATTAATTTCTTATTTATCTTTTATTCGTTCATAAGTTTATCAATCTAGTAATTCGTTTACTTACTAACTCAATCATTCATTCATTTGTCAATTTATTTATCTTTCTTTATCTTTTGATATTTATCTCTCGATCTGTGAAAATAATACGACAGAACATGAAATACTTACACAGAAAACAGGACGGCGTATTTTTTGTTAGGTCTGAAGTCTGGTGGACGAAGTTCTTGAACTGGCAAATCTAAGAAGAAGAACATGACTTTAAGGTAAAAAGCATCAACATTCGCAAAAACATAACACGTTAGTTATTCATAACGTGATTCAAAATGGATGATCGCTGTTTTCTGTCATGCTTGACTTTGACGAGAAAAGAAATGATCGAACCATGGGCAAATGAGGAGACGCTGTTTGGAACTTGTTTCAATCTCTTTTTAGAATTCGAAATGAATGTACCAAAAACCATGTAGTTAACCCTTTCAAGCCCAGAAATGTCCTATGGAGCAGAGAGCTTTATCACTCCATCAAATTTGCGTATAGAAAGAATGGGCTTACCGGCAACCAGGCTTGACGGCAGCCGTGCTTGCTGCTAACCGGGCCTGCCAACAACTGGGCTTGCCGTCCACACCCGTCATTTCCATAATCAAGAACCCTCCCCCCCCCCGGGCTTAGGAACTATATACTTTACCAAACAACAAAAACGACACCCTGGAGAGCAGGAAACCATAGCTGCCCCATGTGGCCATTATATGAGCAACACGAAGCTGGACTAAAACTAGATATACAACTAAAAAATCCTATGTGTAAGCAATTCTTCATCTGTGCATAGTACGGCCTAGTTTATATGAGAAACCCTTGCGGGCTATGTCTTTGCCTGCAATCGCTAATCGCTTTGAACTGATGTGTCAATTAAAGCAACGGATGCCATTCCGCTACGAAATCTGTCTTCGTTATACCGTCTGATACAAGGACAGAAAATCTTTAGAGTGTTGCAAAGAATCTATCTTACCAAAACCATCACTTTTAACAGTGTATCGTTCATGAATTGGTAACGATCGTGATTTCAAACTTTCTTCAAGACGTTTGTTAGTTTCCATGATAACAACTGAAAAAACGAGAAAATTTAACATCAGAGAAGTTCCAGGGAATAACAGCGTGGATAAATCCTTATAGGAGCAGACTGCATGCACAGTACAGGAGTAGCCTGATGAACAGTGTACAGTCAGGCAAAATGACAAAATATAAAACTACAGAATCAATGCTTAATAGTAGTTGCAATTTGTTTTGAGTGGACTTGTCAGGATTTATAGCTACTTAAAGCTAATTAAGGCTTGAAAATACTGACGTTGCCTAACAATTTCAGGTATAAACGAAGGGTGATAGTTATTCAGTTCCTACCTTTGCCATTCTTCAAGTTTCTGAGTTTAGTTGAAGGAATTCCTGGTCCTGGAAATAAATCAAAACTTTAATAATCACTACCACAAGATATACATCCCACCTTGGTGTACCAATTTGTTTTGAAAATTTTACAAAAACTATAAAGATCTACTTAGTAATTTTCGAGGGCCCCAAAAGAGGATTTACGGGACAGGATAAACACGGCATTTTTAAGCAAGAAACAAGGGAACACTCGTGAAAATAGTCCGGGAACTGGGGAAAAATTGCGGGAAACAAAATTTTTGAGGGGAAATTGTTGAATTTCCTAAATTCATCTTACCGGGAACAAACAGAACAAGAACAGAGGAGACAGGAAATTTGTCTCCGTCCCTCCCTGGAAGAGCTCATCTTCATCCATATCTGTGGAAATAATCATTAAAGCCCAAACGGGCAACACAATGATGACGGCAGTTCCACCCGGTGAAATGTTTCATGGCCATGGCCACGCCATGATTCGTCAAATTTTTTCGCTTGTTTGTAGCCAAGAAACTGACTTCGATATGGATATAAGACTTGAAGATTCTGCAAGAATGGGTAATGAACTTAATAATGTTACTTACCTTGGCATTTCAAGTTAACCCATGTACAACCTTTGCTGAATTGAGGGTAGTAGTAGCTGCATTTTCTGTCCTCTGAAAATAGACAACATTTAATTCAATTCAATTTTCTTCATAGAAGATACACAGGATTGGTCTATAATGAAAATGTCTCAACTTTGAATCAGATCTATCTTTTATATTTGCCATCTACATGACTCCGACAAAATGCTAGGGAATGATCTTGAGTTTGTTTACGGCTTTTCTATCCAATGAGGTCGTGGGGAATCATGGTCACTCTAAAAGGTTACAGCCGTTTGTTCGGGGTTGCAAGTCGTAGTTTGAGCGCGAGAAACGCACATTCAAAACGTTTCGAGTGGAAACAACAAATCAGATTATAAGTCTACATCAGGAGCAGGGTACCAGCGGGATATATTAGGCAGCAGAATATAATGTCCCCCCTTCCTGATAAATCCTACCAGTGCCCTAGTTGCAACATGAAAGTTATAAGCAGAAAAGACTTTACACGAGGATCGAACTTTAAGAAATGAATAACATACCTGCTGCAAAAGCACAAGTGACACATTTCTTCTCTTTCGTCACTACATTCACACTGTAAATATGGCGCTCTGCAGGACTTGATTCTGTGCTTCGGTAATACCTAAAACAGAGCAAAAATTCAAGTGACAAGTCTTATACGCATACCAACTGGTTTTGTGTTGTACAGGAAAATATAAAACCCGAGGTCTTAAAAGTACAGACCGAGCTTGCGAGCTTATTGATTTACAATGTTACCTTCTTCTTTCAGCAAACATACAATATCAAAAGAGGTATACATCTCATTGTTGACATACGGTTACTTTCTTCCTGTTTACGAATTCCCAAGAGACCTATTTGCAAAAACTATACATCAAATGAAAGCAAAGGAGTCAGGCTTTCAGAAAATCCTATCTCATTCATGTAGACCTTTCGCTCGATAGAAAATCAATTTTTTCGACCAGTAGCTCTTTTTGATCTACCCCGTAGTTTAATACAACAACAAAAGAATCAAAAGAAGAATGTTTTAACTACCCAAGGAAAGTATAAACTTACACGATTTCAGCTTTGGTATCAAAGCATACAACATCCTGTGCTTCCCATTTGCCAGATGTCAGGAAAACGACACTTGCAGCACCCTGCAAGACAACATTGTGCTAATGAAGACTTTTCTGATGACCTTAATGGAAATATACTAGAACTGAATATATTTCCGTTTTATCCAAAAAACAGGTTGGTTTTACTGCAATCATTTTAAAGTCTAGTCGCATACCATGCAACCACAAAGTCCCCTAAAGTCAATATTCTTTTTGTTTATAAATTCTGTCTCACATTAGACGTCAGGTATCTAATTAAATCAAGAGAGTTTTTCCCTGACATTCTTCTAGTTTTTACTGGCCCAACCTGACATCTAATGTAAGACAAATGAATCACAGCCTCAATTGTTTTTCCTCTTTAATCATGTGTAACATTCATGTAGAACTGTATGTCGTCTAACTGTTTTTATATAACGCCATAGGATAGTCCAAATTTTTTACTCCTCATGGTATAGTTCTTGTGGTAGAGTACAGTAGTTTTAGGTAGAGTTATCCGTAATATGTATTGTAACTTTCTAATGGAATATCAAAAGTTAGTGTATTACTTTTCAACACAGACAGCCAATTTTGTTGATTTTGCAAAGCCACTGCAAATAGATTTTCCTCTACGTTACAAGATATCACTAACAAAAGACGAGAAATGTTATTATCTTGCAAACATGTCGAAAAATTTGAACGTGTCGAGAACGTTTTTAGCAATAAATAATAAGATTCTTAACAGCAAATGGCAATTCCATCTGAAATCAAATTGATCCTTTTCATCAAAAAATGCAATTAAATTTTCAAGATCAGAACCCTTAAATTTTGCCTAGCTATTTTATAAATTTCATCTTTATGGGTAACTATGTACAATTTCCAATTTTGCTTATTGCTGTCAGAATGTCTAAAGTTGATCTGAAATTGAATTTCACGTGAGATTTGCGATAACGCAAACAACTCATAGAAAAACACATCGATTGCTTTTATTGGCAGACATTTTCACGTGACATCAAACTAGTGACGGATTTTGGATATTCGACTTAACGCCATTCACCTACCTCTGTCGACACTTTTGCTACATGTCGAAAATAACCAGCACTTCTTTCATCTTTTGGGAGTAGATTGATGAAATATTTTCCATCCGCAGAAAATTTTGGTTTGGGGTACTGTGAGAATAAAAGAAACCCTTTAAAAAATCTATATGGACCCCTTAGTCCCCTATATTCTACTTCCGCATAAATTCTCGGAGCACGGGGGGTAATGTACCAAAATGCCCTAACCGGACAGGGGTAAAGAAAGACGATTTTCAATTCAGACAGAAGACAAAGGCAGATAGTTTTCAGTTTTAGCAGGAAAATTTCGTGTTTTCCCTGTGCTCATTAACCTTGCCGATTACCTGTAAAGGAAATGTATACAATAGGCTTCCCTTTAAATAGACAAAGACAATACTCAAACGCACAATTGCTTCTTTGGCTACCGATTGTTCACAGCACGTGTAGGACATCGACAGGATATCTGCAGACTTTTTGCAATTGGCAAAAGCAAGCTTTAACCTTGCAGAAACGCTTTAAATTCATGTAAAATATACTATTTGCTGTAGAAATAAAAAACATTCAATCGTTTCAGGTTACATCATTGCACTATCGACCTAACAAATTTCGTGATGCACTTTTGTAATGAAGTTACAAACCCGCACAATAAGAATTCCTTCAATCTTACAGCATCGATTCTCATTTACTTACATCATCGTCAACCCATCCATTTTTCACCATATGCTCTTCGACCTAAATAAGACGAAAAGTGATAATAAGCAATGGCTGCGGTCACACTAGGTGGTTTATTCCGTTGTTTCCTTTCGAAAGAAATGAAATTCAAATGGCTCCTGCGCTGTTGGCTCCTACACACCGTTCATCCTCATTTCAAACTGCCTCTAATGATATTGTAAGAGGAAGTTTGAAACGAGGATGAACGCTTTGTAGGAACTAACTGTTCAGACGTGCAGGAACCATTTGAATTTGATTCCTAGCACTAGCTAGGCTTCAGCCGAAGAGAAAGCAACAAAGTAAAACAGTAACATCGAGGTAATAAACTTTAATTTCTTAGCTACAAACACGCTGCATTATTCCCATGAAAATACCAGGGAATATCATGGGTGAGAAGAAACAAGATCTTTATTGTTAGACACAATGTATACACAAATCGTACCTGCGTCTTTTCGCTGTTTCTGTCTGCTTTTCCTAGCTGCTACGGGTCTAATGTTGTTCCTGTAAAAGTGAGGCTGTCCTCGTTTGCAGCTTTGGGGACAGCCTGGCCTTTACAGGAAACAAAATTTGGCCCTTACCTGAAAGGAAACGCGGACGGAAACAAGGACAAAGACGGAGGTACGATTTGGTATACTTTTTTGTTCAACAATAAACATCTTGTTTCCTCTCACCCATGGAAATACCTTGTTAAACTACTGAGTAAGTAAGAAAAACAATCCTCGTTTGAAAGGCCACTGCTCTCTGGACATCAAGGCAATAATATTGGTAAATACATTATGAATAGTGACCCTGTTCAAACACTTCATCAAATTTATCCATCGGAAATTAGCCCCTCAGTTCTGAAATTATGAGGGTTTTTCACCACAAATCCCCTTCAGGGAATCTTAAAGACAGACCTAAATTTGCGGCCAACCTTTCCCAATATTTTCGCCACAGCAATGGCTTCTACATCCTTTAGCACATGTTATCCCTTTAGGAGGACGAAAGAGGAAACGTGGCACCCTTGGGAGCCCATCAACATCATTCTGGCATTTTCCATCCTCCCAAGAGGATAACACGTGTTAAAACACGTCGAAGTCATTACTCTACGGGAGAAATATCAGGAAAATTTGCTCATGATTTCAAGCATGTTTTGAATGATTCCTGAACAGCCATCTTGAGATTTAATGTTGTGCGACTTGAAAAACCTTGCAGTAACGTATTGATCTAAGGAGAAACAATGTTTTACATACCTTCTTGGACGTTGCAGCGACTAAATTATAATACACAGTGATGGTATGGTTTTGAGCTCTGTTCATCCAGCTTACATAAACTTGCGGTTTTGTCTTGCTTTTTTCACCAGTTACGAACTTCATGATATAGTAGTAGTTGTCGCTGTTGGAAGAAAGGAAGACGTAGGAATAAACGACAGTACCATTTCTTCGATACTGTTGTCTCAAACCGAGTTAAGGCGCTCACCTAGACCGACTCCAGATAAAAGGACATGATAGTAGATCCTCTCTTTATCTTCTGATCATCTCCCTTAGTCTCACTTGCTTGAAGCAGTATCAAAAATGATAAAATCTCTTTAAAGCACCTCTTCAAATTACGAGTTTTCTCTTCCTTACTTGATCTGATGCTTTACAAACTATATTCAAGGATGTATGCCACAAGAACATGCCAGTAACAGACATGCCCCCCCTTCCAATAAGCACCCTTGGATAAAAGAGCTTTGCATTTAAAGGGACCGGGTCACGGAACTGTAAACTAACCTGTTATCCCGAGAATCTATATCGTTGCCCATACGTGGCCATTTTGCTCTATACAGATTTTGGTGGATAAGGTGGATCCACAACACATTAACATCCATAAATCCACCAATATCTCTGCAATTGTACAACATATGAGTGTTTCGTTTGTTTCTCTATGAAGCTCGAAAGTCCAGCTTCAAAATAAAACCTTAATTTCGAGAAAAATAGTGGAAAATCGCTGTGATATGGCCCATCAAAAATACTGCAAAATCATCGTTTTTTCGAAAAAGTTTGTTTACAATGTGTGACCCGGCCCCTTGGGGAATCAAAATTTGAAGCCATCTCAGACCTGCCGCAAAAATGGCTTACATATTTAGAACGCGATCTGGACGGGAATATCAAAGATAGCATTTATGCCTTTATTTAGAGACTGGGTTGAGTAAAGGCGGACAACAGCATGAAGGAGTTCCTCCTGGTAAGGGAGTTCCTCGTACAAAAATCCCTATTCTACGAATTCATTTTCGTGTTCAGTAAATATATAGAATTGTCTTTGACATTTTGTGTTTAGCTTCTCGGTGTCATTTATTGGTTTCTTTGGCTTATATGTTTATGTCTTTCTAGTGGCAGGATTCTACAATAAACTAAAATGAACTGCATTCAAAGAGTCTACCTTAAGCCTGGTTTCCATACAATCGCAAGGACTCGCAGAGAGTCGCAATGAGTCGCAGGGAGTCGCAAGGAGTTGCAATTATTGTGACATGAAAAAGTGGTTCCATATGATCGCAAAGGATCGCAAAGGATCGCAAAGGATCGCAAAGGATCGCAAAGAATCCCAACTAACTTCACTTTCATCAAATTTCAAACCAAAATTGTGATCACGGAAATAAGATTATCCACAGAAACAATAGAGTTGTTATCGAAAGGAGTTGCAAGCAAAAGTTGTGAACAGTGGTTTCCATTAATCGCAATGGATCGCAACGAGTCGCAGTGAGTCGCAGAGATAGAAAATCTTCTATCTCTGCGACTGCCTGCGACAGCGATCGCAAGGAGTCACAGGGAGTCGCAAGGAGTCGCAAACAAAGTTTTAGCCAGTTTTCCATATGATCGCAGAGAGTCGCAAGCAAACGTGACCACTTTTATTGCAACTCGCTGCGATTCCTTGCGACTCCTTGCGATCATATGGAAACCAGGGTTTATCTAGTAAGCATGTACGTTGTGAAACATGATCATAATGAAATTTGAAATCTGTATGAACAAAAACAAATAAAATATGAAATTAATATGTATATTTATATATAAATATCACTTACATTCCTTTAAATTCATCAGGTACTACTAATGGAATCAGATTGACTGTTTTTCCCATTGACTTTACAACTGCATCCAAATTAACAGCAGATAATGACACCACTGGATTTTCGTACCCAGGCTAAAAACAAATACCCGCGTTGGTCAATAAATTTGGCGTGCTTAAATGCAAATCTTCACCCTAGTTGTTTGCTTGAATGGAATAAGCTTCACCAATAAGTAAGAGAATCACCTACAATCAGAATTTTCACAAACAAGCTGTTATATCTTATTCGCCCTTCTCCTACGACAGTCTACAGCATCCACCATCCAAAAGGTCTTGCAATATTCGCACAGTTACGCGTTGGTCTCAGTAAGCTAAATCTGCATAAATTCAAACACAATTTTAGAGACATTGGATCCACTGTGCCTCTAAAACGACGGTGTTGAGGACACGGAGCACTTTTTACTCCACTGCCATTCTTACGAAGCATACAGGAGACATCCTCTCGATAGGGTAAATTCAACGCTGCAACCGTAAGGTTTGGCAAATCTTTCAAACGCTCTACTGCTTGAAGTGATACTGTACAGTGATGAAAGACTGTCTGTTGATTCTAATACAGAAATTCTTAAATGCATCACAACGCTTTGAATAACATGATGCTACTGAAAGTTAGCTGCTGCAGCCTGGACAGGGATTTAGTGTATTCATTGTAAAATAATTTCGTGTACTGTTTGGTATTCTTTCCTTCTTTTGCCTCATATTTACTTGTAGTTTTATCTTTATGTAAACAAAGTAGACAGAGTAAACAGAGTAAACAAAACATGGGGGTGATAAAATGATGCGAAATAAAGGTGCACGCCTGTGGAATGAACTTCCCTCTCAAATTAAAGATATCTCCAACCCTCATACCTTCGCTAAGAAATTAAAGAAAATCTTCATTGACAAATATTAACTAAAAGAGTGCAAATCCATTACTAATAATCATATAATCCATTTCCTTACTCGTAATTCTAGATGGCCTCATATTCTCATCATATGATAGTATACGACTGTACTTATTTTAATTTTTATTCTTATCATCTTATATATTTGTTATCCTCATTTTCTTTTCTTTTGCGAAGTTCATTTAGCGGCCCAAGCTAGATAAGCAATGCTTTACTTGGGTCGCGTAGAATGCAAGTACCTTTTTTCACAGATTTATCGTACATTGTAACAACTTGTATTTTACGAATAAAATTGAATTGAATTGAATTGAATGAATTATGTTAAATGGCCGCAGGGTAGACATAGCCTTATACTCCTTGCGGTCTCGTTTTGGTAGAGTAGTTTTGTTGGCAGTGCAACTGGTAGAGTGATTTTGTATCTAGTGTAATTAGTAATACTGCTTATTGGATTATTAAAGAAATGGTCAAACCAATGCAGCTATACAAATCCACTGGTATAACTTAGGAGCACTTTCTAGCTCTCTCTTTATCAAGCCATTCCCTGATAATCTTCTCCCTTCCAAGGCAAAATATCAAATAAATCCTCTTCTGCATTAAGCTCGCCAATGATGCTCGTTCTTGGTGTGAACAATACCAGCTGCGGAAAGAAGTTGCTTCGTATTTCAGAACACTTTCCGAGAGTTTATTATCAAAAAGTCAGCGCAAAGTGACTTTGCAATGGTTCAGTTTACAGAGAGGCATTTATATGTTATTGGTTTTTGCTTTGTTTCCCGTGACTTTCTCTCATTGTTAGCTCAGTAATTTTCAAACAGCAAACTTCGATTTGCGACTCGCAAAATAAAACCCTCGCATGCTCGCAATTTTGAGCTGTAACTGTTTTGCTGCAAAATCCGCTAGCAATGACCACCAAAACAAGAAGAAACGAAGCCAGAAGGAAAATGAAATTTCCCGCGTATGAACTAAATCATCCCTAACTCGATCTGAGTGAAGTTATTATTAATTAACTCGCTGAAAAGTGTTCTGAGATCCGAAGCAACTTCTTGCCACAGCTAGCATCACTGCACCAAGAACAGGGGTCATGCTTTTGCTGCCCTTCGCAAATTTACCAGATTTGGATGCTCCAACCAAATCTCTTTTCTAAGAAGTCAAGAGGTCTATTTTGTGTTTGACTTTGTATTTCAGTTCCGCAAAATGTGCTGCTTTCAGAACTTGCTGGGCTTAGAATTAGCAATCAAATCACGCATTTACCTTTGGATATGCGATTTTCTCAATGTGAGTATACGCATTACTCCTTGGTCCATATTTTGTGAATTTGAAATATCTAACCATGCTTGAATTAAATTTGGTGAAAATCAGATATTTTCCATCTTCAGAACATTCTAAAGCGTTATCAGTTGCAAGGATTTCCTCTGAAAAATAAAAAGTAATAAATATGCATAAAAAACTTTTTCATACGCCGTGTGACTCAAAAAATTAGGACAGCCACGATATCACGTTGTGAGGAGTACAAGTCACGTTGTAAGCCTACAAACTACCCGGTGTCTCAAAACAATGCAAGGATTTGGCGAAGGTAGCTTTAATCAATGACTTATCACTTTCAAAATGTCCCTCCATAGTCAACTTGAACATAGGTACCTCTTTTGTTGGTATTGGTACTTTGACAGCCTGCAAGGGTTTGTATGGGAATGAAGAATTCCACATTCCATTCTGGTCCATGATTTATTTGGCATTGAAATTCAATGCAACTGTCATTTTGAGAAATCGAATTTCAATTTCAATAACAATTAAATCACGGACCAGAATGGAACGTGCAATTCTCGATTCCCATAAAACCCTTACAAGCATTTTTCTAACATTTTTTTGGCCTCAAAAGTGAGTGATTTGACCAAAAAAATTTGATCATCTAAGTTAGCCTGCGACTGATAGATTAGGATTTCAGTTCTGAATATCGGCCACATACATTCCATTCCACCGCTTGCCAAACGGGCAAACTTTCTTTGACTAACCAAGTACCCTAGTAAGACCTAGTATTACTTTTCTTTCAGTCAACGAACTTTCAAGGAGCCTCAATTTGTGGCAAAATTTACCTTCATATACCCAATCAGGTACACCATTAAAAATCGACTTTAGGATTCCATCCTTTGTAATTTGATATGACGTAGGCGAACTGACTTGCTGCTTGTAGTAAATATTATTTCTGAATACAAAAACCTAAAGCGTAAAAAAAGGCATTTCAACAAATCGAACTCCCCTATGGAAGCAAATGCTATTATTCTTATCATTTGGGAAATCAAGAAGAGCTAAAAATCGCTTTAAAGGGGCAAGGTCACGCAACCGTAAACAAACATTATCTCTAGAATCTATATTGTTGCCCACACGTGGACATTGTGCGCTATACAGAGTTTGGTGGATGGGGTGAATCCACAATGCAATCGTACAACATATGAGTGTTTTGTTTGTTTCTCTACGAAGTACAAGAGTCCATCTTCAAAATAACACTGAGAAAAGTAATGGAAAATCACTGTGATATTGCCTATCAAAAATACTGCAAAATCGCCATTTCGAAAGAAGTTTGTTTACATTAAATGACCCTGCCCCTTTAATTAACAAAATCTTGGAAAGACATTGTGTCTGAAACTGGTCCCATGGGAAACACTTGACAACGAACTGACTCTGGGGACGAGACAGTAATTTTGTGCTCCCAGCCATCCACAGTATTTTTCTTAGACTCTATTTCCATGATACCAGTATCACTATGTATCTGTAAAAAACATTTATAGAAACGTGGTCCTTTTCAGAGGTGGAAAAAATTGCAGACCACAGCACTATTGGTCATAGAAATATTCCGGGTCTCCACAAAGAACAGGGAGAAGAAAGGAAAGGGCTGAAAATAGAGAAGCGACAAAATTGGGAAATCTATTTTACGTCAACATCCTAAAGGTTCTTGTCAATAATATCCGCCATTAGATGATTTAGGCTGCTACCAAACAAAGTAATTTCATAGAAAAGATGCTGTTTCTACGTCTGGAGGTGGTCAGCTAAAAAATCAACAAAATTTGACCAACAAAATCATTTACGATTGTGATTAGAGATTGATAATCGTCAAAAGTCTTCAAATTCTGTTCAACCCATTACATATCGTCACCTGTCAAAGGTGGATACTGTTTTGAAGCAATTTGAAGCAATTCTCGCAGAAATTTCTTACAAGAGTTAGTTTGGTCCAAGAAACCAAAATGTTGCTTCTAGTACCTTTCCTAC
The DNA here is from genome assembly GCA_964019985.1 of Aurelia sp. 4 Dawson et al 2005. Taxonomy (NCBI): domain Eukaryota; kingdom Metazoa; phylum Cnidaria; class Scyphozoa; order Semaeostomeae; family Ulmaridae; genus Aurelia; species Aurelia sp. 4 Dawson et al 2005. Next base: position 20,446,835 of record OZ026501.1, on the reverse strand, counting down.
CGGGTACACCAGAAAAAACCATCAAATTTTGACAGACAACGAAAAATCGTGAACCAAGAAGGTTTAGAAAGGGGCTAAGAAGTTTATGATGTAATTTTCTTTCTATAAAAATATTTTGTGAAGATGCCACGACCTCCAAGAGGTGCTTTTCATGGTCGTTCTAATTTTAGATGCATTGATAAGAAACTGCAAAGATATATACTTACAATGGAGCTACCAGGGCCACACCAAGTTGCATAACGAATGTTTTCTGTGGAACCACCAGGAAGGGCCAGCCTCTCCATTGTTCTGACAAAAAAGGGATATGTCACTTGACTTTAACTAAATCAATAGAAACAAAGAAATGGCCTTCAAACATATAACATCAAACAGATTCAAAGGATGAATTTCTTTGCCTACAATTCATTAATTCAGGCCCCGCTCATGCAGCTCTGTTTTTTATATCATCCACATTTCATGAATCCAAGCTACCGTTCATATTGTACAAAACGCAGCACAAACATCCGTTCTGGACCATTCAAATTGATCCAGCTGACCACAAATACACAGCGAGCAATGTCTACTTTTGAGCGTACACATTGCTCAGTTTTTATGAAACTCATTGCTGAATGTTGCAGCGTTCTCAAAGACTTCTATTTTAAGGATATCCATTCTTGACAGGATTTTCACAAAGCTCTGGCTTTGTGCATTTACACTGATCCACTGTGTTTTCAAAAACCTCTGCCTCATGGATATCCACTGTTGCCAGCATTTCAAAATTAAGAGTAGTGTGAATACTTTCACAGAGACGGATGTGTTTCTCCCCATTTTTGTACACAAACATAGTAGTGTGGTCCCATTTACATCTCAGCTTGTCAAAATCGACAACTGGAAAAAGTTCTCATTCCTCTTTTGAAAATGTCCAAAATGATTATCAAATTAAATGAGCGGAGATTATCAACATTATCTAAACATAGCACAAAAGAGCGGCAGGTGCCACTTATCGTCCTATTGTTTTCATCGATCAAGAACATCTAATATATATAATAGGTTATCTTTAGTTAGACCCAGTCCTCCTGGTTAAGTTGCTTTTAACCCCGTTGATTTACTTTATAGGGTTTTTTTCAAGCAGTGTGCTTCGTGCATACTATCTCTTTCCTGGGATTTGCAGTTGCCATGCTTCAAGGCTCGTGGAAATGATGAAAAACATGAGATAATGTGTGTGAAGCATTGAAAAAGATCTCTTTAAGATTTTGGATATCACAAAATGAAGAACAACTTTTATAATTCTGAAATCTAGTAACGACAAATTGATCTCAAAAGAGCATGTCTCCAGTTTAAATCTGATTAAAAGTCTTTAAAGAATGAAAGGGCAAGAGAGGAAACATTTCAATAAAACATAACTCACGTGGCACCAACTCTTCCATAATAATAATCAGAAAGCACTGAATGCCTGTACAGCTGTGGAAAATAGATGAAAGTTAAACAAGGATATATTAGCTGGAACAGAATCAAATTACTCAATTTCTGTAGATCTGTTGGGCAGCTGGAGAGCTAAGTTCAAAGGAAATACTTGCATGAAACCAGACAAGATGACTCCCAACATCAAACTTTCTAAGGACTGCTGAACAAAGAAATATTAACAGGAATTAGTGATAGAAATGTGTTTTCAAGTTTCTTCAACAAAAAAATGAAAAACAATATGCTTGATTTCAGATATATAATTCATAAAATACAGCATAACTTGTTTAAACATTTCAATAAAATAAAGATTTTGAAGTATGAGTATAAATCATGTATACCAAACCACAGTTGAAGCCTAAACAAAGATTCACAAGCCCAAACAATGCCTGACCCACCCTATCATTTACTAAGAGCAAGGCTCCCCTGGGATCTGAAGCAATTTGTGAGAAATTCTGTTCTTCATTAGAGTGCATGATCATGCACTGTCAACCTTACCAAACCATCCTTAAACTAACTTGAAGCCTCTCTGTTGGGCATCAGTCTGAGGAAGGAGGAGTCATTCTTGGCACATTTATCCAACAGGGATGCACCATCTTTCAGACCATTGTTTTCAGCCTCTTCCCAGCCCCAAGTATTGAAAGAACGCAATTTTTCTAGAGGCTGTTGTCAGCAAGGGTCACTTTGTTCGAGTGCATTGCAGTTTGCAGAATATATAATTTTTCACCATTTTTTCTCAGTCAACCATCATTTGGCATGAAACATTCTGGAGTCAGGGGAAAGAAGATCGTTGATGTGCACATACCATAAAAGTGAATGTCAAGCAACTCCCCTCAGGGGATGGGGCTCATCTTTTTTAAATCAATTTAATTCATAGATAACACAGTATGATTTTTGAACACTGGATAAATCTTTTGAATCATCTGGTACACAAAAATTTCAATCAAAGTTGTGTCAACAAATCTAAAGACCCTTTAAGATACCTACAGCAGTATTGTTCTCTTTGAAAAGAACCCAGTTATTATCCTTGGATAACTTGTAGGATGAACCATGTGTTGCCTATAACATGGAATAAACAAAAAAGAATTGTGAGAAAATTGACTTTCCAAACCATCTCTGCCCCATAGTAGCATCAAGACAAAAATTCACAAATGAAATATATATCTTTTATATGGATGCTACACATACAAGCTTGCCTTGTGACTGACGAATCAAGCAAATATATGTAATGTCTTGTTCAATTTCTATCTGACCATCCCCTCCAGGAGTTAACAAATATTTCTTGCACAAATACTCCAGGGAAAGGGTAAATTTTTCTGAGACTGTCAAAGGGCTATGCACTGAGAATATGCATATTCTCTGTAACTTTTTAACGAACAGTTCCTTGTATTGTTAAAACCTTAGGGCCCGGGAGAAATTGGCTGTTGAAGGGTCAGCAATATTTATAAGCATGTACACAGGTGTATGCATGAATGTTACATTTACTAAAATTTGACACAAAATTAGACAAGTCCCCAAGGTAATGTTCACTTGTTCATCAACTAGAGCTTGCACAATCCGCAACAATAGCATCTGTCAGTGTAAACCAATCAAAAATCATGCAGTCTGGCTCCCTGTGGTCACCTCACAATAACAGTTGATTTTGGTATTACATCAATACTGGAATCTCAAACTACAAATTATCGTTACACCATCTTGACAAGATGGCTGTTGCTCTTGTCACAAAAACAGTGCAAAAACACTTATTCAAACCAGGTAGGTTTCCTTGGTACAAATGCAAATAAAAACAATTATGTATGAGAACTCACAATTATATCACTGGAAAGAAATGTTGATGAACTATTGCTAGTCAGGTTGTATTGCTTTATGCCAGTACCCTGATGCAAATACGTGTCATCTGCAACAAAAATCATGAATAAAGGCAAATTAACGAGACAAGAATTAGAAAGGATAACAAAATATATATATACACTCTTCAACAAAATCAAAGCGGCTCATACATACGTGTTAGGAAGACAAGATTGTCCAAGGAAGTCTTTTGCATTTGTTTACCAGAGGAGCTAAAATCGGCAAACAGCCTGAATATATTCAAAAGCTTAATAACTAAATAGAATGGTCCCACATGCAACTATGATGCTTGTCTGTTTGTGTATATTTCATAATGTTGTATAAACAGCATTGACACAACCATTAGCTTTATTCATTTTTTCATTGATCATATCCAACAAATTTGATCAGTTTGTCTGTACATTTGTATTAGCTGACTAGGGGAATCAATTGATGTAAAATAAAGTTTCAACAAGAACAAGTTCATAAGCTGTAACCTACTGCGAAGGGGGGACACAGAAGCTTCCTCCGACAAAGCTTATCTCATCTCCCCAACAAATACTGCATCACTGATCAATGGGTACCCATAGCTCCTGGAAAATGTGTAAAGATAGTTCACTCCTTCTGAGGTACTAGTGACATTTTCAAATCATCACTTTTCAATCACATGATCTTGTTTTCATGTTCTATCATCTAAATCATGAATTTGCAGCAGTTGTAGCTAAAAACTGGTAACCAAAGAGGAAACTGTGCATTTGCAAACTCACCTGTAATCCATGTCACAAAGTATCCTGCAGCTGAAAATTTGCCATCCATAGCCTCTTCAAAAGTGATTTTTGTTGAGGAGCGTGCTTTTCTCAATCCAAGGAATATTTCTAGACATAGAATATGGTATTTGTATGAATGATATGGTATCAATATCTGTCAATGTATTGCGGAAACAAGGCGAAAGATAAACAAAGCCTTATGCAGTGTCAGCCACAAATTAGAGTGGAAAATTTTCTGTGTTAGAGATTTGGATGTGCTTGCGACCCCATTTTCATGATGTCTGCAGAATTTGAAACGGCATAAAACGGTGACCTTCTTTCCCTGATGATGCTGGTATAATTTCTAAATTCTACAGGCAGAGATTTGTTCTGGTTTGCAAAAAGGCATAGTTTGCAACTAGGCCGTGTTTGAATTCTAATGACATTATAGACACACTGTGCCGACAGAAGGTGAAGTTGCGTTTTTTCACCACACCAAGTGCTGGGATCGCAGAAATAGAGTAGACCTACTTGAGTTTTCAACCACTGGTCATGACGCTAAATGGTGGGGTCCTATCAGGTATCAAACCGCCTGACTGTTCTGACTTCAAAGACAGAGGATTACGCCACTGTGCCACAATATCTGATAGAACTTTTATACCACTTCTGTCTTAATTGTCTTGATTGATTAATGATGTCAGTTGCTACTGTTTAAGGAAGAAGCATAAATCATACTGGCAAAGTGTTGAAGGTAGGCCAAAATAGGAGGCTAAATTTCTGCCATTTTCAAAGTCTACAAGCATTGTGAAATGGAATCTCAATGACATAGAAGTTCCTGTCAGAAACTTACTGGGCCTAACTAAACCCACACTCGATTGCATGCACCAGTTTGAAGACAAAACAGAGTAGAAAACAAGACAAGAAAACAAGACACAAGGATATAAACAAGGTAAATAAATAATCAATCAAAACATCCATGTCCTAACACCCTTGGATATGCTATTAGGTCTGCAAGGGTCAAAGGACAGGCAAGGGAAAGACGGGTAACGCTGATTGCTGAAAAATGATGGATAGACTAATAAGGGAAATAATTCATGGAGGAGTTCTAAAAGATGCAGTGAGAGCAAATCTTTCTCTGAAGGTATTAATAAAACATTTTCACATTTTTGCTTTACCCCTATTTGACCCCCAGTAGCACCTATTCACAGCAGTGTAGTTTCTAAAAATTGTGCAAAGCACATTTCAAAGTGCTTTCCTTTAATTTTGTTATTTGCATATATATTCTTTTCCAAGAAACTACTTGTAAAACTCAACTCATCTCAGGTAACCATGAAGATTGTCATAAACCTCTAAGAAACTTGTAAGAAACTCTGAGTACTTAACATCTGATAATTTATAAAACTTTCAGCACTGGCCCAAATTCTTTTGGTTATTTATGAAAAACATGTTTATAGGTATGTTAGCCTTGCTAGAGAACATCTGTATCTGAAGATTATTTTTCTGAAAAATCATCCATATTTTTTGTCTTACAGTACCACCAATTTACCCCTCCCCCCTCCAATCTACCCAATGGATCCGATTATCCGTTCAAGTGCGGCAGTGAAGCTTTGAAAAACACTGAAAACAACATTGCCAGAGATTGTCCACGGTCTGTTATCATGCACGCAGATGCGAGGTTAAGTGTAAATATGCATGCCACTGACGACCTAAAGCAAACTCTTCCAGACTTGGAAAAATCCCGCCTGCCATTAATATCCCTCGTATTAGTCTACGAAAACCAGTTCACCATTAAATCACACCCTTTATCGAGACAATAAGGGTTTTTATAACTATGTATAAGTTTTTTTCTAAGCTAAATAATGGCAATGCCTCTTGAAAGTTCGCTACCGAAATGGGCCTAAGCTATGAAATGAGAAGTCTTCCTGTTGGTGAAAAAAGCAAAGGTTGGGCAGGCAGGTGCAACTGAGAAAGTATGAATTATTTATAAAGCCATTAAATTTGTCTGACTTACATTGAGCGGAATGAATAAAGCAAAGCTTGATATCCTAATAATTCAACACCTTATCACGCTCAGTGAGATTCTGATTGATAAATAAAAGAGCAACGACAAAGCCAGTGAGAGGAGAGGTTACCTGAGTTCGTGCCGAATACAGCAGCTAATGTAACGACACTAATCACCAAAATAGCGGCGAAACCTGCCAAGTAATATCTTCTTCTTCCATGTAGAAACCCTCTTCTTGGCTCTGCTTCCCTGCTTTCATCTAAATCGGAGACATATTTAGATTTATTGCCATTTTCGCTATCAGCGTTTAGGGGTGCATACTTCCCCCTCGACGCCATTGCGAATGACTGCGAGGCCTTTTACACCTCCGTTGCCGTCTGTTCTCCAACGAAATTTCCGCAACGAATTCTCAGTTTAATTTTCCGTTAAAAATCATTCCATTTTCCTTGAAATCTCTATTTCCAACTAAAATTGGCTCTTTATGCGTTATAATGAATATAGTATAATATGTAATTGATATTAGCTGTATGTTAACGGTAACACATGAGGCGTAATATCGCCCATACATGAAATGAGCTCGCTCGTAAACATGCGTAAAGTTACTAGAGCAAGCAATCTCAGTGATTTCTTCCTGCTCGTAAAACCAATATAGAAATTGTTTGCAGAGTTTAGCTGGTGGTTCAATTCAATCGGTCTATTCAAAAGCAATTGTTCCATTGTTAAACGAACTTACCCAAGCCCATAGATTTTGCCATGCCTCGCTGCCTCGCAGATACGTCTTGCGTCTTCTCTGATTGCCCTCTCTGCTTGCTCTCTGCTGTTCCAAAGAGCTGAACTGTGTCCTGCTTTTTGGTGCTTATGCACCAATGTGACGATAGCTCCAACCAGAGAAAAGCTTTCTCCAGTTATCTCCCCCGCCTCCTATCAGGCGTTGATTGTTAGCTCTCCCTGCAAATTAACTTCAATATTGCAACAAGGACTTTCTGATCTTATTCTTAGCTGCCAAATTTGCAGAAATATGAAGCGCTCTGCAGACCAGCAAGATTTACTTGTGAAATCATAAGATTAGCTTCTAAATATTTTTTATCCAGGACTTATCTCTGCTTGACAGACGGGATCATCCCAGCACTGATCTCAGCCGGGGAGCAAACTTTTATTTCGGAGTATTTTGCAACAGTATTTCAACTTCCGTTGATCCTCATTAGTTGAGGGTTCTTTTTCCCTGACATGAAGAAAAGATTGAAAAAGAAGTGCTTAGCAGATCAATAATACAAGAGAACAAATTACTGATTTGGGACCATGTAAATAGAGATAACGTTTGAACCTTTCAAGACAGTAATGCGTTAAAAAATATAACTCGCGACAATGAAACAGAAACGTAAATGAAACAGCTATTTACATATCAAGGCGAAGACCGCAAGACTGTTCGCATCCTTTCTGCTTTTGACTCATAGAAACTGATCTGACTTTGTTCTTGTTCTGTGATTTTGGAAGAGATTCTTTATAACGATGTTGAAATGTTTCGAAAACTGAGAAAGAAGTGTCATTCCTCTGGGAAACTGCGCGAAAGAATCTAAGTCAAACCATCGTCACAACAGAACATGTTACAGGAAAAAATTAGAAAAAAGCGTACTTTTTATGACCATGGGTCACTTCAAATCACCAGGTAAGATTCGATAAGGGAAACAGTGAGATGCTCCACATTTCTTCTTGTTCGTTGCTCAGTTTTTATCCGACTTGCTTTGATCAGTGTCAGACGAATTATTGAGCAAATGGACACGTCAAGGGTCCTCCATATCCCATCTAGAAAGTTCAGCCTAGCCAGATTTACAGACCACTTGAAACGAAAGATTTGTTCCTTTTCAAGATATCTGGAACACAGGCCAGTTCAGCCGAATCCCGCAGAAATTCGATTCCTACATTTGAGTCATGCAAGTGCCGTTATCTGCACGAGGTTTTATCGATCAGCTGTTTGTCTGCTTCTTTCAGCTATTTAAAAGATTTCGCAATGCTGACAGTTAGCCAACCGATTCACACAGTCCTTTATCCTGGATACCGATCAGAGACTTGAGAGAGCGGTCATTTTTAATCCTAGGTACTAGGAGGAAGATTTTGGCAGGGGTATGAAACTTTTTACCATTACCCATGGGGGTGAAAAGATTTTAAGAGCAATTTTATGGGGTACGAAACTATTTTTAAATGAAGTCATCGATTGAAGATTGAATGAAAAGTTGATAGAAATCTGGAAATGATGAATCACTTGACCGGTATTGAAATTGCCAGGGACAACATGGTGTCCGTCCATATATTCATGCTTTTTGCGCAAAGATCTCTGGATGGGGGTACCAGACCATTTGCTGAAAGATGGTGGGGTACGAAAACTTTTTCTATGTTCAAGGTGGGGTATCAAATTTTCTCTAATTGTTTGAAATAATCCTCCGCCCAGGTACACAGGATTGAAATTGACCGCTCTCTTAGCAAACTGTCAATTAAAAAGCCTGCCAATTAGAGTGCAGTACTTGAAGTGACATCTCAGCCAGGGTCCTTGGCAGGCATTGTGAAATTTTAGACTGCTTAAAAAAATCAGCCTGGAAATCATGAATCTACACAGCAGTAGCTGAACTGACTGATTGCAAGGTTTTATTTCAACGGAACTGTTCCAGAAGTTCAACTTCTTTACTGTGGATCTACAGGGTGAGTAAAAATAAAGTTTTCGCGTTTGGCGGGCTGTGAAATAAAAAAGAATGACACTGATATTTAAAACTAAATGCTAAACTTTCTATGCATTTGCAAAATGTGAACGAATACGTTATCGTTTGTTATCTATATCGTTTGTTTTGCATTATCTGCCCTTGCTGTTTACGTTAAATTTTAATTTGAAACATTCTGAAACTGCAGCGATCGTGCAAAGGGCCATGGGTCTCTTCTCTCACTTTCTTCATCGACAGAATGATTTATGCCAATTTCACAACGGAGAATTCTTTCTCCTGTTTGGCGGATGGGATCATCATAGAAGAAATCACAGATTCAGATCCTCTAAGCTGACTTTCGGCCAGTTAAGCAAAAGTAAAGCAAGAGTTTACGAAAGGGCAAAACGAGGACGGCAGCCCCTTCCAGAGCACCATATTGTGCATCTTGCAAAACAGTTTCCTGTGCCTAAGCTACCTTTGAAAAGTCATATTCAAAAGAGTATGGCACTCTGTGGCAAAGCGGAAACAATGAATTGGCTGCATAGTCACAAAGTTCGGCCGCATCTTGCACTATGTTGCTGCAAATTTCAACGCAGCTATTGTGGCTCTTTTCGAAACACAAACTAACTTTCCACATCAACCATGGTAAAGATACCATGCCATTGTAATTCTGACGGAATGATCAGATCGAGTAAGCTTGCAATATCTCGCTATTCCGCCAAAGCGAATTGGCAGAGAGTTGATAACCCTTTTAGTTCATACCACTTGCGGAGAAACATAGGCTTAATTTCTTATCAATGTTTTACTTTCGGTCGGCCTTCATTGTAGGAGATATCTTTGAAGTTTTATGCAACGAAAAATCGTCAACTTTTGATTCAAGGTCAGAGTTCCGCCTTTCACCGATAGGTTACAGAGCCGTTTTCACTTTTCACTTACCCTGGGTCCTTTGCGAGCTTGCTGAAATTTCTGATTAACTGAAAACTGAATTTGGCTTCTTCATATCCGAATTGATTGCTCGTATTCTCAATGTCATTTGGTCGTGTCACAAGGCGTATTTATACATCGCTGATAAGGCCCAAGAGACAAAATCTTATAAGCAGAACTTCTCTGTAAATTGAAATATAAAGACAGTCAACAGGGACAAGAAAGTACAAAATTTCACCATAATATTCTTGCTTCATGTTGTCGCACTTTTTACAGAAGCTAAGCTTACTACATTAAGTTAAAAACACAAGTTCACAAACACACTTTATCAGTATTTTACATAAACAATGTTAGCATCTAACAGTTATAAAAATAGATCTTCGCAAAGCCTATAAAAATTGAAACATCTTCTACGTTTCTATTTACAATGACGCCTCTTCCCTTTTCTTCTGTACAGGGCTATTTGTTGGCATTGCCAAAAATTTACAAAAATCTTCTTCGTTGAACATGTTACTTTTTACAAGAAACTAAAGATTTCAGCCAAAATTGAAAATTTCTCGAACTACCCGACTTTGAGTACTCAAAGCTTTTGCCCAGTCTCTTAAAAACCAGTAGCAATCTGTATCGTAAGTACGTGTGCCTAGAATCAAAATTTTTTATCGTTTCCCAACGTTTAGGCATTACTCAAAAACCTTCCAAGTTAATGATACGATGTAGAAAACAAGTAACGATAAAGTCAAAATATGGACAGGATTTCCCTTACCAAATAAATGCTTTATTTCTTCATAGTTTCCCAGTATTGGAGTTTCTTGATTTTTGGCCACGTACCCCCAGTAATCCCCCTCCAGTTCATGTGTCTCTGATCCTTCACCCCGCGTATCAGTTGTCCAAACTGAGATCAAAACATTGGAAACATTGTGGCTACTCGACTTTTAACTTTCAAAGTAACCCTGAATAACGGAATCATGTCACTAAAAATGTCCGTCTGAGACACTGGCTAAGGTGAGTCAATAAATTGCCGTTGAGAGAGTTGATACACAAACCTATCATCCCCCTTATTTTGACGATTCTTTCCTAAAGATGAAGTCACACAAGAAGTTCTGCTTATTGCAAATTTTCAAAAAACAGACCCGCAGCTATGCCAACATAAAGCCAATGAGTCAAATCTAAATACGGTAAACACCCGCGTATTAGATGAGAACCTAGTGGTTTAAGAGCTGGACTTGCTGCAAGTCTCTCTCTATCATCAGCACATATCGTAAGACAAGTTCTCTCTCCGCCTGTCTTTTCTCCCTCTTTCTGCTCTATGTCTTGTGATGATAAGAGAGAAACTTGTAGAAAGTCCATTTAAGAGCCTGCATCTTGAATTTGTAAAATTGGACAAGCATTTTATAAGGATAAATCCAATGTATTCATTGTCAGAATAAGAAACCAGACTGGCTTGGAAATTGTACGTTCTTGCATGGAGTTTTTGCTGCGGTTGTTTTGAGGCAGGTTTCAGGTTTTAGAGGTAAAATTCTCTGAAAAATCACCGCACAAAAACAAGTAACAATGCTCGTTCAAGATCTTATCCTAATAATGAGAGAGTCAAAAAGATTATCCTGCCCAGAATGTTCTAGCATCAGTTGGGCTTAATTTTTGGTCTTTTAAGCTACACGGTTTTATATCCGATGATGAATAATCAACAATACTTGAGACAATTATTTCTTCACATAAAACTCAGGTCATCCGCCTTTAAATAAGAAATCTTCAATGAATTAAACATTAAGTTGATGCATTATCTTTCTTAGAGATCTGAGATGAAACAGTTTTAAATTCGAAATCTTTTGAATCCTGATGTCGTATATTTTGATCACTCGAATAAATCAAGTCAAACTCAAAGTCATTTTACAGGCGTCTTTTGTCGTTCACTGTTATCATTGACAGAATGATTAATATTCATTTGATTCTAGCTGCGCTGAGTGAGATACCAGTAAATTTCCAGTAAATTTGGAAGACATTACAACAGAGAATTTTTCCTCCATTTCGGCGGGTCATTAGGACTCGACATTTCTTGAGCAAACAAAGACCAAGGCATTAAAAACCTATTGCAAACCATGATTCTTCGCGGCACCCGAAGATCACTTTTGGCATAAATTCCCTTTTCTGAATTTCATTCAGCGCCATGGACGTAGGAGGCATTTCAAACTTGGGGGCATCACACTTTGAAGGCACTTTTTCCTAAGAAAAAGGAAAATTTTTTCTAAAGATAAAAAGGGCACTGTTTTGTTTTTTGCAAAATCTTGGTGGGACACGTGCCGCCAGTGCCCCCCGGTTCCATGTCTATGCGCAAAATGCCCTTAAATTGCCCCCCCCCTAAGTTTTGGAACTGGGTGCTTTATCCTACGCTTTACGCTTTATCCTCTTAATTTTTATCTGACACTGGAACTGTTATATGAAGCGTAGAAAAGACACAGTCGAATTGTACATTAAAAATGTTGTAAACATGGCTTAGAAGATTCATTTAATCATATACCAGGGCTAATTCACTTTTTTAGATCTGGCGAGACCCTGTTCAAATCGACTGGCCGCACAAAATTAGAAAATTTGGAGAGATATCTTTCAGCAATAATTTTTACTGTCCTCTACTCTCTACAGCCCGTGCATAGTAAGCCATGTGACCCAAAATAATGTATTTCAAGCGTAAAAATGGTCCCAAGGAACGATGGTCTCAAAAATAAGTCAGGAACGCTGGAGCTTTCCAGGTAATATTAACTATTGTGTACCATTTTCTACGTTCTGTTCTATCTATCTGTCTACTGCATACCAGGCCTAAAATAATAAACTACGAAACAGATTTTACGTTGGAACGGTTCCAAGGAGCATTGGGCTTCAGATAAGGTAGCAGATCTAAGCAGAGAGCACAGCAATTGATTTCGGGTGGGTTCTAAATCCCCGTGAAGCCAATTGGCTGACATCAAACTTTAAGGCGAAGATCAGCTGAGAATCGAAAGGGATTGAACCCTATGACATGCTCTGAATCATAATGTTTGCCTTTGCATTGCGACGCTTTCTCCATAATCCGAGATCTTTTGCGTAGTAGTTCATATTTCTAAGCCATTTCTGACATGTTGCTTCGTCTCCAGCCTTGAATAGAAAAAGAAACTCTTTAACTGATGTAACTGACAGAAATTTAAGTATAGCTCTGTCATCTTAAAGACCTTCTGCTAACCATAAAGGTTGGCACGCGGCGTATGAGGAAACAACACGAACACAAGTTTGGCAATGGTGGCGGTCAATGCTTACAGTTCTCCTATCAGGCTCAAAGAAGGAAACGAACAATAACCTCTGCTTTCTTCTGGGTGTCTTGCAAGATCTTCGCTCTGCATCCGATGGAACCTAATTTTTATATGTTATAGAAGGAGCCATCAAAAAACAAACACTGGCTTTGCTGGGCAGACTCTCAGATGAAAGCCCTTTCGAAGTCTATTATGGGACAGAACGGCCTTGAACTGCCGTGAAGGAAGAGCTATAAGATTCGACAGGAGAATCTTCGAGCTCAAGAGAAACATGGGAAGGTTTCGAAAGATTGAAAGATGGGAAGACGGGGAGAGATCGCTTCTTTCTCCCAACTTCCTACGTTACCTCCTCCGTAGCAGCATAGAAACTGTTCCTCCGCAAGACATTAAAACTGTGGCAGTCGAGCACAACTGCGGCATCCCATAAAAGAGCTAGGAGAATTAAAAGGAGGGATTCCTCGAGCTCGAGAGAAAACGAGATCAAAATCAGACGTTTGCAAATGATATAACCTTCCATGCCTTTTTTCTTTTTTCTGTAATGAAGTTCCGGCGCTCCCTGTGAAGTACTTCGGTACAACCGCGCCATCTTTGTGGAAACACTGTAATCTTATCTGTCCAATTGTTTGTGTAGATTGCGTAGAAAAGGCTTCAACTTTGAGTTTGATATCTTGTTTGAATCAATCAGGCAAGCAGTTGCTCGTTTATGGCACAGGAAAGAGAAAATAATTGGTCGTTCCAAAAATAGTAATTTCTTCATTGTCAAAATAAGCTCGAAATTAAGTAAACGTCGAGAAAAGCTATTCTATCGATCTATTGATTTTGTGTACATTTGAAAAAAGATAACAGAGCATTTAGTAAACTGTTCTAACATTAACTGGAATTATGCAATGTCTCTAAAATGCCTGCCAAAAGTCCCTGGAACACTTCAGCCATTTCTTGCTAATCCTCATTTCTAACCATAGCGAATAGGTTTGAATATCCCCTTAATTGGGAAGGTTATTCCAATTTTTTACCACAAACAACATTGTTCTGAGGGGGAAAGGAGGAAGTTGCAAAACACGGCAAAATTACCAAACGTGCTCCAAGACTTTTAGCAAGCATAGTAGCTGAACTGAAGCCCCTGGTGACATGAATTTATTCTTGTAAATATCTTTGAAACTTAAAAGCAGCATGAATTTGAATGAAACTTACCAGAAAAGTCAATGGTTCCTTGAAAATTGGAGAAATTTCGAAAGCGACTTTAACATCTGCAAAATAAATAAATCATGGAAATCACGAAATAGTTTAGTAGAGTTTCTGCTCTTTTAGCTATCTGGAATAAGCCATAGCTCTCTGGTAAAAAATGGACTTTTGAATGTACACAAGTTCTCAAAGATTTAAAACGCATGACGCGCAGATTTAAAGGGGCTTTCTGCGAAAATCAAATGCTTGCAAAGATTCATATTGTTATCCCGATGGAGAAGCAGATTATGTCAGCCCTCGAAAATCGTTTTCTTTCGTCGATCGCACTTCTCAAACACGAAATGTGGAGGTAACATTTGGTTCAATTTCAGTTTTAATACCCTCTCATTTTTACGCGTCGTTGTTGGCGAGACCAAGTTGCACAATTTTGCTATTGAAAGGTTCAAACAGTCGTCAGTCACAGGCTTCACTCGTTAAATAGTTAAACAACGCATATTTTTGTTGCACATTTTCAATACTTTTATTTGATATGCATGTTAATAGCATTGGCGTAACGGAGCAGTGTGGGGCACTTAGTGAAAATAGTGGTTAGGGGCCCTTATACTTAACTGTATTCGATGCAAGTTTCAGGACCAAAGTACTCATTTTTTAGGGTTTTCGTGAAAGACCAAAGGAAATAATATGATATACCATAAGCATGCTGCACAAGATATTTTTAATGATCAGTGGCACATGAAATGAAATAATTCTCCTCCTTCTCTTATACTTTCAATTTGAAACTTCTCTTAAGGACTTTTGCATCATCTCTTTCCTCTTTCTTTTCAGAAGTGAGAATCAAGTGAGTTAAAACTGTCACTTTACATCATTATTATGTGCTTACTCACAAGTCATATCCAGCCTCACGCTCATTTTGAGAAGGTTGTGAATGCTGAAACATATGCTTTCATCCAAGAACCGTTTTTTCGCCAAATTACTCGGCGGCCCCTTCCGGGCCCAAATGCTTGGGGCCCTTGGTTTTAAGCTAAAGGTGCACACCAAGCGTTACGCCACTCGTTAATAGTTGGCAGCACGTAGTTGATGTGAACCTGCTTCAGGAGCATAGGTTATTTGTTTGGCGCATAGGTACAGAAGATAAATGACATTAGGGTCCATGTAAAAAGTCTACGTAACTTGATGATAGAAATATATGTGCTTATCTTGCGAAAATCCATCCTTTATGTGGAATATTTTCCAGCGAAAAGAGCTTACGTGTAATCTAAGATCATCAGGTTCACTATTAATGCTGCCACAAGCGAAAACGACAGCTTATGGGGCCAGGCCATTGACCTTCAGAGGTAGCATGCTCTGGAACAGCCTACCGGACACTATAAAAAGCTCACCATCTGTTGCATGTTTTAAAAGATCGATAAAAGAACGGAAGGGTGAAAATTGCACATGCAAAAAGTGTTGTTAGAAATAATATCTTTGGAAATCTCTCCGCAAACAGAGACCATGTAAATTGATGTACACTTGTTTTCTTTATGTTATTGTAAATTTTTCCTTTGTAGATAGTTGGTTTGAATTGGCTACTGTATGTAAGCTATTGTAAATACCAACTTTAAAGAATTTGATAATAACAATTATAATAATAATTTGGTGCAGCAAACATAGGTCTAAGTTTCTACACTCACCATCTCTCTGCGAAATGACAGATTCTCCAAGTAATATAGGTTCCTGAAAGATTAAATTTACATACTGACTTACAGATTACTGAAAACTTACTTAAAATTGTCATGGTTGCTATTTTTACAAGCAAACAAACGATTTGTGGTACAAAATTAAAAAAAAACCTTAAAAAGTGGACTCGTCATAATCGACTCATCGAAAAACAATAAACTTGTATTCTGTAGGGAAACATGATCAACTCCTGTAAAAGAGCAATAATCAAAATATACATGATAAACTTGTAACTGGAGGGAAACTGTTTAACCTGCAACATATATAAAATCATCATAAGAGATTAATCACACCAAATACGCGTGTCGTCACATACTCCTCACTTTGCTTCATGCGAAGAACAAATAAATGACTGTACCGGGTTGTTTTATACCAAGCACAACAAAGGACATTTGAGTATCACTTGAACATCACACCTGAGCCACTGATTGGCTTATCTCAGTAACATTGTTTTTACAAGTATTTCTGGGGTATCAAATATGTAAAAAAGATATTCCATCAATTTGGATTTTGTCCGTGCTCATAAAGCACACACATTTGACTACAATAACAGCCCATCCAGTTTCCAAAGCTGCCATTCATTTTGACTTTCTTGTGGCATAAATCAGAAACAATTCGACTGTCCCTTTTTAAGTGTTGAATAAGATAAACTTCAAATTAGAGTTGAGTGTTTTTGATTTAATGAAAACAGTTAAAAGAAACAAAGAACAGGGTTTTAAACTACGTGCCATTTATAGCGGGGAAGGACATATTTTCAACGAGTTTCCACTATGTAGGACACTTACAATTCTGAATAAATGAAATTAATTTGACACATACACATACATATAGGGTCTTACATAAACAGATACATTCACCAACATATCAAGCACAAATTCTTTGTTTCCAGAGGATATCAAGTTTCGTAATCTACACGATCAAACGCTCGGATAATTTAATGTACTTTATTGCAACTTCAAGAATCATTCTGTTGATGATATATCGAAATTCAGCGCTGCCATACAATAGCAGTGAGCAAATGAAATCATCATCAACAGTTTCGGTGCTTGTCTATGTCAATCTAACACAATTGTATTCCACAGAAACCATACAAAACGAGGCATGATTTTGTACACTCTTTGTATATTCCCGCTACTTGCTATTCAGTTATCCTCCCGCCCCCCGCCCCCCACAAGGTACAGTCTTGTAAAATTTTAAATTTTAAGAGCAAGTGTACCTTGAATAATGAATACTTGTGCGCTGATTTCCTCTTTAAAATGATCACTGCAGCATTCGTTGCATCACATTTGCTATGAAAATCAGCATCACACTGGCCACCAGATTTCTCAAGCGATCCATGCATTTGCTGGAACATAACAAAATTTTCGCTAGAAAAGATAGGTATATGATGGGTGCTTCATTTCACTCTTGGCATTTGGAAATCGAAGAAAGCATAAGGCCGAAGTGAGGACGCACTGATTTTCGCCAGACATCGTTTACAGTACAAAGCGTCAGATAACAATCGAGAGTTTGTCCATATTTTGAAAGTGTGTAATCAAATAGCTTTCAACATGCTCCATTTTCTGTATCCCAGTGCGCATGCTTACCAGCAGGCTAACAGATCCAGCATGTCAGAATTTCTGAAAAAGACAGAAGCTTGACAGCGAAAATACTATTTACATCAGTGGTTTGACTGTAGGGCAAAGTTTTCGAGATCAAACCTCGAGGCTCGTTAGACAAAGTTTGAAAATAGCCAAATAACAGAAAAGATCTCTGATACCACGATTAGTAAAAGGTTTCCCTGGGAGATTTCTATATTCAAGCTTCAAAGAATGCCAGCTATTCGAAAACCCCCATCCCCCACTTCCAACCATGGCCTGAACTTTAATCATGATAATATTAATAAGCTAAGCATTTTCACCAACCTCTAAGACTCCATGAGCACATAAAATGGTTTCAACTGCACAAGATTTTTTCATTGATTTGCGAGTCCAGTTGGATACGTTTATCAATTCGCTACTGGAAACCTACAAAGTAAAATGGTTTTAAGTATAAAAAGAACGGTGCGACAGGTCCCATAAAAGAGGTGGCTAGCTGCAAAATTGTTCGGTTTCCACAAACCACACCACCTCACTCCAAGGTACGGTTTACATGAGATCGCATCCAAATGCAGACCTAAATGCGAGAGGTAGCCCAGGGAATGGGAAGGAAGTTCTGAAAGGGACCCTCCTGTGCGGAAAGGCCTTAAGAATCTTTGGGATCACGCCTTTCCTCTCTTTGATTACGCTCTCCTAGGCACTGGTAGAAAGCTGCATTTGCATGGAAACGCCCTCATCATATATACACTGTTAAAAGCATTATTTTTAGGTGGAAAATGCTGTTATCTCGTACAGACTAAGTTAAAAATGACAATAGTTGGTCCGCGGGTCTAGTAACATTCCTCGAGCAAAGTTGAAGCAAAAAGAAAGAATACATAATATATATTTTCTCTGGGCCCCTAAAGACTCTGGGCCCCGGGAAAACTACCCTGGCTACCCCTTTTCTCGACGGTCCTAGTAAGTATGTTCACCTCTAGCGTATCGGAGAAAACGATCTGTGTTTCTTCTTGCTTCCAACTGAGGATTTCTGCAGCTAATCTTGCGAGGGTATTTCCTTTTGCTTCGCTTGTACTTTGGTTTAATGCGCTTGTACTTTTGGATTTTCGAAGTTTGTTGGGACGACCTACTGCAATCTAAAACAGAAGAGAACAGAACTCAATAAATTAATGATCAGAAAAAAGTTCAATGAGCATTTACGGTAGAAGCTCTATTAAGCCCCCTCTCTTTTAAGCGTTTTTCATTTCATTTTCATTTCATTTCATTTTAAAATATTTATACAGGTATAAGTTTCATATATTTATACATGTTTTTCAAACTGACCTGTTAAAAAATAACATAAAATAAAGGAAAATAGGCTAAACTAAGAACAAAAGAAATTTATATGCCTAATTTACAATATACAATGCTATAATACCTAATTTACAATAAAACATAATAAAAATGAAATAGAAAATAAAGTTACACCGCCCTCATAGTCGTTCCTTGAAAGTTTTCAGGGAGGGTGCCAATTTTGCTTCTTTTTCCAAACTGTTCCAAAGTTTTGCACCGCGATATGAAAAAGCCTTTTGGCCATTGACAGTCTTTAGTAACGGTAACCTTAGATCAGTTTCTGTTGAGCGCAAAGACCGTTCTCTATCATCTGAATATTTTGTAAATAGTTTTCTCATGTAGACTGGGGCAAGTGAATTCAAAGATTTATATGTTAGCGTGGCGGTCTCTTTTCTTATAAGATTGTTGATAGTCGGCCAGCCAAGGTTCTGAATTAGTGGAGCAGCAGAGGCATCGTATGGGCTATTTGTTACAATTCTTGCAGCCCTGTTTTGAATTTTCTGCAGGACGTTAATTTTTGAATTACTACAGCAGCCCCAAACAGAGCTACAGTAACTCAAATGGGGCTCGACAATCCCTCTGTACATTTTGTCCCTCTCTAATAAGCCCCTCCCCTCTTAGTCAAATTTGAAATAAGCCCCCCTCTCTATTAAACCCCCCTCTGGAAGGTCCAAAATTAAGTAAGCCCCCCCCGGGGGCTTAATAGAGTCTTTTCGGTATGATCTTTGTTCAAAAGATATTCATCCTTAGAACTGAACTGCGTAAAGAAGCTTGGACGATTTCAAATAGGATACATGCTTGGCGTAAACTTAAGAAAGCTGATTTAAAAATTGTTATGATAAAATAAAGGAAAAGTAGCAATAAAAAATTACCACAGTAAAGCAATAAAACCCCCTTTAAAAGACGCCGGTCAACCAGCATCCTTTGCGGTCACGCTTTGCTGAGCACTGCTCTATGTACAATGTCATATGAAAATGGCTGCCACGATCAAAAGGCAAAAAAATGCGAGGCACGCAAAGGACGCTGGTTGACCGGCGTTCTTTAAAGCAAAATACAAATTTATCATAACTTGACATGAATTTGTTTGTAGCGATTATAATGACAATATCACAACTTTTGTACTCTAAAAAGACCAATCATTAGTGTTTCATCATTAAAACGTGGAAATTTTCATGCAAAATAGCGATATATTAAGTATCCAGGGCTGCATGAACTTCCTTTCAAAACGAAGTGATGTATTCGTGTAGAAGGCAGACACGACCTTGGATTGGTAAACGTTTTAACTTACCTCATTTATACGTGTAATTTGTTCCTCGATCTTTCTTCGTGCAAATACCAACGATTCTCGATCCGAATTACCACGAGTTGTTGCACGATAGATTCGTGTTAGCAATAATGGATACCTATTAAATGAAATTTTCAAAATCAGAAGAATTTACATCGGTAAAGATAAAATTTCACATAAATTTCAGATTCGAAACTAGAAGCCCGAAATAGCTTTAATAATATGGAGTAGAAAGCTCCAGATTTTATACATTGAAATTGTCATTTGAAACTTTCAGCCGGAAATTCAGATAATCAGAATTTCGGGATGAGGATTGCACATTTTGATAGGGTCACAATTCTCTACACTTCTGATCAGCAGAAAAACATGAGCACTTACTTCATGATCCTTTGAACGGGCATGGTCAGAAATGATTTCAAATCCATTTTACGCAGCTTAGAATTTTGTTTACAAGATACCTGGAAAAGAAAGAAAATAAAGAACATCAAAGATGTATTCCCTTTAAACTACAGATCTGCTTAAAGAACAAGAAACACTCGGACACTGCAATGGTTCTTTGGCAAAGTATTTACTAAATACGGACAGCTCTTTACCTGCAGAAATATTCTCAGAAGTTCTGACTTTTTCTGTAGATTCTCTACCAACTCAACTGCTTGTCTCTGTAAAGAATAAGAAAGCTATTCATATCCAGTAAATCAACGTCTTCAACAATCAACAAAAAAACTACAATTTATCCACAGCTTCTTTGCTGCGAATAACTTCCAAGGTCAATCAAATTCGAGATAAAACGAAGTTTACATCACTTGCCGTTTTGAATAGAGAAAACGACAGGACTTCATCAGCTCTGTCGTATTAAACGGCAGAAAAATGACCGACGTGTTTAATCTGTCTATTCTAGGCCATGATCCTCGGGCTTCTACGTGTGATCAGCCAATTGAGCATTTTGAAAAACATTTCATTTTCATTCTGAAACGGCAAAAACGAAGACGCTGAAATCAGATGTTAGGGAGCTGTCATTTTTAAAGCTGGGTACAAGGGTGGAAAAATTTTTGGAGGGGTACCAAATTTTTTGGCGTCGTTTTATTGGGGTATCAAATACTTCAGAAAAAATTGTGAAATATCTGATGGGCTGTGAAATTTTTGGAATATATTTTAGACTGAACTAAGAATTATGTATTATTTTACAACAAAAGTTTCATCTGTTTCTGCTATGTTCATACGGAAAGAAAGAAGTTATTTGAAGTATTGATGATGATTCTATGTTTCTATGATTCTTCCAATTGTTCCAATTTGATTCATTTTATGTCTAGATTGTGTGTCTTCATGTGCAAATTAATATATCCAAACTAGATAACTCAATAGTGGGGTATAAAATGTTTTGCTATGTTGAAATGGGGTATCAAATTTCATTTAATTTCGTGAATGGGGTAAGAAACTTTTGCTATTTGTATAAAAAATTCTTCCACCCCTGTACCCAGAATTTAAGATGACAGTTCCCTTAGACAAGGCAGATTTTGTCTTTTTCAGTACAGTTCGATTCGACACGGCAACAGAACGATATTGGGCCTATGAGTTATCTTATTCTTATATTCGCTGACTTAAGTTTTCTTTATAGTTCAAGCCAACTTACTTGTTTGGAGCAGAACATTTCATATGCTTGGAAGAATTCAACATTGTCAAGAAAGACCCTGCCAACATCCAAAGATGCTAACTCCTGCGACGAGGAAAAGGAACAGTGTGATTTGAAATATGGAAATAGTAAGTCGTATGAGCAACAACATTTGTCATCTGCTTGGCAACGGACAAAGTGAATTCGTCAGAGTTCTCTCTGTCAGATCGATTTTGAGTTGCGAATCAACTGTGGCAGGCTGTGGGATGAAAGTTACACAACCAATATTCAAGATAGAAATTGTTAATCTAGCAGTGAATGGCTAACTCTGTGATGTGAACATTTTGGGTCTTAATATTACTCATCTAACATACCCTGTAGTCGGCAGTTCGCTTATGGATTAATCGATAGTAGTAAGGCCTATTGAAGAAAAATGATTGCAACCTGGCTAGACATGGCATTATTCTCTACAGTGTGGTCCTTAGAAGAAATCACTAACTTTGATACGATAGTCCTAAGACTGGCAGACACCTCTCATCAGCTAAAAAGAAGTAAAACGTTAAGCAAGGAGGTAAAGACATTGATGATATTAGCCTCGATTACATGTGGTAGTTTTGCTTTTAGGAAATGGCAAAGAGATATATATGAGTTACTTACTTGGTCATCTCTTGAGATGCATTCTTCAAGATCATCTTGTAACGTGATGCAAAGTTTTGAATTCACATCGATCAGTTCCTTCAAAAAACAAATTTGAAATAATTGTAAATGATTTTGTGTATTGTAAATAGTTGATTTGAATTAGTTTTTAGCAACTATGTAAATACCAACTGTAAATAATGTTATGAAATGAAATGAAATGAAATGAATTATCATGCGCAATTCTAGCACATAATCTCTCACGAAAAAATTTAAAACAAATTAACAACACAAGTATACACATTACAATTGTCGAAATGCATTTGGACTTCACAATTTGGTTTACTTGACACGGGGAAATTTACATGGAGTACCAGGCGTCCTAAAAGTATCAGGGTTTGAACAGTTCCTGCAAAGGAGCATGTGACCGATCAATCACAACAGTAACGAAACTGGGATGAGACAGATCACAATCTAATTGGTACTCTGGGAAGCTCAGAGTTTGGGCCTAAATAGGGTTAGATTTTTCAGAGTATGAGAACACATGGAAACAAGGGACTTTAAGTCACTAATTTCAACTGTTCTTCTAGAATACATGGGAGTACATGAAAACATGGCAAATCAAACTGTTTACACCAACCTGCAGATTCAAGAAAACAGCGTTGACATTTTCAGTGCTGAGAATGCCTCCATTTTTGATTGGTGCGTAAAATTCCTGGAAAAAGGAAGAAAATACATTAAGGACATCATGAACAAAAACATGTGTTAAGGAGCAGGATTAGGAGCTGCTCGGTTTTTCGTTGTGGTACTGAGGCCCCTGAAGCAGCTATTGAGGCTAAAATTTCTACCTTTAATACCAGCCATTTCGTAAATTTTCCTTGCTGCATCCTGAGCCCTTTATTTGGCTTATTTTGCTTAAATTTGGTGTCGGTATCGAAAATGAAAAACGCCAAAATTTTTCAGAAAAACACAACAGGCTGCCTCTGAAGTCAGCTAAAACCATCATGATATTTTTCCGCACTTTATATATATAAACTCGGTTCTCTGTCACAGACGCATACCTCACCGCGTTATCATTCTTGATACTCCAAACAAAACAAAACTAACAATCAATTCTAAAATACCATAAATTCACAGGTACATGCAAGAGGAATTTTGTGGACTTCTCCCCAAAATGATATCAAACCGGATACCTTATCGTCGCTATATCTTGAATTTTGTAACAATTTGCCTTCTCGAATCATATTTAGTGAGGAAATCTGAACTGTAGAGGGATAAAGGAGACGTAGAACCGTAAAACGGGCCTGAAAAGGCTGAAACTTTGAACCATCAGCCCCTAGGCTCCCCACTTTGATGCCTGATTAGAGCCTGTCTCTTTTTTTCACAAAAGCAAATGGTCTGCAAGGTTCGCTATTGTCACAAAACTCGTTCTTTTTTAGTTGTGTTTGGTTTGTAGGTCTTTTAATTAGAGAAATGTTACCTCTTTGAGAATACGCAGATCTTGACCATAATTGATTTCTGTTTGAATCAGCTCTACGATGGCTTCCTTTCGCTCCACTTTCTTCGTGTGACATCTCTTACAAATCTGCTCATTTTCACTGGAAAGGAAATAGTAGATTTTAGAGCAACATTTGAGATGGCTGACTTCCACGTTGCTGGGGAGCAAACGATGGCTGACGATGGCAGCCTTATATGCCAAGTTCTGAAGATTTCACTTGTTTAAACGACAGAGTAGTCGCAACAAGTTACCTGTATTTGACTCAAGATTCAGCACTAGTTTCCTCACTGATAGGCAGGAAAGTATTTCTCGAAACAATGTAAAGGTGAAGGTAAAGTTGTGGTTTTTAGCGCCAAGCTCTGAGATTACAGCAGTGGTGGTGCCAGGGGAGAGCTAGAGGGCTACAGCCCCCCGTCTGTGGCACCTAGCCTCTCAGTAGGATGAAATTTTAGGTTCTCGTTGGAGGAACTTTGGCAAAATGACGTACGAAACTCCATTTTACAGTCATTTTAACCACGTATGTCGGAAGCTCCAGCCCCTCTGTCGGAAAATTTCTGGCGCCATCCCTGGATCACAGAAGTAGCTAAGCACTGACTGAGTCCACGACCCCTTTTCATGACTCTCAAGTGACCAGGCTCTCCTGGCTATCGAGCCTTGCTCATTTGATTATTCTGGCTGCAAAGTCATAGGATCACACCACTGCGCCACAACACCTTCGACTTGGAACGCAATCAAGCAACATGAAATCAAATCAACTAAAAATTGATAGAAAGTCTAATGTAATAATACATATAGTTGAAAATTACCTTGCTAAATTGCTTTCTTCGACATCTTTCTGACAATGATGACAAAGGACCTTAATTTGAACAGAGATAGAATTACTGATGAACTATCAATGACAATACAAAGAGCAAATAATTAATTTGGTGTCAGATAAAACACTCCTCAAACGCAAGATTTCATTTAATAGACCTTTTAAATTTGAAATTCATACCGCATCAAGTACATCACATGAGACACCTATTTGAGGAATAATCAAGCACTTATCAGCTGCATTGGCAGAGGGATGAGGCTTGCAAGTACAGCTACAGGATATAAATGTTTGTCCCAAAGTTGCCGCTTATGCTATGCGATAAAAATTTCATCAAAATCTTTAATTCAACACACTTTTGTAGAATTTTTAAATTTTTAGTGGTTACTTTGTGGCCCTATAAATTCTTACGGTTTCAAAAAAATAACGATTGCACGATTGCACAAAATGAAAAATCTCCCCCCCCCCAATCAATTTTCGTAAACCGGGGTCCCGCTATTTGCAGCTGTTCTCACTTCACATCGGATACATGGGCTCGATTTGCACGGAATCACTCTGCAATTTGCTGCAATTTGCAAATGATGCCCTATTGCAGATTTTATTGTTTGGTGATAAAGATTTTCAAGATGATCTCAATACTTTTAACTCTACGTTTTATCCACAGAACTGGCCAGTTTGATTAGGAAATCTTTAACTCAACTATCAGTCACAGAACAACCAAGATCAAAACTCCAGAATGGACAGAAATGTTTCTCCTTTAGAGGTGCAAGGTCTTGGAATGGCCTCACAGCTGAGTGCAAGCAGGCATCCTCCCTGTACAGCTTTAAATAGTCCTTGTTTAGTTGTAAATAGGTGACGGTGGTTTGGATTTTCTTTTATTGTAGATATTTATTTTAGATTTTAATAGGGTTTTGAATGGGCTTTTTAGTGGTATGTATATTTCGAATTGTAATTAGGTTAATTTAGTTTTAGATTTATTTTTGTTTGTAAGCTTTTTTTAAATGGAGGGCCCCTTGAAAATCAACATTGTTGAAGGACTTTCCTCCTTAAACGTGTGAAATAAATAATAAATAAATAAATAATCTGATTTCTTTTCTTTCTTTCTGGTACTTTTGTGTAGCTTCATGTTCTTTTCGTTCTATGTTTTGTGTGTTATGTTGATTGCCATAGAGGTAGGCATTGTTTTTCGCTCCTAATAGTATTGTCTTTAGTAATAGAGTATGGTATCATGTAAGTAGTGTAAAAAGTAAGATGTCTAGTAACTTTTTAATTGAATGTATAAAAACCAATCCGATATGAACTGAAAATAGTAGGGCGTAAACAAGGCCTGAGCCTCAGAAGGGCCTGCCACCAATGTTTTGTGATGTAAATTTAGAGTAGACTCATTCCACGAAAATCCCGTTTTTCACCCCCATCCTACCGGCTGCTGACTTGTCGCAAACAACAAGCAAAAGTTAGATGGATTTATCTAATTAGTCTACTGTAAACGTACCATATTTTCTGGTGCTTTGACGGGCCCAGATTGGCCAAATTCTTCAAATACATTATCATCTAATTGACTGTGTTGATTTTCATCAATATCCTTCATCACACCACTATCTGATTTGGCTATAACCTTACTTCTCGATCGCATCGACTCTGCAATAAAAAATATTAAATATCATCATTTGATATGAAAATTGTTCATTATGTCTATCATTAAAGAGCCATTCTCACCCAGACAAGAAGTTCATCGTTGCAAAATGACTGAAAAAGGCCCTAAAACATTGATCAAATTATGAGGATTCTCCTACATAGAACAATACGCAATTGGCGTTTCACCTAGCCTGCGTGCAGACTCAATTGAGTCTGCATGCAAGTTACGTTTCACCTTTCTCTAGAGTTTTAAAACATCACTCTTCAAACAAATACTAA
This sequence comes from Aurelia sp. 4 Dawson et al 2005, assembly GCA_964019985.1. Lineage (NCBI taxonomy): Eukaryota > Metazoa > Cnidaria > Scyphozoa > Semaeostomeae > Ulmaridae > Aurelia > Aurelia sp. 4 Dawson et al 2005. Next base: position 20,420,371 of record OZ026501.1, on the reverse strand, counting down.
AGATTTTCAGTAGCATGGTAATAAATGTGCAGTGGATATTTCTCACCTATGGACAACTAGATTTTCTTTATTGATCTCTGTGAGGAGTCCATTAAGATTAATTCAACGTTTTATGACCTTTTTCAGTAATTTTGCAACGATAAAGTGTTTGTAAAGTTGGCTTTGCCTACGTTTTTGGTGCTCGTGAAACAATGAGAGGATCAAAAAGATACTTTGATCTTTCGGCGTTTACCTAGAATTTGAATCATTCAAATCTGTGAAGTACTCTTGATGCCATGAATTCTTAAAAGTGGAAACTTTTTCTGACTCAACTGGTATTGATATTTTAGCCTTGAATATCAACCACGCAACCAATTACTTTTCATCCAACAGCCAACAAACCATGATAACTTATTTGACACACCCTGCATATTCTTGGAAAATAATGATGTCTTACCAGGGATACTATCAAGATCTTCTTTGCTTGTTTCAAAAATATCAGACAGGCCGCTATCAACACTCTTCCCACTGATATAACTTTGTCTGTCTGCATCTCTGTTGTTCATATCGTCTTCCGTTGAATCCGTAAGTGTTGGACTCGTAGCATATCTCGTCCTGCAAGAAAAAATGCAAATGTTATGTAATACTTAAGCTGCGTCAGGAAATGTCAATATATCTACGGATGAAACTTAAAAACATATGAGAGCAGGTACTACCACAATACATACAAGATGTCCCAAAAAAATTGCGTTCCATTAGTGTTATGGCTGATTTCCACTTAGCAGAATTTTCCGATTGGACAGGAATGCCTTTGTTTACGTGCGAAGATGTTGCTTTGAATTTGAATAGAATGTTACGCATGACCAGCAATTTACTGTGTCAATCTCAGTCTGCTCGAAAATTGTACTGGGTGGAAATCAACCTTTAATGTTGCGGGAGGGACAGTATATTTTTTACTGTGGTCTCGGTGGCATAGTAGTAAGGCGTTGGGCTTACGATTCAAGGGTTTTGGGTTCGAAACCAGCCCTTGCCAAAGTTGAGGATAGCATCCTTGGGAAAGGTGTTAGCACAAATTGTGCCTATCGCACCCCGGAGCATAAATGGGTAGCTGGTCCGTTGTTATGAACGCCGTCTGTGGTTGCAACCTGCTATATGTTTGCAAAGCATAGTGACCAAGGGGTAAAGTATAACTTCGGTTGAGTAGCCTTTGGCTAGAAAAAGACTATAACCTGCTTCGTAATAGTCAGGTTGACAGTAAAATTTCGTCCCAGCGCAAGACGAACCTTCCTTGCATCCAAAAATTGTTAACTAGCAATAGTTTATCGCACAATGGGGGAATCAGCCTTAAAAACAAGCTCTTCTTTGGCGAGTAGCAACATTAAAAATCAACAATAAATTGGGTACCCTTACATTTATTTGCTAAATGACGCTCATACCTCATTTCATCAATGCTTTCAAGACTTCTCCCACTTGTTGCGCTCGACGATCTTCTGCAAACGTTCCTTTTTCGTCTTGTCGTAAATTTGTCATCTTCAATCCACAAATCACTCGCACTACCGATTGAGCTTTCTCTCGAAACGACATCTTTCGTAAAACTTTTCTCGCTCCCTTCAACATTAATCGATGCAATTGAATTTGATCTTGGTGTCGAAGTTTCGATTGTTATCATTGGATTCGACATTTTCTTGATGGAACTTGACCTACTAATCTCCGCTGAGTTCGATTTCAGATTAAATCGCCGATCAACTTTCGGGCTGCTGCGACAGGAGCGATTGGCTTCGCTGATTAATCGTAATCGATCGACAAGTTCTGACGCATCGATACCACAGTTTCGTTGGTCTGCAACACTTAAACTCGGAGTGGTCTTCTTGGGGCTTTCTTTCATTTGCTTATCATTGGTAGGCCTAGGCTCAGCTGCCTTGTTTACACATTTTTGGTTGCTTTTTCGATGTGTTTTCGGATTTGGTAGAATCTCGATTTTTATTTCCTTCATTTTAGACGATTTCGCAGTCGAAATTCTAGGCCTGTTTGAGTCAATAGCTCCGGCACTCTTAGATTTAGAAACTGGAATTCTCGAGGGGCTGTTATCAGCTTTCGTTGTTTCATGAAAACTGACTGATCTGGCGGTACTTTGCTTCCTTGTTTCTTCACTATTCTCAATTTTCGCATCAGCCTTCGCACGTCTTTTAGGGCTCGCAGAAATTTCATGTTTCTTCTCCTTACTGATCTGCTTTTTGGTCTCAGTCTCAATTTTCTTGTCTTCTCCTGACGGTACATTTTCTGTGCGTTTATTTTGCTTTCTTGACTCTACTTCCCCTCTGGTGTGTCCAACGATATCATTTTCATTACCCGCATGATCTAGGTTGAAATCGATACTTTTTGCTGTCCTCAGATTACTCAATTTACTAGAGGACTTGCTCTGACCAGTTCTGTTCGTATTATTAAGCTCAGAAGGACTGTTTCGTGGTCGAACATCTTGCAAACTTTTGCATTTCTTCAAACAACTATTTAGTTCCCTCTGCACTCCTTGTCTACCTGTTGCTGCGGCAGCATCGTTGCTTCTTTTCTTTATCGAAGTATCGGAATCACTTTGGTGTTGTTGTTGCTGTTTATGTTGTTGTTGCTGTTTTCCCTGTTGCCTAAAGCTATGTTCTTTTTGTTGTTGCTGCTGTACTTGTATCAGTGCATCATAATAATCACCATTCGACAAAAATACGTCATCTTCATTAATCTCTGGTTCTATAATCTCTTCTTCAATTTGCCTACACCTAGGCGAACTTATTTCCTCAACTTCAACGCTATCGTCAAATGCTTCGTGGATGTTTTCTTCTCTCAACCCATTCCTTCTTTCAGCTTCCACAATTTCTTCCTTTTCTATCCCCCTTTCCCCTCTTTCAAGCTCATCTTTCCTCAGTTTGCGTAAATCATAACTTGAAAAATCATTTCTACCAATTACAATCTCACTTGAACTTACTTCAAAGCTTGGACTAAAATTCTGAGAAGCTGTGCTTGAGGTACTCAGACAAACTCCACTGTCTCGCCCTTTTGAGTAATATTTCCCTCCTGCAATGTTGGTTGGTCTTTTAACCGCGTTCGACTCTTGGATGCCATTAGAATTACGCTCCTGAAGATCTTCAATGCATTCTCCACTCTCAGGCTTCTGGTTGCTGTCTCGCCAGCTGGAAGCACATCGTGTTTCTTCATCAAAACAAGGACTTGAGTTTGCTCCATGGATAACCAGTACATTCCTCGGACTTGCTTGAAAATCAGTACTATCAGGGGTCCTAGATATTTGTTCTGATGGTCTTTTCGCATACGCTATGCTTTCTTCTATCGGATCAGTAGAAGAGCTTGAAAGCAGATCATCGAAGCTTTTAGAATTTCGCAGATTAGAAAACCGATCAGAGTAATTCGAAACAGAATTGATCGATTCTACAGAGTCATTATTGGTCACTGGAAGACTTCGTCGTTGTGACAAATTGAAATTCCTTTTACCTTGTAAAAATGCACCTTGTTTTATCTTCTGTAAAACATCACTATCCGAAATTCTATGCATCAACGATAAATTCCCTTTCCCAATTTCTGCAGACGTTTTCAGCATCCCGTTTCCTGTTGGCCACGTCCGCTTCAAGAAATCTTCCTCAGGATAGCAACTTTCTTCAGCTGGCAAAGATTGACTTAAATATGCGTTTACAAATCCGTTGTCGCAATTTTCATCCTTGTATGAATCAGCTTCAGAAATAGTTATCTTTTCTTTCGATTCCAAACTCGAAGACGTTCTAACTTCTGTCCGAAGAGGAATCCTGCTAGCCGCACATCCTCTCGATGCCCCGGTCAAGTTGATTAACGACCGGCTTGATCGTTTACTAAGAGCACCACTGTTTGCAGCTATATTTCGTTCCCTATCACCTCTTGCTTCTAAATCTTCCGGTTGATTCTGAGATAGGCCTGATCCTGAACCATGCGGTGAATTTCCAAGTACACTTGTATCGTTAGCAAATCGAACCGTTCTCCAATTACCAAAATTCGACTCTAATAACCTATTCGCTCTGTCAAACACCGTTCTGTAATTAAATTCGCTTGCTGACTCGCCAGCTGAATCTGCAAATCCATCATGATGGGACCTTGATCGGGTAAAAACAGGGATTTTCGTACGCTCCGACCATCCAGTCGTTATGTTTCCATTTTCATCTCTCTTTGATTCTCCATTCGACGAAAAACGACGGTGTTCATTTTGCTGATCAACTGAAGACCGATGCCGCTGGTTTTGTGCCGAGTTCTCAAACGAGAATAGCTTCGGATTTCGTAAATCAACCAAACTGTTAGCAGAATAGCCGATATCATTACTGTCAAAGCTCTTTGCAGAACGAGAAGCATTTAACTTCGACGAGGCTTCACTTCTGAGCTCCTTCGCCCCATACATAGATAGAGTTGAAGGTCGGGCTGGATACGACATCTTATCCAAATAATCAGAACTACGCCAGTTTTTATCCATCATTCCAATCATACTATCATCCGAGAAATTAGTTCGATGTAGGCCCGTCCTGCCGGTTTGGAACGACGTACTATTCCTTGAACTATCAGTCCGATATTTGAATGATTCTTCCAGTGATTCTGCAGTCACAAAAGTAACATCATCGGGACAATAATCGTCCCGACGACTTCGGATCTGACTGTCCGACCCATGTCTGTTCGACTCATTAAATCGCGAAGATGGATGCTTTAATATTCCATTGGGAACATCTAACTTATGTTGGCTATCATAAAATTTTTTTTGGCTTTTTTTTGAAATGTTGATGACAGAGGTATCTTCTTTGTGCAAATGTCGGTTTGCTTTGTCGTCTTCTTTGACTCCTGACGCACCTGATTTCTCTTTGACTTCCTCTCCCAAACCAGAATAACTTCTTAAATAATCATTAATAGATCCTTTCAATTTTAAGAATCCTTCAGTGCGTGGACTTTCGCTATTTTCTGCAGAATTCTTCCCACGATCGCCTTGGTTTATCTCGATTCTTCTCTCATTAGAAACTTCCCGACTTCTATGTTTTTGAATTTGTAACACATCCGATATTTTTGTCCTTGACGGAAATTGTGGCGGTGTTTTGACGAAGATTTCAGGAGGTGTTAGGCGTCGCTTCGTGACCTGAAAATGAGAGAAGAATTCTCTTAAGCAAGCAACAACATTTTAAATCGCTCCTCAACAAAAATTTTCAGGTTGTGAACAACACGAAATCCTGTTAGCTGTATAGCTACTCTTGTCGACAACGGTGGAAGTGTGGAATTCAGATTGATGTCGTTGAAACATTAATGAGGAAATCCTTCAAAGAGGGAGAATCTTGGATTTCAAACAGCGAGATCAATCTGCAAGAATACGAAATTTAAAATTGTTTCTCAGCAGATACTGAATTTTGCAATTTAAAGTAACACGCTTTCCTCACGATAAGCTAAAAGCCTGAAACACACCCATAGTCAGTGTTCGTACTGTCAGAACAGCAGCTTCTTTCATACGAAGATTACAACCTGCCTTTGGAAGCAAATGCATTAATCCTGAAATCATAATGAAGTTTATTGGAAACAGAACGCCTCGATTAATCTATCCATTTCCTAACGAATGCCTCAGTACTCCAACCCTCCATCTGTTCAATGTACTTTTTTGCAACTACATGATAGTTTTAAGTAACTTGCAACTCCGCAGGGGTACTTGACTTGGAAAGTGACGGGAGTGTACGGAAAACCTCTCTACGTCGCATAAAACCTGTCCCAAAAGTATACCTTGTCGCAATAAAATTTCCCAATAGTATACATGATCAATTTTTCAAAGAGACCTCCAAAAATTCTCCTTTCTTTATATACCCAGTCGGTTAATTTCTTATCAGTTGTGATACTCTGTCGTATGATTTTTGTAAGAAAACGATACCGAGTCGCGTAATTCTTTCCACAAAGTATAGTAGGATGTAGCTTGCATCGTAAATTTCCACCTGATATATTCAAGATGTCAGAACATCTAGCAGTAGAATTAGATAAAGGAAGTTTAAAATCTTTGAAGCCGTCAAATTAAAAAGATATGATAGAGTTTTTGGGGTCATCGACAAAAGACTTTCGTCCCCGTCAACGGATTTTGTCTGTTGGGGAGAGGGGGTATCACCTGAAACTATTAAGATTGTCGATTTGAGAACAGAAATCTGATAAGAAAACTTACGATCTAAATAAGAGCTTGAGATCGCAGATAAGCTGCTTTCGTAGTATTTGCCCTTAAATCTTTGACAATTTACGTTACTTACATTCACTTTTCTTGAAGAAATCTATAAGTAGGTGGGCCGGCAACAAGAAAATAAATTTGAGGTAACGTAGGTATTTGCAGGCCGAGGCAACTTCACCAGAGGCAAGAAAAAGGTTTATCTGTTAAGAAGGGGGAGGGGGTTCATATCATGACAGACAATATCTGTTGACAGGGACGAAAGTCCTTTGTCCATGTTTCCTTCTATGCTTAGACTCTGTTAATAACATGCACCAAAAGGGTATGAAACAAGTGATTTTAACGCGTTGTAATACTATACTCATTTCCATTCAAACGACGAAATAAAACTAACTCGTTATTGTATGTGAGAAAGTTCTAGGTACGACCAGGTTTGATCTGTGTCAAAATTTCACAGTGCACCTTCTGCGCTATGATAGCTACTGCGTAAATTTCGCAGTAAGTTTTTACATAATCCTTTGGTCAAGGAAACATGGAATTCACCAACAAATTTCTTTGATCTTGTCATTCCGACAAAAATTGATATGAGAATAACGTAGGATGCAGCTGCTAACATTTTTGTATCGTACCGAGCAAGGCCTCGAATCCTTACAAAGCTTTGAAATCAAATGTGTAAAATCATATTGCCTAATGCTTTACCTCCATAGACCTTTCTACTTCTTAAAATAGAGGTTTGGATCGAGCGTTCAAATCTGGTGAATTTGTGAAGGAAAACAGTAGAACGATGATAGCTGTGTCAAGAAGTTGTTTCTGATTTTGGAACACTTTCAGATGATAATTTGACTGAAGGTAACTGCAGTTCGCCATGATTCCACAATACACCATTTCAAATAATAGCATCGCTTTGGAAAGTATTCAAAATTCTTTCCCATGAAATTTTAGACGCCAAATACGGACTCAGCAACCACACCTTAGTCTAAGTAAAAGTTTTCATGTTGCTAGAGGTCGTAACTTTGATTTTATGGCGATGTAAATTTAAGCTTGAAAATCTATGAAGGATTTGAACGTAAAAATTCCTTATAAATAAATAAATGTTTGAGTTTTACTTTGTCATAAAACCAACATAACAAATGTGAGCAGTTCGAAAACATGTCACTAGACTAAAGTTTGGGTGCTAAATCCGAATCTGGGCTTGAAATTGTCATATGAACAATAGGACAAAATTTTGACACATTTCTAAAACGAGGTTGCTTAATTGAAGTGATAGACTTTTCCCACGTCTATTTCTGTCATCTGTAATAAGTCTGCCTGAAACAGTGACGTAATAGTCTTGGGGCAAGTCTAGTTCAGGGTTGATAATCTTCATGCAGGCGACATTGAAATCAGCGGCGCGGTCACACAAAAATTAGTGGGAGGGTAAAACTTAAAATATTTCACACTGGGGGGGAGGGGGTGGTGCTAAACGGTATACAATTACAAACTTTGCCACTTTTTAAAAGTGGGAGGGTAATTGCCCCCTCATACCCTCCCCTGGCCACGTCACTGAATGAAATCTTTTATCAATTCGCGCTGGAAAGCGTGCTGAACAAAGCGGTGGTAGAGAAACAACGCAGTGAGTGATAATACATTTTTGATTAAAATACAGGTTATAACAACGGTGCATCATTGTCTGTGGTAACAAATTAATTTTTTGCGACTTTTTAACGGTTTTGTTGTTTGTTATGATGCAGAAATATGAGCATCTGAAACTGGCGCTAATTTCATGACGATTTTTGTTGGAATGAAGTGGCAAGAAAGTTTGATTGAAATCTTAGATTAGCGGTGTGGATAATGAAATTCTTCTTAAACCTGTGAAATATTTCGAACTGGGCTTTCTCAAAAGCTGCAAAAAACAAACAATTTCGTATGATATATCCCCGGGTTGCCAAGAATATGGGTAATATCATGCCTTTCACAGAATTTCGATAGACCGACTGGTTCCAGGTGGTTCCAGAGCAATTCATAAGTTTCTGGAGGGAAGGATTTCTGAAAACTGGCTTTCCGAGCTCATCAGAGCGGAAAGCAGAGGTACCTTGAAGACTTAGATACAATATGAAACTTAACATTTTTATATCTAAATTTGTTCATACCTTTTGCCAGTCGATATCCTCAAAAAATGCATGCTCTTGGATCTGTGATGCGGTGAAAGGTCTTTGTTTCCAAGTAAGCAGTGCCTCGATCAAATTAGCAGCGTTCTCTGGCAGACTTGACTGGATAAGAAGCGAAGCGAAACACCTGACGAAAAATAAATTGAGAAATGTGCTCACGGGATATCAAATCTCGTAAAATAATCACTTTGATGAAGCTATGAGGTTACGGACATATCAAATATTTATGAGAAGAAGCAATACTGAATTAACAAAACTTAGTAACAATGGACAATGTGAAAACTGAATCAATTCAAAAGATATTGCTGGTGAAGTCTTTATCACTGCAAGATACCTGCTAAAATTTATGTTAGCTTAACCAATTTAGAAATAACATTAGCAGATTTCTGTCGAATTTATCTAAACCTAGGTACATTCTTGGAAGAATTATGAAATTTGAATATCGTAATGAGCCACTTTTCATGCCTTAATGTGCATGGATTCCAATGCCTTGAAACGATTGGTGTGAAATTATAACCAATTTCGTTGAAATGGATGGCTAGACCTGTACCAATTCGTCCCTTTTTTCCCAGCGTTCTTTGATTGGCTGATACCACTTGGTCAACAGGGACCCATAATATTACGCTCAAAGAGTGGACCCAAGTTAGACCCACGTATTCACCAATGAAATTGCTAGAAGCTAGCTTTCAACCAATCAAGAGGCGTCACTTAGACAGTTGTTATTGTTGAATACAAAAAAGCCGTCCATGGGGTCTCGAGGTCTCCCAAATTCGATGGATCTTCATTGTTTCTATATAGGAAGATCACTGCCTGAAATGTATGCATTTTGCGACTTGTGGGTCAAGACAATATCATTTTTTTGCGCTAAAAGTTTCCTTTTCAATGTCCAAGCTCTTTAAACCAGATTTAGAAGTGATTTGGTTGAGTTTACGAGAACTTACTCTTGTTTAGGCCATTTTGAAAAAGTGGGCTCATATTTTAAGAGTAATATTATGAGTCCCTATTGACCAAGTGATACTAACAACTCAAAGAACGCAAGGAAACAAGGGACGAAAAGGCACAAGTCTACTGAATGGCGTCAAAGAAGTTCAGCTACTTCTCTATACTCCACCGCTGGACTTTTCGAAAATCTTCAATAATTTCAGAATCAGAGAGGTTTCCTTCTGTTTAAGAACTTAAAAAAAATGTTCAAGAAAATCTATACCATAATCATTTCTAGACTTTTTGATAAAATATGAAATTATCCTCCAGAAAACCATAGTTTGTAGATATCTGCAATATAGTATCACGCAAATGTCTGTCTCTCTTTTGTATTACGATTTGAAAATTTGAAGACGTCATGCCCTGAAATGAATTGAAGTGTCAGGGCTAATATCAATGAAAGGGAATCGCAGCGATCGTCAGCGATTGCCGCACATTGAGCATGCGTAGTTCATTATTTCACACCTTCAGGACGGTCGCTGGGGGGGGGGCAGTTTGTAGTATTCTGATGTTCAAGGAAATGAGGTCAATAGCTCTTGTAGTATTCCTATATGTTATAATTGATATAGCGCTTGTAAGTACCTTGTCAATACAATTATATTGAGTTCAGCTCCAACAGTGTGTGACTATGGAGTGGATGGTCGCCCTCTCGCCTTTTTCCCAAAATGGAGGATATTACAGGGCTCGCCCTGGGGTTCAAGTTGCTCAAACTTTTCAGTAGTCGCCAGCGAACCCACAAAATTTTGATTCAAATGTTTCAACTCCCATGTTAATTGCTATTGCTCGCCAGCAACTGACCGAACAAATGGAGATCGATTTTTTCCTGCGATTCACCGGAAAACTCAAGAACAAGTCGCTACAAATCGCTTGGATGGAGATTGGCTTAGAACAGTCTGTAATAGAGAAAATACTCAAGACTGTTGAACAGTCTAACGGTAGAATCACAAATAGGTAGCTGCAGTTACCGTCAAACAATGGACCATTTTGATATTTAGAAAGAGGGTCTGGGGAGAGCAATATCTTCTTGGTAAATGGCTACCACACAGCTTTCAAGAACGATAAATTGAACTCGATGAATCTATTGGTTTCGAATTCATGATGAAAGTAGGACTGCGTTCACACGATGCCTGCACATTTTGAAAGCGGTGAAAAATGTGACGGACAGGCCTTCCTTTCACACGAAAACGGCACATTTTTTGCCGGCTGATTTTGAAAATGGTAGATTTTGAAAATGGAACCCTAACCAACACAGTTCGAAAACAACGTGGTATGAACACTCGAAAACGATGGAAACAGAACATTTTTCGGCGATTTCTAACAGTGCCTGGTCGATCCTTATGGTGTAGGTAATTTCTTCAACATGAACTCTTGTGGAGATTGCGACGTCTAATTTCATCCCGTTTTCAAATCGAGCAGGTATCGTGTGAACGCTACGTAAAAGTTTGCTACCGTCACATTTGCCATCGTTTTCAAATTTTGCTAGCATCGCATGAACGCAGTCTATGACAATAGATTGCCCAATATGTATCTGAAAAGCTATTCTGTGACCCACAAGCCTTGTAACAGAACGGAGACTCTCTCTCCAACCTAGACCTCGAATCCAGCGGCTTTTTGCGTTTTGTGAGAAGTATTAGTCATTCTTTCTGTTTACTAGAATAAACGAAGCAAGTCATGCTGTAAGTGCAAGATGAAAGTACTTCTTGCCACGAAATCTTGGACTTTGAATAGTATATTCCAAGGAATTCAGTGAAAAGGAGTATTTGGAACATATACTGCCTTAGTGAGCCATGTGTTCGAAAACCAAGACCAATTTCGAAACATCGTTGGCAGATTGCTGTCTACTTTTTTTAGGATCTGCTTTATCTGAATCTATAATGTTAGGAAGAATCATCTGTTTTGTATGTTTCAATGAGCCATGTGTTCAGAAGCCTTTAAAATACATGGTTTATTGGTTGAGCACGTTGTTTGAACAGTGCATTACTGTGAGGGTGGACACGAGATATTCGCAATTCCGCATGTTCGAAGGATTTTTCAATAACATAGGGAATTGCAGGGATCCAGATTTTGAAAACGTCTTTTGACCAGGAGTGAGCACAGCTGGGGACAAGGTAGCGAACGTAGAACAATAGATCTGAAGATACAACGGTAGATAAGATATCTTTTCGCAAGTTGTTCAATAAAAACACCTTCCAGATTGCATTATTTGTGCAGGGTATCCCAAAAGATTGTGCCCCGTTTCCGTGGCTGCTGTGAAGGAGCTGTAGGTTCTATTTTCTTGGTTTCTACACAGTTGCATAGGTAATTTTTTAACTTAGAGTTTGAGACCTTGCATGAGCTAATCTGACGAGTGGTTGCTGATTTATGGCAGAGCAAAGGCAAAGTAAGTGGTCGCTTCAAAAACAGCACTTCTATCGTTCTCCAGCAATATCAAGGTGATGTAAGTTTTCAACGATAGGGTTCTAGCCTCGCATTAAAATTTTTTGCTAAAACTCTTTAAAGGCTAGCAGTGTTGTCTATTCATAAGTCAGCATTTTCTACCTTTTAGAAAATGTCGTAAAATTTTAGAGCGATGCTAGAACCATTTCTTTAAAAACCTACTTTTTACTGACATTGCTAGAGAACAAAGAACTGCTGTTTTCGAAGCAACCAAAGTTTGCCTTTCCTCTGCTAAAGATCAGCAACCACTTGTCAGATTGACTCAAACTACGTCTCAAACTCTAAGTTGAAGTCTGACCTATGAAACTGTGTAAACACCGAGACAATTGAATATACAGCTCCTCCACAGTAGCTACACAAATGGGGCACAATCTTTCTGAGACACGCTGTATATTTATGCAATGAGATCGTGAAAAAGCTGTTTTATAGTTCGTGACGGCGTAAAAAACAAAAATTCAACGCGCGAATCCGCTAACAACCTGGGGTACTATAGTTGGGGAGGGGGGAGAGGCTCGAGAAAGGTCTCTACGAATCCCAAAACTAATGAACAATATAATCAATTTTCGTGAAATAAATTTCTTCATTTCAATTAGATTCTTGCAACGAAATGATTGGTTATCAAATAAAATTTGCATATTAGTGATGATTGTGCCTGTGTTCCGAAGATGTCGAGGAATTCAGAAAAGTCCAACATTGGAATAACTAAAAAGGAGCTAAATTTTCTTTCAAGTCATTCAGTTCAGTTCAAAGAAACATGTCTTCAACTTTTGCACCAATCTTTTAAAAAATTTGGAATCTATGGTGAAGAGGACAAACTTGGTTCGACAGCTTCAGACTTCATAACTTTCAAAGGACGGTACAAAAACTACACCAAGGGTGAAATAGCTTAACAAGGGCAAATTTTGTAATACAATATTTACAAACAAAAGGAAATTCTCTCAACCGGTATATCAAAACAAACACGGCCGCAAAAGTTGCCCTGAAACCAGTAGGGCAAAGTCTCCCCTTGTGCATGCGAAAGGTGTTTTTAAGAGAAGTTTTGCGTTTACAACGAAAGCAGAAGAGCAAATCTAAAATTCTGTCTCGCGGATTTCATTTATTTGATTCAGTAGCTGTGTGGTGTTTCATTTAAGCCCTAAATACCGGAGAATTATAATGACTTTTGCTCGGCATAGACCTTTTAGCTATTCTACAGAAGAGCCTGGATCGAGCGCTATTTTTATACAATTTTATACAAGAGGCTCGATCGAGTGGCGTTAAGAGTCTCTATCACTATTATGCGCCTTCGAAAATTCTTCAGCATGCATCATAACATTGTTCGATTCAGATTCTTTCCTAGAATAGCTAAAAGGTGTATCAAAATACCTTCTGCTCGTAGATTATAACCCATTCTAACCTCTCTTAAAAACCACCCTTGGCTTACAAAAGGCGAAGCTTTGCTCTAAAAGTTTCGGGGTAATTTCTGCGGCCACGTTTGTTTCGATTTACCGGTTGAGAGAATTTCCTTTTTATGCAGTCACTAATCACTTTGAACTGAGGGGTCAATTAAAGCAACTGTTGCTATTGTATTACAAAATCTGTCCTTGTTGTGCAGCTTTACACTTACATCGTTTCCGAGTCAGCCTCTGTCATTCCCTCTGGTACACTGCCGGTCAAAAGAAGGCAAAGTAACACAGCAAAATCCATCCAGTCTTTTGCAATGAACTCTTTTCCAACATTTGCCTCTTTATGATATCTACAAACAACATTTTGCCTGCAGCCCAAACATTCACTCCTCACCCAATTTTGTGGATTCGAAAGTTCCCGTTGCAGTTTTACGTGCCCTGTTATATCGAGTATAACATTGTCCAAATCAAGGCTGTTGTATGTTGTATGATGCGTATGGAGTGCGCTAATTGCAACCAAGATCTCGGCAGCCAAAAAAGTGACAGCTTCCACGTTGAAAGGACCGTATGAGTCATAGAATCGGGACAGGCGGCGCTCTGTTTTCGAAGCATCGAGAACGAAATAGTTTCTTGATTTCGTCTGAAATGTGTACCTGAAATAAAAGGGAACTAAATGTTGAGCAGATTCCTAAATACTTTGCAGAGGCACCGGAAGAAAGACGAAGCGGCGGGGGCAGTCTGTCAAAAAGGGTACTGCAAAATTGGAGAAGTGATACACAACTCTCCCAGTCACCTCCAGCATTTCTCGTAAAAATTCTTATCCTACTAATCTGCCGTATACTCATCAACTCTTTCTACTTGTTTTGAAAGAACGCCAAAGACCATCTTTTGACAGAGGTGGAGGGTATTTGCAGAAACTCAATCGGTCGAAAGTTTCAGATGTAAAGGTTTTTGAAAAGGGAACTTCCTGTCCCTATGCTTGCCCTCGCTGCCCAGGTGCCTCCGGCGCCCATGATAATTTGAGAACTAACTCTTGTGCAGCAGATTACCATTGATCGATTTCAGATGCCCCAGTTACACGAAACCGGATCCACCACACAGTGGATTGCTTTTCGCATTGGATAGAGAGGGGAGGGGGTTGCAGTTATAAAACGCCGAGGCAATCTGGTGTCACTCCACTTCGTTTCCACAGAGTGAAACCACTCCGCTCTGGGGTTGAGGTTAAGATGAATTCGATTCGCTCCGCTCTGTATTCCAGCTCCTGTAACTATACCATTCCGGTGTAGCCCCACTCCATCTGGGCTTCGCAGTTGTCAAAGAAAATGAATTTAAACACCGCAGTGTAAAGTGTCTCGGTGTCGTGTACCTGCAATAGTTTTGATGTGCTCCAGGAATTTGCTTATGCCAAAACGCCACAGCCCTGGCTTGATGGTGGCGGCAAATTTGAACTCTCAAGATCAATTTTTCCACACTCAAAGCGCCAGTATCAACAAATGAAGTATATATGCTCAGATTAATTATCAACGGACATTTTGGAATAGACCTTTTAGCTATTCTACAAAAGAGCCTGGATCGAGCGATATTTTTATACAATTTTATACGCGAGGTTCGATAGAGTGGCGTTGGAGCTTCGATCGCAATTGTGCACATTCGAAAATTCTACAAATTGTAATGAAATATCGTTTGATACACATTCGTTTTCAGAATAGCTAAAAGGTCTATTCATAAGGCATTCAATATAGCAACATTTTCGTCGTTAGGCCAGACCAGATCTGTTTACCTTTTTCGAACACATCGTATAGAGAATGCTAATACATCAAAGTCTACCTGAGACTGATGACAAATGGGATTTTGAAATTCTCAGTATGCAAACTTGTATCCAAAGTCTTTGAATCCTCTTTTGGCTTTGAAATGACATGCATCGTAAGTTTTTCTCCTGTGTCTTTATGACGAACATTGTAGATCTTGCCTTCGCTTGATCCACTAACGAACTAAAGGTGAAAAGAAAACAAAGAATCAATTATAGGATAAGATTCAAATCTTCGAAACAGACTGTGTACAGGGTGAGTACAAAAAGCTAGAATGTTTGGGGGCTATGGAATAAACAGTATGAAGCCAATATTTAAAATGAATCGTTAATCTATCTGTCAAAGGCAATCTTAGATGTGAAAATTTTGTTGGCGAAATCAATAATCTTTTAGGCCATGAAATTAGAAAATTTCTCCGCGTGAGCACACTAAACTTGGGTGTGGTGAAGAGCTGTTGAAAGTTCATCACGTTTTACCAAAGTTGATGGCGATTCTTCGGCGGAGAATATTGGAAATTGGTTCTATGTTGTTGGTGGATAGCTGTGCTACCTTGCTATATCAAAGAAGCCGATTTGAAACTGAATACTGGCATTCTGCAGAGGATGAAGGTAGGCCCAATAGCTTTCTTCGAAGCATAGAGCTGTAACTCGTAAAAGAATTGAGAAACTTAAGCAGAGAAATATCTGAACCTTATTTCTTGCTATAATTCACGTAACGTGTAAAATTTTGGAAGCTATATCTTATTTGTTGCGCTCGACATTTGAACGTAGGCTATTTTGATGAAATTCGATGTAGTGCTGATCCTTAATGAGATTTGATCCAAATGCAAAATGTAAATTATGTAGTAGGTCCTGTAGAATCGACTCGTAGCAAAAGCAGCGCTGCATCTCTATCACTCGAATGTCCATTTTGATTTTCGTAAGGGTACTCAAAAATTCGTCTCAAAAAGCTAATTTTCGGTCATGTGACGAAAATATGGCAACACCATTGGCTGATAAGCGTGAAATTGGAAGATTTATGGGTGTCCCTGTACCATATTGAAAGATTTGACTTGTATGCCATGACTGAAACATTGGGATTTCTACATCTGATTATACAGAACAGCATCCGTGTTACCGCCTTTTTTCGATAGGCTGAATATGATGTTGGAGGAATGGTAGACTTATGACGATGAGTCTCTTGTTTTCCTGTGCTATTGGACTTGATGAAGGCGCTTCAGTCAACAGAGACTCATAACATTACTCTGAAAAACCTGGCCCTATTTAGGTCCAAACTTCGTGATTCCTACAGCACCAATCAGACTGCGAGATTCGTGAATTACTATTGTTACGGTGTAAATGTAATAGAATTTTCGATTCGATTGAAGAATTGAAAATACTCCCAAGGGATTGAGATTCGAAGCCGTGATTCCATCATAATTCCACTGATGATTGAAGAAAATAAGGCCGGGACTCATCGTCACAAGTCTAGAGTTTTTGAAAACGCATCTTTTCTTATCAGTATAAAAAATATCCGCGTCCACATGAGGAGCGTTTTCGAGGATATCCCCGTCCAAACAAAGAAGCTGCTACATGCAAACGTCTATGTTCAAACTTCGATAAAGGAAAACATACAAAAAATTGCCCCCGCGTGATCCCCAAAAATCGGGGCGCTTGCCCTGATACGTAGTAAACCGATGCTGTGACGTTAGCGTTTTCAAAAAGCTCCGTTTTCCACCCATCCACACGACAACATGAAAATGATGTTCTCAAAAAGATCCACTCCGGAGAGCGTTTTCGAAAAGCTTCGTTTTCGGTGACCGAAAACGCAATCTACATTTGGACGCTAAGATAAAACGGATAAAAGGGGATACGTTTTTAAAAATATCCGCATAAGTGTGGATGGGGCCTCAGTCTTTTGCTTTGCAACCTTCGCCAAAAACAATAAAGGTTCTAGATGAGTGACTTTGCACTATCGTAAATGTCACCTCTCTCACCTGCACGTGACGGGAAGAGATTTGATCGAGAGAGACCGGGGGAGAACGGAGAGTTCCCCAAATCCTTGTCAAAGTACCTCACAAAGTTCCCTTTCAAGACATTTGATACTCAGCAAATAAAACTGATTCATCTGAATTTATACTTGAAGTTGGAGAAGTATATATCTGCTAGAAAGTCCAGAATTACTGTTTGTGAAAGCAGAGACTGCTTTTGATATTTAGGCTAGCTTGGTGACATTTGTCGACGAGACAAATTTCGAGTAAACATCTCCCTTGGGAAATCTATTTGTTCGCATAGCCAACTTTTGCTCTAAAAATGTAGTTGGAATTTGGAAACAACCCTGCCTTTTTGCGACAAACCCTTGTCGACATTTTTTGAGCGACTTTCATCGCGTTGAGCTACGTTCATCGCGTCTAGCTACGTTCATCGCGTCTAGCTACGTTCATCGCGTCTAGCTACGTATATTTTCTTTTTCTATTTCAAAATATTTATACAGGGTAAAACATTCAGTTATACCGTTTTACAATGTACCCTGTTAAGAAACTTACAAGGGAAAAGAAACTATCAAAATTTACTTGTAAATCTAAAATAAATCTATGATCAACGTTAAGTATCTGCAAATAGCGTATACCTGTTTTACATTGCCTTGTTTGTCCTTTTTGACAGGAGCCCTTTTAGGATGTTGGTCACCGACTTTGAAAACTTTCAAAAAAGCATTGCAAACCATGCATTTAGCTAATTCGCTTTCATATCATACCTTGCATATGCATGATCATATCTACTTTCAAGATCTTGCTACTATTCTTATACACTTTGGTATAGATCACGACGGATTAATGTCTGAGAGTCTGTAGGGAATTTCACTCATTCAAAAAACCAAAAGGATCTTTGCTTACGAGATTTTTTAGGCGTGAAATGCCTCTCGCTAATTGAGGCCTATCTACCACGCATGCCGCATTTAGGAATGGAACTCCTAGATAAGATAGGAATCAAATGTTTTAGCCGATTTTTGCTCGTGGCCCATGACCGGAAACCTTCAAATCCTCATTTTCACGGACCAATCAGACGGCGAATAAGCGAGGAGGACAGAAGAAATGTGTGAAAATTTTTCTCAACTTTACCTACCTTCATAAGACGCAACCAGGACAAAAAACTGCTGGAAATTTTCCGAATTTTATTGAAGATATCTGAAGCTTTTTGAAAACGCTAACGTCACAGCATCGGTTTACTACGTATCAGGGCAAGCGCCCCGATCTTTGGGGGTCACGCGAGGGCAATATTTTGTATGTTTTCCTTTATCGAAGCAAAGGACATGACTCTATCACTCCCCAAAATCATTCATCTTTCCATTAATAGGTCTACCTAGCTTTTGATAAAGGACCCAGGGACAAATTTCTCATCACCTTCGCGAAAAATGATTAAAAAGTTTGGAAGAAAGTAAGTGATATAACTACCGCTAAGAGGCGCGATAAGATTTATAGAATACACCGAGGAAATGTAACAAATTTTATCAACACAAAAATCATTAAAATCTTACCGATATTATCTCAAAGTAATCAGCACCGTGTCGGTTCGTTGTTGCCATGCTTCAAGGAGAAATCTTTCCTCAAAAGAAACCAATTCCATTCATCTTTAAACCACGCGAGATTGATTTAAATGTTCGGTGAAGTCGCATTTCGATGGAGATGAAATATCTTTAGCTTTTTAAGTACGCTTGTAAGGTTAGGCCATGATCTTTCAAGGAAAGAGAGAGATGAAGTATCAGTCTCAATTTAGAGATTCTAAATCATGTTTCATGTCGTCATAGATGAATATAATTTCAACAAACATTTGATTTCATCAACAAAAGATCTAGCACGTCGTGAACTCCCAAAGGAGCTTTTAAATCAAGTAACCGCACACTTCTTTGTATTTTTCTATGTTTGGATCGAAAGAAATAAAGCATTTGTTATCAGTCTTTCAATCTTATTGAAAAGGAACAATTTCAAAATGTTGAAAAAGATAACACAAGTGTAAGTCTCTTGTCAATATTTAACAACTTTGCGGATTTTGACTTCAGTACAGTTGCCTTGTAAGAAAACTTTAGCAAAATTGAAATGATTTTTCTAAGCGGGATATATGCTCTCTGTTGGACTCTGTTGGTGAAAATGAAACTAAGAATGAAACATAATTCTTGGTTTATGTTTTGATTCCCCCGCTGAACTGAGATACTTGTTAAGATTTCTTTTGACCAAGAGACAATGAAATGACCTTGTCAGCAGAGAGTCATGTCTAGGTAGGTATTCATATTTAACATGGCTAGCCTGCGAAAGTCTGAGAGACTTATTTCCAGCAGGGGCCACGGATGTTTTACCATCAGTCCGCCGCAGCTACCCGCCGCAGCTACCAAATTTCCCTCACATGGCTCTGGTCGACCCGGGCTAGAGCTACGGACAGCGACCAAACTGTCCAGCGTGGGATTCGAGCCTCGGCCGTTCTGACCTTTGGTTTACGAGTCAGTTGCCTTAACCACTCGGCCACGCGCTCTCTGAGTTTAGAAAGTTGAAATCAATAAACTTGTACTATAACGTCAAAACCAAGTCAAGATGTTTCTTTCTCTAAGGAACTCCTTGCTGCGATTCACAAAACGGAGAAAGATAGATCAGAAGAGCAAGTGCCCCCTTTACCCGACGTCCTCCTGCAAGTTAGTCAATGTTGCTGATTTCGGGGAAACATCATGCACCATGCAGAAGGTGTCCTTACTCAGCAGAAGCAGCTGACTTGGGAGAAAAGGGTTTCGAAAATATTTCACCTGAAGTCGCGCTGAAGTACCAGACAAAGTATTGTTACTCCCAAAATCCTTAAAATTGGGTTAAAGACAAGAGGTTTTGTCGAGCACTTTAGAAAGTTGAAGCTATGCCTATCTCTCAGGCAGAATAGAGTTCAGATGAACAAGAAAAAGGTAAGGTTGCAGAGTACATAAACCAAACAAGAGGAACTTCACTCTACAAATATCTCACGCACGATTGAAATAAAATCCTTGCAAGACAAAATTAAAGGAAAATCCCCGAGAAACGCCCTATTGTTTTTGAACAATCTCGTACGCTATTTCAAAGATTGAAAAATAGTGCACCACTCGACAGGGGTGGATCAACCCGAAGTTGAGGGAAGGGCAGCCTGCAGAAAAGGGGCGCCACAAATAGGATTGAAACTAAGCGCGCAGAAGGCTTTAGACTTCAGACTTTCAAGTTCATTGGCTTTTCTACTAAATAACGTCATGATTTGCATGTTTGATCCACACCCGATCGAAACAGTTAAAAAAGAATGTCTTAGGATCATGACAAGGGGTGCACTTCTCACCAAAGAGGGGGTGCCAAGCTGAGTTTCCTTGTGAAGGAGGAAGGCTGTCGCCCCTACTGGCCCCCTTTAAATCAGCCATTGTCTCTCGACGATGGAGAAGCACGAATGTCTCAATAAAAGCTCTAAATCAATTTCCGCAATTATTTTTCCAGTTTTTTGAAAATATTTCTTGGATTTTTGTGAAATATGAATTGACCAACTCACCAATTCACTGCCAACAATCAACAACATTATTCAACTGACTTTCTGCCCTTAGATAGAATATTATGTAGCTTCATCCGGACATTTTGGGCGCTTCCAATCTCCAATATCAACGAATCAGTGGCATACATTCATCTTCTCAATTCCCTGTTCTTAAATCAATTAGGAAAGCTGTTAAAAACTGGACCATCGCAAATCTAGATTTCAACCAAATTGGCAAGAAATCAGCTAATTCAGGAATATGGAGGATCACTTCATCCGGACATCTGGACATGTCGCTTAGCATCGACAGTACTACATCTTCTCAGTTCCTTGTGGTTGAAAAAAAGAGAATATTGCCCAAAACTGAAGGATCAAACTTCAACTTCGAAGTAAAAATTCAACAGAAATCAGTCAACTGACAAATGCGCTAGATAACTTTATCCGGACGCCTGGTTAGGGCAATAGCCCCGAACTGCCCTGACAATGCTGTAATCGTATATCGAAGAAACATCGACAAAGCTGCACCTTCTCAGTCCATTTGCTTGAATAAATGAGAATATCGCAAGAAATTGATGCACAGAAATCCAAATTCCAAATAAACTTACAAAGATTTTAGCCAACTAAGCAGGTTAACTTCAACCTGCCAAATTATGCATGAAGCAACTGCGTGGGTATGGAAGATTTTAATAATCAAGCAATTTCGAAACAGTTGGGTTGTAATAACATTAAAAGTTATAAGAGAAAGGCAATCTGTTTTTACGTATTTTAATACCTTTGTGTATAACAAACTGTCATGTACAGGGGAGTGAGAAAAACATGATAACTTACATGGTAGGATGTTTGAAGGTTTTGCACTACTTTATGTTTTAATGGAAGCAGTTAGCAATTGAGAGAGTTCGAAAATAAAATGCCTTGTAAAGATTTAGATAGCATGTTAACTGTTTTTAGGCGGGAAGCAGGCATGCTGGGTAAAAACCTCGAAACTATAAAGTTGTTTTGCTTTGCGTGTGATATTTGTAAATATATAAGATCTAAGCATGGGTGTTAGGACAGTGTTGCATAGGCACAAAGTCTTGATTAACTTGCACGTTGGACACACTCATCGGATTTAGCTAATCACGGCGCATAAAGAAAACGGCAAATTCAATTTTAGGCCACTTTCACCGATCTTAAAATCGTTCAAAATAGGATCGGTAGCAGCTGAATTTAGACATGCTGCCAAGGATGGTAAACGCAGGCAAACTAGGCTTAAATTTGTGTTGTTTGGTGTAGTCATTCACAGTTCCATCACCCCAATTCGAAGAAGGGATTTCAAGGGATGATAAAACCCTACAAAAGATGGGGAAAATGAAATGTGCTTCGGAACGTAACTTGCAGTAGTGACCAAAAATTTAAGACCATATTGTTGTCAACAACGTTTCTTGGCGTATTGAGTTCGAACCCTACCGCTCTGCCTGGTTTACTCTCTTGGAGCTTGTTTGGGCCAACTTTCCGTGTCAATTCCGAATTTTGATGTTGTTTTTTGAATTTCTGCGCCATTTTGCTATGACGTCACAATGAAATCTACAAGAATTCGATGAATTCTTGGAAATTACAGTGGCTCTGCCGATAAGGGGTGTGACCCAAAGATTGTGTTACTCAGCTGGATTTTTACATAAGTCAATGCATAACTCAGTTTTATGATTTGTTTGCAAAATATCGAAACTCTACGAAACATATTGTCAGGAACGCCGGAGAGGGGGTTGCAGGGGGTAAACAACCCTCCTGCTTTTTGTAAGAGGGGCAAGGGGGCAAGAGGGCCCTTTTATTGAAACTATATATTTCTTTAACAACGTTAAGTACGATGGTATAGCTTGCATTTGTCATACCAGGTCACACTCAAATATCTAAAAAAAAGAACAACATCTATATCAGTTGAAATATTCTTGACAGCATTTTAAGCCAATCTAAAGGTTTTGGCCCCAAATTTTTTCAGGGAGGACCCCCAGACCCCAAAATTTTCGGTTCACTTCGCTCGCCTTCGGTCGGAAGTGCACTTGCGTTGCCCTTCGACCCCCTAGCCCTACCATTGCTCCGGCGTCCCTGCACATTGTGTTATGTATTCAAAAAGCAAGATGAAAAGGATATGTATGATCGCTCAATCAGTCCTTTATCCCATATTTTGCGGATTCAATGTGCAATTTGACAAATCTATAACATTCATCTGACACAGTTTGTCGAAAACCATATCAAAATTAACATGCAAACTTGGAAGCCAATCTTAAAGGGCACTGCGAAATTGGAGAATTGACGCACAACTCTCCAAGTCACTTTCCAGTATTCTAGGGAAAATGCTCATTCTACCAACCTGTCGTATGCTCATAAACTGATTCCACTTGTTGTGAAAGAACGCCGAAAACCATCTTTTGACAGATGTGGAGGGCATTTGCAGAAGCTAAATAGGTCGAAAGTTTCAGATGTAGCGTATATACGAGAAAGATTTTTTGAAAAGGGCACTTCCTACCCCCATGCTGTCCCTGTACCATCAGGGCAACGGGAGTAGCTGCCCTCGTCCCTCCGGCGCCATTCAAACTTAAGCTAAATAAATTGAAAATCTTTGGTCACTTCTGGAATTTGACATATGTGGGGGGGGGGGCTTAACAGAGATTTTACAGTAGCTGAACTATAGACAGTTCTACTTTAGTAGAAAAGTTATATCAATCTATAGTTTCCACTGAATATGAATTTGCTTTTGAGACGTTCCGAAATGCTTTCGTACCTGCAAAACGACCCTACGTGACAGTGACTCTCTAAAAATCGTATCAAAATAAGGAAGTTACCTCGTAATCCAAAAATCTCTTATGCATTCCGCATTCGTTGAGTTTTCGGTTACCTCATGTTCATTTGGCCTTCACTTCAAGTAAAAGGAAGTAAGCGATTTCTCGGGGTTCCAGTTATTCGAGGACTGTATGCACTTACTTGTCCACTGTGTCTCAAAGTACTCAGTTGCTCAGCGTTCTTTGTTTATTCTAGTTGTTCACTGAACATTAGGTCTTTTGCAGTTCAGCAACTATGGGTCTTACACTATTCAGCGCACCTTGCCTTCAGTTCTTTTTGGCGTGTCTTCGGCCTTTAGCTTTTCAGTGATATTCGGCTCTTCAGTCTTTAACAGTTCGGAGGACTTCAAGAGGCTACCGAGATCCAGCGAATCCTTTCAAAACCGACATTTTCACATCAACCTTTGGTGGTTTTAGCGTTCAAAGCTAGAACACGAGAAGATAGTGAACAGTGAACATTTAAATCAATATTTGCAAGAACAGCAAGTGGATCTTGTGTTCTACGAATAGCTGTTTGTTCAAAAGAATACTAAAGAGAAAGCTGATTTGCTAGTTTCAAAGTTGTAAATTAAACATGACGAACTAATAGAATAGAAAGATTACGTTTCTGTAGCTCTAATACACATTTGTTTTGGTAGAATAAAATTTATCGAAATCCTACCACAAATCAAAGAATTTTAGGGTGATCTATGTTGTGGGCTGAATTCAATTAGTACAGTTTGTACGACCGTCGAAAATCAATCAATAATCATTGCAGGAACGCAGTTAGAACTTTGGTCATCATGAAAATCACTCTTTTATATGGCGCATTTGTCAATTTTTAACTTTGAGTTTAATTAGTTTCGCGGTTGGTAATTTGCAATTTAGATTAAAAGTAAGAATGGTTTTCTTATTGCGAAGTTTGTGAAATTTGAAGTGCATTTAAATGAAAATTTTTACATTAAAGGCAAAAAAACTTACTGATGCTCAACATTAAAACTGGACGGAAAACTGAATATTTGCAAGCAAAGAAACTTATGTCATAGCAGGATGCTGCTAACCTGCCGACTTTGATTTTGATCAATCTTGGGTACAACAACATCAAGAAACAAGAAAACGATGCAAGGGGAAAGAAATGACAAGAAAGAGGAACAGGGGAGGGGGAAATGCAAAAAAAAGATCCAGAATGAATCTCTGGTAGTTTTCGCGCACTGACACAGAGTTTCTGTCTTCCTTTGCCTTTGTCTTCTGCAATTTGTTCTTTTTCTTTAACGCTCGATTATTCAAGCCCGTGTATCAGTATAAGGTTCCCTTTTATGTACACGTGGAGGAAATGTACGAGTACAGCCAGAGGGTCCCAAAAATCACCGCTCTATTGTTGTGAGCTGGGGAAAGTTTCTCTTGTTAAAGGGGCTGGGTCACGTAAACGTTAACAAACCTGTTACTTCGAAAATCTATATCGTTGCCCACACGTGGCAAACTTTGTTCTGCACGGAAGATTTCGGTGGATGGGGTGAATCCACAATAACGTTACCCCTAAAAATCCACCAATATCTCTGCAATCGTACAGCATATGAGTGTATGGTTTATTTCTCAACGAATTCAGAAGTCCATCTCCAAATTAAAACCTTCATTTTCAGAAAAGTAGTGGAGAATCTCTGTGATATGGCCTATCACAAATACTACGAAATCAAATCGTCGTTTCGAAACAAGTTTGTTTACATTACGTGACCCAACTCCTTCAGTGTCATATTTTAAAGGGCTCGGTAACCTTTAGGATGAAACTTGGCAAACTTTGAGTCATTCTGGCGACGGCAACAGGTTTTTACTTATTAGAGTTTTGAACAACGCGAAAGTAAAAAATTTAGTCATCTTGACTTGATAAAATGAGGCACTAATGAAATTGGCATCCGGAGGAATGTTTGGCCTTTGTTGGAATTTGAACAAAAAGGAACTTGAATTTTCTATTCTACCACTGACCTTGATTCTACGTTACCTTTTCCACCATAAAATAGTCTATTGCTTACCGAAAAAGGTGAAGTGGATGGAATTTGAACATCTTTTTGACAAAAGCAAAAATAAATCTTTCTCTAATCGACGATTTCTTGAAAAGAACTATCATACAATGACGGAGTGGAACTCAAACTTCATTTGTATCCTAATCTTCCTCCAACGCGAAAACATAATCCAAAAATTTTATCGCAAAAACTCGGTTAAATGTAAAGATATGGTGACTATAGGAATAAAGTACCAGATCACTGATTTATGGTTGGGTCATCAACTCATATACCGTAAGTTCCTAAGGGTAGTGGTCGTCGGTTGACCATTCATTGAAATAAGAGAGCAGCGGTCATTCTAATCCTGGGTTCCAGGGCGGAGGATTTTTGGCAAGGGTATGCAGCTATTTCCCAATATTTTGCGGGGGTACGAAAATGCTAAACTTACTCTTTATGGGGAAATAATTGTTAGTTTGAAAAAATTTTGGATCAAGTCCATTGATCAAACATTGAAAGAAAAATTAACAGTCACCTGGGAATGAAGAATCACCTGACCAGCCTGAAATCACCTTGGCAACTTGGTATCTTTCCAACGATCTATGTTTTATGCACAAAGACTCCGGAACCTTTTCTATGTTCAAGATGGGGGATGAAATTTTCTCTAATTGTGCAAAATCATCCTCCGCCCTGGTACCCAGAAATAAAAATGACTGCTCCCTAAGGTCAATCAATAGATCTTTCACATTCAAAATCAATTTGAGCCAAAAGATGAGATTCCCAGTAGAGCAAGGAATCTACAATAGGAATCTACACCCGATCTCTTATGTTGCAAACACATGTACAAAAATATTCCGTGCGTTGCTGAGAGCAATCATAGTTGATTATGGAGCAATGCACGCTCTTGAGATTTAGATCCACATCACACGAGGCAAAGGTTGTTCCATGATGTGTTTCCAATGAGCTGACGTCATTGTGAAAATGGTCTATTAGCATTGGCACAGAATTCTTCGTTTGGAAAACCAAGAGCGGAATATAACTGAAGCCAGTCCGTTTCCCTGACGTCATTTTCGACTGGAGGGACTGGGCTCCACGGAAGCGGTCTAAAATAACGATTCTATGCTACTCTCTGAAAGTACTCTCTATTCTATGCTCGAAGATCCCTAAAATCATAAAACACCCAGTCAACCAAAAGAAACACAATGCCAAAGTTACTCTACTCAAGCGGTCGCAAAGTACTTTAGCCATATTCATACATCTACATAAAAGTCTTAAGCCTCGGAAGATGATAGCAATTTGCTAATAATAGTGAACGGCGAAGTACTCTCTGTGCTAAGAAATCCCTAAAACCATAAAACTCCCACTCAACCAATAAGAGAACAATGCCAAAACCCAATAACCAATAGGATAAGCAGGTCAAGTCACCCCTCTTCATTACAGTTTGAACTTACATTATCCGGGGATAAGATTTACTTCAATTTCTGCGTAGAGTGAAAAAACATGATTCAGATTACAACTGCGCAGTTAGAATACGCTTATTAGGACGCTGGACAAAGGGAACTGGATGTAACGTCTATAAAATGTGAATGACTTTGATGACTATAGTGGATCTACCGAATATCACTCTTCCGAAAAAGTGTACAAGATTTTAAGAACAATAGAATTGTTAGGGATTTTGTAGGGTTTTTTCTCGGAAACAGAACGATTTTGCAAGGTGCACGAAATATCTATAGATACGCCCCTCGCAATCTACCAGCGGACTCGGAAAGTTTCCGTATTTTAGACAAACTGATCTTGCTTGAGCCAACTGTTAGACCGGAAGAGCTTTTTCTTATCGCTACTCAAATAAGGTTTGCAGAGTTACGACGAAATGCATTCGTAGGAGAAATCGTTGAAACGAATTTGACCAGCTTTAGTATGTTGTGAAAGACTATACGTTTATTAAAACTGAACTGCATAAAATGTTAGATTACAAAATAACTTTTCAGTTCAAAGGTAAAAAGAAATAGCTTCAGTGATGAGTTGTATTCAATCCAGCAAGTACAATTTGCATGGGGGGTGAGGTAGTTACAGATATTCAAGGGCTTGGGCAAGACATGCATAGAGGACAATCCTTCAATACAAGCGAAAAACAATCTCCAGTGCTTCGAATGCTAGAGAGTACGTGATTCCATATTATTTGTTGGGATGCGGAGCACATTTCCTTGCAATGAGGAGCATCATTTTTCTTGTACATGAGTTGATCAGTGCCATAGTATAATCTAAGAAATACTAGCTTGCATACATTTTAATGATACTCACCAACTCGGGTAGCCACTTCAAAAATCAGAGACTTTGCATGTTCTGCCAGGTGCTCCAAAGTCTCTTCAAAAACACTTGAGTCGTGCTTGTACTGTTATTCCCGTCCCTGGTTTCACCATGCATTATACGTTCTTAAAAACAGCAGCGAAAGTGAGGTTGAAAACATCCATAAGAGGTTGATGCCTGCCTTCAAAGCAACAGGCATCAGCAATGAAACAATTTTGGTTCCTTAAAACCATCTCCAGCGGCTGATTCTCAAAGTTCACGTTTTCTTCTATCCTGGTTGCCAAACAGTTTTGCGTCTTTCCCTCTTTTAAAATCTATTCCAGAAATGTCCTCAGCTTTCTCACATCACATAGCAAACGACGAGGATTGGACTTCAACCATTTCAACTGATTCCCATATCAAATGCTCCCTGTTGGCCCATTATCTCATGTTACACCGCTAATAAGCAGCACCGGACAACAAAAACTTTGCTGCAGAGCAGAGTTGAGGAGATTTCGTTTCCAATCAAAAACCTCCCGTAACCTTAATATGGAAACAATGGAAAGATCCAATGACAGCAGGATAAAAATGAATATGGATTGTGTAGTTGAGACAATTTCGAAGTTATGTTGAGGGGATGAGTGCTGGCAGAACTTCCAACAAAGAACTGCTTTATATGTTGAAGTCTATGGTCAACAGCTCTTTGTCAAGTGTCTGGTTTCTCTGCATCGAAAATGATGATAACGCTTTGTCTTTACAAGCTTTTATTAACATCCATGGAATCTTTGATAACTTTAGCGCACCCAGCTGAAATTGTGAATCAAGACCCGAAATATTTTGATATGTTTCAGAGTCTAAATGAATGCTTTTCCTTGATGCAAGGCCTATTTGAGGGCACTCTTCTTCATTTTAAACTTGCAGATCAGTGTCACTTGTTCTTCTTGGTATTCATACCATTTGATGGTACTTAATTGTCACCTTCTGTGCCAATTCTTCCCACACAAACGTTGTGCTACGAATTATCACTTTCGAACATCCAATGTTCATCACACACATTGTTCCATGCTAAAGTGGTAGATAAAATAAGCTCTATTCATCCATGAGATTGCTCGAAAAGTATCCCTTTGCTTTGGCAAACATTTTCACCTAATTTTTACACAGATCTTTCAGCTCAAGAGTCCCTTCGAGAGACAATGAGTCTGAAATGCCAGTTCCTCTGCGCTTCTGCGCGCGGCTTGAATGTAAGTGCAGCTTTGGTAACAACGGATATTGAACAAAGTTGATGCCTCTTCATCATGGAGCTATTACGACCTACCGCGATTGTTGCAAGGCATGGAAATTAAGGAGAGCGCAAAACACAAGCAGAATGCGACTACAGTTATGAACTTCAGTCCTTTATTTCCTTGTGCTCTTTAATTTGATGATGAAACTTCTGTCTATAGAGGGAGATCGCTGACTAACAGGTATATATATATTTTGCAAACAGTAGGCAGGAAAACATCACTCCTTGTATCAACAGTTTGCTTTTCAACACTCAAGCTCTTTAAACTAGATTTAAGAGTGATGTTGTGTTAGGAACGTTGGTGTACGAAAACTCTTACATACTAGGCCGTTTTGACAAAGTGTGCCCCTCATTTCACAGTAATGTTGTGAGTCACTATTGAATAAGACGACCTAAGGAATCAAAGAGCGCAAGGAAACAAGGGACTCAAGATCATAAATCTAGACAGCGATATGAAGACAGTGCAAAACTAAAAGACAAGCGCATTGATATAAAACTAGATACATCTGCTCAAAATCCAAGAATGACAAATTTCTTTATTCTTATAACCTGATAATAAACAGTAATGGTAGGTGATGGCAATTGGTGGGGGGGGGAGGGAAGGGGTAACCTATAAACGTAGACCGTTGCGAAACGTTGTCACTTAATTCATCACGGTAATTTGCATTCACAATGCAGGGGAAGGGGTATCCTTCACAGGAGCAACCTTCACAGGGACACTGTTACTCAAAGTTGTCACTGATCCTGAGTCCATGTCATATGAAAAACAGCAAATCATAAAAGTCCATTTCGCGCATAAAAATGACATGTCCTCATGGGACAAGTAACCTTTGAGCGCCATATTTCGATCTCACAAAAATTAACGTTTAGGGAGAGGTCCTTTGAGCAAAAGCGATCCGTTTACCAGTAAATCTATTCGCTTGCAATCAAACCTGTTTTAAGGGTGCAATTGTACCCTAGCTTTGCTGTTTGTAGAAGATTTTGCACACCCAGAAACCAAGAGCATAGCGAGATGCAGCCAATTTGCCTTCAATACTACTAGTAAGATTCTACTTTATCAAAACGTTTCTCGATCCCAAATCTATCCTGTAGGCTTTCGTGACAGCTAAGAACTAACTGTACTAATGGGTTCTTCCTTTTAGTCCTATACTGCAGGTTTTCACGAAAGCTCAACGAACTACGCAAAAACGACATCAGTGTCCTATGTATCCCATTTCAAGGCCCGGGAAAGATTCTTTGAAATTTGTCACATGTAGTAAATCAAAAGGGTATTAATCGTAGACGGTTAAAGTTACTTGATTGCATTAATTGATTCATCTATGACATGGTTCCAAATACCGGATTGTGTCTTGCAATGCTTGGACCGCATTCATCGTATTGGGCTTTCGTGTGACAGACTGTGTAGAACTCAGGCTGGAAAGGAGAGGGAATAGGGTCAACAATACATTAGAAGGTATACTCTCGAGTACCGAAAAAACGGGGAGGTGAGAATAATCAGGGGAGAGGGTAGGAAGTGGTTCGATATAACAATAACCAGGGCGCTGGAACATTCAAGGAGGATGTTTAGAGAAATTGAAAATAGCGTTTTCTTAGCTAAACACATATATATCTTTTATGTGTTTATGTGGATAGTGATGTTACTGATACATTGACTTATGAACCCTGGCTCTGTTGAACGCACTTCTTGCGACGTTTTCTTGCGTTTATCCAAAAATTATGTTTACTACCATTTCATTTCTCCAAAAATTGATAAAAGGAGGGGTTGGGATAAAAGCGGGGGGGGGGGTTCGAAAAATTTTCAAATCAATTAAAATTAATAAGCGGGGGGGGGCGATTATTCGGTACTCGAGAGTACAAAAGAAACCATTACATGAAATTATAACTATTACGTAAGAGCAAGAATGATTACATGTCATACTTTCGTTCCTTGCGTAAACTGATATACAGCTAGAGTTAAGAATCATTTCCCTGACTAAAGCGGCAACAACAACAGCAATTCAATTCAAAGAAATGAAGTGAGGGTAGGATCCTGGTGAAGCGAGGCTATACAAAGCGCTGCTTAGCTCGCCCACTCGAGCTCTTTTAAAGCGTCTTTCACTTTTAAGTAATGGAGAAAGTTCTACTGCTTACCGTTGATGCTAACATGCTGCCACCAAACCAAACAGCATACCTCTGCATTGAATGTGTGATCACAGCAACATCGATGGGCTTTGGCTGTAAAAAATTTGAACAATCAAAATCTACCATCATAAAATCAGCATTAATTGGTGGCTGGTCAAACTGCTAAGCGTTCAATGAGCTAACAGGTCAAGTTTCACACATAGTCATTCTGATTAAATATGCTTTACACATATGACATTGGATTTTGCGTTTAGTTTAACTTATTTTTGACCATGTTTCTTTCCTTCTTCTGTTCTCCTGGAAAGAAAAGGCCTCAATACTTTGATTTACTTTCTTATTCATCACAAAAGGTACTAAAATATGGAGGAAGTAGTGAGGTCAGCCTTACAAGATTGTTCCTGGGCAGAAAGATATTTTAATAACGGAAAATTCCTGCATTAAACTTTCAAAAAGAGTTTCGGGAGGAATGGGTGGGAAAATAATCTTTCTTTCAGGAATCACGGTAAATTTTGAGATACTGTTCTAGTTTTCGGGCAGTTTTGGCCATCTTGAGAGAGGAGAGAGAGGAAAAAGACATATGTGTGTTCTACTAAAACCGCGCATCCTCTCTCACATTCATGTTTCAGCCTTACCATATTTATGCTTTATCCAAAAGCACATACAAATATAATGTTTATAATTGTTTGCAATCACCTCTTCAGGGACAATTATGGAAATAAGGTCAACTCGATCTTTTAATGCTATCCCTGCCACTATAATTAGGCGTGTTTTTAACTTATATGTAACAAGTTTGCTGTGTAAAATGTATTGTAAATATTTCATTTAATTTTTCATTTACTTTTCCCTTTTTTAACAATTGTAAATTTTTTAGATTCGTGGCAAATACATACTTACTTACTTCTTTAGTCTGAAAAGGTTAATATGTGAGCCAATTTCATTTTTGATTATTTGTTGTGATAAACAGTCAAAACAAATTTCTATTTTTATTTTTAAAGTTGACATATTCAAATCACCTTGATTCTTCCTCCGCTTAGTTGTTCACTCTGCTTCAACCTCGCATCCACGACGCGTTTAACATCTCTCTGTAACCTCCTTCCAAAATCTCTGAACATTGTTGAGCCACCAGATAATACAATATTCTGAAATAAACATAACAAAACAATAGAAATCTTAACTGGGTTCCTTGTTTCTGTTGAAACTACTGTTTTGTCTTTGTTCTGATTTCTCCTGACATAAACTTGACTAAAAACTGGTCTATTTAGTACTCATAACAAAGCTTCGCAAATTGCGTATGTTATCCACTTCATCCGCAATTCACAGAACTTGTATAGAAGTTACTTCCCATAGAAAACAATTCTTAGGGGCAAATTCTTTGTTAATTCAAGTCAGTTTCGGTGACAGTCAGTTTACTTTTAAATGCACCAAGATAGCGGATTCTGCTTTTTTAAAAAAGTGGTTGACTTGCAAAATCAAAGAATTTTGATACGTGGGGAAACTTTTGGTGCAAAAACTTAAAAAAGACAGCTGATCTCAGCCTTTAAATCGTCGAAAGACATCACATTATTCTCCACGTAAAAATATCACATAAACATAACAGGAGGAAGGATTTAAGTAGTCAATTTCAACCCACTAACTTGTCATAACGTGTAAAGTTAACTTAGAAAAAATTGGCGAAAAGATAAGCAAACTCCTGCTTGTTCAATTCACTCAACAGTACTGTCGAGGGAAAACAAAACCGTGCAAATGCCAATCGTGTTATTTGTCTGTTCTTCGCATGAGCCAAACCAAAGAGCTTGCGATGAAACACGTATATGGTGTAATTATGTTGTTGATAACTGATTACTTGATTATCTTGCAGGTTTAACAGTTACAGGTTTATCTCATGTTATTGCTCTTCTTTTACAGGAGTTGATCGTGTTTTTCCTACTGGATACAAGTTTATGTGCGTCAGTGGTTTACTTAGATGAGTCCACTACTTAAGGCCATTGTGAAAACAAAACCAATTAAATGGCAAACCTTGTAAAGTGGTCTTCGGACGTCAATAGGGGTATTCTGAATGACAACGTCCACAGCCTCTGAAATCGATGTTGTGAAATCTGGATTTGAGAACTAAAAAAGCAAGAAACAGCCATGAATTGATAATATAATTTCAGTGCATCGCTTCAATTCAATTCAATTCAAATGGAAAAGAAATGAGATTGTGAGTTTATCAGAATGGATTCGTTTTTAACTCTTACCTCAGGATGGAAGAAAATTTCTGGACCCAAAAATCGTTCATAACCAACATCAACTTGAAATTGCTACGAAAAATAGAAAACTATGAGACATTTGCCAATAATCGATGCTTTATATTTCAGTGTCTTAGAAACCCTTCGCTTGCATAATTGTAAGGAGAGATCAATTATGACGTCATAAGACTGATGACGTCATGAATATTTCTAGAACTTAATCAAAATACAAAAAACTATATATCAATCGAAAGCTATGATCAAGCTGAATTCAACTGTGATATTTACAAATTGATTAAAGATACCTGTGAAAGGCTTTAGTCTTATTTACTCTAAAAATGTCAGCAATTCACGTCACCAAAAATGACACTTCCGGTCAAAACTAAAGAGGTACCGGATGAATTTTTGATCTCCATTGTCGATTTGGTAAGAAAAGAGCACAAAATAAAAGGTTAGCATGATTGTTAGATCGTCACAGTAGTGTAACGGAGCAGTGTGGCGCCCTTGGTGAAAATAGTGATTAGGGGCCCTTATACTTAACTATATTCGATGCTAGTTTTAGGACCAAAGTACTCATTGTTTAGGGTTTTCCTGAAAAACCAAAGGAAATGATACAATACAACAAAAGCCTGCTGCCTAAGATATTTTAATGATCAGTGGCACATGAAATTGAAATAATTCTCCTCATTCCTTAATACTTCCAATGTGAAACTTTTCTCAAGGATTTTTGCGTCATCGCTTTTCTCTTTCTTTTCTGAGGTGAGAATCAAGTGAGTTAAAACTGCAACTTTACATCATTACTATGTGCTTACTCAGAAATCATATCCAGTCTTACACTCATTTTGATAATGTTGTGAATGCTGAAACATATGCTTTAATCCAAAAACCGTTTTTTCGCTAAATTACTCAGGGGTCCCTTCGGGGCCTAAATGTTTGGGGGCCCTTAGTTTCGTGCTAAAAGGTGCACACCGTGCGTTATGCCAATGGATCGTTTGACAATATTCCCTCTAATACATCTGTAAAAACTTCACATACTTTCATAAGCAACTTAAAGATCCTGTTTCATCCAGCATTCGTTGCACGTGTCATCTCTTGGCTGGCCTTTGTTTGTCGCTATTTTCATGGCCCATGAAAATGGCAACAACAAAGGCAAACCAAGATACGGCACGTGCAAGGCATGCTAGATGCCTTGGCAAACCGTAAAAAAATTTTTGAAGCACTAAAACAAATCCCAGAAATAACCCAAAGAATTATTCCGTACGAATTCTCAAAAATTCTTTGAACAATTCTTCGAAAATAAACAACTCGTTTTGAACAAACTAAATCATGCAAATCTTGAGAAAGCTTGCAAAATCTCAAAAATCTTTAATAATCTTGAAAATTTGAAAATCTTGAAAAGGGTTTAGAAACCTTAAAAAAATCCAAAAAAATCCCAAAATTCTCGTACGCTACTCTAGGAGTGATTTGGTTCTCGGCATCAGCAGTGGGACTTCAGTACAAAACATTAACAAGAATCATGAAAACCAAATAAGGGTTTAATAGATTCCATGAACAATAGATTTCACAAACACAGTGACAAAACAACGTACCTTTTTGTTGACGCTATTGACACCTTCGTATTGCTTAATCCATTTTGCGGGGTCTGAGTCATATTTGTTAAATTCTTTTGCAATATCTGGACATGTGTAGCAGAATCGTTCCTACAAGGGAGTCGAATTAACTGTAATTCTCGGAACAAATCTTTGAATTTCGTAATAAGAGGTAAAGATAAGTCTTTTTGCAATACCCTTATTTATGAGTATAAAAAAGCTTAAAGATTTACAGTCATCAGTTAAGCGCAGTGGTAAAGGTCCATTTCAGGGTCGGTAAAACAAGGCTTGCAGGCTTCATCTGATACAAAACATATGGAACATTATATTAGTCGTAAATGAGCTTCATGCTTACTTAAAAGAATATCGAACTAGCTGTGAAAAGGTCAGTTATTCAGCTAATCTTACTGGTAAAGGGAAGCGGGACAAGAGCACTATATTGAAATGTTTTCTACAACCATTTAGGTCTTAGAAAGGTGCCTTTACGTCCTAGCATATCATTCAACTCTACATGACATGATCTAAAATCCATAAATTGTGAATCTTCGTTTTACAATGTGCAATCCCTTATATGGATGGCTGGAAATTTTGGGCGATTTGGGAATTTGGGAGATCAGGAAAACGGAAATAAAACAATGGTTTAAATACCTTGATTGCTTTAGCTGTTTCTAATGACTGTTCCACAGGGATCCCAGTTTCTCTTTCTCTTAGAAGCTGTTGAATGAAATATGTGATATCTCGGCCTGCAATTGGAATGTGCTTGATGCAGCTACCGATGACGTATCCTTCTGCCTAAAACAAAGATAATAAACAAATATGTTATATGGTTAATTCCCTCCAGTATGAAACAATCTCCTTCAGTTATGAGTTTTCGCTGTAAACTTTAACTACATCGTTTCTCCAACAAATGTCAATCCCCAGTACCACTATGAGATAACTTTCTTCTACATTCAATTCTAGCATCAACCGATGTTTACAAGTTTGAAGAACAGGATTTTAGCTCAGGGGTGGTCACCTCGAGAAGTCTACTTATTGAAAGAGCTCCTCCTATGAAATCCTACTGTAGAAATTGTCTATGTCTTTTCGTCTGTTGTAGATCATTATTCTAGTTAATTGCATCTTATTCTAAGGAGATTGTGCATCAGAATTTTAAAATTAAACTGAACTGAAACGAAGCATAAACTGAAACGAAGCATTTCCATGATCACAAAAAATCAAAGATTCGAGAGGAAAATGACAATTCACTTACCACAGGGATAACATGAGTAACACCATCTCCAGAATCAATAACTGTACCAGTTAAAGTCCTCTCGCCAACTTGCCGAGACGTCCACGAAGCAGCCAGAGCTAATACAGCCTAGAGTATAACGAATTTTGCTAATGAAATCTCAATAAATGAAATGGGGAAGATTTCCTAAACTTGGTGGAAAGTATTTACGTTTGAAAATATAAAAAACACAAACATCTTTTTGAAAAATTGCTTCGACGTAAAAATCTTCTTCACTTGAACGTTACAAGAGGACAGCTTGGTATTTTATACATGCATGTTTAAAAATCTTATCAAAAAATATATTCACAAAACCTATGTACGGAAAGCAACATTTTCTTCATTTCTCCCTTTGCAGATTGTTAGCAAATGCTCTAATTCAGCCCCATTTTTACTATGCAAGCAGTGCTTGGTTTCCATTATTAAATAAAAGATCAACCAAAAGAATTCAGACTGCCAACAACTCAAATGTCTTTCAATCTAAGAGAGGATTTTTCACCAGACATAGAAAACATATTTCTTGATTTATTTCTGCCAAAATCGAAACACAACCACAACCACCTAGATTCAAATCATCGTAAAATAATTACAGACATTAGAGATGTATTTACCGCCAAACATTACAAAGAAATTGTTTAAAATTGAAGATGACTCCCAGTAAACAGCTATTGAACTCTATGGATGGCACCAATTATCAGTTCACTGCGGACAGAAAACTCTTCTGTTGTTGGAGTCAGGACCTTTTGAAGAAATACACCCAACCAATAGCCCTCTAAGAATTCATAGAACAGTCAAAACTATTTTAGCCCAATGCTAAATCCAAGATGACAAGATAGGGGGTTCCAAATATATCTCTTCGAAAATATATTTCTTATCACCACAAAATCAACTACAAAGGAAAACTTTGCCATTTGTAACGGGGGAGAACTCGGGTTTATCGTGCTCCCAATGGGAATATATAGATGCCACAGATCAATTAATTAACTGTACATTTGCATGTTAAATGAGAAACTGAAATTTTTGATTGTTGTCAGGACCAAATCAAGAAAACGGGACTGGAAATGAGATCTATCAAGGGGAATTCTTCCAAGTTTCAACGTAAAGAAATGAATGCAAGTGTGCTAGTCTTCCAAAGAGTAAAACGTGATGGCCAATATATATCTCTTACACCTCAATGTACATGGGTTGCCAAGTCAAGCTTTTAAAAGATGATCAATGCAAATTTCATCTTATCAAAGAAGAAAATCAAATGAATTTGATTACAAGTTTTTAGCGTACCTCGCGACTTATCAAAAACAGCTTCCAAGTAAAATTGCCAAGGACTCTAAAACCGTATGACTGATTTTTAGTGATATAAATCTCAACATCAAAGTTAGCCTTTCGGCTTCAAATGAGAGGTGACTCATTGAAATCAGCACATAATTCATAATTGTACCTATCTGCAAATGATGACACATCATTTGGGACACCATATATACATGAAAAATTATATAAAAAGTGCTCTATGTGGTGAGCATTCCACTACAACAATGATCAAAAATAAAGAAAATACAAACATCTCAAAACAATGTGGAATTACCTGCACAGCAATGTACAACCCAGGAACATTAAAAGATTCAAACATGATTTCTACAAGGAAATAAGATCGAACTTATTATCGAATGGTCTTTGAAATTTTCACAATGCAGCACACCAGGAGAATGAATATACTTCCACTTCTAAGGACTATATTTTCAAAGTCACTCATCTGATCAAAGTAATGAATGAATAGTTTCATAGAGAACATATTAACTCACGATATGAGAGGCTAACTTGGTTCTCTGTAATATCTTGCTGTAAAACCCAATATGTAAACTGTCATTGGAGAAGCATTTACTTGCGAATTCCACATATAAAATCTTACAAAAAAGAACACCACTTGAATAGAGGAAAATAACTTTATATCACTTTTAGCAATCAATATAGATTAGTCTTCAAATACATCTTTGCATTTAGCAAGCAAGATCAATGATTGATTGTGATAAACAAAGTGGATAAACAAAATCTGGGTGGAAAATCAAACAATATGCCAGAAAGTGAGACAACATACCAGCTGTGTATTCTCTGTTCTCTGGAGTATTTAAAGGTGGTTCAGTCTAAAATGAGAATTTAAAACAGCAATGATTATCAATATTTCCAGCAGAAAATTCTCTCAGCATCAACTAGGGAGATGCAACATCAGCAACTAAATGGTTGTCAAGGCTGTACTGTTAAGAGAAAATCTTAAACATTGGAGCTCAGGTCAAGCATCCCTTAGCAAAGTATTTTTGGAGCATGCTTCAAGCTTGATACTGACATGTTTTGAGTATGATTTGGGTATGTTTGAGAGCTTGCTTTGAAAAAGAATTTTGCATGATCTGCACTACCTTGGATCATGTACTGTATCTTGCTTGCAGCAAGTATCTTTTGAATTGGAAGGCAAGCTCAATCAAGCTTGATTGTAGTATGTTTGAGAATGACTTTAGCAGGTGCTTACTGCCAAGCTTGATCAAGCTCTAATCTGTGTGTTAACTGGGCAAAAATTGTGTCAACACACTCATTTCAAGCTCCTTCAAGCCAAATTATGCTCCTTTCAAGTTTACCCAAGCTTGTTGCATGCTCAACTTTCTCTTATGGGATCTCTGGTGGCTTTCTCTTCTAGTACAGGCTTCATGTATTAACATGACAAAAAGTCTCAAGAATCCCTAAAAATTTTCAAGACTTCTTGGAATTTTGACAAAACTTTTGGACAATAGGAAAGAATGTAAACTTTTCAAACAAGTATCTTCACAAAACTTACAAGGTTCTCAAGAATACATAAGAATTCTCAGACAGCAAAAATATGTAAATATGTGCAAGGCCTGTACTGTAGATGAATACGGCATTAACTTTTTGAAGGGAAAATTTTTTATTAGTCATAGGAAACTGGTGGATAACTTGACAAAACTGGGTAAAAATGAATAGTTTATTTTACTGTTTTCAAATGAATACCAGACATATAAACTTTACCATCTGTTTCATATGACCATATGATTTAAAAACTTACCAGTAAAAAATAATGGTCTTCTGGTTCAGCTCTCAGATATTTGAATATACATTGTTCCCAGAAACGCTCCTGAAATTCAGATTTGATCTGTTAGAGTCATTGGTCAAAGAAATCTAAAAGAAATTATAAAGAAGTCATTGTATAGTGGTGTGGAGACAAAAATTTAGCAGAAAATAAAAGGACAAATTAACAGACTTACCATCAAATCCCAGTCTTCTACAATACCATGCCTGATAGGCCACTAAGTAAAAAAAGACATAAGATGTCATAACCAGGGAAAATAAACATGTTACATTTGCCAGCTTCAATTTTGGCAAGAACAGCAAAGCTAGATTATTGGCTGAACCTTTAACAAGAAAAACCAAATTGCTACAAAATCTAGTTTGTATAAAATCTGCAATTTCACCTTTTTAAAAATATTTTTACAAAAGAATCTGCATTTTTAGTTAATTTTCCATTTCATAAGAACTGCAAAGCAAGATACAGGAGATTCATTCCTAAGTATTACATACCTTTGTTGAATATGATGGTATGTCTACAGCAGCATCTCCAATATGAAAGTCTGAAATTAGATGCAACAGGTGTAAAAGAAGACATAACTATTGACATGTAGATATTATATGCCCTTGAGAATGAGTTTAGCTTGCAACAAGCTTGCACAAGCTAGATAGAAGTGTGATTTTGGCTTGAAGGAGCTTGAAATGAGTATGTTGACACAATTTTGGCTGGTTTGCAAGCATGATCAGAGCTTGATCAAGCTTGACAGTAATCACATACTCAAATTATTCTCAAACATACTACAATCAAGCTTGATTGGGTTTGCCTTCCAGTTCAGAAGGTGCTGCTGCAAGTTAGTCCAAGTGGTGCAAAATTCTTTGTGGAATCAAGCTCTCAAACACATTCAGATCATACTCAAAACAAGTTTAGTATCAAGATTGAAGCATGCTCAAAGATACACAATATTGTTTGCTAAGGGTATTGCACAAATGCTCCAATCACATTGTCATCTAAATTATTGTTCTTTTCATCAACGGCAGAGGACTTTTAACAGTGCATGTGTAGACTCCATTTACACAATATTTGTATGCAAACAGGGTTGCAGATCAGCCTCCTGTTTACATGAGTTCAAAGTGATCCAATACACTTCACTTGCTGAAAGTGAACTGTTTTTCAGCGGATCGGGTCAAAATTCAAGAAAATAGGTATTTAATCATACCTAGATCATCCACTCCTCTTATTGATCCTTTACCACCAAGTTTTGCTGTTTCTTTCACTGCAATTGCTGCAAACCAAGAAGAAATATATAGTACAGTTGCATTGACTCATCAAATAGAAAATGCACACACAAACTACCTTCGGTTGTTTCCATTGAAAACAAAGTTTTTTGAAGCCATTCCAATGTTTAGACATTAGTCACATACCTTTTTTTCCAGATACAGGTAAGTTCCTTGTAAGCAGTTTCTTCTAAAAAATATATGTGATCTTAACTATCAATGAGTAAAGCCACATGGTAGCAAAGAAAAATGCAATGACATTTCTGATACATACCAGTGGGCATAATATACTGTGGCTCTGTATTTCCTGCAAACCCCAATTTTGTATAGCTAAAAAAGGAACATACTGTATGGTAGAAAATTATATCTTCTTTCCAAAATATATATAATGTAGAGAGGCTGGGCAACAAAAACACTATGATATGATTTAATACACTTAGGCCTTTAGAGACTTGCATCCTCACCACAGCATGATTTTGACTGAAATTCCAATCAAAATTAATGGGTGTACACATTTTTTTATAAGAAACTGGTTTATAAGAAAGACTAGTACTAAGATGGCCAAAATTTTAAGAATTTCTAGTGCTATGTCTGAGAAGTACTAAGAAACTTTTCAAAGTTAAAGCATGGATATCATAGCAAATAGATTGTTGAACCTTATTCTAATCATTTGTGTTTTTGACATAACAGAACACTGTTTATTCCTTTATGATGTTTTAAATGTCAAGAATCATATTTGCTGCAGTGTTAGCGACCGCATGGATAATTCCGCATTCAAAAATAAGAAACTAATTAAGAAACTTTTAGTACCAAAATGGACAAAATTTCATGCAAAATTAAGAAACTTTTAGTACTATGGCCTGATCCTAGTTTCTTATAAAAAAACCTGTAGTTGTATTGACTGACAACTTTTTTAAGTAAGAAACTTGGATCAGGCCATAGTATTAAAAGTTTCTTAATTTCACATGAAATTTCATCCCATTTTAGTACTAAGTTTCTTAACTGGTTTCTTATTTTTTGAATGCAAACTTATCAATGTGGTTGTTAAGGCTGTGGCAGATTTGTTTCTTGATATTTAAAACATCATAAAGGAATAAACAGTCTTCTGTTATGTTGAAAACACAAATGGTTAGATACTATTGCTCAAGAATAAAGGTTCAACAATCTATTTTCTATAATGTCCATGTTTATAACCTTTAAAATTTTCTTGGAACTCCTCGGATATAGTATTTGATTTTCTTAAAATTTTGGCCACCTTAGTACTAGTTTCTTATGAGCCAATTTCACAGAAAAAATGTGTATATGAGCCCCAGTTTTCTGCATTTGGAATAATTTGTTCATGGAACATTTTCACTGCAAAATGGAATAAAAAATGTGCAAAAATACTTTTGAAATGCCTTGTGCCTTTTAAAAACAGGAATCAACACTGAGAAGACATATGAGTTAAAAATAGGATAGATTGGGGCCTTGCTTTCCAAATGCTACCTCATATTGAAAAAAAATGAAATTGGATGTGTCCCATGACCAATTTATATTCTTTTTAACAATTTGCAAAAGCACAGAAACTCTGGCTATTGTTTTCTGAATGAAAAGCTGTGTGAGTTGCACATAACCCACCTTTTATGCAGAACATTTTTGAATTACGGTCATCACATTACTCATTAAGAAATCCAAATAACTTAGCCAATGTTAGGCCTAACCAAACAACATTTGGGTCCAATAGCTTGATGCCTATTGCACCACAGATTTGGAACAGATTGGCTAGTAATGATATTTCCCTTATTAAAAACAATGAAATTGTCACTGATGACCAAAAACTGACCGAGATTTTTAATGACCATTACATTAATATAGTGGAAAAGTCAAGTGGTACAAAGCCTTGCAACATAGCTGACACAGTTGCAATCGATGATGATCGGCAAATTGTTAGTCTGATTCTTGAAAAATACAAAAACCATCCGAGTGTCTTAGCTATCATTCAAAACCCTGACAACAAGTTTCATTCTTTCTCCTTTGACGAAGTGCAGCATTCCGAAGTTAAGAAACAACTAAAGTCTTTAGATGGTAGAAAATCTACTGGTGAAGATCAAATACCTCCAAAACTTGTTTTATTGGCAGCAGAAGAGCTTACATTTCCTTTAAACGATGCTATTAACAACTGCATACGTACCCATAGGTTTCCAGATAATGGAAAACGAGCCGCGGTTTGCCCTTTAGATAAAGGGGAGCCTAATCGTACAGTTGAAAGAAACTTTCGTCCAGTCAGTATTCTAAATGTCTTTTCAAAAATCTATGAAAAGATTTTGAAAAACCAACTTATCCCATACCTAGATGAGACCCTTTCAATTTTTATAGCTGCTTACAGAAAAGCATATGGTACGCAACATGTATTGATAAGAATGATCGAAGAATGGAAAGCTAAACTTGATAGTGATAACATTGTAGGGGCCATCCTGATGGATCTATCTAAGGCTTTCGATTGTATTCCACATGATCTGCTAATAGCCAAACTACATGCCTATGGGTTGGATGAAAACGCCCTTGTCCTTATCTACTCTTACCTGAAACGGCGGAAACAGTCTGTGAGAATCAATAACACGTATAGCTGTTTTCAAACTATTCTATCAGGGGTACCTCAAGGCTCTGTCTTGGGCCCTATTCTGTTTAATGTTTACATAAATGATCTCTTTTTGTTTATCAAACAAGCAACACTACATAATTATGCCGACGATAATACTC
Organism: Aurelia sp. 4 Dawson et al 2005; assembly: GCA_964019985.1. Taxonomy (NCBI): domain Eukaryota; kingdom Metazoa; phylum Cnidaria; class Scyphozoa; order Semaeostomeae; family Ulmaridae; genus Aurelia; species Aurelia sp. 4 Dawson et al 2005. The sequence goes on along the minus strand of OZ026501.1, from coordinate 20,377,302 downwards.
TGACCTATTTTTCCAAGACCTTAGCAGATTTGATTGGGGTACTGGAGGAAGAGGCTGGAGTTGCCTTGACTTGGCTAAAACAAAATCAAATGATTGCCAACCCTGAAAAGTTCCACGCACTCCTTATCAAGAAGGATAAAACAAATACCTGTGGAGAGAACATCAGCATCCAAGGCAAAATGATTAAGTCTGAAGAAACAGTCAAATTGTTAGGTATTCAACTAGATTACAAGCTAAATTTTGAACAACATATCTCTGAGCTTTGTCGAAAAGCTGCGTCACAACTTAATGTGCTAAAAAGACTCAAGCAATTCATTGGCTTTAGTGAAAGGGAAATTCTTGTACAAAGTTTTGTATACTCCAATTTCAATTATTGCCCGCTAGTATGGTACTTTTCCTCGGCTAAGTCTTTGCAAAAAATTGAAAAGATTCAAGAACGTGCTCTTAGATTTTTGTACAATGATCACCGTTCCTCTTATAGCGAATTACTTGAGAAGTCGGAAAGATGTACTATGCATGTTTCCCGTCTAAGAGTTCTCTGTATAGAAATTTTCAAGACTTTGAAACATCTAAACCCGCCTTTCATGAGTGATATTTTCAAAATAAAATCTTCCAGATATTCATCACGAAATCCATATGACTTGCAGCATCATAGACCAAATCAAGTCACATTTGGTTCAAATAGCCTTCGATCATTAGGACCGCAAATCTGGAATGCATTGCCAAACGAAATAAAATCCACCAACAACTTAAATTCTTTTAAGCGTTTGATAAAACAATGGGATGGGCCTAACTGCAAATGCAATGCTTGCCAATATTCATCTGAATTATAAGAAAATTATCGATTATGAAACAATAGAAAATATTTATGAAATTATTCGCATTTTTACTTTTTGTTATTATCGATTTAGATTAGCATACTTATATTTTTGTATATGGTAAGCTAGATTAAAATTGATCGATATAAAATAAGATGACTACTACTACTACTACTACCAGACAGAATAAAGTCAGCAGAAAATTTGAAAAGTTTTAAGGATTTGATAAAATAATGGAATGGTCCCAATCGACCTAATAGGGTAAGGTTTGTTTTACCCATTTCAAGTCATGTGACCATTCTCTTGGGAAGGTTTAATAGTATGCAAATTTTTGCACTCATGGCATAACTTTGCATGGCACAAAATATGTAAGGGAAATCAAAAGATGTTTTATCAAGAGATTGATCACATGACTTGAAATGGGTGTAAACAAACCTTAGCCAATTTCGTCTATTGCAAATGTAGCGCCCGCAAACTACCAAATTAACTATAATTAGTTATGTACATTAGAAAATATTTATCTATTTTGTTTATTGCTTTGTTTTGTAATTTTGATTTGGATTAGTAGACTTGTATATATTCAATCAAAATGTATATATTGTTTAGATTCTTTCCATACAGTTTTTAAGCAGTTGCTCAAAGTTTTTTCTGTTCCAGGTCTTTTCTACGTGCAATAAGCTTAAAAGATTCCATAGTTGAATATTGTGACTTTCTACCCACCCACTAAAATTGTGTTTCGAGAGCATTTACAGCAGTTGCAATTCGTTAACAGAATTCCTTCCAAAACCAATCAGCTAAAAATTCAAGGAACGTTCTTCCGCCTTGTCCACTTAAAGAAGATAAGAAGGGCCTAAACTTTTAGGTAGGTAGGTCTTCTGCTGGATGGGCCAGTGAGGAGCTCAACTTTAAGAGCAACACCTTTAACTTTTGGGTATCTGGCAGCCCATTAGCAGAACATTTGCAAGATACTTGAATTGCTGTGTTACACTAATAATCGACAGCACAATCCAGGAACCAAATTTCTGATGCGAAATAGCAAGGATGGGCACAAAGGCATCCCGGAGTTTTGATAAGCCAAAGATGGCCTAAACAATATGGAAGCAAGAAGCTTCATTGTTTTCGGCATTTAGCAAGGACAGAAAAGGTTAGAAATTACTGAAATAAATCTTCATACCCTGTTCCATTATCTATAACTGCTGCTGGTTGCCTTGCAGCCATGTTGGATGAGTTATTTGCAGGTAAACTTGAGGTCTTCTTTCACTTCTCTATTTCCTCATGAGCACAGCCAAGCTCACTCCCAAAATGGCGGAAGTCAACCAAACAAAGCAATTTTATTGGCCAATCATGCTTCACGAGACACTCGCGTTTGACCCGCGGTACTTGTATATTGCTTGTCGGAGACTGATGGAATGTGGTTCACACCCAAAAAAGAACTGGCGAGAATTTGGACAAGCCCTCCCTCAAATTAAAGAGCTCCTGTCACCCAGTATCCTTTGCAGGCACCTTGAGATCTCAGACATTGCAGTAGTTGTTTAACTGATGCAAAAGTTTTTTCAAAAAGTTAAACTTCTGCACTGTTGGTCTGAAGTTTCTGTTTTTAGATCAAATTTCATTTTCGGGCAGGAATCATTGAACTGGCTGGAATTGCAACGTGCCCGCAAAGGACCGTGAGAGATGATGACTCTTTGAAAATCCACATATGCCTCAATAATTAGAACTTTACAGTGTGCATTCTCACTTGCTTTTCAGCATTGCTCAAATATTTGCATTTGTCAGGAAACTGCTGCTAAGGAAGTCCCCCCCTCGAATAAGCCCCCACCCCACAATGCTTTTTGCGAAATAAGCCTCACCCTTCGGGGCTTATTCGAGGACCTACGGCATGATTCATTTTCGCTGAAGCAAGTTAGTACCTACATTGCATCCAATAACTTCCGCTTTGAATTTACAAATAATTTGTACTATCATAATCTTATTTGTATCATTCTTTGCCTGTTTATATCATATCAGTATTTACAAAATTGTATAAAGTCAGGCTTCAACTTGGAGTTTGAGACCTTTAATGGGTAAAATCTGACGAGTGGTTGCTGATTTATGGCAGAGAAAAGGCAAAATAAGTGGTTCCTTCAAAAACAGCACTTCTATTGTTCTCCAGCAACATCGAGGTGAGGTAAGTCAAAGAAAGGGTTCTTGCCTCGCATTAAAATCTTTCCTGAAACTTTGAAGGGTTGGCAGCGTTGTCTTTTCATTAGAGAGCACCTTCTGCCTTTTTCAAAATGTGTTGAAAATTTTGTTTTGATTGTTTTGATGCGAGAGCCTCTTCTCTGAAAAATTACTTCATTTTGACAATGCTGGAAAAAACAGTAGTAGAGTTTTTGAAGCAACGACTTATTTTGCCTTGTCTCTGCCATAAGATCAGCAACCACTTGTCAGATTGACTCAAGCAAGGTCTCAAACTCTAAGGTGAGGCATTACCCATCCAACTGTGTAGAAGCCAAGATTGTTTAGTCTACAGTTCCTCCACAGTAGCCAGACAAACGGGGCAAAATTATTTTGGGACAACATGTGCACGACGCAGAATTAAACTCTTGCAACTTTTCAGATTTCTAGAAATTCCATAATATCATAACATGATATACCATATATATTAACAAAAATTTATGTGCTTATCAAAACGTTCCTCTAAAAACTCCAGCGTTTACTTGTCGATACTTTCATGTTAGTTACAAATTTAAATATATCCTATATCAAACACAAGAAAATAATGTATGTAAAGTGATTTCGACGATGAAAATATATTTGCATAAACGATACAAATTTCTTAAAAAATCTTGATTACCACAAACGTTTCTTTGTAAAGAATTAAGATATAGAAAATTATCTCAAAAGAAATAATAACTGTTGACGAAATGCAGGCTCGATAACCTAAAATCAAGAGAGAAGACAGATCGATGCATTTTTCACCTGAAACTTCTGAAACATTTTTCCATAAACAAAACAAAAGGTTTGGCTTGGCGAAAATCTGTAAGGGAAGATCACAAAATGTTTCATTTGTCGATTCAATCACACAAAGTTATTAGGGGCTTATAGGGGTACAACTATACCTTCTCAATAACAAAAAGAAAGTCTTTTGTTTGTAGTGACACTTAATGTGTTAGGCCTAGTTTACACTCGATCATTTGGCTTGCTAGGGTCGTGCAAAAATACCCAGAAGAGTTTGCGTCATTTTTTGTTTGGATCTTTCTGCACGACCTTAACGACCCACACGACCTAGTGTGAACCAGGCTTTAGAATGCACACGACAAAGGAAACTGTATGAACATTTGATACATCTATTTTGCTATATTGTGGCTTAGTTTCCCCATGTTACGCAATGCTAAAAGGATACTAATGTCAACTATCTTCCCTACAAAATTTGCTTATTCCATGTGCTATTTTCAAAGATTGCCATGACCTTCGTTTTATGGGTATTTCCCTGTGATACATTCAAAAGAAGGATTCATTTCGGCTCTCGCTTCTTTTTCGGATTAATCTTATTGGATTTTGGCTTGTTCAACAGTAAACAAAAGTAAATCAACGGAGTTAAAAGTGACATCAGCCAGGGTGCCGGGGTATCTAAATATGGCCTAAGTGACGCATGGAATTTCTGTTGTTATGTTGTAGAATGGATTGCTGTATCTCTTTTCCTTTATTCTAAGCAACAATGTATGAGCTGTCTTCTTCTGCGGGAAACTTGATCAAGCGACCCGCGCGAGAACAGTTTTTGCAAATATCGTACTAAGTATCCAACTGAATTTACGCTACAGGTAGAAAAATATCATCTTTTCGTGAAAATTTCGCTCACAGTTGTCAAATTGCCTACGTTTTTGGACTTCGCCAGCCTTTGATTGCGTCCACAATCCTGCAATGAGAACAAATTTTAAACGGAGAGTCTCAATGTATCAGTGTTTGTCAAAGAAGTCAGTAACGAAGTATGCCGATAACTTCGAATTACCAACGAATCATGGGTCATCTTGTGGCACAAAGGCGATTGTAGATAAGGAAATTCCCCGGAAATTCATTCCACAAAACTTGATCGTACTTTTATTCCAAGGAAATTTTACATGATAGCTGCTTTTCTTACAAACCTTTAGAACAGGTCGGAATTGAAATTAAATTTCTTCAAGCTTTCAGGTGTATAATGCAGGCAGTTTCTCTGACAATCTTCCGGAGAATTTGCATGGAAGTCCATATGTTTTCATAAACAAAGACTAATTTTCAATCAGTGGAATATTCCAGGTGAAAGGGAATTCTCCTTTTCGCGAAAAATGTCGCTTTGAAAAAGAATAGAGAGTTATGTATGAGTCACCTTTTATTGAGAAAAATTCCACACTCTTGGAAATTTCCATTGACTGGACTGCAGGCGAAAGGGGCACATACTGGACGATTGTTTTTCCCCCAGGTTGATCACACTTGCTGTAAAGCCTCAATTCCATATGATCGTAACCGTCGGTGACCTACTGCGACACATCATCATTATTATTATTATTATCATTATTATTGTACTTCATAAAAACTACTTCAAGCCACTAATTAAGACTACCAAAGTTTGTTAGCCTATTGATTTTACAGTGTACACGACCTATACAGTCTAAGTTCCAAATGTTCATTCCGGTTGCACCACTCCCGACAGTACTTTCCTCATAATTGATTCACTGTCCATTAGCACTGTCTTCTGCATTTCTTTCACAATTCTTTCAGCCTCAGTTTCAATTTCTATCACTTTTTGAACATTCTTCCATAATTTTCTAATTCCTCCACCCAAACATCCAATGACTAATGGAATAACTTCAACTTTGTACCCAACCCGATTTTCCCTTGTTTCAAAGGCTAGCTGCTGATACTTGTCTAATTTTTCCTTCACCTTGGCTTCAATGTCATTTTCCTGTGGGCGTGCCATGTCACAAATCCATATTCTTTTTGTTTCCTTATCTTCAAGTGTTAAGTCTGGTCTTCTAGCCGAACTGCTTTGTCTCAATTTGTACTCAAAGTCCCATACCAATTTCCCTTTCATATTCTCAAATACTTTTCCTTTCTCCCACTTCTCTTGTACCAAACTATGTTTTCATCGATATTATTATTATTATTATTATTATTATTATTATTATTATTATTGTTATTATTATTATTATTATTATTATTATTATTATTATTATCATTATTATGTATTTATTCAAGGTAGGCGTATGACGGATAGCTATAAAATAAAAGCTACATTTAAAAAGCTATTAGGTAAAAGCATCAAGACTTTTGAAAGCTATAAATTTTTTTTGATTCAACTGGTACATTTTACACTTCGAAAAATGAGTTGGTTAGAACTTTAAATACTAAAGCCAGAGCAAACAACATTTAGCAAGGAACGAAGAATATTTGATGAAAGTAGAAGCCTACCCCCGTCTTGACTGTGGCGTATCTCGTAGCAATGATTCATACTGATCTGATTTTAAGAAACGTTTGTAACTGTCTGTTCGCATCAATGTGTAAATTTGCTCCTATGAAGAATATGAATAAAGCTCATCAGATAAGCATACGGGAAGGAGGGAGAACAAAATGTTTCCGTTAGAATAGGAAGTGGTCCAAATGATGACTTGTTTCTCAGGAGTATACTTGAATGGGTCACGTGCTTACATTCAATTTCTTTGGATTACATTTGTAATGGGCCTAGTAGCCACTTATCCAAAGGTACGTGCAAGGTAGAGTACTGTCGAGGGTTGCTATGAGTGTCCTAAAGACATTATTTTCTATAAACGACGGGATTGAGGGGACTGAACATTTCTCACTGAGCTAACACTCTTACTGTAGGCAGAGAAATAATCTCCTCAGCTGCATAGTAATTTTGCTGCAAAATGGTTTTTCGAACCTTTCCAATGAGGAATTAGTTTCAGTAATTTTGTATGTAATTTAAGGCTGCCTTTTAAATCAGACGAAACAATAATTGAAAGGACGCCACGCTTCATCAAATCATCGAAGAGATCTTCTTAGTAATTTCAGAGAAATTTCTTCTCCTCCTCCCGCTTTTGCATCATTTCATTTCTTTTCGTAGCTAGCATTTTATGTTGCAAAATTCTGGTTGGTTCATTGTCTCATGTAAATGTTTTGTGTTACGATAATTGCTAAAGCCCCAGCGCTGGCAAGCAGCCCTTTCTCCTTGCAGTATCGTCTTGAGGGTATCATCTGTGACTGCAGAATTTAGATTGATATAAAAAAGATGTTTGACAAGAAGACCAACCACCCGGGAGTACATGACTTGCGGATGAACGGGGGTCTGCCACCCTGTTTTCTGAAAGCTACCGTACTCTGATTACCGACAGTTGCCGTCATGCCCACTGTTATGATAAATTTTGGAGGAAAACTACCCATTTTTGACAATTTTTTGCCTATTTATGGATAACCCACCCACGTTTAAGGAAAATCTATCGAAAAAGAGATCTTTGCTTACAGGATTTTGGACAAATGATTAGTGGTACAAAATTTCAGAATGGCCTTAAACAGCTGACTCATCTAAATAAAGCATGGACGCACAAAAAACTTGTATCCTGTACGAAAAATACTATTTTAAAGGAATTGACAATGTGTTTTTTATAGGATACAAGTTCATTGTGCGTCCATGGCTAGATGAGTCCTTAAGGCCATTTTAGAATTTTGGACCCAAACGCCCATCCATATGGGTGGCACACACCCGCATCCTCAACGTGTTATGTTACCCTAGTAAGATAAAGTATACCGGTCACAAGTAAAAGTAATCTCATATACAATGATGGACCGATTCAATTATGTTGTCTGTAGAGCGATTGAGCCAGAAAAAAGTTCCTACTTTTGAAAACTCACAGCATCAAGAGTACTTCAGACATTTGAATGAATCAATATCTAGTTAAATGGCAAAAGATCGAAGAGTTTTTCTGTATTTTCGCTGTCTCAAGAGCACTAGAAATATAAGTAAATTCAACTTTATGTAAATTTCATGGCTGCAAAATGACTGAAAAAGGGCCTAAAACATTGATCAAATCATAAAGGACTCCTCGCACAGATCGATAAGCAAACTGCAATTGTTCACGGGGTGAAAGATATCCAATGTACACTTATTGCCATTGGATTGAAAATCTTGTGTATTTGTCTGAAAATTGATGTCTTATAACTCTTGAGAGAGATGAAACGCCCATTTCGTATTGTTCCATGTAATGAGAGTCCTTACATGATCAATGTTTTCGGCCCTCTTTCAGTCATTCTGCAACCACGACATTCTTATAAAGTTGAATTTACCGATACTTCTAGGCGCTGGCAAGACGGCGAGAAAAATCACAAAATACTTCAATCATTCGGCTCCCAACCAGGAGTTGAATCATTCAAATCTGTGAAGTGCTTTTGATGCTATGAATTTTCAAAAGTGGGAACTTTTCTCTAGCTCATCCGATAGATTATGAGTAGGTAAAAGTTCTGAATAAGGAATTCACCTGGGCAGGATCAAAAGTGAAGTGGTTTGGATCCTTCATTCTTTCATTGACAAGTTCGACAGCTCTTGAATCTACATTTATTGAATACATTGCGTCTTTACCGATATAGTCCCTTGGAAGAAAAAAAAGTTTTAGTTTAACATAAACAGAAAATTATATTCATTTGCTGAAACTATTGCCGTACGTCATTCACAAGATTGTATTACAGCAGAAAAAAGGAAATTATGAACGGGGATAGGAAGGGAGGAATGGACAAAAAGCAGAGGCGGAAAGAGTATCGAAACCTAGGAACATGGTCTGGGACATCAGTGAATTCACAAAGGAAAAATGAAGGAAAATGGCCTTGAAATCGCTACTGCGCCGACTCCGAAGCGCTTAGAGGGGAGCCTCACTGTTTCAGAAGAAGACCCAACGACTTTTACTGATAGTAACCTGCAATATAACATAGGAATAAAAATAAGTCTACCGGAGGAAATCAAGCAGCAGGTAGTCTACCAGAGGAATACGAGCAGTCTACCAGAGGAAGATAGAGGAGTCTACCAGAGGAAGACAGGTAGTCTACCAAAGGAATACGACTAGTCTACCAGAGGAAGATAGAGGAGTCTACCAGAGGAAGACAGGTAGGCTACCAGAGGAAAATAGACTACCAGAAGACTACCAGAGGAAGAAAGAGGAGTCTGCAAGACGAAAGCAAGCAATATACTAGAGGAAGAGACCGAACGCTTCGAGGTGAAGGTGAAGGTGAAGTTGCAGTTTTCAGCGCCAAGCACTGGGATCGCAGATATAGCTAAGCGCTAATCGAGTCCGCGACCCCTTGTCATGACGCTCAGAGGTGCTGGTGGGATTTGAGCCCCGTCCAGGCTGCAAAGTTAGTGGATTACAACACGGCGCCACAACACCTTCTAGAGCACGGGATTGTAGTCATGAAATGAAATAAGTATACTAGACTCATTACACGAGTACTTGTTTTCGCTCCATTCCCTCATGAAACTCCCACAATACCAATGCCGCCTAAACGAAGTTTTAGCGGAATGACTTTAACTGTACTTAGACGAATATCATCAGCGCATAAGTAAACTTACTTGTGAATTTGCTTCGCATTGCCACTGATTATCGAGAGAGGACAGAACTTGAATTCTTCAACTGTGAGCCAGAACCTATGGTTGGTGGGTGGATTAAATAGCTGTCAGAATGTTTTTGCTAAAAGGTTACGATGGGGAGGAAATACTACCGACATCTTTGCCTCGTGGAAAAGCACTTCTACGGCCCCAGAATTCTCGCTGATGCACTGTTTTTGAATTCAATCTTACCAAACTAGGATAAATTTAACGATTCCTTACAACATAAAAATGACAAGCACCGGGCAATCTCCTAGAAATATTTGTTCAAGGAATAAAAGAATGTTGCACTTAAAGAGAAGTTAAAATGGCTTTTCTATGAATAGGACAAAAATAATATTCAGACACGGCATCAATATTTTGGCTACTCACTGTTCATGATGAGTTTGCAAAATCGATGAATTTCTTGCGTTGTTTTGCTCTTTGAAAATGCAACTTTTTACCCTTGCACAACAATATTAAAAGTGTCGCTTGCCAGTCTCACTTCTCTAAAAACCTAAAAATTACTTCTCTATTAAGTGTAATTATCATTCTTCTGCTTCAGAAATTTACTCAACTTAGAGGCAATGTGATTCTTCAAGGACTTCGAGAAATAGGGGGAAAAATTACCTAATTTCCATCAAACACCGGTTGAGTAAAAAAAATTTTTACGCGTTTGAGAGGCTGTAGAATAAAAAGTATGTGACCTATTTTGAAAATTGAGATGTTAATCTATCAGTACATGGCTAACTTAGATAAGAATATTTTGTTTGGTAGAAACACACATCATTTAGACCCAGAAATTAGGAAAATGCTGGTACGGGGCATGTTTGGGAACAAGGATTCCTCATTCCACTCAGGTCTATACTTTACCTGCTATTGAAATTGAAATTCTGTATCTGAAACTTGCAATTTCAGCTTCAATGGCACAATAACTCATGGACAAGAATGGATTGTGGAATTTTCGATTCCCATGCTAACCACTTCCAGGCATTTTTCTAAGTTTTGGGCTTTAGATACGTGCGATGTTGCCAAACAAAATTTCCCACGTAAGATAGCATTTGACTGACAGATTAATTTTAATTTTGAATATTGGCCTCATACTTTATATTCCACAGCCCACCAAACCACGTAAAGTTTTTTTTTATTCACCGGGTGATTTTCTTTTGAATCCCAATTTTAGCCTTTTCAAATGAACGACGAAGCAAAGTCTGAACTGCCTTTGCAAACACAATAGGGACCTTTAGCACCTAGGACGGCAACTGCAACTACAACGCAAATGTGCCTTTTGTTTCCGAACTTCGGCTTGAAAAGACCAGTTGTTTTACGTTCGAATTTGCTTCCCTTGAGAGTCTATGAAGCTTTCCTTTTCAATTTCACAACTTGAAAATGCTATTTCTAACGTGCTGTTCTTCAGATCTGGATCTTCGAAGTGAAACTGGCTCATTTTGAATGCTTATATTATGAAAGAGAAGGAAGGTTCCAGAGTATTTAGATGAAGAAGGAGATTTTGTCTTGGCTTGTTTAAGAACATATGAAGAAGGTAATTTATGGGAAACTATACTCGGTTGTATCAAATACAAAACGACGTTCTGGCTGGCGTTGCCGTCTTGGCTGCTTAAGGTCCCTAATGCGTAGTCAATGGACCAAGTTTCTTTAACTCGATTACTGTTTCGGACATATATTAATAAAGAACAAGGGATATAACTATCCGATGATTTGCGCTCTGGTCAAATTCAATTTTAGATATGAATTTGAATCACTGCACAAAAATCGCCACTTAGAAGTGAAAACTGCGGTTTAATGCTTATCTTTACAGACGTTACTATCTATAGGCTGGCGAGCTGATTTTGATGAAATGGGTCCTATGTCTTACACGCTATTTCCTTCTACAAAGAAGCAAAACTAGGAAAACCTCCAATGATTGGTAAAGAGACACTGTATCAATCTACAATAGTAAATGAGATGCGTGATAGTCTGGCTTTACTCCCAAAGGGTTGCAACATCGTTGTGGACTTTCGTTCCGTGTTTCCGATGTTTACGTTCATTGAATCGAAGTATATTAGCTTTTAGGCGCATAACAACAGGAGTTATCGGCAGTCTGTAAACCATGGAATCATGAAATGACGGAACGACACGACGAAATGCCGGAATAAAATGACGGAATCATACTAAAGTGTAAGATATCTGTCTCGTATGTTCCTACTGAATATACGTAAACGACATACGAATGCTAAAAGTTGCCTTTTCTCAATGGAAAACCAGAACTTTGGTAGCACCTTGAGTAACACCTAAGCGGTCAAATTCTTCCGACTTAAATAAACTCTTGGTCTGCTGCCAAAAATCAATGAAACTTAATCCTCACCAAAGACTGATTTGTAAATCGTGTTAAATTCTTCAGCTTATCTTCGCAAAAGGGGGGCTTTTTTCCCTATTCGAGTCTAGATGCCTTTATTTTCAACATATCAAACTGCAATAAGTGATTTTTGATCACGAACTCACGAGTGGATAGTATCGAAGTCATGTCATTGCATGCATAAATAAGCCAAATAATGCTGTGCATACATATATGGGGACAGGGGTCTCTTCATAGCGTGCCGAACGCACCGGTAATCCCCCACTACTTTTCTTGTTTTTGTGAAGTCACGTTACTGAAGTTTTGGTTTCCATTTAGAAGAAAAGAAAATTGGGGCATTCGTATCGTGTTAATACGTTTAGGAGGAGCCTACCAATAGAAATATTACACTCTGATTTGTCTCTGTCATATCATTCCATCGTTTCCGCATTTCGTTCCGCCGTTTCGTGATTCTGTGGTTTACAGACTGCCGGTGTTATTGGCTATGACGCAGTTACTCTCCAGTTGAAGTAAACAGCGTTTGTTCCATTGTTCACAGGGCTCAATTTAATTGGCTATAATAGCAATTCTTATTATCTGTAGAGCTACATAAAACCTGTACGTTACATCTAGCCTGTACAAAGCTATCTTCCAATCAACAACCTCGAATTAGACTCTGGTTCACTGATTTCGAGCCTATTTCAAAGATTTGCTGCTTGCAGCGCAAATCAATGAAACAATTAAATCATTTTGCACACAAAATAACAAAACAGAATTATTTGAATTCTAACCTCAAATTCTCAGCACTGAATTCTTTTTCCAGATATTTCAAAAACAAAACTGTTCCCTGCGAATCCCGAAGAAGATCATTTAGTGAGAATCCCCAACGTCTGACTTGCTTTTGCGGAGGTACAATTCTAAGAAAAAAACAGTTTTGGTTATTATTAAGATCGAGCAGAGAAGAACAGCAATAATTTAAACCTTGAGTCTGCGGCTAGTTTCCACTGGCCTAGATTCAAACAAAAACGAGTTGAAAGCAATCCGTTTTCAAAATGCGTCAATGGAAACGCATTTTTTACTATGCACCAGTTTTTATTCGTTTCTAGTCGTTTCACCTTTTCGTTTTTTAGTCATTCTATTCTCCTATTCGTTGTTTTAACTATAACTCGAAGCGCCATCACTAGAGAATGTTGTTACTGTTACAACTGGGTTAAAGTGCTCCTTTTTAGGCGATTCCACCAACGGACAGTTGGGTTAAAAGACACCGGGTTAAAGGTGATCCACTCGGAGACCGATCAAATTCAACCATTTCAAGATCCGTCACTCCTACATTCCGCAAAGGGATATTAACGTAATGTCGGAATGCTGCATCCTGGAACAACAGTAAGAAGAATGGTCCGACGGATCGAGGAAATGGACTTGAGGCAACTCTGTGGTTAGTTGAAACGCAACGCAAAGACATAGCCCGTTGTTATGTTTACACAGGCTAGTGAAAGGGCAGCCCTTAGAGAGATTTAGGCCAAAGGGAAAGGAAACAATTTTTACCGGTCAGTGCTTTGAGGTAAACTATCCGAGCTGCCAGCAATGAAACTACCACTTTTATTTTTATTATCCATTTCAATCCAATTTATCCAACCAGAAGTATACCTTATAAAGAGTAAATAAACGAATTAATGAAGGGGAAAATTACGAGAAACGAAATGATACACCATGTCAAAGATCACTCTTGTAGGGTCACGAAGAGGTCGCTGTGAGGCCTTTTTGAGGGAATTTTTTAAAGGCATCATTCTTTTCGCCACCCATAACATGCTTGCGCTTTAGGATGCAAGAACAGCGCATCGTAGTCCATAAAAGATTGGCGTAAAATCTATAACCTATTTCTTCAAACTGATTGAAAACAAAGAAATTTTAATTGTTTTGCTATACAGTAAGACCCCGCAAACGAGAACATTCTAATCTAAAAAAACAGGCTGCCTGAGTTCATATAAATAAAGTCCTTATGATAAATTTAGGCAATGGCCATTATCGCAAGGACATTTATGACTGTGATGAATATGAAGCTACACAATACTGACTTGATATAAATTGGGAGGAATGATTGCATTTAAAATATTGGAGGGTACGGTTTTTGTTGCTGAAGAAATTTATTACATATAACTTGATGAAACAACATACTTATCCCTGAAAATAGTTTGAGGTTTTCAGTTATCAAACGTTGGGTTGGGAGTTTGGATGCAAAGGCATGATAAAGCTTTTACCATTAAGTGTACCTAATTTTGGAGAAGGCGTCGTAATTGTCGCACAATCGTAATTTTGAAACTTTTGACGGAAACAGAGAGCAGCTGCAACGTAAAACATAGTTTACGGATATCTACAATGTGCTTTCAAGCAAAATGCTGTTGCTCGTCTGGTATACGATTTACAAATCTGATGACGTCATATCTTCCAATGACTTGACAAATGAAACACGCAGTAATTTCGAAAAATAATGAAGAGTTCCAAAAGGTCCAAAGGTAGAATTATAGAAAATTAGATAAAGTGTCCTCCAAATCATTCAATTCGTGGAAATAGGTCACTGAATTTCATATCCACCATGTTACACTGATTTAAAGACGTGGAACCTATGCTTACGCGCATACGCAAAGCAAGTTACCTGGGCATATCTACGCAAGCTTTACTTGGAAGATGGCCATAAAATAAAAACGGTTGATTCACGCTAGGTCTTTGTTTGTTTGTTTTCAATTGGTTTTGAGTGAGCTTGTTAGGATTTCTAGCAACTGAAAGCTGATTTAGACCCACTGTGCATGCCGCATCCAGGCATGGAGTCTTCTAGGTCCCCCCTAGTTTAACGTCCTTGCGAAGGACGACGAGGTGAGTTGTGACGTCAGGCCTCCGAGGCCAATCATTCGGAGTTTGACCTCACACGACCGAGCTTAACTTCAGTCACCTACCGAAGACTGCATAAGCCACTCGGTCACTCACCCCACGTGTTAGTTAAAAACCCTTCTGACGTTTGACAGCCTGTATATTTGTCGATCCATCGTGTGAAGAAAGTCCCACGTGAAGGAATAGATGACATGATGTTCACTTCAAAACGTTCCTCGTAAATTTACACTTCATCAATTCTTGGCCTAAGGATTTGGAAAAATTTGCTGGCAAAGAGGAAATCTGTTTTTTCGAACGCTTACAACATATACACATGATAGAAAACAATACATTAAGCTCATATCAAATTGACTCTTGGCTTAAAATGTTTGGAAGCATTTGCTGGCAAAAGGACCTTCAGATCTTTGGATGCTATTGTCTCCACAGCGGAAAGGAAATTTTCGTGGCAGAAACAGTAGGGTGTATTTGGGTGGAGTAAAATGGGTAATTTTTTAAGCCGAATCTACAAGAGATCGCATTTTGGCTAATGCTGGCTTAGACTTTTCCTGCAGCTAGAATTAGGGCACGGTCATTCATGCGTAATTTTCACGGCCATGAAAATTACGCCTGAATGACTTTGTTTGGGTGAAGCAAATTATAGAGGGGACATTCTGCCTTTAACCAAGACTTATGACGATGAGTCCCTTGTATCCCAGCGGTAAACCTTGCTCAAGAAGGACTCATAATGAAACAGTGAAAAACCCGGCCCTATCTCCTGCATTCGATCATGATTCGATCGATCGAATCAGCATCGAACGACATCCGTAGCTCTGTTCAACGGTCATTCCTCGGAAAGAAAATGCTATAAAAGCCACGTTAAGCAGGCGTTTCATCAAAGAAACTTGGTATAAATCTGAAGAAGGAAGTCCATTTTACCTAATAAGTCCAAAATGAGTCTTTCAACGCTACATTTGCCATGTTTTTAAGACCAATACAAACCAGAGAAAACTTCCAGCCATCTGCCGCAGCAACTTTGTTCAAAATCTAGTCAACTGCATCATTCGAATCGAGAATTCGATATCATTGTTCTCTGCTGACTCTCGCAATCTGATTGGTACGTTAGAAATTGCGCAGTTTGGGCCTAAATAGGGCCAAGTTTTTCACAGCAATCATCATCAAATCAAAGAGCACAGGGCAACAAGAGACTCATCGTCATCAGTCTAGGGACAGACTGCCTTTAACCCCGTTGATTTACTTCATGAAGCCTCAGTTAGATCATGGCTCTAAATTTTTGCAAAATTTTCAATGCTTTTTCTTGTATCATTTTCAGAAAACAGTTGATACAATTTTTTTATTCACCCGGTAGTTAAAAAAACCGGTCTGCTTACTTTTTGGTATTATCTTGCCAAAATGAGGTATCCTCAGAAATCCACGGATTTGATGGGGTCGGTGGTGTGATGAAAGGGTCATAAACTGCATATTGTGTTGTCTTTTGGATTAACCTATGAAAAAAGATGGTATATGAGGATGTAAAAACAAGAACAGATTTGGTAATACGATAGCAAAACTTCTTTTGACTGACACCCAAATACAGAGCAATTAACTATTGCAGAAAAAGGGAATAAACCTTTCGCAAATTGGAGAAAGGGGCTAGAGAGAGCGCAGCCCATTCCGACAACCTTGGCAACAGCATAAAATAAGGGGAATCGCCCTTCTTGCGGCTCGGTTGCCTTTCCTACTAAGTTGAGTTGTTTGGACGGGTAAGTGTTTTCTCTGGATCGTTTAGCCATTCGGTCGGTCATGTTTCACCTATGGCATTGAAGGACATTTGAATCTACCAGAGGAAGACAATTGAATCTACCAGAGGAAGACATTTGAATCTACCAAAGGAAGACATTTGAATCTACCAAAGGAAGACATTTGAATCTACCAAAGGAAGACATTTAAAACTACCAGAGGAAGACATTTGAATCTACCAAAGGAAGACATTTGAATCTACCAGAGGAAGACATTTGAATCTACCAAAGGAAGACATTTGAATCTACCAGAGGAAGACAATTGAATCTACCAGAGGAAGACATTTGAATCTACCAAAGGAAGACATTTGAATCTAAAAGAAGAAGACATTTGAATCTACCAGAGGAAGACATTTAAAACTACCAGAGGCAGACAATTGAATCTACTAGCGAAAGACATTTGAATCTACCAGAAGAAGAAAACCAAGGAATTTTTGTACTTCATTCTCACTAATTTGTAGGTTTTGAGAGGGGTTTTCTTCAGATAATCTCCCGCATCCTAGGAAAGGAAATGCCGATTACAGCTGGGTAAATTGATAAGTCTAAATGAACATATTAGCAATAAAATATGACTGTTTTCTGAATCATTGCTTTGATATTCAGAGATCAGGGGCCTTTCAAGCACAGATTGTTTTTTATTTGCACGGTAGATAAAGGATTGTGAAGCTTACCCTTCTGCAGCAGTAGATGATTTGATTGTTTGTCGGTGTAATAATTGTCGAATGTCATCCACCTAAATAGAAATCAGATTTTCTTGAAAAGGGCTCAACATGTTTGCAGGCATCGCCAAAGTACGCAAGAGTGCGAGCGCCGCTCGCAGGCACGTTTCTAAACCGGTGAAAATCTGTATGCATATTTCCAAAAAGACGTTCTCTCGAGTTCTTAATGATTCATTTGGTAGGAATGGGGAAACAAGTATCAAGATGTTAGTTTTATCAAATGTGGTTTGGTTATTTCAATGAATTAACTTTTTCTTAAAGATCAAGAATAATGAAATTAGACATAAAACGTGATCAGACTTACAGCATTTACCACAACCATTGCTTAGGTGCTATTCGTGCTGCTTTTCTCATGCACCGTGTGCAATGCCGAATGGCTACTAGAGGGTCTTTGAAACAGTTCCTCGCATTATTCAATAATACAATGAATACCTTTCTCATTGCATCATCCAAGGCATGGTTTAGGGCATCTTCTGAAAGTTTCGCAGCTGCTAATTGAAGACTAACACGGGCCTTTGAAAGATAAATAAAAAAAGAGCTCACAATGTGAATTCAATGTAAATAAAGAATTAGAAGTTTTCCGAATAATGATTTCAATTTGATGAAATAAATTACAACAGAGCATTGACCTCTTTCCAAATCATCTTTAATAGATCATTTCGATAATTACGAATGGAGACTGGAGAGAGCGGTTTGTTCTGGTAAATGGCTGCCAAGGAACTTCTACGAATGGTAGATTTCCTTCCACAAAAACTTTTAGTTTTAAATTCATGGTTGAAATTACACATCTTTGAGAAAGAAGTCCCTAAAAAGTAGCCGCAAGGATGTCCCATTACTCAGATGCCTCGTATCGAAGAAGAGACCTCACATCATACAGCTTTGGCGGGAAAGTGGGAAAGCATTCGTCAATTTCCTTCAAAGTTGTCCGATCAGATCACAATGCCAAAGCAAGATAAACAAACATTTCGATATCGTTCCTGGCACTTTTGAGAAGTCTTGGAATCTTCGAATAGAAGTCTATTCGAAGTGCATGATTGCCTTTGAAATGCACGATTCATCCTTGAATTCTTTCAAAACGAAATCAGACATTCCGTTGCTTAGTTTCCCGCTTTGGGACTTGTGTACTGTTGAGTACCATTTCACAAACAAAGAGACTCAGAAAGATCTATTTCATTAGCGCATCTGAGAGATAATTTACGCATCACATAGGCTGTATCATATCACAAACGATATCAAAAATAAGAAATTAATTTGCTTAGGCAATTAATCTACTGCTTACCACTCCTCGTCTTGGTCCAAATCCACTCTCATCCATTCTAACTTTCTTGATATCGGCTTCTAACACATTATTGAAACCAGGCTACAAGAGAAAAGATTTTTTCATTCCAATAAAAATTCACAATACAAATTTACTAGTTACGCTATCAACAAAATACTTAACGACACCAAAAAGGTATTACCACGAGGTGTAAAAAGCTTTGACAACCAAGCAGCTACACAAAACACATGAATTTCGAAGGGAAAGAACAGGACAAAAAAAGCAAAGAGCGCTACAAACTCTCTCAAATTAGGTGTGGTGGAAATGCCCTAGGATAAAAATAGGAAATACCTATAAAGTCTGATTTCCACTCGGTCAAATTTTCCGAGTAGACTGGATATCTTTTGTTTACATGAGAAAATTTCGCTTTGAATTCAAATGCAATGTTATGCACAAACAACTCAGAAACTTGAACCTAAAAGAAAAATTGTGAGCAACAAAAACGACCAGAACTGAGTTCAAACCTACGTGCAAGAACTATGCAAGTTTTTACATTACTTTTGTGTATTTGAAGACATAAAGAGACGGAAGACGAAGTGTTTGTCTTATGAAGGTTTTAATCTTCATCATTTTCACGGCCGCGAGTGAGAAACTGATACTGCAGAATCTCAAGAAAAGGAGTAAAATCAAGACAGTTTATCGAGATAAAAACTTCTGCTAAATTGAATAAATAGTATTGTCCACAAACCGCCGGCCTATGAAGATTCCAGAAAGCTCTTTCTTGCGTCTCATTGATTCTCTTCTGCATTTTTTCTTTCTTCTTTTCAACTCTTACAAAAATATGAACAACATTATTAAAGATTATCAAACATAGATGGACAGAGAAAATATTTTTCTCGTCAAAGCAAGGCCGAACTTTGTACAGCAGCATCAGCTGCTAGCAAAACAGGAAAGTTCATATTGCTGGCAATGTAAACGATTGACGACAAAATAATGAATAAACAATTTCAGTACCAAAATAAGTAGAATCTAAAAAACACAAATTTTCAAGCCAGATGTTATTAGCTTGAATAAAATCAGGTTACAACTATTTCCTGTTCGCTCTGAGAAAATTCATAAGTCACAGTTAGGAGTGAGAATTCAGTTTAAACTCCATACTTATATTTTGCATCTGCTTCCATATAAATCAGTTCCCATTTTCTATGTAAATGATTCTGCAACTTCGTGAAAGTTTCCTACGAATTATAAACGAATTTAGAAGTATAGCATAAATGTTACCCAAAAATTAAGAACAGGAGACGTCATTACAAACAGGCTTTGTCATATCCTGGTGAATAGTTTTGACTTCGGACTCCCTGTGGAGTGAAGACACTAGGCACAAAGCTATTGTTTGGAAAAATTTATGGATTCGTTACATCATTCGTTCTTGAGTGGTTATGTTATGTTCTCGAAGAGGAAGTTTCCTTCCTTGTATTAACCTCAAAGTGCAGTTTATGGCAGTTTTCATTGTTAGTATCAACAGCTTCCACAGTTGTCATTGGTTTTCACTGTTAGTGTCAACAGGAAAGGCATTGAGTCTTGGACAATTGTGAATCCTGATCCAGAAAACATAGCAAAACCATAAGGTAACGCCGATTTGGTCGTTTTAACCTGATATATGTAACTCCTCAAATCATAAAGAGATTTGGATAGAACTGAAAACCTTTCGAAAAACTTGCCTCAAACATGTTCCTATACTCGGATAAATACTCGAGGAGGGGGGTTGAAGGCGTTGCAAAATTTTGCCCAATCTACACTAGACCACTTGGAGTGGACTCTGTTACAATTATCCTCTCCAGAAAAAACCCGACAGGCAGATAGTAGCTTACCGCGAGATTATTATTTCACTCCCTTGAAAAAACAGAGGAGAACGTACTCGTGTCATGCGACGACCCTCAAGGTCTCAACTGAAAACCCAATATCTTTATGCCCTGCTTCTACCATACAACCCTTGCCCCAAAAACATCCTAGTTGCGCGCCTGAACTATGATGAAAAGAGCCTGGATCGAGCGTTATTTCTATACATTTTTATACGTGAGGTTCGATCGAGTGGCACTAGAGTTTCTAACACTATTTTGAACATTCGAAAATTCTATAAAATGAAGCAAAGTATCGTTAGATTCTAATTCTTTTCAGAATAGCCAAAACGCTGCAAAAAAGATAGTTCTTCAACGAACGAATAAAACCGAGCCGCAAAAGATACCAAGAAACCAGTTTGGTCAACTGTCGCGCTGTGCACAATAAATATTCAGCTTCGGGGTTAGATAAATAAAACCGCGGCGACAGATGCTCAATTGTATCCTTCTTGTTTCGATAATATTTTCATGACTGTTTTCAGCAATGCCCATTCACGTGTACAATGCAGCAGTTGGCCATATGTTTTAAGGAATTCTTCGCTGCTTTGATTTGAATTCTTTGCTGCTTGTTTGCTTTGATTTGTAGTTCAAGAGAATTCCAGTACTTGCGATGGCTGATTGCTTTGAAATGGCAAGTCAAATCTGCCCTTGTTG
Source organism: Aurelia sp. 4 Dawson et al 2005 (assembly GCA_964019985.1). Taxonomy (NCBI): domain Eukaryota; kingdom Metazoa; phylum Cnidaria; class Scyphozoa; order Semaeostomeae; family Ulmaridae; genus Aurelia; species Aurelia sp. 4 Dawson et al 2005. The sequence goes on along the minus strand of OZ026501.1, from coordinate 20,356,378 downwards.
ATAAGAATAGAAAAAGAAAATGTCAAACATACCAGTTCATGTTCATCCAACTGCAGACGACTCTTATTAGACATCATGCGTTTACATAGATAAACAGCTGAAATGAAACAAGCATGACAAGAGGGTGCTCAAAGGAAGAGAGGAAAGGAAGGAGAAATGAAGGCTGATTATCAAGTATTAGGCTGATTACAATTTGCACTCGATGCAAAATGAACTGGCACTCACATTTGACCAGCTACAAAAAATCACATACGTGACCTGAATGATCACAAAGGCTGGAATTTCTATCCATAATAGACCTCTTTACTCAGCAGATTTGTAGTCTGGAACACACAAAAGATCAGTCTGCTAAATCGAAGTCTGTCAGCATGCCTGATCTAGGTGATCTAGGAACTGTAAAGGTGGAAGGGCCAGGTGGAATGAGCTGCGTTTTCGAATTCGATACACCTGATTTGAGGTATATGGCTTCCTTTGTCATTTTCCCTTGATACTGATGTCTGAAGTCCCACAGTAATATTTAGTATTATCAAGTGAGATTTATCACCACACTATTTTCAAGACTTGTGGTATTGAAAATTGGGACGAATAACGAATAACCTTTTGTACAACGGATCAGATATATGGAATTAAAATTTAGCCACTTCCTACATTCTCTCTTCTTCCTTTTCTTGCCACCAAGAAGCCTGTCCACAGTCTAGGTAAAACATCGATATTTGAAATCTAAACGAATGACTTCAAACTCGATTTCAATCGTTTGCCCCAAAAGAATCATTAACTGGAATCAGAAGCTTGCTTTCTACTTGGTAAAAAGGTCAATTGAACTCTAAGCATTGATCAAAATTTTTAGCTTATTTGTTGTACATCTACATATAATGAATTCTTCTCAATAAAATGCAAAATTTCTTGTCTGGATACAGATCTGATAAACTCTAAGGGGAATGCCTTAATAAGGCAGTTCTTCCAATTATCATATGGAATTTCAGAGCATCTCTTGTACTGTACAGCACGCAACAATCTAAAGCCTTCCATGAACAGAAATTTCAAGTTAGACTTACCATAGTTATAAGTTGTAACCTCGTTGACCGCAGTTGGCCAAAAGTATGGATTCTGGAGGAGAATATAGACATCAAATGTACAGAGTAAGATCAAAGGAACCCTTTGGGTCACTCACAGAAATGTTCATTGCAACATACTACAAAACAACTCAATCACAGCCCTATACAACTCTCATAGCATGACACACAATGTGTAATGACCACAATACAAATGAGGCACTATACATGATGCACAAAATTTACCCATCATCCCATTTTGTATTTTGCATTCTTTGAGTGATAATGATTCATCATATCCTTATTGAAACTTTTGATTTGATGATTAATATGAACCTCCAACCAATCCACTTTATTTAGTGTTGGTGCATAACTCTCCAAAGACATTATTTGAAGAGCAAATAGTTTCTGGCAAATAGTCAAAGTGTTTTCATAAACCAAAACAGTGGCCTTGTAAACATCAAAAAGACTGAATAAAAGTACTTTTTTTAATTAACAGCCTTGTGGAAAGTATTGAGAATTTCTTGATACACAATTTCTGACCATGGATTTGGACTCAGCAACCTAAGTTTAGTCTAATTACAAATTTTGATATTCCTAGAGTATACGCTTTCCATTTTATGGTGATAATAAATGTGAGAATTCATAAAAGATTTGACAGTCAAAATCGCTTGTTGTGTAACCTTACACCCTCAGTCATTATTCATGGTCAAATCCCTTACAAATATTCAAATTTGTTTTCCCCATAGAATAAGGATCACTAATACTAAGATTGTGAAAAGTTGCAATTAGACTAAGATCAGGGTGCTGAATGTGAATCTGGAGATGCAAGCAAAAGAAATTTTGACAAATTCCAAAATGAAGCCGCTGAGTTGAGAGGGTGTATTACATTATGATAAGAATTCCTGAGCCACATGAAAGACTGTATCAACCTGGTTCTCAGGGCCAGTTTCCTACAAGACTACTTCTGTGGCATGGGGATGAGGTTGAGACTATAGTCACATAAATTTTCTACAACTTGAATTCACAGGAAAATCATGCTTAAGAGTGCAAGGCTTGCACTGTAAAGACAAACAGATTTAGATGCATAATTATTTGTCCTCTGGTTAGTTTCATTTATAATTTGGAAATGCAACAAAAAGATAATACCAACCTGAAACCTGTGAAAAGTCCCATCATCTTTGACACTTAGTTTGCAGTCTGGGACAGCATGAATGTATCCATAAAGTGCCATCATTTTTGCTAGGTATGCTGCTTCCTCTACAATTGATCAGAAAATCATTAATGTTTTTTTGCCTCCTCAAGAGTGAAACTTAAAGGAGAGCACTGAATGTATACTTCAAAAGGAGCATCAAAGCAACAGAGAAATCTGCAAAAGATTTTGTCTGACACTGGCCACCACTAGTTGTCTCCCTTGATTCAGGCTTCACATAAATTTTGCAAATCGAATTTTATAGCTATATAGCTAAGTCTCCTACCAAACCAACTACAATAAAAACAACATCTGAATGCCTTATCCAGGTACAACACTCAAGGTTATCTATTATCTAAACAGATTCTACCTCTGTCCGCAAGTGAAAAATGCTTCATCAGCCATGTTACTATCTCTGAGCCTAAAATACAAATCAAGGGAAGAAACATAAGTGAGATTCCTGATCCTGAAAGGGCATAATAATCACAAACAACTCATTTCAGCTAGGACATAACAATTGATCTAGGCTCGGATTCTAAATATCTTTGATGAAATTGAGCTGAAAGAAATAAAAATTCAAAAGGCAGATCCTAGACTTGAAAGGGCTTTAATCATGATATTTACCCACGGAACATTAAATATCAAAACATTATGCCAGTTCACTTTACCTGTACAGACATTAGTTAGGGTTGTCCTAAATGTTTTGACAGTTTGAAGTTGGATACCAGATGTTTCATCTTGCATTACAGGGATCAATTCCTCAATCTGAAAATAGTTAAAGTTTATAAATAACCAACTTTATCAAAACCATTTGATGAGGCATTTTTAGCAAAGAATTAGTATTCAATTGATATGAAATCACCACTGAATTTAAAGCATTGGAAAAGAAATAATCTCTTCTGGTGCATTTGGTAAACAGGCAATATCTTATTGGGAAATTGGGAAGGAAAGGATAAACAAGTGTTGATACTTTCTCCAAATAAACCTTTACAGAAAATTGCAACAATCTATTGAAATTCTGATTTGCTGGTTTCACCTCCCTTTGGAGTCACCCGACAATGTGCACCTCTAATGGCAACCCATGGAATTTGTTAGCAATGTTTAGATTTGGAAACAGAGTGCCTTGTTCGCAGCAATGTACGTCCTTCTTGGAAAGCAGGTTCCACCTTGAATTGAACTTCACTTTAGTGTGTAAAGGTCTATACAACTGCATTTCTACAAAGACATTTTCTGTATGGTACCACCATGGTCTTCAAGTAAAGTATCTCCTCCTAAACAACCAGCTAAATGACGGGTTAAATGTTGACATGAGCAACGGAACAAGGTAAGCCATATCAAATAAAGCAAAATTGGGTGCTTCCTTGTTCTCACCTAAAAAATGGATTATCTCCCTTTAAATTTGTCCCATGAATGAAAAAACATATCCGGAAATAATATTGGGGAGTGTATAGCTGTCAAGGCTGACATTTCTCAAATAGCTCACTCTCTGGGTGAATTTGTGGAAGACCATATTCATCAGTACATAAAGTTCAATTTGTTATGTTTGAAACCTTTTCAAGTGCAATTGTCAGCTGACCATCGACTTGATTTGCTGGAACTGTTGCCATCGTCACAATGGGTGCAGCTTGATGGTTTTTAAGCAACACTTGGCTACTTATCAAGTCTTTAGCACATCAACAGCCATTCTGATTCATATATTTTCCTGCAATTGAGTAAATAAGTATAAATCATGGGATCAGTTCAGTTTCCTTCATTCATCAATTAGTCTTATACAATTCTACAATTATTACTATACAGCTTGGGATGTAAAAAATTTGTTCCCATTATCCCATTATAGTTTCCTATAATGCTTCTCAACTGTGGCTTCTTTATCCAAAAATGAATTCATATTGTCATTTTCTCACCACTTTCACCAAAATCTTTAGGTGTGGAACAGGACTTGTCATTGTTTATACCCTATTATTTTCAGCTGAGATTATTGGGGTGGGGAGGAGAACTTCAATCTATGTCCCCTTGTCATGATGCTTGAGGGGCTTTACTTGGGATAAAACTCTGTCTGCCTGACTATTCTGATTGCAAAGTCAGAAGATTGAACTGCTGCAACAGAAACTCACTAGCACCATTAACACCCTTCATTTTACACACAGGCCCAAGATTGGAAATTTTACCTGGCTGCACTGCCGATTTCTCTGCTGTGTGCACTTAAAATTTCTGCAGCAGTTCTAGCCACAAAATGTTTGTGACACAACAGAAGAGGCAACGATGGGCCTATTGTTTAGTGACACAAAAAAACTGAAGAGATCCACTGCACAACGCATTTTGCCTTGCAACTGTTCACGAGGACAAAAGCCTGCTCATTTTACCCCAAGTAGACCCTATGTTGTGATATCGTTTGTCAACAGTTCACAACTTTATCTGTTTCTGTTTACACTCGCAGGCCCAATAGGGCCAGCTTCTCGTTGGATGATGACATTTCACAGGCCATCCATACAAAATGGTTCTTTGCTAAATCCTGAGGCTAAAACGTTGTCTTTTACAGGATAATCTCTTGTTAGTATAGTGAGCAAATTAGCGCTAATACCTGAAAATACCTTGCCAGGTCACAGCTCTGCAAACTCGTGACACTTCCTGCTTGCTTCTCTGCTCCCAGCTGCTCCTCTGGTCCAAGGAACTTCCTTTGTAAGAAGAGCCGTTGAATTGAATGCTCCTTCGTGGCAACAATGAGAAGTGAGAGAAAGGGAAAATCTGGCGACTGCGCAGCAACTAATTTCCACGCAAAATATCAGGATGGAGCTTTCGCTCTTGCCAAAGAATTGGCTTCATAAAACTTTGTTGTGAACGGCACCAGGAATTTTCCAACAGAAAGGTCTGGTACTTCCCAGAAAGAAAAAAAGTGGCTAAAAAATGCATTTTTTCGTACGTCATTTTGCCGAATTCCCTCCGACAATAACCCAAAATTATCTCAGACAGCTAGATGCTCCCAATGGGAGGCTACATCCTCCTCTAGTCCTACCATAGCGCCACAGCTGGTTTTCAAATGTTCATGAGGGCGAAAGTTGTAAACACAGAGAAAGAAATAGGGCCTCTGAGAAACTTGTGAGAAACACCGAGTACTCAAAATCTGATTTTAAGAAACTTCTGGCACCGGCAGGCCCGTCGGAAGCGGGGGGAATGGGGAGCTTCAGCCCCCCAATAATTTGCTGAAGTTTGCTGATTTTGTAAGTGAAGAAGGCTGTAAAAACCAAGGTCGTAGGAGTGAAGATTCAAACTCATATATATTAGAGGAAGCTACCAGAATCTATCAAAGGTGTTGTAATACAGGTTGATTTAGGCCAATTTTCGTAAGGTATTACCCATTCATTTCATGCTTGTTTTTCCTTCATTCGCAACATTGAAACCGTAATCTTTGTCAGGTTTATCTTAAGGAACTGCATGTACGTCATTTGACATTTCTCGCGTTTTAGCAATAAGTTCAAGGAAGGTATATTCTTTCAGAGATTATAACACGTGTGTGTGAGTCAAGCCGTAACTCCTCGACCGACTATTGTATGACTCAAACTTAGTACATGTAATATGGACGATAACATTTCCGCGGTAACCACTAAAGAGAATATTGATTGATTCTGTATTTAGAAATCTTAGAGTATGAATTTGTATAAATAAGAGTTCAACTTTACATTAGACAGAACAGACATGGATAAGTGATGCTAGCGTAGGAAGGGTGGATTACCACTAGCACAAGTCTTGTGAAAGCTCTTCGTGTTTATTATTTACTGTTTAAGTTTAGAGGGCATACAGTGCTTGAGAAAGACTGGGATGCGCCTGTGGATATTTGTAAATTAGAGAGCTCCTAGCAGTGAGAGCCAACCAGAATCTCGCTAGCATTGGTTAAAGTTATTACGAAGGATAAAGATCAGAAAGGGAAACTCGAAACTTGTGTCTTCTCTGTTGTCAACGCTCGTGCCTTGCCGTAGAAATAGAAACACCTTTTTACAGTGCAATTTTTTTATGTCATACATGTCAAGATTTCAAACTTTTCATGGAATGACTCTCATTAGTTGTGATCCTTTGCTTCCGTCAAAAGGACATTTTCCGAAAATTGGGCGTTTCCCAACGATCTAAAGGGCGTGGTCATGGAAAATTTTCCCGGGGGCAAGCCCCCGGACCCCCGTTTTTGCTCGCTTCACTCGCTCCTCTTTTCAGCCCCCCAATATGAATTTCGTTCCGAAGGGGCCTGGGCACCGGTACAAGTCTTAGTTTCTCATGACAATGCATGCAGCCTTGATGTTTGATGGAAGGGTACACTTGGTAAAAGATCTGTTGGCTGTGGAAAAGGGTAAGTGTTTTGCCATAAGATTTACTTTTGAGCGAAGAGTGAGCACTTTCATCACGAAAAGCAGGCCTGTAGCTAAAGGTAACACTCTGCTTCATTTCTGGTAAAAATGAGCCTTTTTGAAAGTCATAACAGAGCACACTGAGAAAGACAAACATAACCATTGAAGTTAAAAGAAAGTTATCCATCTATCTTGTTGAAAAGGAACCCAATTACCCATTATAGAAAAGTACCAAAGATTGTCTCAAAACTAGTTGTTGTATGTTAAATATGAACAGAATTCATGAAGTTCTAATGACATAAATGGTCTATGTTGCGTTAAATAAGAGTTCCCTCGTGCTAATGAATAACAAAATGTGTATCAAGTTGATATCATCATTTGCGTTCAGCAGCTTAAAAGGCAAGGTTTCAAAACCTGATTTTTACCAACAAATGAAAGCTGTCCAAAAGTGTAAGAAAATTGAAGTTTTGACCAACAAACTTCTAAAGTAATCCAGGAAATTTAAGGACCCGAGGACCCGACCACATTTTGCCAATCCAGGTTTTCAATCATTATGAGGTACACAAATCGAAGGAAATAAGAGAATTAACCTGTGGAGCTCATTTGCTAATGATCCACTTCCTGCTGAACTATTCTGTCAAAATTTGGAAAAATCACATCCAGTGAAAAGTATTCAGTGGCTTCGAAGGACGATAAGTACTTGAGTTACAATCTCTTGAAACTTAATAAAGTTTTTTTAGCTCCTCTATCATGTATCTGCTAGAAATAACGATGGGACAGATATTAATTGCTCCTACGTAACATGAAAATTCTCAAGTGCTCCCTTCTGTTTTTTGACCAGGGGTGCCTAATGACAACTCCCAATGTGTCTAAATTTGTATTAACTTGACAACTACTCACCGCAAAAGAGAACAATATGACTATGCCACAAATAAATATCCCAAACATGAATATTTGCTTGATAAAACAGCTTAGAAATTGGCGGATACTCTGCCAAACATTCAGGGTGAGACTAGTGTTTCTGTTAAGAAAACTGTTGACCATAATTGTTTCCAAACAAAGGATATTTGTTCTACTAACCCCCTGGCCCCCAAGTGTCTTCCATTGGTTCAAAAACTTACGTTTCAGCGTTGCAGCACCCTTAATTTTTAACACCTAATCGTTCAAAGTCCTTACACAATGTCTAAAATACAGAGGCTTTTTCTTTTTGCCTGTAATGGAATAAACTATCAGCATTGAGGTCGCCAACTTCATGTAAAGCTTCTACCAATAATTTGACAACCTGAAATTATAACAAACAGATCAATGACTGAATAAATATATGCTATGTAAGTAATATGGAAATGCGTAAACAAGGACAGGTTTTTTAATACAATAGCAACAGTTGCTTTGATTGACACTTCCATTCAAAGCGATTAGTGATTGCAGACATAGGAAATTCTCTCAATCAGTAAATCAAAACAAACACAGCCGCAAAAGTTGTTTCGAAAGCAGTGGGGCAAACTTTCACCTTGTACACGCGAAAGGTGGTTTTGAGGGAAGTGATGTGGTTATAACGGAAGAAGAAGGGTAATTCTAAGGTTACGTCGCGCGGATTTCGTTTATTTCATTTAAGAGCTGTGTGGTAATTGCTTCAATCAAGTCCAAAATACACGAGAATTGTAATGCCTTTGACTCACCTTCTGAATCAAATAAACGAAATCCGTGAGACAAAGCTTTAGATTTACACTCCTTGTTTCTTTATAAGCACATAACTTCTCTCAAGAACCACCTTTCGCATGCACAAGGCGAGAGTTTGCCCTACTGGTTTGGGGCAACTTTTGCGGGCCTTGTTGTTTTGATTTACCGGCTGAGAATATTTCCTTTGTCTGCAATCACTAATCGCTTTGAATTGATGTATCAATCACAGTAACTGTTGCTATTGTATTAAAAACTCTGCCCTTGTTATTTTCCTCTGTTTTCTACAGCTGGATTGCTAGCAAATTTGATCGGCTATGTCAAAGGATTTTGAGAGATAGCACTTTGCAAAAATCTCTTGTAATTTGGGAACGATGCAACCGATTTCGATAAACCAAATTTTTCTGTTCAAGTTGATATATTTGCTACACATTCATTATCAGTTCATAGGAATCCGAGAAAAGGTATGGGACTACATGTTTCGAAACCCGTAAAGATTTGTTGGCTCATTCGGTAGTAAATAATCCACCTTTTCAAGATAAGAGGTGCGAAAGCGGAAGTCTTTTGTTGTTTGAGTTGTTGCATTTTCGAGGCTAAAATCTTGTTCTGCGTACAAAGTTTAGTGAAGAAGCAAATTTTTACTCTCATATCTGTCTTCGTTTAGAAATTACGGCGATTTCAAGAATTTAGAGTTATAAGGGCTTTGACCGTGAAATCAGATGTTTGGACAAATTTTGTCCAAACATCTGATTTCATGGTCAAAGCCCTTATGATGTCTAATTCTTTATATCATCGTAATTTCCAAACGAAGACAGATATGAAAGTAAAAATTTGTTTCTATGCCAAACTTTGTACGCAGAACAAGATTTTAGCCTCAAAAACGCGAAATCTCAAACAACAAAAGACTTCCGTTTTCGCACCTCTTATCTTGAAAAGGTGGATTGAAGAGAAACTCACGTTAAAATTGGTGACAAGTGGAGTGCCAGAATCAATTGATGCCCTTCTGATCATGTAATTATCCTTCACATATTTCGTATTTTGATTTGGTAGGTTGATCACAAGATCCATTTCCTTGCTTTGAATCAATCTATGAGAAAAGAAATATCATAAAGTCGTTTTCTGAAATAGTGCCTGTGCATTGCCATAAAAAAATTTGCAAAGCTGGGGCAGCTAATGCACGATCGGAAGCACCATAACGCATAAATCCATGATACTCGAGACATTTTAACTTGTAAAGATGTCTCAATAGACCTTTTAACTATTCTGCGAAAGAGCCTGGATCGAGCGTTACTTTTATACATTTTTATACATGAGGCTCGACTGAGTGGCGTTGCAGCTTCTATCACTGGTGTACACATTCGAAAGTTCTACAAAATATGTTGAAGTATCGTTCGATCCAGATTCTTTTTATAATAGCTAAAAGGTCTATTGTTTGTTGCTTTAAGCAAGTCCTATTGTCATAAAAACACAATTTACAAGACATGCTAGCCATTGACCATTTCCATTTTCAGATAAAAATGTATCCAGTAAAAAGTTGAAAAGAGTAAAACTTTGCATATCTCGACAGAACATGGAAGTTTAGTCACTGGCAGTGGCCTTGTCGGCCTATAGTTAAGGCTTCGTTGAAGCAAGATTACTCTAATAAAAAGATTCAAAACAGCATCATACTTTGTTATTTGTATTATTCATTTAAGGATCTTTTCAGTTGGCCTAATGAAAAACTTTGGCAATCTGACTTTGAAAAAAATGTGTTCACCAAAGCAGAGGCTCCAAATCTTTAAATCAGTGAAAAATGCGGGTTTAAAGTTCTATAAACTATCTCTTCCAACAGAATGGCTTAAAAGAAACTTTAGCTCCCTATGCATAACTCTAACGTTTTAAGAAATTCTGAATAGTTTGTTAAATTACAGTGTATTATATTTCGCCTCATTTCAGGGTGTGACGTCATCAAATTTTGAAATCATAAACAAAAAAGTGACAGACTGTTGCTTGATACCATCTTGTAGACAATCATAAACTATAGTCTTCCTTGAAATCATTTCATGTTGCATCATACAGCTTAGAAATTGCGCCAGTCTGAAGATTTTTGAAAATTTTCTTGAATTCTCGAAAACGGGGAATAGCATTCTAATTCTGGTAATATTCAAGATTGGAGAAAAGTCTAACGGGAGACCTGTAGCTAAATAATTACAATTTCTTTGAAGCGATTCAGTTGAAAGAGATGAGTCACTGAATTTTGCACTCACCTTTTTAAATATTGGGAACCTATGTTGTTCACCAACATATTGCCATAAAGAAAAGCTCCTGAAATGGAACCAATGTCCTCTCCTATTCAAATGGCTAGAAATTACTTTTAAATGAAAATTCTATTCTCACCTAGAAGCACTTGGCAAACCAGAACTTTCTTCGTGCAAAGGCCAACCAACATTTAATGCTGGGATATTGTGTGCTTTCAAATAAGCAGCGGTTCCCTCTGTTGCATATAAAGAGTATCCAAGCTTGTGAAGAGCGTTGGCTGTTGGCAGGAATTTTGGCTGGAATGATTGCTGAAAAGAAAAGCAGCAAAAATGGCAATAAAACTATCGGAAAATATACATTTTACCGGGTGAGTCAGCAAAACTTGGCGTGCTCTCCAATTATTGCAAATACAATTTCTTTGACTGACGAGTGTGCGACAAATTAGAAATAGTGTCAGAAGTAATGAAAAATCCAATCGATTCTAGATGAATTGGAAAGGGTTAAAGTCAAAATTTACCTGAATTCCAAGCAATACATTCTTCTTAGGAATCCTGAAACCAGTTGACAATAATGCTTTCAGGAATGCAGTGTTGACAGTTCTACCAAAGCAGGCAACCTATGTGGACGATGTTAATTCATCAAATTAACGATGAATTTTAATCAATTTAGGTCAATTCTTGGCTTCCCCTTTCATCAACTACATGTTTAAACTGACACAGATTGAATCATTTCTGGGCAAGCAACTTGAAAATTCTTTCTTTAAATTCCGGCAAAAACTTACGATACAAATGTACTAGTTACGCCACTTAAACAGCGGTTAACGACACCACTGGGAAAATACCATTGGCTCCAAAAGACTATGACTTTCCTGTCATGGCCATTACACAAAACTAAGACAACCTACATGTGAAAAGGGAAAACAACGAAAAAAACGACGCAAAGAGCTCTATATTTTGTCTCAGTCTCAAATTTGATGCCAGGTCGAAATAACTACAAATGATTGCAATAGAAAATATAGACGAAGTAATGGAGGTTTGGGTAGGCAAAAGATGTAGGAATACACGATTCTTAGCCTGGCCGAGTAACTGATACAGCATGTAAAAGTGTTCACAGCATTTATTCATGAAGATTTTACACAAGAACATTGATCATAGAATTATTTGTCTTTATATGGAATCTTGACACACTGACCTCTCCAGTTGAAGCCATTTCACATCGCAGCAGTGGGTCAGCGTCTCGTAATCGAGGCCATGAGAACATGGGAGCCTTCGAGTTGAAAAGAAACGAATTAATGAAAACTGAAATTCGACGATGATATTCTATTCGACGATGAAATTCGACGATGATATTCTGAAACGGTCGAAAGCAAGCAGTGCCAGCAATTTTCGAGTAACTTAGTCAAAGAATACTCTATCTCAACGATAACACTATTTCCTTTCGCAAAGTACAATTGTACGTTAGAAATTAAAAGAAATTGAAATGAACATGATCGCTAGCACAACAATTCATGACATATTAGCTGATCTTGGTTTTAGCAAGCAAGAAGTTCTACTTTACCATCAACAATCCAAGGGGCATAGTGTGGTACTAAGGTCTAGGGTGTCTCCAATTTTGGTTTGGAAATTGCAACAATATATTCTATTTTTATCTCAGAATATTTTGTCTCTTAATTCACAAAGCCAACGTTCTGTGCGATCTTGGCCGAATTTTCATGTTTTCTACGATCATTGGGGGCTTCATGCCTCCTCCACCACAGCTAGCTCCACGCAAGAATGCTCTTTTGGCAGGCAACATGGGAAATGATCACCTCACAATTACAACCTCAAATGGTAAAAGAAGCGCTTCCTCTTTTGGAAGATTTTCAAAGGCTGGAAGGATGTTTACTATCGAGTCTTACCTTGATTCCGACGTAATCTGTTGGTACATTATCTGACTCAAGTGGTATCAATGATTCTTGATCCAGAGGAGCATTCACAAATACCCTTGTCGCTGTTTTGATGAAATCTGTACCAAGTGTCTTGGAAACAAAGGGGAATGATCTCGAGGCTCGAAGATTCAACTCAATCACCTAGAAGTGGGATGAATGTATTACACGAGTCTCCTATCTCCTCTACATTGAAATGACTATGCGTTGAAACAGGTTTTGATATAATTGCAATCGTAACTTCAACAAAAGAAGGCTAGATTTTGAGTATGTATGATAAGTGAACAAACGTTGAAAGCTGACACTAGTATGAAACATGCCTCTCCCTTTCCGGCTTGACAGAAAAATTCAGCCAACGTTGTTTATATTCACTTCACATCAAGTGACCATACGGCTGGAATACAGTTCTTTATCTTTTGATTGCAGTTACCCGAATCAAGCTTTTCATATGAAAGAAAGTTCTCTCTCGAGAGCAATCAAATGATCCAAAATGGGCGTAAACTGCGTTAGCTGAAATTGTCTTTTAGAAGGGCATCTCTTGTAAATTTGAATGAATAGGAAGTACTTCATGTGCCAATCATAGGGCCAAGGCAAAGCAAATAAGTACCAAATATAACAATAGATGACATTCAAAAGAGCATGATTTTTCAAAAACCAGTTTGAAGGAATCCAAGAGACTTTATAAGGGTGAAATCTTCAAATTTAGCATTGGCGACAATCTTTATAGGCTCTCTCGGCACATTATGATTTCCTGAGTATCTTCTTCTTACACCGTATAGAGGTAAAAGCGTGCTTAGCACAGAGGCAGGAGAGGCAGTTACCCCTAAAACGTCTCAAAATACAACATGAAAGGTGGAAATTACAGAGGTTCTGGTCACTTTAAAAGAGAGATTTTTCGTCATTGGTCTGAAAATTCTGAAAGAAGTGGGGGGAGTCACGAAAGAAGTGGGGGGGGTCACGAAATTTTTCAAGTTAAAGGAATACGCAACAAACTTTAAGCCACTTTTCTTTGAAAATTTTTGGCCGAATTTTGGGATTTGGGGGACAAGTCCCCCCAGTCCCCGCCGTGGTGCTACCACAGTTCATTGCTCTCGAAAGTTGAGCTGTGTACAATGCATCTTAACGCATTTAGAGAGCTAAGAGAGCTAGAATCTCAAACACAACTCCCTGGAAGAACAGTAATGCTCAGGTTTTATAGGGTTGTAAGTTTTTATTCTCAGAGTTGTCATCATGGTAAACAAATCTTATATATTTTGACTTGATGGAGGGCTTTTTGTGTATAAATGATATTGAATGAAATAATAAACTTGAAAACAGGCTGTGAATAAAGACTATCATGTTGAAGTGAACTTTATCAAAACCTACCATGATATCGTCACCTTTGGCCAAGAACTGTATATTCATCGGACCAGAGATTTCAAATCGTTCTGCGATCTGCCTTGTAATTTCCTTTATCTGTAAAGCGAGAAAATTTATCGCAAGATTTTTACAATTACATGCTATTAAGGACTTAAAAACTAGACTGCACCACGATGGCATCTGCATCTGCGTTGAATAATACGTAAAACCCCTTCATGGGAGGTTACAGGTATAGTAACTAGAGTCAAGATACTTACAGCAAGTTGGAATGAAAGTTTTTAGCGAGACAAATAATAAAATCTGTACAGCAAATAAAACTCATATATCGGATAAAATCAAGAGCAACTTAAAAGGGGGCGGGTGGGACATCTCCTGAGTGCACTCCGACATCATTCTTTCACCACTGGAGAATTTACATGTACAACAATTGTGCGATTCATTGAAACAATGGCTATATGCAAAGGAAGAATACCTTTTGTTTATGAATAGGCCTAATATTTTGCGCAGGTTGAATAAGGGTAGCATCCCCCGAGTGCACTCCTGCATCTTCCACGTGTTCTGAAACTGCATGCACAACAACTTGGCCATTCCTTGCAACTGCATCCATTTCTATCTCTGCAGCTCCTTCTACGAATTTTGTGATCACAACTGGATGCTCCTGTGAAACAAAGTTGTATGATAAAATGGCTAAAAGATAGTGCGAACCAGGTCTGCAAACATCGCAGAAACCTCCACCGATTACCAAGTGGCAAAATATCAAGGGCATTTTCGTTTTCGAGATATCTGTAAAATGAATTTGTCTTCACCTAGGCAACGCAATGGCGTTGACATTTTTTCAAATCAGTGTTAATAAACTTTTTTTTAAGATGCTTCAAAAGTATCAAACTTCTCTTTGCAATATCGTTTTTGGAAATGCCAAACAGTAAGACTACACTAAAACGATATCGGCACTGTTTGAAAATGATGAAAAGTATGACCGATAGGTGTCCTGTTCAAACGAAAACCGCCGAAAAAAACCGCCGGCAGATTTTGAGAACGGTATCGTAAGAACACTTGGAAATGATCAAAACTGAACATTTTTGCGACGCTTTTGGAACGAGGCTAATCGATTCTGAAGGCGTTTGTACATTTCCTTTGCATGAAGTTCCTGAGGATCTTACAAGGGGTTTACTGCCATCATTTAATGCTTTTTTCAAATTTTAGCTGGTATCGTGTGACCACTTGCTCAAATTTACTACCGCCATATCTTTCACCGTTATCAAAATGTGCAAGCACCGTGTGAACAAAGCCTTAGATGTAGGGCACCGAAGATGAAGACTGATTTCCGAATCTGAAATCAAAATTACAACAAAAGAGGCCATTAAAAAGCACTTGTTTTATGCTCCGGAAAAGGCCTTAAGATCTTAGGGAAGGTGGCCTATTTGACACAAGATCGCTGTACATCCAGTTCTCTTGCATTCAGAATTACAGCAACAATTAAACTAAATCCTTTACCAATGAAACTTTGGTAGCTTCTTCGAGAAACTTCTTGAGTTCTTCAGGACCATAAGCGACATTCATTGCAGATCCACTGAGAACGTATGATGGTCGCAGCAAGCAAGGGTAGCCAACATTTGCAGCAAAATCCAACGCTTCATCCTTGGAGGAAAAAAATACATAAGTTGATAAACGGAAATATGGATAAAAATTGAACCCGTCACATACTTAGCATTGGAACCTGAGGAAGCTGAAGTGTACAGAACAGTAATATTTCCAGGTGCAAAAACAAAATAGTTTAAGTCTAACCTGAGGATTACTCTTAAAAGTCACCTCGAAATTTAACAAGTTAAAACAGTGCTTAAAGGGACTGGTTCATGTAACCATAAGCAAACCAGTGATCTCTATAATCAATATTTTGCACACACGTAGCCATTGTGTTCTGCACAGATTTTGGTGGATGGGGTGAATCCACAAAGAAGTTACTTCTAAAAATCCACCAATATCTCTGCAATCACACAACATATCAGTGTTTCGTTTGTTTCTCTACGGAGCTCAAGCGTCCACCCTCAAAATAACATCTTCATTTTGAGAAAAGCAGTGGAAAATCTCTGTGATTTGTGGCTTATCCAAAATACTGCAGATCGTCGTTTCGAAAGAAGTTTGCTTACATTACATGACCCAGCCCTTGTAAAGCTTCAGCGCCCAAAGTAACGAACGATGAGCGTACTTTTACAAATAAATCGAGCGATGAATGCAGAAAATGTACTTACTACGGATGATAATGCTCTCCATGGCGCTTGTGAAATATTCAAATCATCTAAGATCTTTGAGAATATAGATCTAAGATCAAGGAGATATAATTACACAAATAAGTTGGAAGAACATTGCCTGACGTTTCCAAGCTTTAACATATTCGATGAAGTACAGTAAATCCCAGCATATGAGAACCTACAAAAAATAAGGACCTAGAGGTTGTGTTCCTAAATTATGCACCTTCTAATTAAAAGCCTGTTTCAGTATGATGAAACATAGGTTTTCATTGCATGGGTAGCAAAGTTAAGTTTTCTTCCAAAATTCTTCCACACAAAATTTCAAACATTTTTACCTGCGTTTTTTGTGATCTATAAACCCTGAAACTTAGAGGTGATGTCTTGAGCAATGAAATTTTCGCCTCCACTGACCTAGCAGCCAATGTGAAACAGTTTCCACCATTTATAGTATCGTATCGTATGTGTACCTTTTTTTGTACGTGTTTATTTAGTTTTTTATTTAATTGTATCTCTTTATATGTTGGCCATGGGGTAGACATTGTCTTTTGCTCCTCATGGTATCGTCATCGTAGTGTTGCATAGTAGTTAGAGTATAGTAGAATGTAGCATGTATTGTAAATTTTTTTATATTGATACAAAAAAAGTTAAGTTTTCATTGTCATTATTGAGTTTATTTCTGAACCTTGGCAAAGCAAATATCAAGACTAGGTTTACATAAGGCACCCTTCAAACGAGAGCGATAGTACAGCCAGTGTGTAGCAGTTTTCCCCGCCTAGAGCTTTACCATTAAGGTGGCTGTGCACTTAAGGTGGCTCACTACCGAGAAATTTCAAAATTAAGAAAAAGTGAAAGGTGGTTGTATACCAAGTAAAAATAAGTTAAAACACATAAAGACAACAAATTAAGGTGCTCGCTTCTGATATAAATTTTCAACTGCTACACACAGGGTGTCCTATCGTTCATGGAGACATATACGAATCTGCAAAACAAAAACCACTTTTAAAAACAGCGCAGTTTGATCTTTTTGAGAAATGGCTCCCTCAAACAAGAAACTTCTATCAGCTTTAAAAGAAAATTTGATGAGCTTTCATAAAAACCAAACGGGCTGTTTTGAAAAAAAATGGTTTATATTCTAAGGTTCTTCCTGCCATGGTTAATAACTTGATATTAACTGATTAGAAAATTTCGAATGCTGAGCAGATTTTAGCGACCTTGGCTGAAGATTCAGTTGCACTGAAACTTAGAATTCGCAACAAATTGTTCAAATAAATTTGAAATATTGACAAGATCAACTTCAAATTCAAAACATTGCAAAAAAAATGTCGTATAATCAAAAGTATGCTGGATGACCCAAAAACTTCACGAGTGAGATCGCAGTTGCCTTCTTGAAATCAAAAGCTTGCATCACATGCAATGTATCGACCAAGCAACATCTCGAAAGGTAGCTAGGCTTTCAAACTAAATGCTCATAGAAACGTTCTGTTGATAATTTTGGACCCAGTAAGCGAGACGCAGCATAGCTAGAGAACTTTCTTTTGGGTCATCCCATACCCATTGTTTACCTTTCTTCCGCTCTATCAATCATGAGAGGTGATGTTCCAAGAATTTTTGCCCCACTTTTGTACAATGGCAAACAAAGATTGTTTGGAATTTGACCGCCAACAGAGACGATGATACCAGAAGATTGCTAAAACAAATATGGCATGGTTAGACAACCAGGTGCAATCGAGAAACTTTGAAAAGGTCTTGCCATGAACGACAATTTTACAACTTGTTTTAACGAGGTGATTTTGGGCGAAAAGGCAGAAATTGTATATTTGGACTTAGGCCTCTCCTCATGGAAGATGTTGATGAAGTTGAAGTTGCGGTTTTTAACGCCAAGCACAAGCACAGGGATAGCAAAAAGTAGAATGGGAGAATACACCAAATGAGGCCCGTGACCTATAATGGTGCTCAATTGGAGAGACTCTCCCTGTGACTGAATCCTCTCAGCCCGACAATTCTGGCTGCAAAGTCAGAGGATTACACCTCTGTGCTGCGACAACAACTTTGCATATGATAGAAATTCTTTACTTAGATCTCGGATTGTTACTCAAAAAAAGTCTACCA
Organism: Aurelia sp. 4 Dawson et al 2005; assembly: GCA_964019985.1. Lineage (NCBI taxonomy): Eukaryota > Metazoa > Cnidaria > Scyphozoa > Semaeostomeae > Ulmaridae > Aurelia > Aurelia sp. 4 Dawson et al 2005. Next base: position 20,338,244 of record OZ026501.1, on the reverse strand, counting down.
AATTCCGAGGTGGGAAAATCAATGTCCTAGATAAGATTTTGTAAGTTACATTTGTCAGGGGTCCATTGAAAAAGAATCGTTTTTAAGATAAGCATCAAGTTTTAAGAGTGAATAAACCTCACAAAGAATTTTAAGGGTGCCGGCAGGCAATATCCTTGAAATAAGAACAATTCATTTCAAACAATGAAAACAATTATCTTATCAATCAGTCAATCAATCGATCAATCAATCAATCAAAGAATCAATCACTCGATATCATACCTCTTGTTGATAGATATCCATTACTCTTTCATGTGACAATTCTTCAAAATACAGTCGATCACATTCGTCATAATCTGTGCTCACAGTTTCTGGGTTATGATTCACAACGACCTGACAATGAGAATCAAACTCAGTACGCTCCTCCACATAACAATATGGTTGAGTCTCCAAGCAGCCAGCCAAGGCAAATTTTGTAAACAAAGGATTCAAGAAAGCGATTTACCAGCTTCGGGAAAAGATTTCAACACTCTGTGCAGCTGACCATAATGCTTTGAAGTCTTTTTATTTTGATTTGATCGAGTGCACTCAGAGGTTTGCAATCCATTCTTTAGAGAGGCAATCGCTTTGTCTTTTGGGAAACCAGAATCTTCTGTTTCATGAAATTTGCCCTCGTTTGTTTGTTTGTTCTGGGCTTGTCAGGATTTCTAGCTACTAAAAGCTAATTTAGGTCCACAGTGCATGCTACATCCAGGTATGGGACCCCTAGTTTAACGTCCCTTCCCAAGGACGACGGGGTGAGTTGTGAGGCCAGGCCTTCGAGATCACCCATCCGGAGTTTGACCTCACTCGACTGGGGTTAACTTCAGTCACCTGACAAAGACTGTATAAGCCACTCGGCCCTTGCTCCATCAGGCTGCAAGTTACACCAATGGTCATCAAAAAAGCTTGAAGAGGGCACTATCAAACATTGCAGAAGATTTCCAATGCTAAATTCAGCTTGAGGGTGTTCGTAAATTATAACACGACTTGAAGCTAGTTTTGAAACTGTTTGCTTTGGTTCTCTTAAACCCTGACTGGACCGGTGGTAGGAATTATTAGAGTTAAACCCAAGGAGAGTTAAACCCAAGGAGAGTTAAACCCAAGGAGAGTTAAACCCAAGGAGAGTTAAACCCAAGGAGAGTTAAACGGAAAAGAAATACAATGCACATCAGTTTGATAGGAATAAAATTCTTTACTAAACAATGAAATGAAAAAACAGGAGTTCATACTTGATTAACTAAGCTAGGAGAAAACAATTCAATGAGTTACCGTTTTGTGGCCAATTTCTCGGAGGGCTCTGATACTGGAGACAGCACACCAATCAAACTCAACGCTGCTTCCTAAAATAAGGAGAAAGAATTACATCCGAAATGAGAGCCAAAATTACTGCTTGAATGTGGAAAGAAGGAATCGAAGGTCTGCAGTTTAGCAAAGATAATAGGAAGTAACAAACAAGTTCACGAGTTTCAAGCAAGTAACTTTAAGTGTTCCTGAGTATTCTACGTCCAAAATAATATCATATGTAGTAATGCCGTGTTTGAAGAAGCATAAAAAGCAATGGTTGAAAAGATATTGCCTTCCTACGAAGGAGCGTCGAACTAGAATTCTTCCGTCCGTTGCCTTATCACTTTTTTCTGTAGTCTCTGATTTCAGTTGCATGGCCATATTGTGTAAAGTATTTTTGTAATTAACTAGAAACTGGAAATACTGAAAAGGTTCTTTGGATCACAAAATTGTCTTCTGTTCTTTCCTTCATGTATTCCTTCCTGTCCTCTTTACATTTTCAATCTTTGTTTCCATCCTTTGCCCTTCCTCCTCTCCTCTTTCTCTCTTTCTTTCCTTTCCCTTCTTTCTATCCTTTATTTCTTTCATCGTGTCCTAACTTCTATTCCTCTTCCTCTCTTTCCCCCTTGTTTTTCCTTCCAGACAAACAAGGTTCCTGCAAAGCTGTTTCTCCGCTTTACGTCCTGCTCCCACTTCTTTTAAAAACATGAATTATGATCTTACCAATATGATATGGACCACATCCAAGTACCATAGTTCCTTTCTCGTTGAAATCCAAATCATGTTCCTGTTGTTAAAAGAATAATGACGTAAACATGCTTGAAAGCCTAAAATATTACATTCTACACATCAGCAGAGCATTTGTTAAAGATGTTGAGATTACGCACAGATACGGTGAAGCTGCTGTGGATGACAACCAGCCGTGGACTTCACTGTATAAAAAATCTCGAAATCAAAATAAAAAATGGACTTTCTCCAGTCCAATTTGAGCATGAAAGTGATTGAAATGAATGAATGAATGAATGAATGAATGAATGAATGAATGAATGAATGAATGAATGAATGAATGAATGAATGAAAAGAAGCTGAGAATGATTTGATGGTAAAAATGTCAAGTCCACATTCCAAACTTACCGCTCCGTTGTATGTGCAGTAAAGATAGTTTGTTGCAGCTGGGTATTCTGCAGCCATTGTGTCGATCTAGAAAATGAAATGTAAAATATATTCAATGCAGAGGAAGAATTTCACCTATAGCATGGTCCAAAAAACTAGCAACGGCGAACATTTCACCTGACCTTTGAGAGAGGCGTTAAACTTGGGTTGAGCGTTAAGGGTGGGAAGACATACCTGCTTAACCCATGGTTTGATGCCATGTTGTAATCTCGCCGATCTTGCATCATTTTCCGATACTCCTAGCAATCGACCAATTTGTTTGTCAGACATCCCAAATTTCTTCGCTTCTGTCATCATTTCTTCTGATACTTTAGCCCTGGGGAAAGAAAAAGTTTATCTTTATCCCATAAGAACGTCATTTCACTAAATCTGCAAAACACAACGATCGAAAAATAACAAAAATTTATATCTTCAAATAATCGTATCACTGACGCAAAGTTAAGACTTAGATGCATACAGTGTACGTGGTAGGAATCGATGAGATGGTTCTAAAGTTGGAAATGATGCTGTTTGGAAGCATTTTCTGAAACTGGTTTTTGCCTGACGGGCCTATTGTGTGAAAATAATTTAAAACTAAAATGAATTTGCAATGACAATGAGAACAAAGGAAGACATTCAATGTTAACAAGTTTCATCAGCATATGAATAAATGACCTCACAAAACTTAGCCTTACATTAGGGAATTGGGCATTTTAAATAAGCTAAAATCTGATCAAAATTCTGACAATTCTTAAAGAATTTCCAGAAACATTGCACTTGCAAAATCAGCCTCGAATTTTGCGTGGCGTCAGTAAATTTGGCGAAGAAACTATTTCATCAGACTTGATTTTAACGAGAAGTGGAATTTGTGGAAATTTACTATACTTATTACATAAGTCTCAATAGTATCCCAATTTTTTAACTTTGAATAAAATATCAGATTGAAAATAATAAACGAATAGAAGGAATCACGTTGTCAGTCTAGAAATTCACGTGTACTTTACGATAGCTCTCAACAAACAATCAAACTCTCTTCAAGTTAACGACAGATTGCAATAGTTTAACATGTTGGAATCGAAGCAAGTAATCTTGCTTTAGATCATAATTTTGCAATAGGGAACATGTCTTGAAATACTTACAAAGATCCAGCGTCTTTTATGTCTTTCTCCAAATGGAAAATATCTTCAAGTTTATGCAAAAACCATAAGTCAATTCCTGTCAATTCGCTGATTCGATCAACTGTGTATCCTTGTGAGAAAGCCTGAAGCAAAGAAGAATACATCTGAATTTTTTGACAATACCACACCTATGGATTTTATCAAATCGATGTCTGATGTTTACAGTCCAGTCCATGAACGACTGAACACAAACGGGAACTCTTTCGTCCCCTTCCATGGGATAACAAGCAACCTTTGCATATGATTGATTTCAATAAAGAAGCCGGGGTAACTGTCAATTGCTTTTTTAGTTCAAATGATCATGGACAAGTTTGAAGCTAAAAAAGAAAGCAGAAAACCCAGTTACTTGAAAATATGGCGTCAAAATGCAAACAGAATCACAATAATGAGAAGCTGTATTGATTTAAGATTCAATAATAGATGGATAATGTGTTTATGCGTAGGGAGTGTCATTTTGCTTGTGAACGCAAACACAGGCCACGAAGCAGTGGTACTAACTCAGCGCTGTAGCTAGAAATTTACATATTGTAGTCAATTCCCAAATGGAGAAAACATATCAAACAGTTTGTGAAAGGTTAAGGTAAAGCCTGCATTTGAAGGTAAAAATATCTTATTATAACATAAATATATATATCATTGAAGTCAAAGCTAGCTACGAGCCATGAACGATTTAAGGCTAAAGTGGCAAAGCCGTGTTTGTATGCTTCCTTCGTTCTGCTTATCTAAAAACCTATTTACCATGTAAAACAGGAGTTGGAAAAACGGCATTTTGAACTAAGGATAGGATTTTGGAGGTTACAATTTAGTCATGGCTTACCTTTGCGATAGAGAATATTCGAGTGTTTGAAGGGACGATCAATGCACTGTCAAGCTCATTTGTAGGAACAAATGAATTGGTTTTGTCTCCAGGTGCCTAGAAAAAATATTCTTTAAATCATCAGGAGCAAGTTAGCCAACTTTTAAAGAAATAGATAATGATAAATGAAAATAATAATGGTTTCTTCAAAGTAGCCATTTAAACGGCGTACATGTTTTTGGGACACCCTGTAAAAAGTAGTAAACGGTAGGGCTTCTAAACTTACCATAGGTCCAAAGCCATCGAGAGCTGGATGTGTCATTCGCAATGCTTTCTGGATGCTTTCCTCAAAAGTCCTTCCTATTGCCATAACCTTTAGGATACAAAGGAATGTTAAGATACAATTCATGTGAAAGAACTCAATCTTCGAGTCTGAACAAGTATCAAGAGTACAGTTAAGACATATTTGCGCATTCTATATGCAGTAGAGGCTCTTAGACAGATTAAAACGAGCCCCAGTTATCGCTCACCAACACGAGACCACTGCTTGCCAAACCGAGACTGCTCAAAACTGGGTAGTTGTAGCGGGGTATATCAGTTTGGCGGAGGAGCGAAACTACAGCATTGTAATCTTCTAAGAAGCTCTGTCGGGCTCCCGAGGGCCTGCAAAAATTTTGAGACTCTGGGAGGGGGGGCTTAAAGACAAGCTTCATCAGCAAGGGAGGCTTATTCACGAATCATATAAGCTAAATATATATGAAACATCTTTGGGAACCACCGACATTTGACATAAGTAAGGGCGGCTGTCTTGTTAACAGTTTTTGTTTCCAAGCGAGGGGCTTATTACGGAGGGAGGCTTAATACAGAGGGAGTAAATAGAGCCTTTACAATGAATTAGATAGAGAAAAAATTATACGACTCAATCAAACACTTGTAGACTTACTTCACCGACACTTTTCATTGAACTTCCAATTTGTTTTGATGTCAGATGGAACCTATCGAGATCCCATCGTGGTATCTACAAACAAGAATTCCATAGTTTTGTATACCTACGTCAAAATTCGGAACACGAGATGACACAAAATATTTATCAACTTTCAAAAAATATCAGCTAAACTATCCAGTCATCTCAGTGGAATTTTCCAAGTGGACAGAAATTTTATATTGTTTACGACAGAAATTGTCGCTTTGCAATTGAGCAGATAGTTAAGGAGAGTGATTTTTTACTGAGTAAACTTCCACTCGCTCGGAAAATTCCACTGACTGAAAATCAGCCTCAGCTGGCTTAAAGGCGGCAAACGGCGCAGTCATCAGAAAAACTCCAACTCCGTTAAAAACTCTCGAGAGGTTCACTTGGACACAACATTCCAGTCGTAGGGGAAAGCTTGGCTAGGAAAAATGGCAATGCCATATACACATGAAGTATTTTCTTGAATGTACATTATTTTCGGAGATAAAAGCTGGGGAAAAGTTTTTCTTGATTCTGAATCGTTGAAGCTGTTTTTTATTCAGTTGACACAAAAACATGTTTAAAAATTATAAAATGGTAATTACAAACACACATTGAAATACACCTGTAGATAGAATGGGAAAAGAAACTCAATAAGGAATAATTACTTTTGTAACAATGTAGTCAAGACTTGGTTCAAAGCAAGCAGTTGTTTTCTTTGTTGTTGAATTCTCAAGAGTTGGAAGATCAATCCCAAGGGCCAGCTTTGCAGCGATAAATGCCAATGGGTAACTGCAACCAAACAAAGAAAACGTAAAAACGATCTGTGGAAGTAGCACTACACAACACACAATAAGGACAAATTTTGTAAGACAAAAGCAGCAGTTGCTCTTATTGACACCTAAATTCAAAGAGATTTGAGATTGCAGACAAAGGAAATTCTCTCACGCAGAAATTCAAAACAAAAGAAGCCGCAAAGTTTCTCTGAGACCCAGGTAGCTATCTCGTTTGTTGTGCATTCCAGAAATGGTTTTTAAGAGCAAACATGAGCGTATATTGAAAGAAGGAGGATATATCTAGATATCTACCACGGGCATTTTACTTGTTTGGTATAGTAACCGATTTGGAGGCGATTCAATTCTCGTATTTTTTAGGTGCAATCAAAGCACTTACTTCTCAGCTTCTGAACAGCAAAAATAAAATGTCCGCGATAGATGTTTAGATATATGTTCCTTTCAATATATGCTCATATTAGCTCTTAAAAATCATTTGCGGAATGCACAAAAAGCGAGATAGCTACATGGGTTTCAGAGAAACTTTGCGGCTTTGTCTGTTTTTAATTTCTGCTTGCGAGAATTTCCTTTGTCTACAATCGCAAATCGCTTTCAATTTAGATGTCAACAAAAGCAACCGATGCTGTTGTCTTACAAAATCTGTCCTTGTTATTTGGGCCAACACTAAAAGTTTCTTGGAATTATCAGATTTTGGGTACTCCGAGTTTCTTACGAGTTTCTTGAAGGTTCCAGAACAAGCTGGATATTTACTATGTGTACACTCGCAAACAAATCAAAGCAATATTTTGATATTTCAAAATAATGGTTTTGAAGCCTTTCCAATGTTCAGACATTACTCATGCACCTTTCGAGTAATATGAGACAGAAAACAAGTGCAAATAGAGTTACAATGCGCCAAGAATTTCCCTTGTCAAAATGAATAGTTTTAAACTTTTCTTGGCGATCTGATACGTGAGTTTCTTCTGAGCAGTGTCTTAAAAACGTGTAGTAAGGGTAAATTTTGGAAACAAAAGATCAGGTCTCGAAAAAGACAAAGCGATTTAACCTCAAATTAAGATGAACAGAGAGAGCAAAGTTTTGCTCAGGTGCGCTGAACTGCGAGATCTATTCTTCAGAACAGAAAACCGCTTTGTCTTGTCGGAGACCTGATTCTTCTGTTAAACAAAATTCAACCTTGCTTGCGGAAGTGTAAAATAGCGACGGAGCAGAAACTGCGTAAAATGGCGTCATCGAGCAATCTTAGACAAGGACGTGTTTGGAAAGATAAGCTTTTTGAAATGATAAATCAATTTTAAAGTCGAAGGAACAAAATATTAAGTGTTGCCGAACTTCAGAATCTGTTCCAAGGAGCTACGGGACTCAAAGTTACGAGTCTTCGCGTATGCGTGCGCTGTTTCTGCTCTGTCTAAAATAGCTACATATGATCGCAAATTAAACAGGCGGCCTATGGCTCTAAAGCTCAGGTCTTTAAAAAGGGCCGATCATTTTAGCAATCAACCCAGGCAAGCGATTGCAGCAATACTGCAGACTTTGAGGGAAGAAACTATCGTGTTTTTGGCGTTCTGGGCTGAAATTCGCGAAAGCTTCTTCAAAAAAGCATAGTCTTCGGACTTACACGATGAGGAAACTAAAGCTGCATTGTTGATACATTTTAGATATCGTAGTCACGGTAAATAAAAACTTTACAATAAGAAGCCATACCCCATATTCTTTTTAAATGAGCATAAATCCTGTTATATTTAATAATGCATAACAGGTACGAGAATAAAGAATTAAGGATTTGGATCCAGAAAAGTCCAAATCAAAAAATTACGAAAGCAAAATTACCCAGTGGCCTTCGAAGCCAAAGCTGAACTCCTTGATAAACGAGCATTGATCTCAATGATGCAATATTCCAGTGATTTAGGATGTAAGGCATACTGAATGTTGCATTCTCCAACAATGCCAAAGTGTCGGACCACCTGGAAACAAAATCAAACATAGTTCTGCAAAATTGCCTCTTTGTAAAAATACTTCCATCTTCCTTTTGCGCTGTCCTAAAACCTATTCACACCTGTCCTGTTTCTGTCCTAATAATCAACGGCTGCTAGGTACCCCATATTTTTGCATTCTGTAATCTCCGAGTTCTTCCCTTTTTCCTCTTATCTCATTTCACACTTCTCTGTCTGTCGCTTTTTACTTCTCATTTTTATAAATTCGATAAAAGCAAACAAATGCAACGTCGGTTCCAACAGCAAAGGCAAAGCTATCAAATTTAAGCATCAATCGGGCTCAGGTGAAGTGGCCACTGGAATTTCTAGCAACAACTGTTTTCTCTAATCGTAGAGAGGTCAAGTTTATGCCATCTGAACGCCTGCTTCCTCCTGCTTTCGATTCTGAAGACCGCTAGTTCATATGACTTGTACTTTCGACGTTGTGCTTTCAAATACACACATAATTTAAAATACACAGACAATTCCTTACGAATGTTTAGCGCCAGTAGCGTCTTATACTTAGTATATTTCCAAAATTGTATATGAGAAGTTGGATAGAAGATCGATTTTTGACGGAAAATATTAGACTCACGACAAGATTCCTTATATTCTTTCAATATTATTAATCTGACTTTTTATCCTCTCTCATGTAACCGTCCAGCGCAACCAGTGATGCTGAAACTTCTGTAATGAGTCTAATAAAATGCCACTAGATAGGAAAATCAACTAAAAAATTTACCAAAAGATTTCTATAAACCTACTTTGATAGCAGTTTCTCTAAGCATGTGGTACTCTTTGTTAGACAAAGTCTGGCTTGGCGCAACAACAATAGAATCGCCGGTATGAATCCCAAGGGGATCGAAATTCTCCATGTTACACACAGTGACACAATTATCTGATGCATCACGGACAACCTCGTATTCAACTTCTTTCCAGCCAAGAAGAGATTTCTCAATTAGCACTTGGTTTGATAAAGCGAGAGCCTAAAAAGGAAAATTGAAAAGAGTTGTTAAGTGTCGTTCCCTATACAAAAATATAAAAAAATGGGTTTATATGAGCAACAAAAGGGACGGGACAAATAAAAAGGTGTGTAACAATAAAAGTTATTATTGCCTCTGACTGAAATATCAGTAGAAACAAGCGATTTGAAAGAAGGAAATCCACGGCTAACTGGTCATGCTGAAAAATTTTAAACCAAGATGCAAAAGATGTCTTGAAATATAGATAGCTAAGTAACTCCTTGTGCATGCAACAAGGGCAAATTTTGTAATACAATAGCATTAGTTGCTTTAATTGACACCTCAGTTCAAAGCGATTAGCGACTGCAGACGAAAGGAATTCTCTCAATCAATCATAAAAAACACGGCCGCAAAATTTGCCCAAACCAGCAGGGCAAACTGTCGATTTGTGCAAGCTAAGGGTAGTTCTTAGGAGCAGTTCTGCGCGTGTAATAAAGGAAGAAGGGTAAACCTAAAATTTTGCCTTTCGGATTTTGTATATTTCAGTCAGGAGCTGTGTGGTAGTTGTTCCATTTACATCCTAACTACCCGAGAATGATTGCACCTTCTGCTCTGCTTCGGAATCAAATAAACGACATCCGCAAGACACAACAACAGACCTACCCTTCTTCCTTCATTATAACCACATAACTGCTCTTAAAAACCACCACCTTTTGCTAAAACAAAGTGAGAGTTTGCCGTGCTAGCTTAGGACAACTTTTGAGGTCGGGCTTGTTTTAATTTAGTGGTCGAGGGAATTCCATTTTCTGCAGTCACTAATCGCTTTGAATTGAGTTGTTATTTTTCAAAGCAATCGTTGCAATTGCATTACAAAATCTGTCCTTGTTTGTATAAGTAGGAAGAAGGAACAAATAAATCGCAGTATCTGTACATAATGCACCCCTAGGGATGAGAATGACAAGAAAATCAACTTGATTGAAACAAATTTTATTTTATTATGTAGCACTTTCAGCAGGTTACTTCTCTGTCCTCTCTGTCTGAATCAAATGTATTCATAACTAGTCTTACATGATTAACAGTCTTTTCCAAATCTTCTTTCGTGTCACAAAGACCAGAACCCAGACCACCAAGTGCATACGCGGCTCGAACCATGACAGGGTATCCAATTTGATCAGCTGCTGTCAAAGCATCTTCTAACTGTTTAAGATGAAAGAAAGCTTCCGTGTATTTTAATCGAAACCAGGCTACCCAAGTTTAAACAACATTCTACAGATTGCACTAAACAAATTTGACACGCGCGAAACTAAATCGTACTTACTAGAGCGAGGAGATAACGTTTGGCATTTTGGCGTTGTTATGAATGCATGTAAAAGAGGCCGCATCGCATACGAGATGACTTGCAGGGGAACGCACGTTTACTCTCCCTACTTAATCTCTCAGTACGTTCTATTATTATTATTATTATTATTATTATTATTATTATTATTATTATTATTATTATTATTATTATTATTATTATTATTATTATCATTATCATTATTATCATTATTATCGATTTATTTCAAGTTGGCAACTTACATAGCTATGTGAAATTAAAAAGCTAATTCAAGCCAACAAATTAAATACAATGTTACATAAATATATACAAGGAAAACAAGTCAATAAAATTACAAAAATTCATATCAATGTACAAAGTTCATATTAAAAATGGTGTAAAACTATAAAAAGCCGAGCCGAGGAATATACTGCCTGCATTAACTTCTATGAATTACTTCTATGAATTAACAAATATACTTCTATGAATTAACAAAAAATTTCAAACAATTTAAATCCTTTCTCGAAAACTCCAGCACCCTTTTTAATTCCTGCCGATCGAGAACTTTTAACTACTTTTACTTTATTATTGTATCTTGCATATTGTAAATTTTTAAAGGTTTATCTTTTTTTCTTTGTACAGGGCAGCTTGTAAAGCAATTTATGTATACACAGTTGATAGCTTTACCCTGTTTAAATAAATAAAAATGAAATGAAATGAAAATAAAAATGAAATGAATTGGAAAGAACTGCAAAGATGATCAAGAAAGATCATGAAAGGAAAAAGGCTCCTCACACAGGACTATAAACGAACAAAAAAATCTACAAATAATGCAAATTGAGATAAAGATTGCCTCTATGGAACTTAGAAAAATCAGGTTTACTTATATGTTTTATGCCCAAAAATATCATTGCCACAACGTCAGTTTGTCTCGATCCAAAATTATAACTTTTGGCAATTTTCAGACCCAGGAACATCGGACTTACCTCTCCATAAGTGCATGTGCTGAGTGTCCCCCCTGGGGCTCTTCACTGGAGTATCACAAGATTCATTTGGACTACTAACAGTACTCTCGAGAACCGAATGAACTGGGGGGGGGGGGTGAGAATAATCGGGCGGTTGGAAATGGTCATATATAATGATGATTGGATGCCTGCAACAGTTTGGGAGGAGGTTGAAAAAAACTGAAAAAGTAAGGGTACTCACTGCGCGTTTAAGTGCGTTTATCCAAGCGCGTTTAAGTTAAACCCTCAGTGAGTATGATGTGGGCGTTTAATTTTCGGGATTTAAACGCACTTAAACGCACTTAAACCCTCAAAAAAGTTAAACGCACAGATCAAAAAATGTTGATCTTGACGTTTAAAGTTCAAAAGTGCCGAAATATGCAACGGATAACGCTATTGAAATTGATATTGCGTTGTCCGTTTGGGTGAGTCAGGATAACTTTTCAATGAGAAATAGTGAAGTTTATGTGTAAGGGAAAGAATTTACAGGCTGTTTCTATGTTTCCTGTTCAAGTTTTACGTGTTTGCCTCCAATCAGTGTCTTTCTCTAAATTTTTTTACAACCTACATCCCTGTTCTGTGCTTGGGTTTCTTATTTCAGAAAACGAACGTATATAGTTTGAGTTGAATAAGCTGAATTTTCAAAGTATCTATGGAATTAGGTCGAAGCAAGAAGAAAATTGTCGATTTTGATCATAAAGTTCTCCAAAACTTGCTCAAGGGAAGAATCTTTCGTTAGTAGCAAACTTTTCGTCAACTTTCCCCTGCCTGTTGCTCTTGAAACCACGTTTTGGCGTTTATGTTGGCGTTTACGTATTGACAGTGAGTATGATCTTGGGTTTTATCCAAGATTTTAAACGCACTTAAACGCACACAGATAAACGCACTTAAACGCACTTAAACGCTCAGTGAGTACCCAGCTTTAGTTGAACGCGTATCTTTTCGATATCTATGCAAAAATCATATTCAAAAATTATGTTTACTATCATTGAAATTTTTAAAGAATCAATGTAAGGGGGGTTGGCATAAATTGCGGAGTCGGAAAATTTTTCAAAAATCAATAAGTGGGAGGGGCATGATTATTCGGTACTCGAGAGCACAAGAAAACAGTCCACGATATTGTTGGCTCAATCTGTCGATCGGTAATTGGAAAATCATATGTTGCTTTAGCTGGAGAGTTATCTAACATGGCTATATATAGCAATTTTTGGGCCTTTGCACTATCGCAAGAGCCTATGTTTTACCTTCCAAGTAACCCCTGTCTTCAAACGACATTACTCACCGACTCAACCGCTATACTTGGTGCCAATTTTTCTCCAATTTCTTGAAGTTTCTTTGCAAATATATCTCTGTCTTCAGTGGCTTCGATTGAAGAAATCGGAGTACCAAGGACCTATATGATTATAATCAAACAAAATACATTAAAAACCCGTGTAAAGGGGCCATCATATCCAGTTTGGCCTGGCAAAACGGATCTTAAGTTTTACAGTTTAACATTCAAAGAAAGAAATTTAAACAACCTTTGGTAAACTTTTGCATCGGATACTAACGGAGGCTCAATAGAAGGTGGGATTTATGCAACCTTTTAGCTCAGGAAGGAGGGGCATGTGAGAGAAGGGGCTAAATAGCGAGCGGCCAAATGTACGGTATTCGTGTTAGCAGACAACGATAAATATCTAGCGAATACCAAATATTTCCTTATTGGCTAAATTCATTTACTTAAAAGTTTATATAACATATTTGTCAGTTTTTCCTTTCTGGTCTAATTTGAGAATCCTGTTCTGATTAGCAGAGCCACGCGAACTATTTGGCAAACAAATCAAGTGTAATATGTAAAACAGAAATAGGATAAATAGATCTTTTGTCTAACCTTGACTCCATATTTTTGGAGAATTCCTTTCCTGTGAAGTTCGACACCTGCAAATTAATAAAATTCAGATAATAAATGACTTAAATTCTCACTACAAATATGTTCTTGCAGGTGACAAAGAAAATTGAAACGAGCAAAACTTTAACAAACGAAAGAGTATTCACCAGTGGCCTGGCTACATCACTCCTATTTGTTGCTTCTCACAGTAACAGGAACGGTATATGCACATTTATTAAACACCGTTCCGTTACAGTTTAGGCAAGATTTCGAGCCAAAAATAAATATCTTCTAACTCTTTTCCAAGTTTAGAGAAAACGTGCTTCTCATGCAGTAACGGGAACTGTGTATACACATTTAGTACACACGGTTCCTGTTACAGGATATGTAAGATTTCGTGCCAATAACAGAGAATTTTAAACCTTTTTCGTTGTCGAGGGAAAACGTGCTTTATTTCAAAGGTACTAACACTAATTAGAAGGTCTAGACGTTCTTATTTGAAGGTTACCTTTTGTAGGCCTTTTCAGAGTCTTACAAGAGATGTTCAGCCCTATTATTTGTTCTGGAAGGGTTTTTATGGACCCAATAACTAATTGGGGAGGAGAATCACACTTTAATAACCAATTGGCACCAAAATGAGCTTCATAGCAACAATCAAAATCAACTTACTCCTGCAATAAGAACCTATGTCTCATCAAACTAAATCATGTTCTTAATTACAAGGTCCATAATTTAGGAAAAAACAGCCTCTAGGTTCTTATTTTGGTAGGTTCTTATATGCGGGGATTTACTGTAATTAAAAAGGGTTCATACACATTTAGTAATAAAGCAACGAAGAGAAGCGCTAAGGTTCATGAGTTTTCTTGTTGTGAGGTCAACTCAAAGGATATGGCTTAAGCATCGCATAGAGAAAAGGTATGAGCAACGTTCCAAGCTTACAAGACACATCAGCTCCAAAAGAAAGCCTGTAAGGCCGACCTCCACTTCAGTAGTTTTGGTCGGCGACGTGCGCGTTTGCCTAGCGCGCATGCTCTTGAGCAACAGAGCATGCGCATAGGGCAAGCGCGCTGGTCGCCGACCGCAACTACCGCAAGTGGAGGACGGCCTTTAGAGTCCTACTGATAACATTCTTTGAGATGAAACCCGTACGAACACGAAAATAAGAAGATCTGTGGAAATTAGCTTCCTGACAACAGCGAAGACTCACTTCTGGTTTTCAACTGTCGTGCAACATGTGTTGTAAGAGCTTGCAAAGTTTGTGTCCGGTAGAAATGTGACTTTGTATTTACCGCAGTTGAGTCCAGTTTGTCCTCCCATCGATAAAATAATTCCATCTGGCCTCTCCCTTCTGATTACATCTTCTACAAATTCACTCGTTACAGGAACAAAGTAGACGGTATCGGCCTAACAGGGAGGAATGAAGGAGTGTTTAAAATAACGCGAAAGCTCACAGTGTCAGTTTCAGCTCAGTTTCATAGGATTTATCCATCAATCCCTAATGCAGTCAATACAGTTACTTGCACATGAAGGCCTTAACCAATGCCAGTACAACTATCTGCCACAGTTACACTAAACAAAGGCGAGAAACAAAAATTTATTTATGACTGACAAACCAAGTAGAAGCTCTCTATATAGGTAAACTAATTGCGAGAGAGCCCCCACATAGGAACAAAGAAAGCGATCCCGTTTAGCTTCCAGTTGTGGCATAGCAGCAGCACGTTACGTGTGGTTCATCTAACGAGGGTTTCAGACACCCTTATAGCGCATTCACACTGACACAGTCAAACCAGCTTTGTTCAAATGTTAAATTTCATCCAATCAAATCCACTAGACTTGTTGGAATGTCCAATCAGAGGGCTCCATTCTATAACCTGGTTTAGTTTAAACTGGCTGTACTTGCAAGTGTGAATAGGGTATTAGTGTAAGATAAAACTGCTCCAAACCTGACATCTCTGAATGAATTTTGACGAAACGACTTACCTGTTTTTCACCCTCTGCATTTGTTTGCACTGAAGCAATGTTGGGATTCATCAACACTGTTTTGATGTTCTCTTCCTGGTGCGAATAAAAATGTTATCAAAATTTTCCTCAACCAATGCTGCGAAGCGACCATGACATTTCAAGAAAGATTCAAGAAGAGAAAGTTTCAAACCAAATTAAGGCTTGGTTCGCCAGGGACCACCTAATTGTCGATAATCTTTTGTTTCGTTATCGTTACTGTTTCTAAGTTGCTTCTGTTAACGGTAAGAAACCCTTATACCAATATATTTTCACCGGGTCTGGACTAGGCCTGTCCATCGACCTTCGATTAATCGAATAATCGAAGGGGTTCCGATTAATCGAATAGCATTTGGCCTAACCGATTAATCGAAGAGTGCCGATTATTCGATTAGTGGCATATAATCGACTAATCTGATGCATGTAATAGTCGACTTTGCTGCACTAATCGAATCTGCGTCACTATTCGACTTTCATTCATAATCGGTTCTGTGCTAACATTGTGCAACTAATCGACTTTCATTCATACGCAACTGAGCAATCGAGCATTGCAAAAAGCCATTTTGGAAACAAAAGCCGGTGCCCGCCTTGCAGACAATAATCGATCATGCAGATGTTTGGTTGTTGGCCTTTGCAGTTACTGCAGAAAACAGCTCATTTTGCTCATTTTCCTGTACAATTTCGTGGTCTTGATATCATAAAACTGCAATCCTCTTTCTTTATGCTTCACTCAAACTCATTTCACTCACTTGTTCATGATTGTTGTTCAGATTGTTGTGATCATGGCTCTGTTGTGATTTACGTAAAATTTTGAGATAAAATGACAACTCTATGATGACGTCATATGTTGTACGATTAATCGATTAATCGGATATTTCGCAAGCGATTAATCGATTAGTAAAATGTCAGTGGATGGACAGGCCTAGTCTGGACTGCGCGCAGCTTCAATGCTCCTCCGTGAGAGTGATTAAGTGTTGAGGATCCGCAGAGGCTACAACGGATCTGACTCTCTTCCTTCAAGGCTACCAAGATATGGAGTGGGCAATGAGTTGTGCTTGAAAAGAAGAGAGCTGATCGGTCGCTGATGGAAGAGCAGTGGGTAGATTTTGAGTTCGGATGATTGTAGCTCATGAGTTGCTGTTAAGAACTCTTTGCTTACTTTTGGTTGCATATCTTGCTAGGTGTAAAAAGGCTCGATTTGAAGCGTTTCTTTCAGTTTCAATTACGCTATGAAGCACCATACCTTTGGCAAAAACCAAAGGTAACTCACTTCTCGGAAAGATCAATTCTAAGGTTTTCAAAACAAAAAACCTGCTTTTCAAAACGAAAAACTTGCTGCAATTTCTGAGAAAATGTCTACAGCACAAGAAGGTTCTCAACAACGCACAGCAAAATAACAGCTAACAGCTAATAAAGACACTACTGAATCACGTTTCATTATCTTATAACTATACACACATTTTGTTACATAGCCCTTAATGTACTTTCTGACTGGAAAAATTTCTTGCTGTCTCCTTCAACACATTGCAACAACATTTACTTTAGACTTGCAAAGTCCAAATCGCCTGTTCAATTCTCGATACACTGCCTGCCTAATGTCTCGATTTCTGATACAATACAACACAGGGTTACAAGAGCTATTAAAAAACACAAGCAACCCAGTCCAATGCCACGCAACGTATGCCAGACTGAGGCTGGAGCCAATAAATGTCTCGAGCAAACTACAAACAGTGTTCGGAATATAACAAAGGAACAATACAAGAATGATAATAGCCATTGTATTTGACCTTTGATGTTCTTTTGTTCGCTTTACTTTAGTGTCATTGGTCATAGTGCCAAGGGAATGCGTCACAGAAATGACTCTGTTATGATGCTTGATAATTTTATAAATGCAGCAATAACAAATTATGATAATGATGGCTGCAAGAACTGCTGATACAGTTACCAGTATATTATAATGCTTGGCGTCCATGACATTTATGAACGGCAGAAGTGTCATGGTGCTCCAGCATAACCACATGATCGATATCACCACTGCGTATTTCTTCGTAGTCACTTTCTTTTCGTACTGAAATGGATGACATACGGCATACCAACGATCGATACTAATAAGGGCTATATTGAGGAACGATGCACCACTGCACAGGAAGGCAAAATACGCGTAAATCAGCTTCACAGTACACAAATGGATGCTTTGGACTTCATATAACCGAGAGAGAATGTTTAATGGCTGCACAACAAGGCCAACGATGAAGTCTGTCACACAAAGACTGCCAAGAAGTAAGTTCGAAGGACTGTGAAGAGCAGCCTTTGATGATAATATGTAAAGCATTAGGCTAT
Source organism: Aurelia sp. 4 Dawson et al 2005 (assembly GCA_964019985.1). Classification (NCBI taxonomy): domain Eukaryota; kingdom Metazoa; phylum Cnidaria; class Scyphozoa; order Semaeostomeae; family Ulmaridae; genus Aurelia; species Aurelia sp. 4 Dawson et al 2005. Next base: position 20,320,614 of record OZ026501.1, on the reverse strand, counting down.
TACTGAAAATTGCGATGAGGGAAAATATTGAATTGAAAATGGAGACTCCTATTGCAGTGATGATAACTGAGGTTGTAGGCTGAAATTCTATTGTTTTTAGGCCAAAGCAAAACTCAGTGATGTTCATTTTATCAGCCATAACGGCGTGATCGCTGGTTTCTGTCGAGGTTTCTTCCGAGTGTAAATAGATGTCTTCTTTTATTGACACCAGAAATGTGACTGCACAGAATATGTCTTTCTCTGCAGAATGTTGCCAGTCAAATGTCTTGTCTTGGAGTTTGAAAATAATGAAATACACGAACTCTTTCGTGCACGTTCAGTTTCTCCTAACAAATGAATTATAAATCTCTTTGAGGACAATATAATGATTTCTGCTCAGAAGTCTACAGAGATATTGAGTTGTCTTCTTCTTAAAACAACCGAGATTTCACAGGATTCCTCTTTCTTTGCTCTTTAAGGAACAAAAAGCAATTTCACGACATATCTCCTAACAGCAAAATCTTGAATTTCAATACCTTCCGTCTCTCCCCTTGATCTTTTCTTTAAAATATTTGTCCTCTTTCGAGATCATTCAGAAATATCAAGGAAAACTCTTCAGCTTTACAAGACAAAGATCCTCTGTCCAAAAAAGGAATCTCACTAAATCTTCCATGTTTCAAATATTCTCATCTTTCTCTCTTCAAACATTTTGATGTTGTAAATTTCTCATAAACGACTCTCTTTCACGCACAACGAAATCCAATTTCATTTCTGTCTTTGATGAATCCTTTCCTCGTATCCTTGAAGTCATACAATTGAACTCTGCAGCTCTAGTCATCGACGAAAGTTCGTAAGATGAGATTTGATACAATGATAAACCCCGGCGCGTGAGTGGATTTCTCGTGTGGGCAGATGAGAAATTCGGCGAAAAGAGTGTAACACTATGCAACGAATTTTTCACAGCAACCACTGCACCCACACCTCTGTAAGCCGCTACTGGTCGAAAAAATCCGCACACAAATTGATTTCACACAACTCTTGAAGAGACCTCAGCCATTCGCAAACTCTCCACTACCAGCACTTTCCTGGCTCGAAGTACGTCTAACTGTCCATCTGCTAGTAATGACTCTTCTTATTGGATTTTAGACTGTCAATACCAAACTGAAATTTGCTTTGAAACTAACAAAATATTTGGCTCAGATTCTCAAAATTGTGTGTTTTCTGATCCACAGCTCAAGGCACTGCAATACGCTCTTTCTCACAGAATCTCAGAAACGAATTTAGAAACCGGACGAAACTCAACTTTGTGAGATCGGAAAAGCAAACGGTGTTCGTCATGACGTCATAGAACTGGATATCATTTGTCATAAAACAAAGCATTGTGAATTTCGATTGTTGAAGAACAGACCACCTCAGAACGTTTTGTCAATGCTATTTCAAATGCGGTATTAAGCCACCTCTCGATGACGTCATCAAAGCAAGAAGCATGCGGAAACCTGTGGTCTTTTCAAACAAAACAGGTAACACTGAGATTATGCAATGCAATAACTTAATGACTCGATTCTTCCAAGAAAACGATTGAGCGGGATGCATGCATTCTCTTTTCTGTGAAATACGATCAAGAACTGTTTTTGAAGAGAGAAGAGAACTCAAAAGCACGTGTATTTCAAGTCTTGGAAAATGTTCACTGCTTTAATGTGAACTGCGAGTTCAGAAATTAGCATGAATTTAAATTCGAGTGTGAGTAATTTGCCATGAATTTTCAAAAGTTCACGATGTCTCGATGAGCCTGGAGATAATTCTTCTGACGGAAGCTGAATCGTACCAGCAGCTAGGGCATTAAAATATCAGGAAAAGCAGATCTTAGAAACTCGTTACCAGCCCCGACGTATCATTTGTCTCTTCAAAAGAATTACATGAATCAATGATTCAGGTTTCCCTCCTGCACACAATGACCAAGTGTGAGTAGTCACGTTCAGTTGTAATGGAAATCGATACTTCCGAACGGGGGAGGCACCCACACATAAGATTATCAATTCGTATCAGCAACATGAAAATGCTGAAAGGGAACCTTTTGAAATCACAAGAATTGCTTCTTTATGATGAAACTTTTATTTACTGCAAGCAAAGTGCAATGTTTATTTAAGGGCTACTCTTGTGTGCCTTGTAATGAAATCGAGATTGGTCACTACGGGCAACGCTATTACACAAACACCGGTTTGCAATCACACACAAAAATGATGCTTTTTTCAAATTTTAACAACGGCTTTAGCTCTCCATATCAAGGACAGAAAGGTCACTTTTGAATGCATAATCTTTATTCAGTTCTATTCAAGCTGCTGCCGAAAAGAGTATTTCGCAATTGGCAAAAGGGCTGCATGTCATGGGCGGTCTTTATGGTAAATCTTTGGACACTCGTTTCAATTCGCAGGAAACAATAAAGGCGGCTAAAAGCCTGCTACGCTCTCCAGTTGTGCCTTCATTGCTACTTGTCATATTCTACACCACGCATTCGATTTTGTTCCGACTCCTTTGTTCCCCTGCGTTCTAAAACTTTGGATCCTGACCTCTTTTTAAGAAAGCTTGCCATTTTAGCTTTTCTCTCCATTGCAAGAAATTGAAGCATGATCTTTTGTCTGGAAGGAAAATAATTTCTCATGCCCTGCTTAGGTATTCATGGCCCTCGTATGAAAAGTCCTGACACTCTGGCAAAATGTTACATCAGAAAATAATATTACCTTCAATGCTTTGACACACTGTGACCCGGAATAGTCAAATTCACCAGCTTGGCCAATGGATAGGCCTCCGGATCCAAGGACAAGGACTTTGTCGATCTATAACGAAAAAGTTCTAATTACCGACGAGGTGTCAACTTGTTAAGACATCTTCTTTAAGCAAAAGCAGTTCCAGATTCTTGGTTTGGTAGAAGTTACAATACTAAAATGCAATCGATACTGAGTCGAAAATCTACAACGGTGAAATCTTGGGAAATTCCAAAATGAAAAGGTGTATTTTTAAATTGACAAAGGTCCGATTTCTTGAGGTTAACTCCCTAGTCTAAAACGATGGTTAATCATTTCACACCTTTCATCCAAAATTTTAAGAACTAATACATGGTGAAATGTAGCGCCTATTTGGTCACCTTGTCTGGTCACATAACATTTTTTTGATGGTGATAAAGTTTGATGGAGGTAAAAAACAAATATTTGATTTTCTATGAAATACTGAGTCTATTTGACCACTCCACAAACTTTTCGTAAACATTTGGTCTTGTTTTTAATCGGTCTTTGTGCATGCTCCACAGCAACTCGGGAACAGCACGGGCACTTTCTGATCACAGTTTTGAAACAAAATGCTCAATCTGTTTGCCTAGCATTCACAAAGTGGAAAAATCAAAAGATGCAGTTTGGTAAATGTTAGAAGCAAGTTGAAGGTTGAGAAAAGTAAAATGAGTGGAATCAAAAGACTGAAATCCATCTCAACGAACCTTTGACTGTGGCTGTTCAGTGGCACTTGCAGGTGAAATTATGGATGAGAGTGACTGAGATCTGTCACGCACAAGTTGCAGAAAATTATCAAACAGAAACTGTCAAGAGACGAAGGAGTAACTGATTAGTTTTAAGTATCTTTCTAATTTTGATGCGCAATAACGAACATGTAAGAAATATATAAAATTAATAATCAAAAAGGAACAAAAAGGAAATATAACTTGTAGACTGATGATGTAGACTTTAAAGCCAAGCTAATACGCCAAAAACGAAGGCTGTCAAGCACTGTACCTCAGTATCCGTTGGTCCACCGAAGTGTTCTGGATGAAATTGTGCTGTAAAAATCGGTTTTTCCCTATGCATGATTCCCTGATGAACGAAAATATCAAAACATAAAAAACAACATGACAATACACCTCTTAGCTATGCTTCAAAAGAGCCTGGATCGAGCGTTATTTTCATACGTTTTAATACAAGAGGTTCGATTGAGTGGCGTTAGAGCATATATCAGTATTGAGCACATTCGAAAATTCTACAAAATGTAATGAAATACCATTCGATCAAGACTTTTTTTGGAGTTGCTAAAAGGTTATGTTTCTTCTGCAATCTGAAAGAACCTCTGAAATAGTCGATGGTCAAGTTATCGATAATTCACAAAATCAAATGATAAAGAAGTAAATAATAGCTTTCTAGGTTTTTCAGCCCATATTTATGGAGTCAGCATAAGATTTCACGAGTAAAATAAACAAATTCGATACAGTTGCTATTCCAGCAATATTAAAATCTTGTTTAGCTAGATAAATTGATAAATTGAAATCAGCGGTAACCTCTAATATTTGTCATAAGTGCCGGGGGCTTTGGGGGGGGGCTTATTCAAAGCTTTGGCTTAGAAGAGAGAATTATCTGGGAATGAGACTAATAGAGAAAGAGCGACTGAGCAGAAACTGCGTAAAAAGGAGTAATAGAGCGATGTAAAATAAGGCAGTGTTTCGATAGATAAGCTTTTTAAACGACAAATCAAAAGTTTAAGGCCTGTAGAACAAACTATCATGTGTTAACTAATTTTGGGATCTGTTGCAGGGAGCTAGAGGGGCCCAAAGTTGAGAGTTTTCGCGCACATGTGTCGAGTTTCTGCTTTGTCAGAGAAGGCTTAAATATAGCTTCTGCGGTATACCTTGTCCTCCCATGTTTTAATACCCAAAAACTGATTCAGGCCTTGAATCAATCACAGAAAGGAAGCGACAAAAAACTAATGCTCCTCTTGAAACAGCGGAGACAATGAGCAACCTGGAGAACAAATAAATATAGAAATACCTCATTTGATTTATCATTTGCATTTCTGAACAACGGTAACCATTCTTCAGGCAAAGTTTTCTCATCGATTGCAAATCCATGGTTTTGAGATGTGATAAATGCTTTGTTGTTTACGAGATTCAGAACCGGTTGATTGTGTCCCCTAAAAGTAAAAAAAATTGATCAATCACCCATTCATTCAAATGAGAAGGGGATTAATCAAACGATCAATCAATCAATCAATCACTTAATCACTTAATCATTGAATCAAAGCAGCAACTGAACAAAATTTGCCATTAACCTGATTGTCATTTCCATTATCCACTGCACGTTCCACGTAATAGAGATAATGTGCGGGGATGCCTCAGTGATAGAGTGCTTGACTACCAATCTCAAGGTTGGTGGTTGTATCCTCAAACCCATAAATCCTTATAATTATAAACAGACGTGATTTCACTATGTACCTGAATTGATATACCCCTACATCTACTGCAACAGCTACCAATAACACCTTCCACACAATGAGAATGGCTAACTATCTGCAAAAGACTGCTCTTTTGAAAGACATTCTTTGACGCGATATGATGTGGAGTTAAGGTCCCAAAAATATGCCACAGCATAGTTCACTAACGTGTATTTGCAACAAAATAAGCATTGTCCAGACTTCTCGCAGTGCTTGGAGCTGCATCGTTCGCCTCGGATTGAGTTGGAAAGGCCAGGATACTGTTACGATAAACCCAGCTTCACAATGTCATACCGTCTCAGTATCTCAGTAAAACAACCTACGGATCCAGGTAGAAATAAACAAACAAGGTCTCATTAAACATTCAGTCTGCAAAACTTCTAAAGAGTGCTGTTGTCAACAGCATTCAGTATTTCACTGAGGGCATCAGTTTTTATCGCACACGGTCGTTCCATCAGGCGAGAGAACTGTTTCACAGTAAACCGTTAACGGCTAAGTTTTAACTCTTAATTGCTTTACAATGTGATAACAGAATGAAAGAATTATGCTGAACTGGAAAGTGCCTGAATAGTACCTGTTTCCAAGTGGCAATTTAAACGTTTGTGCTCCTGCAGCAAGGCCAGTCAATTGATTTCCCATACAAATACCGAAGATTGGCTCTTTTCTGTTATCATTCAGAACCTTAAGCAAAAATGAAGAAACTTGAAAACAGAGTTGAATAAAGGAACAAATTGCATTCTACTGTCGTCTGATCATTAAAAACGGTACAAAGTCTACTTTGTCGGCAACACGAGAATTGTTCTGAACGACGATAGAGTTGCTGTTTGTATTCTCATTTAATAAGTTCCTCCAACTTTTGCTTTTCGTTGCTATTGTTGTTGTCATCACTTCTGTTGTAGCGACAAGTGTGCTGGGGGAACGAAACAAGGGACATTTCGATTGAGTCTGTGCTATTTGATACCAATGAGTTCAACAACTTCCCTCTCTGCTAAGATCTAGATAAAAAACCAGTACCTTGTAAGTTAGACTTGCGATCCCTAAAAAGCTCATAAGTATCAATTTTAAATCATAAGTATCAATCATAAGTATCAATCAGCTTTAAGCCAAAATAAAAACAAACTAGATAAAAATTATTTCGTTGAAAGAGATATGGCAATAAGTCACATTGAAAATTCTCAACTTCTGAACATAAAATTCTTACTTTTATGTGTAGTGGCGTGGCGCAGTGGTGTAATCCTCTGGATTTGAAGCCAGAACAGAAAGGCGGAGTGGGTTCGAAACCCGGTAGGGCCAGACCACATGAGCGCCATGACACTCGATCATGTCTGCTCTATTTCTGTGATCCCTGCGCTTGGCGCTGTTGTTTTCAATTGTTCTTGCAGGTTTTCGAAAGGTACCAAGAAACGATACGTGGAAGGAATGCTGGATGAAACAGACCCTTAAAAGTAGACACAAATCTACCTTTCTGAGATTGGCAACAGCACTGTCAACATAGGCTGGATCTCCTGGACCATTGGAAAGAAACAATCCATCGTATTCATCTTTGCTGTAATCGTAATCCCATGGAACAACATGTACCTCTGCACCTCTCTAGAAAGAAAGATGTAAACATTGAAGGAAGCTGTCATTGAAGACATGATAAATGAATCTGGGAGTGATTCACATCAGCACGACGCACTTTGTGAAGAGGATGTGATACTGAAACTCATTGGATATTTGGCATAGTATGGTTTAGAGAGTTACTGTAAAAGCTCTAGTAGACCCCTCTCTATTAAGCCACTGCCCCCTCTCTCTAATGAGCCCCTCCCTTCTGAGCTGAAATTCTAAATATGCCCCCTCTCTATCAAGCTCCCCCCTTACATATATCATATTCCACAAATTACCAATGATTTTCTATCTTTTTCGCCAGGCATGCTTGAATGTTAGTTGTTACAGTGTTTGGGATTGAGAATGCGTCAAATTCATATTTATTTGACTTGCAAATTCTATATTTATTTCAAATATATTTCAAATATATTTCAAATTCATATTTATTTGACTTGTATCATATATATCCTTGCCGTTTGACTTTGTGAATAAGCCCCCTTCCTCCAGTAAGCCCCCTCTCTCTCTAATAAGCCTCCCTCCTGTGTGTCCAAAAGCAAATAAGCCTCCGAGTGCTTCATCCCATAAGAAAAAGTTCAGCTTACAACAAACTTGTGAAAGCTTGAAAGGAGCATGATTTTGGCTTGAAGGAGCTTGAAATGAGTGCGTTGACACAATTTTTGCCCAGTTTGCACACTGATTAGAGCTTGATCAAGCTTGACAATAATAACATGCTAAAGTCATTCTCAAACATAATCAAGCTTGATTGAGTTTGCCTTCCAGTTCAAAAGACACATGCTGCAAGCTAGTGCAAGCGGTGCAAAATTCTTACTTGAATCAAGCTCTCAAACGCACCCAAATCATATCCAAAACAATAAGTGTCAAGCTTGAAGCATGCTCCAAACACACTCAATATTTTGCTAATATTTAGACCTTTTATGGAATCATTTTAAACACAGCTTTGACACAGCCCTTCAACACCGTATTTTACAACAGCTTTACGACATCATCATGTTAACATTGCAAACATTTCTCAATGATAATCAGTCTAATTCAAGAGAAGCAAGAGGGCCCAAGTTCATAATTCATTGGTATCCAACTGTGATATTTCCGTTTATCCAGTCCAAGAATTATGTAATTCAACTATATTTCATTAAAATGAAAAAAAAAAACAAAAATTTTAATCTTACCATTAGTAAACTTCTGATCATGTTTTGCTTGATTCCACAATCCAGTGCAATAATTTTGTATTTATTGCCTTTTCCATAGACTTTGACATCCTATAAGAGAAACATTTAAATGGTTGAGGTGATGGGAACATAGTCCATGTTGGCTTAAAGGGAAATTTAAAAAGAAATGGGTTGAAACCAAAAAATTTTTGGCAAACACGTTAATTTGCAGTTAATGGGTGAGCAGCCATAATCCCTAGTCTTGAAATTTATGAGTAACTTGAAGGATGTTGTGCAAATTGCAACATGTAACATTTCTAAAGCTATATATCAATTTTAGAGTCATCAACGATGTTGTCTATAATGCTTAACTGGTTGTCATATACCTTGGACTGCTCTCCAAAGAATTTACAGAACATTCAAATTCTTTTTCCGTCCTCCTCCGTCCCTAATGAAGAAGACATCAATTTGAAAGTTTTACATACTTTGGTTGAAATTTCAGCAATCAGATTTCTCAAATTAGGATCATCAAACTCAATTGGTTGATCTTCAAATTCGATTTTCCCCAATACAGTGCCCTGCAAGAAGAACACAAAACATTTCAAGCAAAAAAGATCTCCCTGGTGGTGAAAACAAGGATAGTTTTCCAACATTTGGGATAGGAAGTCAATGAAATTCTGCTGATGCAGGTAATGCTCTGAATGATAAGATAACATAGGAATTTCAGTTTCAAATATCTTAAATCCAACTAAATACACTATATACTATACATTCCTATATTTTATTATACTATACCATACTATACTATACTATACTATACTTAACTATACTATAATAAACTATATAAAACTTTACTTTATTTTACTATACTATACTTTACAATACTATATTATACTACACTAAACTATACTTTACTACACTATGCTATACTATACCATGTTATACTATACTATTCTATCCTATACTATACTACATTAAGAGACTTCCAAAATATCATCATGCATTTCACCTATATGCTACATATACAAGAAGACTGTATACCGTAATATGTATTATTGAGAAAAAATTTATTGAATGACACCAAATGACAAGAAAATACCATACTTTTAATGCAAAATCTCCAAATAAGACCAGCAAGCATAAAAACAGTAGAAATCATGACATGACATAGAAATGTTTGACAAATCATATGTTTTGTAAAACTTTGGCTTACCTTTTCTCTGATGATTTTTGTCAACATTCTTGTGTCTATTCCATATAATCCAGGAACCTGCAGATGGATAAAGATTTTGCAACACCAAATGATAAAGGCTGAAATTCATTGGAACCTTTATTGCTACCAAAGAAAAATTCGACTTTGTTGTTTGAGAAAATTTCCTTCAGGACCTTTTAAGACATACCATACAACAGCTGTCAAATTTGCTTTCAGATCAAAGGCAACCCTATCCTCCCATTATAGCTGTATGGTCATGTAGGGCTGTTTCACTTGAAGCATTTATTCTATTTTTTCAGATTTTTGCTTTGATTACATTTTTGCAAAGTAATCTGCTGCTGGGAAGACATCAAATGATTTGTAATGTATATTATATTTGAGTAGCTTCAAAAGCTGATGTGGACCAGCAAAGATAAAGATATCATACTTACTATTTGATTACCTTGTTAAACAATAGTTTTAAAATGATTAAGATTTCTGTCCCTTTGCTTAATGAGAAATCATTATTTGTTCTAGATTGCTGCTGTTCTTTGACACCAGCTAGTGACCTTACTTACGTCCACGTGTGGGTTGTTCCATTCCAGTGCTGCCATGTACTTAAAGGAGCTTGGATCTTGGTCATGGTTATATGAATGGGTTACAGTCTCTTATTTCTTGTGTGTCATCTTTCTTTTTGAAAAGGCTTCAGATCTCTTCAACTGCAGTATCATATACTTGGCATAAAATTCAGGCAAATTTCCTTTCATATATACATACATGAGAGGTCAACAGTTGTCAAAACGTCCTCATTCTTTGCTATTGTTTGTTTATCATTTGTGGCGCTATGATTGGCATGACTCTAAGTCATTCATTTTACAAGAGCTATAGGCATCATATCTTGGGATAAAAAGTTTTGTGACTTACCCCATCTGCCTGCAACCATTCAGATAATGACTTCTCTGAGTTCCAATGACTATAATCATGAGCATAGTCTTGAACAAGTAGTCCAGAAATCTGCATCACAAAAAGTGGAGTCATCATAAAATGATTTAGGATCCTGCATTATGCAAATTTCAACAATTTGTTTAAATTTTTTTGCATATCTATAGCATCATTGTTCTGTTGTTTAGTGAAGCTTTTGTTGTTTATTTTTAAGGTTTGAATGTTGTGGATTTTAAAATGAATTGATATTTTTGAAAAAAAACCCTTGAAAAGGATGCTGCCCCTGTCTTTACGAGTTGACCTGTCACTTTCTAAATGACCTTGATTCTGATCTTGATGGCAACATATGTTTCGTTTCTTCTTACATTGATTCAGTTCTGACAAATCATTAGAAATTTTTTTACCAAGGCTGAATGAATGTGCAGTGTTACATGAACATAGAACATTTTGGAATGAATAGAGAAACAGAGAAGGATGAGAAAATCTCTTGACCATCAAACCAAGAAATGTTATGACCAAGCTAATTGAAAAGGAATACTGTGGTATCATCTTTGAGGAGAAAACTGTCTGTTCATCATATCAAAACCTGCACTGCACAAGGAGGTAATGGTAGAAGATTCTCCTAACCTGAATTGACTCTGATTCCACATTTTGTAGCAGGCCGTATTTATCCCTCTCTGTTGTACTTGGCACTCCATAATTCCCAACAATAGGATATGTAAGAGTTAAGATTTGGCCCCTGTAGCTTGGATCAGTCATGGCTTCTGGGTAACTGAAAAGTAGTAGCACATTTAGAAGAACCTAATGGTTTGCAATCACCATATATAATTTAATGATATGAAAGACTACTTCTCAGGGCGTAATCTTTTGGGCATCTGAAGTTTGCGAAGTGTTCTGAAAAAGGTAGGCTTCGCAGAGTAAAACTTCAGTTACCATAGGAATGCGACTTTGAAAACGGTAGAGTTGGCAGACTTCGCAGAGAAAAATGCCAAAAGAATACGCATTCTGAAAATGGTAGGGTTGGCAGACTTTGCAGAGAAAATGCCAAAAGAATGGGAATGGAATGCTGAAGAAATGAGAATTCAGATCTTGTTGTTTGACTAAGAGAATTGAAACCATTGCAATGCAATGTACTTTTGTTATGCCAATCTCAAGAGAAAAGAATCTGCGAAGTACCGTTGGTTTTTTTAATGGTTTTGAAAACTTTCATTCACAAAACAATGCTCTCTGGGATCTTTCAAAAGTCTGCCGGCTCAGGACCAGAAGATTTCCAAAGCCTTGGATCTCTACTGTTTTCAGAAGAGCCCAAAAGAATACATCAAAAATCTCAAAAATTTCGTTAGTCTACCAAAAACAAAATGACCGAAAGAATGGGCTTTTATAAAAAGCAATGCGAAGTCTGCAAAGTCTACCGTTTTCGGTAGAAGGGTACCAAAAGAATGGGATTTTATCTTCTAACAACTCTACTGTTTTCAGAAGATGCCTAACAGAATACGCCTTCAGATTGCATGAGTAATACCCATCACAGACTCCACTAATTTCTTACCTAGAATTCTGGGTGTGGAGAATACTTAAAAGAATATTTTAAAAATCTTTTATGTTAATGGCCGTAAGGCGACAGTGGTGGCACCATGGGAGGGCCAAATCCACAAAAGTAGGCACAAATTGCAAAGAAAAATGGCATAAAATTAGTTAGATAGAACAACTATCTCAAGATCCCCCACTTCTTTTGGATTTTTCAGAGCTGGTGCCACCACTGCAAGGACAAGATGTGGGGCCAAGATGATTTTATGTCTTTAAAGTTCAACAACTAAATTTCAACTGATATTTTTCCAAACAGTACCTTTTCATTTCACTGTAAATGTAAACATACCCAACTAATCCTGTGTTGAAAACTACTTCACCAGCCATGGACTTTTCTTTGCCAAAGGAGTAGCCCTTCATCTTGGTGCCATCTTCAAGAATAAGTGTTGCTGCCTGAAAATAAGAGTTGACATTTAAAGAAATTTATTCTAGACAATGACTGCAACAGGCTTGACCATAAAGTAGATCCCTAAGGAGAGTCTTCTTGGTTCCTAATTCATGCCTTTCAGCTTTAAACAGAAGCACAGTTTAGTTTTTGGTACGTCACTGTACGTATTGCCAATAACTGGTTTTGTACATTACTGATAGATAGATAAAATGACTTATTAGCTAAAGCCAGACGGTATGCACAAATTTCTTGCAAAACTGCCACTGTTTACTGTTTCAAGTTAACTAATTCATGATGGGGGCTTTGGGGTTTCATAGCATTGGCAAATTTTAGCTCTCTGGTTTTGGATTTTTGGTTTTAATTAACATTTGTGGGGCTTTCTGGTTTTGAGCTGTCTAAGCTCTGGTACATTTTTGTTCTTTTCAGGTGTTATCCTTCAAATTGGTCTAGTATTTTTTCAAAATGTTCTTTCTTAGTCAACTGTTATCAGACAACTGAGATTCAAGAACTGGTTTTGGATGCTCAAATGAAGGAAAGCATCCTTATGAACGCAAAACTGTTTGAACAATCAAACCAAGAAAACTCTAAGACAAATTCAAAAATCTGGGTTTTGAAGGTTTTAGTGAATGGCTATATTGGTTTCTACCCTGCTTGCTGGACATCATTCCTCTAGGACAAGGTATCCTTTTCGACAGAGGCCAATGTAGCATCTAGTCTGGTCTAAAAATAACTTTCCACCTTTCTGGCTCATGAGCCGCATTAAATTGACGTACAGATGGTGTGATCAACTATGGTGTGATGATGAATTTGAAAAACAAGAAGATACGAAAGCAGCTCTTGTGTGGGTATATCAATCAAGATGCTTGATACTCCGGTCGATACTGTAACGACAAACTAAACACATATGAGGGAAATAACCTTTCTATCTCTGACTCTCTTGAGAGCTGCATTCTTCGAGTACCATTTTCCCTTCGCTTTGTTATTGATGATCGTTCGATCTAGACTTTTTGATCGTCCACCAACCAAGGGTGATCGTACCCCAAATATAGCTGAGTGTACTCTTGTCTGCACACCTCCTCGTAATAATAAAGACATCTTCAAGCCTTGACTTCAAATAAACAATGTTTTGTGAGGCAGATCCAACAAATAAATAATTCCTGTCGATTCCAATACGACTTGATCTCGGCTTGTCTTCAGACAGGAACTCTTTCTTCTTTCAAATGAAGTCAATAGAAACCGCCCACGTGATCATTGAAGTTCGAATGAACACAGAACGGGCCTAGGCAATATTTCCTCCACTTTGCCAGATAAATCCGTCCTGTAATGCTTGATATTCGTGAAGATGAAAGCCAACACCAGCCTTCCTAGTTACTGTAGCTCCTCTTGAAGGACACAAGCTGAGTAAATCGCCTTTAGCTTCGTTGAAATTTTGAAAGGTGCACTTCCCGCCATTGCAGCAAAACTGATGAAACTTCTAATCAAAATAACAGGAAAGGAAGAAGCCTCGAGTTGGGCATTCAATCTGATTGGTCAATGGGGAACACAGCGCCCCCTGATTGGTTGAAATTGGTCAATGGAGAGCATGATTTAGACATAATGATCACATGTCTATCAAAATTTCAAGAAATTGTTACATTTGAACATTTCTGATATCCTAGGGACCAGACTCTTTCAACTGATGAATTCCTGGTGTTCGTCGACCTAAAGTGGCTGCGAAAGCAGCTTTTCTTTGCCAAAGTAAGAAATGTTTCTGTCCACAGGGGCGATCCAGCCCAAAGTTGAACGGGGGGCAATTCAGGACACACATTGATAACAGCAGAAACGTTGAAGTGTTAATCCTGACTAAAAATTCGTATTATTATTATCATTATTATTATTATTATTATTGTAATTATCATTATTATTGTTACCTTCAGTGATAACTGGTGATGATTTGCGACCTGACATAGTGATAATCAAAGGAAAATTGCTGTACATATTGGAACTAACCGTTGGATTTTAAACTAATATCTCTAAGAATGCTGAAAGGAAAGAGCAAAAATATGCAGATCTGATTGAGAACTCGTGAACAAAATAAGTACGAAAAGGTTCTCTTTGTAAATTTATCACTGGGAGCCTTAGGAATAATTGGAAAGGAAAGCCATAATCTGAAGACAATGTTGCAAGAACTAGGCCTATCCAAGAGTGAAGAGGATTATATTGTTAAAAAACTAATAAATGTTTGCATAAGATGCACATACTTTTTATTTTGTAAGAAGGACAGTAACTGGTCAGAAACAGAATTGCTTTCATGGTAAATCTTGTCATTTCATTGTAAAATTGGAAATAGGTTTATACGAATATTTTTTTCCTTCCTTAGCTTTTATTTAGCCGTTGTGCATCCCATTCAGCTTGCCAAATATGAGATTGCTGTAATGGTTTTTAAATTCTTAGATTGTAATTAAGTGGATTTTTGATGAAAATGATACATGATGTTTAAAAAAAATTATTATTGCAAAATGGGCACCAAAAATATAGCGAAAGGTAAGCGCGCCGAAGGCACTCAGAAATTTTTAGGCCTTTATTCAGTAAAAATTATCTGGTTTTTCAATTTAATAACGCCTTAATTTATATGTTTCCCAACATTCAGAACAAAACTCGAAAAGAGTGCATTTGGGTCAGGATAAGGGGTGCCCTTCTTGCCAAAAATGGGGCGCCAAGCTGAGTTTACATCATGAAGGGGGCAGTTGCCCCCAAAGGAACCCCCTAAATCCGGCACTGTTTCCGTCAGCTATCATACACCTGAAGCAGGATCACAAAGTGTATAAGTATGTATTTCGTTTGGCCACATCTAGATTTAATCAATTCGTTCGAACGAGGCCTGAAGCAGGGCCGCCGGCCTAAACTTGAGGAATTTGTAATGAGAGTGTTTCATACTTGCTTCATTTCTATAACTTGACTGAGCAAATTCTGTGCTCTCCTCTTGACATCTTGTTGAAAAATATTACTTTGTCGTGGCAACAAAAGTGGTGCAATTTTACGGATAAGAGATGGCGTGAAACAAGGATCAAGCTAGCCTGCGCGCAGACTTTACTATTGCGAAGGAGAAATCGAGAGAAAAGGAAAAGTAACTCAGGAAAAGGAAAAGTTACTTTTCCTTTTCTCTCGATTTCTCCTTCGCAGTAGTAAGTAAAGTCTGTGCGCTGGCTAGGATCAAGCATATGTCTATTTCTTTTGATTCGACATATCTGGTTTATGTCAACACGAACCAACTGCAAACACATGTGTGGTGTCTCAAGGGGCAAATCAATGATTTTTTCATGGGCAGTAGGAGACTACTGTGTTAGCCTAAAAACGCTTAAATCGCCTCATAAAGAAATATATTCATTCAAACTTACGATGCTGTGGTCGTCCCACTTTTTCGTACACCTTCCTCAAAATCACAAGGAAATCACATGCAAGAAGCACAAAATCACTAATGACTGAAAAAATTACTGCAAAATCATTCGATTAAATCACTATAAATCACTAAAATCACAGAAAAAAAGGCGATTTTAATATCACAAAAGTCATGTACGCTATTTTGAGAAGTGATTTGCCCCTCGCGGTTTCTAACTTCCGATTAACCTGTACAAAATTGATAAATCTTTCTTCAGAAAAAGGGAAACCTGCTTTTGCAAGAACAATATCTAAGAGGCATTGTCTCCCAGGGTTCTTTGCAGGCATGCCACCATTTCAGACTCGCTGAAAATCAAATTTGGCTCGCAAAAGGAACATATAGATCCATAGTGCTAATTAACGCAAGAAATGCCACAAGGTCAACTATTGCATTGTCAATCCATGGTCGGTCCATGGTTCCTACTTAGGCCAAATTTGAGAAAAAGAACAAGTTTCCATCATTGGTCACTTCATACTACAAACTTTTCTGTCTTGCTTTTCTGAATGCTTCTCGGAAAGCCCAAGTCAAGGTTTTCCCTATAACCGACAATGTTTTCGTTAAGTCCGTGAATCATATCTGCTTGGAGACTCAACTGCTTTCCTTTCAGAGAGCGAGTAGAAAGCTTTCCTCTCTAGAGATGGAGAATAGTGAGAACGTTTTCACATAACAAATTCGCGTTATCGCACATCACAGATTTAAATCGAGACAGAGACTAAACTTCATTCAATCGGTTATGGGGTTCTAAAAAATCATACAATTATCAAAACTTTGAAGATACATTTAAGTGAAATTTCAACTTTCTAAAACTAAATCAGACAGAACGGCTAATTTCTTGCAACTGGTTACCACATGTAAGAACAAGGATTTTCAATCTCTGGCTATTGTTCAGAACAATGGATTTATCGTTTTGTCTTCAGAAAGAAATCAAAAAATTTTCGTTTTGTCCCACTCCGGCGTCCTTGGATAACATGAAATCTTTTGAACTCACAGCAAAATCAAAGGCTAGGGGATCGTTCCAGATGGAAGAAGCTCTCTTCAATAACCTTTTTGAGGGATAAATTCTGTGAGTCACCACAAAGGTTCTTTTCATCTTTCTACCTTTAGACTCATTTCATGATTTTTCAAGTGGATGATTTCGATAAAACGGAGCGGTGACAACAAATATTAAATAAATGACAGGTGAATAAACAAAAGATAAAACCAGAAGAAATTCATCTACAAAATTCCTTGGATAAAGCAAAACCATTTAAAAACATGAAGTGTTTGAACAGAAAACGCTTTCTCTTCGATTCTATACAATGGGAAAATGTATGTACTTTTTGGCGAAAATCTCACTTGTAGCCCTGTAGAGCGTAAGCAAACAATTATCTGATATCGAGTAAAAATCACTTTCTACCGTCAATGTGAAGACTGAAGGCAACAAATTCATGACAAGGGGGTGGTTTAAAAATGAAGAGTTTGTTGTTCTATGTTATATCAAGTCTTCTATCAAGCCTGTCTCGTGGCCTGTCAGGGGCCCCTTGACAATCAACCTCTGCTGAAGGGTAACCCTCCTTAAAATGAATGAAATTGAAAGAAGTGGCGCCAGAAATCTTCCGACAGAGGGGCTGTAGCTTCCGGAGCTTCCGACATGGGGCTGAAAAAATGCAGTTTTCGTGCATCATTTTGCAAAATCACAAAAGCACTTTGATCTTTTGGCCTTTAACTAGAATTTGAATCATTCAAATCTGTGAAATACTCTTGATCCCATGATCCTATAGCCTGTGTTCCAGACCACTTGAAAAGAAAGATCTTATCTTTCGTTTCAAGTGGTCTGGAGCACAGGCTAATGATCCTATAAAGTAGGAACTTTTTTCATGCTCACCTGATGGTTTAACAACCGATTAAAGGACCTATCAAGACTGTTTTCCCGTGATGCATCACAATTTCCTTAACGCGGGTTTTTACTGTGCTCCATACTCTAGCCGCTTCTTTGTTCTGAAAATTTTCCAAAATTGTAGTTGAATCTAATTGAGAAAAAATCTGTCCGGATAAATTTAGGAATTAAGCTTCAGCTACTTAAGGCCATTAATAAACAAACAGTCCACAAAGAGTCTACGTACAAACAATGAACCTGAAACCTTCATCGAACATAGTAAGAGTTCAAAATACATTGCTACGGTTCGTTAAATATATTTTTGACATAAAAGAAGTGCATCTAACATAATACATCAAGAACATTTTCAGTGGCTCATATTCGAAAGCATATGATTCAAACCGGTAACATCTATTATGTAAATGGTTGTTGCTTCGCCCTTTTAAATGAAAAGCGTAAAAGGAAATTCAGGGAATCTATATCCTAAAAAGAGTATTCTATTAATACAATATTTTCAAAATCACAATACGGGTGTATTCCTGCAAGTTTTGAACTCACAACTTACTAAATCGTAGACCACTACGGCAAGAAAAGCGCTCTTACCATGATAATATAACATAGGCCTAAATAAGTTACAGCTCGCTCTTAATTCTCTTATAACAGGATTCGCACAGGATTGAACAACAAAATCAAAAGACATCTTATCAGGGGATTGATCATATGACTCGAAACGAGTGCAACCTAATCTATTCGATAAGGTCTGCTAACTAAACTTCCCTTCAAGCTGCTCATTGGACAGAAACGGCCATAACCATTTACATGATAAAATGTATTAATTTGAAGACTATGCTAAGTCCTAAAACATTTAATAATCACACGAAAACTTTAAAAAAATTACAAAGCAGAAGGAACCACGCTCTAAATTACATAAAAAATACTTCATACAAATTATTTATTTCAAGTAAATGGCAGTTAGATATTAGCTGTCCGATTAGTCCCACCGAATGTGCTGGGTCCTTTAGGCCACGTTTCTGCCAACTTATTTCTGATCACTCGATCATCGTAATACAAAACTGTTACAAAACAATGCTGCTTATCTACCTGTATAAAAGGAAGAGGTATGTGGGTTACTTTAGTAAAGATAAAATGAGATTTTTTCTACCTGTTAGTCTAAAACAAGTAAGGAACAAGACAATTCAACTTACAGCACACGGTAACAAGGGCAGATTTTGTAATACAATAGGAGTACTTGCTTTGACTGACACCTAAACTAAAAGTGGTTAGCGACTGCAGACAAAGGAAATTCTCTCAACAAACACGGCCTAAAAAGTTTTCTCGAAACTAGTAGGTCAAACTCTAGTCCTGTGCAAGCAAAAGGTGATTTTTAAGCGAAGTTATGTGCTATCACGAAGAAGAAGGGTAAATCTAAAGTTCTGTCACGCGGATTTTGTTTACTTGATTCAAATTCCAGTTAAAAGCCGAAAGACTGAAGTATATTTGTGATTTTCTTGCTGCTTCACTAGCACTAGAATTACAGGCAAATTCAGCTTTACAAAGATTTCATCGCACAGAACATCAAAGAAAATGCAATTTCTCGTGCCTGCGAGCTATCCTCTGGATATTTATTGCGATGAGATAGAAAATCTTTAGTCTTTGCTAGAAAATCTGTCTTATAACTCTTAAGAGAGTGGGGAGAGTTGTTATAATTTGATGAATGTTTCAGGCCGCTTTCAGTCAGTTTGTAAAAATGAAATTTTTACAACGTTGACTGTACCTATACTTCTCGTGCTTGGTAAATCAGCGAGAAAATCACAAAAATATTTGAAGCTTTAGGTTTTTTAACTTGAATTTGAAACATTAAAATCTCCTAAGTACTCTTGATGCTATGAATTTTAAAAAATGGCAACTTTTCTATGGCTCACCACCCGGTAGATATAACATCATTTAACATAACCCTAAACAGAATTTACCTATGACATCACTCATCACAACAGGCAGAATGGTGAAAAGCTGAAGCCTAGACGAATTCGGTAGCAGAATATCACATTAGACCACAATGCTATGTTAGAAGTAGCTTTCAACTTACCATGCTTGTTCTACCTAACGTCATCCAGTGGACTGTCGCCGTGGGGTGGTGTTTGTCCTGAACTGGTAGATCCTATGATAAATACAATAGCATTTTTATTACAAATGTACACTTAAACCGAATAAGATCACCAAGTGAGCCAAAAATATGCGATAAATGTCTGCATGCCTGTAGTTGGTAGCTATTCACTGAATTCTTCAAAACTCATTATCATACGGGGTGAGTGGCCGGGTGACTTGAACAGCTTTCGTTAGGTAACTGAAGTTAAGCTTGGTCGAGTGAGGTCAAACTCCGGATGGGTGACCTCGGAGGCCTGACCTCCCAACTCCAACTCGTCGTCCTTCGGAAAGGACGTTAAACGAGGGGTCCCATGCCTGGATGCGGCATGCACAGTGGGCCTAAATTAGCTTTCATTAGCTAGAAGTCCAGACAAGCCCATCCAAAACAAATTGAAAAACAAAAAAAAAACATAATCCAGATAACATTTCACTGGTCAACTTCTAATAAAATCGGTTAAAACTTTTTCGATCAACATGTGATCCTATAACATTTGTCTTTCAAAACAGGCTTAAACTTCTACACCAAAAAAAGGCACGAGAGTCAACTTCAACTTTAAAACTCAATGACCACAGCTAACAAAGGCGAATCAAAAAGATTTGTGATTTGAGGATATAAGATGTACAACAGATGAATTCATTCACAGCACAAAAGGAAACAATAAGAAGATTTTCCAAGAACTGAAGTTTGCCGCCCCTGTGCATGTCACGTGGGAATTCAAAAGAAGCTTACTTGCAAAATATCACAAAAGGCCTAATGAAGCCTGGCCTTTTCACACAAGTCGATAGCAGGTTTTCTCTGTACAACACTCCCTCTCACCCCACCACAAACCATTCAAACAATATTTGAAAGTTTTGTGTCAGAATCTCAAGCTAATGAAATATCTTGTAGTCAGTCAACAATATTGCTTTAACTTCACCTTTTACTTTGTTCATCGACTTTACTTTATTCATCGACTATTACTCTGATAAAGTTATTTCATTTGAATGTAATGAATAAAAAGATAACAAATTAACTTAGAGCTCACCAGTGGATATTGCATCTCCATCGGTCTGCAGGAAAAATGATAAAATGTTTAAAAACAGAATAACAGCAAAAGTAAATAAATAAGAGAACAGAAGTTTTCTCGAAGATTAAATCAATTTTCCTCAAGTACTGTAAGATTAACGATGATCTTAATATTTTCAAAACTTATATGAACTTCTGCAAAGAAATTAAAATGCCGCCATTTTGAAAATAATCAAGATAACAAAAAATTACCATTACAGATTTACAGCAAATTACCCAAAATACCTTTCGATTCATTCAATTCATAGAAAATGTGATACAATTTCACACCCACCTCTTTTTAAAGATTTGAGCCCGCAAAGGACCCTGGGTGAAAATAGCTCTTTGACTTACTGTATGAGGTAAATTTGTACACAAAATGATTTTGATTTAAAGGGCAAATGGCACGCTAGTAATTGGTTAACACAATAAACAACTTTGAAGTGGGATTCCATGGTTTAGTGACTTTCTAATTCTGCTTCATGAATTCTTACTACAACGGAAATCTAGCCTCGATCCTGTGTTTTGTAATAAACAAGAGAGAATTCCATTGCATGAACAATCAGGTTCATGACATTGCCTGTTAAATCCAAGATTACATACCCTGAATCTCGCTTCGATTTCTGTTTGTTTTCGACTAAGTTCCAATGCGATTTTTAGTTGCCTCTGTTCTTCACCTGTCGTTTTCGGTCGCATTGTGGTCACGATCTAGAAAACCAACAACAGACTTACCACTTTCTGTATTTTCCACCAGTAAAAGCTACATCAACTCTCACCTTTTACCAAGTCAAAGTCTCTAATAAGCCCCGTCAAAGTCTCTAATAAGCCCATCTCTTCTGTGCAAAATTTCAAATAACCCCCTCTCTACCAGTTCAATTCATACCAAAATTACCCAATTCATATCAAAAGCAAGAGATTAAAAGTTTTCCATTTATTTAGCTTCACGAATTTGCACGTTAATCTCGACATGGTTTCGAATAAAATATGTGTCGAATTTGTGCAATAGTCTGTGCAATAGTCGAAATTGTGCATTTGACTCGTAAAATTGTGTGTTGATGCCGCAAAATATGGGCGAAAGCACTGAGAAGCCGTCAAGGATCCTTCTCATTTGTCTTATCGGATCAGGATACAATGAATGCTCTCTTCTTTGGTGTATCCTTTCTCAATGCCTCGGTGTGAATTTTGAACGAGACAAATTGCTCTGAAAGAACTCGCATACCTAACGGCAAAGGAGGCTCCATCTCCAGATATTTGTCAAAACAGAGATTATGCAGTTTGTTCAAGGGCAATATTACATAAACCGTTAATCTTGTTTTCAAGCTGCTAGCGTTAATTTGAAGAGAAATATATGCACTTCGAAGAGGAAAAAAGGAAGCATTCATACATCTTACAATTGCTTGCATATCAGTGGATTTTTCACGATTACTCTCTTGGTGGCTTGCTTACGCCGCAAATTCAGATTCCGCTCCAGTTGCTCACATTTTTTCAGCGTTAACCTTGAATTCTTACTTTGTTATTAAGAAGCAAATGTATGTTGCAGTGTACGATAATAATCGTAAAAATACCTTGCTGGTATTCTCAGGATTTTCCACTCCCTCCGCAGAAAGTGAACGTTGTCTGGAAGGTAGGCCGCTAAAATGCAAACGATACAAAATATTACACAGGGTTATTCAAAACAAGTTAAGAAGTCTGATGGGCCGTCGAATAAAATTATGTGACCCACATTCAAAGATTAAATATTGATCTATTAAATTTTCATTTGGAAAAGACACTCATTGTTAAGAACCCAAAGAAAAAATGCTGGCATGGTGTTTGCATGAGAACGAAAAATCCAATACAACTGTCTTGCAACAGTCTGCAATAGGAATATACCTTAGCATTTAGAAGTCAACATAATGAAAATCCAGAACCTGTTGATGTTTCAAAGCTTTTGTATTTTATTCAGTGGACACTTAGGAGGACGAGGGGGTGCAATCCCCCAATTTTGGCTGGAACAATCTTTTATTAGAAGACAATAGCAATAAACAATTCTTTTTAACCGAAACAATAGGTTTGCCCCGAAATATTTAGCAAAGAGTCCGCCACTGGTTTTATTGGGAAATATATTTCCGTCTCCGTGAAGTCTGCTGTTTTCATAGTTTGGAAGGGTTCAAATTACAAATCAAACAAAATCCTATTAACTAATTGGGCATATGGTCCCATGAATTGAATTGAAACATTAAAGTTAACGGAAATAAACAACAAGATAAATGAATAAAAAATAAAAGAATAAACAGATACACGAATAAATAAATACAAACCCATCTTTGTTATCGTATTCCGAGCCATCACTTGGTTTATACGCAACACTATATGGTCTGCTTTGGTACTGTCCCGTTGTATATTGTCCTGCTACGACGCCTTTTTCACCACTGGCAGGAGCTCCTGATTGAGATTTCCTTGCACGTGGGCCTTGTGAAAGAGTTCGATATACCTTGACGCCAGGGCTGTTTTGGGCTTGTTCTTTACTCTGTGGCAAGGAAAGATCCCTTCAAAAATTGCATTATATCAGCCGTAGGAAAAGATCCCTTCAAAAATTGCATTATATCAGCCGTTGGCCGTTAGATATTTCTACATATGTGCGAAAAAACTCTTTGCCTCTAAAGGAAAGAAGCTATTACAGAGTTTCGGCAGAAAAACAAACTTTTTTTTACGTAATACAGGAGCTGAATGGCATGTATTACAATTCTCATATATTGTGGATGTAAGTAAAATACTAAATGTTCAGCTTCTGAATCAGATAACCAAAATTCACGAGGCACTTGCTTATTTATCCTTCTTCTCCCAAATATACTTATAGAACCTCTTAAGGGGTCTGTTTCTCCCAGCATGCCTTGCACGTGCCGTCTCTTAGTTGGCCTTTGTTGTCGCCACTTTCATTGCCCATGAAAATGACGACAACACAGGCAAACCAAGAGACGACACGTGCAAGGCATGCTGGATGAAACAGACCCTTTAAAGGCAGTCTATCACGCATCTGATTGGGCGATATGGACAATACAAAGAATAGGAGATTTGACTGGCCGCTGACTCTTCTGAGTTTCTACAGTGGTAGAAAATGATCATAGTCAGCCCTCCTTTATTGTTATAAACAAATAGATTCACAAAGACACACGTTGTGTTGAACCCTGACTCTGTTACAGCCAATCACATACGTGACAGACTATCACAGTTTTTAACTTTAAGCCAAGATATTTCAAAGACAGAAAACAAAGAAACATTACTGGTAAAACTTTCTTCATAGAATTTAAGAATCTAATTTAAGACCCCACAACCTGATTTCACGAACACTATCCATTGCATGGGAACCAAAATAGTCAGGTTTAAAAAAAAGTTGTTTCTTATATGCAGGTTCTTACTGCATACACAATCTGCTCTTGTTGTTTATATCAAGGAAAGAAACAATACCTCTGGGAGATCTTTTAAAATCATCAGTCCATCTCCAGGTCCCATGTGAGAGACATGAGTAAATCCCACTGGCATTGATATCAATTTCTCTTTCAAATCAGCTTCCTCAGCTCGTAAACTTTCTCGTTTGCTCCAAACTCCTTTTCTTTTGCTTTTTAATTTCAAAAATCTTGATACAGCTCGCTTTCCTTTGCTTGAGTAAAGCGATAATTCTTTATCTGCAAAAGAAATATCTATCATAAATTTTCATTTCTCTAGCTATGGATAATGAAAAATAGAAGTAAATCTTATGAATAACTACAGAATTTCATTTCATTCAATATTCAGTACTGAAGACTATACTTGCGAACTAATTAACTGCATGACAAGGATGATAACCCTGGAAGCAAGAGCCCAGGGTCATTACATAGAGGAAATTAAACAAAATTACACCCAAATATAACATTATTACAAAAAAAAGCTACATATAAAAAATGTTTACTGAAAAGTACAAACACATGAAAATGGAGACAAAAAGAAAACGACTTCGTGGCTGTGGGTCTTGAAACAAAGATTTGATCTGTGTTAAACAAATCGACTGCATTGGAAGTCTCTAGATCTTAGACGAAAGTTCCATCGATGTGCCACTATTTACAAGTCAAAGAAAAACGATATCAGCTACACTTTCAACAATAAAACAGGAAAAGATTTGCACAACATCCAGACAAGGAACAATGAGCAATACCATCTACCTAAAGTAAGGACAAATTGGGGGAAGCAAGTGTCATCCTATCTGTTCGTTGATGACTGGAATAAACTGGACACAAATATCAAGTCGGCAGGAAACTTTAACATTTTTAAACAAAGGTTTTGGACAATGTAAACTGATTTTATACCTTTTTATGATGAACTGTTCTTTTTACTACTTGAATTTATGTAATTAAAATGTTTTAAGTGAATCGATATGATATATTAAATAGAGGACCCTCATGAAAAGCACTTTCGAGTGACTGACGAATTCCTCTGTAAATATCTGTATTATTATTATCATTATTATTATTATTATTATTATTAAAAAAAAAAGAAACACAACTGCAATTTTGCTAAAAACGTTTCGATTTAAAATCTTCCTCAGTTTTCATATAAACTCAGATAAACTGAGGAAGATTTTAAATCGAAACGTTTTTAGCAAAATTGCAGTTGTTTTTCTTTATTTTAGTTTTCTGTTATTTTTAGATGGTGCTTTTTGTTTCTTTATTATTATTATTATTATTATTATTATTATTATTATTATTATTATTATTATTATTATTATTATTGTTATTATTATTATTATTATTATTGTTATTATTATTATTATTGTTATTATTATTATTATTGTTATTAAATCGACTTGTTTTGTGAATGAAATCTAAAGTCAGTCAGAGTACACTTTATTAACGTGTAAATGATAAGCCATGAAGGTTATTTATGTATTCTATTGCTGTTAATAGGTTTATTGTAAATTCATGAAAGAGCTCACCGACTGAAGATTAGCCTGCGTGCTCACTTTAAGAACCGGAGAAAGTAAAGTAAATGTGATGCTGCCTTATTCACTGTTTTGTAGACAACAAATGATATAGAAACAACATTGGAAACAATACGTCTTGCAGCGTTTCATTGAGGAATGCAAAATATATTTTTATGGGCTAAGAGACAATGAGCGTTGGGGGGGGGCACACAAGTGAAGCAATTCAAAGAAAAACAGTGAATCAGGTGGCATCACACTGACTTAACGTTTTCCTGCTCGCTAAGTCTGCACGCAAGCTGTTGAAAGTATGCTTTCATCAGGTTCAGCATGAAGAAATACGAGAGGAGACTTACTTTCTGAGTCCGTATTTCTGAGATACAACACAGTTAATTGGTCGAAACCATGACATAAGTTGAGAGAACCATTTCGACAAAGTGGCTGACACTGCAGATGAAAAACAAAAACAACTGAAATTAAAAGAAAGTTGTTTTACTGAGTACTTCATATATTTTTTGGAAGCAATCTATTACTTAACAACGTTAAATTCGTTCAGACAATGTTCCCGCACAAAGTATGCCAGAAAGTAATAAAGACAGAATCTTACCCTTCTCACAGATAAAGTTTGAAGCCATTGCGCAGTCGCTGCATTGAATAGATCTATTCCTCGTTCACTGTATACAATTAAATGTGGGGCATGGTATGCTGAAATGGAAACATCAAATAGCATATCATTTGAAATCACGAAGAGAAACTTCGTTTTGTGAAAACTACAATTAGGAACGAATCTTAAGCGGATAAAATTTTAGCAAATGAACAATATGGAACAAATTAATTGGAAAATTCGTACTTTGATGTGAAAGATTCGGGCTAATTCTTTTCGAACTTCTACCAAAATTCTCCAACTTTGAAAACAATTACGAGTAAGTAAAACTGAAAGCTTTTGAACTTTCCACAATGTGAGTAGTATGTGATAAGGGAGCTTTCAGTATGCAGAATACAGTTCCGGTCAACCGGATCTTTTTCAAATTTTGTATCAATCAACTGAATAATCGAGAATTTAGCTGAGCAGCTCACCTAGGTGCGTAATAGGTGTTGGCCAAGCAATCTCCGTCTGCCTTGATCTGTATCCTTTCTCATTTACGTAAAATGCAAGTTCTGAAAAAGAGGAAAACGGTGAATGACGACTTGAGCTGACAACTTGTTACACGGGGCAAACAAGTACAATTTTCTGCAGCGAATGTGCCAACAATGTATTTTGCCGTGAAAACAGAGACAATCTTTGTGTGTTTTGTTATACTATGCAGAAGTTAGTCCAACTTAGTTTCATAAATTCACTGTGCTCCAGTCATTCATTTTGAGCTAAACTTTACTTTTTTATTCACTCCCAAAACATGTAAATTTGAACAGAAATGAAAAAAATTCATTTAATGGTATAAAATAGCCCTTACATTTTTCTTTTGAAGCTAAAAGCGAACTTTAACTGACTAACCAAACATGTACGTAATAACCAATGTAGGTTGTTGTACAATATTGTATAGATAGATAGATAGATTTATTTCCCCATGTAATGACAAATTTTTATGAGAAATTTTGTGAGAAACGGTGGCATGGTTAGTGAGTTTTCTGCTTCTGAGTCTGAAAAATGCTAAGGACGAAAAAACGAAAAATAACTGTCCATTCTTTTGTGTCCAGAAATGCGAATGTCAAACGACTCGCATCATAATCGTTTTTAGATGACTGATGTTATGAAGGATCCCACATCTGTCGAAAAACATCAAATGATTCAAAAATCCAGTTATGTTTGCAGAGTTAAACAAATTTCTTTTTTTCAGCAGCCGTTTAGAGCGTTTTAGTCGCTGCAATTTTTTTTTTTACATTCCAATAAAAATTTACAATACGGATTTACTAGTTACACTACTTACAGAATACTTAACTACACTACAAGGACGATGCCACTGGGTGCAAAATACTATGACTACTCCGTGGCATCACAAAAAACTAAGACGATTTACATATGAATTACAGAAGAAAAAAAAAATTCAAGACATGAAAAAGAAGCAAAGAACACTACACTCTGTCTCAAACTAGATATCAGGTGAAAAATGTCCGCGAAATAATAGCAGACAAGATGTTCGCTGCGTTATGGGTAATAGTATGAGTAATTTTGCATTTTAGTATATAAAAGTGAGACAAAAATTTTGTCACCCAAGGGATGTATAAGATTTCATCAATCTCAATTGTAAGCACATGGATCTACATTGTAAGGTGAGATGATTGCTTAAAACAGCCTGAAAGCGCCACTGAACATTGTACGAGGGGTGTGTTGCACACGCACAAGGAACTAATATCAAAATGTTAATTAGTAATAAAACGTTAATTTGGTGACACATACCAGCAAAACAAAGAAGAAATTCATTCTGCTTAACTTCAACTGCCAACAAAGCATCTGAATTCATCGATGATATAAAGCTGAGTGTTTGATCATCTGGGTTTATTAGTTCTGAAGGAGAAAAGTAGAAAATCGATGAAATTTACACCGCTTCAATTACAAAAGCTTCATACAGGGCGGATAAAAAGTTTATATAAATATCCGGAAAATTCCGTTTTGAGTGACAGTCCATGGTGACAGTTCTGAAGCTGACAATAGTCTTATTCCTGCAGGAGAAATTTAGCTAACTACACGTAAGGAGAGCATCACTTTGAGCTAGACTATTTACAATTACTTGGATGATAAATGAGCTGCAAATACACCATATGAAACATATCAGTGGCTGGAATTTGGATGAAACTTTATTATGAAACAATTATAAAGATTTTATGGCGGCTGGATAATCACGGAGATCACAACAATGCCAAATGACACATAAACATTTCTTAACACAAATGTGGCCTAAACAAAAAGTTGCTAAAGATAAAATTTCCCACGGTTTGCAACAAAAAACAATTGTTTTAATGATCCTTGAGATAGCTGTTCTCTGTTTTGCCACATGGTAGATCTCTAGATAATCCTTCACCATTTTGTCATCAGGATGAAAATACTGACTATCATTGCCAATGTCACACCAAATTCACATTACGTGTTTTGAGCAAATAAGAATTCTTACTCTGCATTTGTGCATTGTTATTGTGAATATCGAGAATTGAAAATCCCGAGGGATATCCAAGAAGTAACCTTCCATCTGAAACTGAGATCCACTGAGTTGCAACTGTTATTGGAAAGTCCTAAAAGATAATGGAACAATCAAATTTCCACTTTATCATACGATAACAATTCATGTAAATCATGTGAATCGTATAATAGATTCATGTAAAGTTGGCAAAATTAAACGGTTATAATGCTAGGCCAGCCGGTTCCATCTTCTTGCAATTTTTCATCCGCAAATTAAAAATCGTTCCGATCACGTCCGATTTTAATCCTGTTTTTAAGGCGCGGTTTTCCCGTATCTAACAGGCCTCATGCTTGGAAGCTGAAAACGACGCCACACTCTAAAACTGTAGTTCATTATATATATACATTTGAAAAGGTCCTTCAAAGAGGAGCGGATCTGAATTATTTGGGGGGGGGGGGATTTGCATCTCTGCAAGCAGAATGTCCAAAGTATCACAACACTACGCCTTTTCTGGTTTATTTCATTTCAAGAAGAATGTCTTTTCATAAAGGCTACTACTTACCTTAAATTTTCGATGCCTTCCTTTCGTCCTATTGAGTTCGTATAATATCGCATGTTTTTTCGTAGCAACGCACATACAAGTCGCACTGCCTTGCCGGAAACTGCCAGTTGCAAAGAACATCGCTCCTGCAATGCAAAAAAATTTAGGGTGCCATTGAATTTACATAAAAAGAATTGAAGCCGAATTTCGGCAGCCTGATTTTGACATAATCAATAGTTTATGTCAACAAGCGATTGCGGATGAAGAGGCCTCACTTTCGGCTTTCTAAATTAACTAAAGATAAAGAGCAGACCGTTTGCATGTTGCTATCACAAGAGTTTTCCCCAGAACTTCTCAAGAGTTTCTAAAGACCTTGTAGAATATTTCACGATCTGACCAAACTCCTTCCCAAGTATGAAAGACACAAGCCTCCTGAAATACGAAACCCTACGAGTTCAACAGAGTCTTTAAATTTTTGACGCTAATAAGGATATAAGGTTACCAGACACAAAATTTGGCATGAGCTATAACAAAATTCATGTGAAGCATCTAACAATACGGAGATATTACCAAATTTCGCCTTTTCACAAAGGCAACAAAAATTAACAATTATATGATTGTTAAGATTACTTCCAAATGCGTTACCTTTCGTTTCCGGTATCTTTATAGGTTCAAGATCGTGACCGCTGACCACCAGTAATGGATACAGCCGTACATGTCTTCCTTTGCCTAAAGAACGATAAAAATCGTTACAGACATTCACAAAAGAAATCATGGTAGTCCACCAATGACTTCGACTTGCCCCAAGTCTGTTCCTTCCATCCGTCTGATAGTTCCAGCAATCATATCCCCGTATTTTTGGCACAACAGCTCACACATGCCGTATCTCGGCAACAATTCATAAGGCTGCACTTTTTACAAGCCTATTCCTTTCTCTCCCTTTCCTCATTGAGCCTTGACAGAGTGCTGGAATGTTGGATCAAAGGAATGCTGGAATGTTGGATCAAAGGAGTGCTGGAATGTTGGATCAAAGAACAGAAGGTGTTGTGGTGCCGTGGTGTAATCCTCTGACATTGCAGCCAGAATAGCCAGGCGGAGTGGGTTCGAGTCCCGGTAGAGCCCCACCACTTGAGCGTCATGACAAGGGGTCGCGGACTCGATTAGGTCTGCTCTATTTCTGCGATCCCAGCGCTTGGCGCTGAAAAACGCAACTTCACCTTCACCAACAGACAAAAAGCGAAAAACTCAATGAGCTCCTCCAGTGTTTGATTTTGGACTTGATTTTAAAGCGTTCTGATTCAAAAATTTTCTTCTGGCGGCGAAAAACGAGCGGAAAGCTTTCTTTACCTGAAATGACGACAATCAATTGCTCATCACTGATAACTTCAACTTGGAAGACTTTCCTTGCATCACCGATTTTGGAAACCGCTGCAACAAAAGAAAAATCACTTTATCTTGTTAATCAGTCAATCAAGATTAATCGACCAGGGCAAAGAATAACAGTTGGTAGGCTCAGTCAAACATATGAAAAGCATTCTTATTGCGACTTCTACTTACAGTCTTGCTTTGCTGTCAGGTCCATTGAGAACAGTCCTTCTTCTGTACCATAAACCAGCTTCTCAGAGTCTGCAAGAAATTTTGTTTGCAAGTATTCTGCTTTTGCTTAGAGAAACTAAACAACTGACTGGATCAATTTTTTCTGTTTTCTACTTTTACTTTTCTAAGCATGGTAGCCCCGTCAGTCCTAAAGAACTGTTTATCAAAGGGCCGTGGTTGACAAATGAAAAAAGAATTAATAAGAAAATTTGAATACAGTTATTATTATTGCTCACACATTTTCTGTTGATTTCCGTTTGAAGTGGCAAGGGAGGGTGCCTGTTTTACGTCATAGTCAAAATCATTCCATCGTTTAGTTATCAACTACTGTTTTGTGGCTAAGTGAGCAGTCTATATCAAACTTTAGCAAGAACGGTGAATAAAAAAAACTTTCACCTTCTTCGAAATCCAAAAAGAATATTTTCAGTGCACAATTGGATCAGTAGCGGAACCACGGGTCTTTCTATCTTAGTTTAAATTTGAACATTAAATGTCCGGGACTAAGTATTATATTAAGGACCCGCCTTTAAGAAACCACCTAAAAGAAACTTTCAGGCTACTTAAAAATAATTAGCCCTCCTAGCTATAAGAAACTCTTGCGGTTCAAACCCAAAATACAGTCTCTTGTACTTTGATCGGCACTGGGTCCTGGTCTGATTATGGGGGGGGCACTCTACTTCACGCAGGGTTCATAAGAAATTGCTACCAAGATTTTTTACATTAATATACTTCTACCTAAACTTCAATTGAAAATCACAGGTAAAATACAGCAAATAAATCTATAAAGAAACCACATTCGGTGGTGATCTTTCTTTTCGGCATTTTCCAGAAAAGAAATTTCGAAACTTTATGCCTAAAAACGACTAATGCATCACACAAAATCAGACAAATTTGTTTGGACTTAAGTGTCAAAAAAGTGGTTTTTAAAGTGCAGGGTATCACTGCATGACAGCCAGTATTGAGCGGCCTTTATCAATCTGGAAGACTCACCAACAATAGCAGCACACTGAGTCATTTTGATAACAGCATGATCTGATGCATCACACACTTCTTTTACTTGGTATTTGTGCTAGGAAGTTAATAATCTTGATTTAGTCTGGAAATCATAATCGCCTTGTTTCATAAAATTAACGGGACGACATATATCCTAGCAAGAGCCTCCTTATTTTACAGGATAGACCTGAACTTAATTCCCAACATACGTCCATTCCCTTACTCCTCCTTTGATTTGTTTCCACTTCATTCACACTGCAAATTAAACACCATTCACACTGCCCCATTCACACTGCAAATTAAACCAGCTTACATTAAAAGAGCTTTTCGACTAGGACCTTCTGATTGGTCAATCCAACAAATCCATTAATTTGATTGGTTGAAATTCAAACTGGTTTAAATAAAGCTGGTTTAATTGTGTCAGTGTGAATGCAGTATTAGGTCTCGGGTCCCCTTACGCGTAGGAGACGTAACTCACGCTTGTTTACCGCGTTTTAATCTTGTTTGTTCCTTGGTAAAAATTGCCATGTATCGTTAATAAGAATTCCTGAAGATGAACAAACTTTTTCGTTATGCTAAAAAAACAGCTTAAGTCAAAAAACTTGATACAAAAAATGGTACCTAGAGCTTTAATACTAAGAAGAAGGCGGACGAAAGGACAAAGACAGATATTTGGCACACTGAGGCCTTTCGAACCAACGTTCTCATCAGAGTGTGTATTTACATTAATCACAAGGGTAAAGGACGGAAAATTAAAGATACCTTAGTCTCATTTGAATCTGTTTTGTCAAGTACTTTCTTCAATTCTCCAAGGAGCGAAATCCATTTTCTTGCATTGTTTTCATTTTCTGCTAATAATAACTGACTACAAATTGTTTCTGGTTGATGAAGTTCTGACATCGAAATCTAAAAGAAGAATATAAATGTCGTTACGGTAGAAGATGAAAGCGACGGGGCTTGTTTCAATGATGTGCGGCATCTTACAATCAAATCATTACACTGAAAAAAACAGAACCCTTTTCTGGATAATCTTGCAGAGTCAATAAACATACAAATTGCGAAAGAGAAGTAACAAGAATACAAACAGTGCGGATAAGGGAGCATAGACAAATATAAAGCTCGAAAATTAGTAGCAGATAGCATAAGAGCAATATTCGATAAATACAAACCTTGAAAATGCAAGGAACATCTCTCTCATTTGCATGAATAACTTCAGATTTGGAAACATTACTGACAGAAAATTCTTCATCCCTAGAAGTTAAGCAAATTAAAATGGTAAATTTGGAGGGGTTTAATAAAGATGATGGTGATTATTAATTACATAACAAGAGTTCATTTGCTGCATGTTCCAAGATCCATTACTGCACAAAACTGACGGGGGATTTCGTGAAGATGTGATTTTGGAAAGTGAAAATGCAAAGTTTCTCATGTCAATCAGATGATAGTACTTCAAGATAACATTGCTTGAATTGCTTCATCGATTTTCCTTAGATGAAGACAAAACACGTTGAATTAAGAGGCTGTCAGCGAAGGCAGCAGTCTCATACGCCTTTCATGAGAATTTAGATCTGCCATCTTTCATCAAATCCTCATTTTTACAAAACAATCTTGGCGAAGCTTGGCCTTTCCGTGTTGAGAAAACTTTTGAGTTATTTCTAACTGATGATACCTTCATTGTTTTCTGTGACAAAAATCTTTCACAAGTTTTTCTTCTTGGTACCTCTTCTTCGCGTTACTTGGTACAGAGATTATTGTTACTAATTAATGAGCCCTTTCATCACAAAGTTTGTCATTTAATTTCAACAGACAAGACTGCAATATGTATAATCAGTCTTGAAATAATGCACATAAAGGTAGCACCACATGGAAATCCAGGGGAGGGAGGTACTTGAAAAGGGAAGTGACGGGATCGTGGGGCAAATCTCTCCACATCCCTGTACCCTGCAGCACAAAAATTGGCCCAAAAGTATATCCTGTCGCAAAAAAAATTTTGCCAGAAGTATATAATATCCATTGTTTCAAAAGAACTCTAAGAAATGTCCTTCCACGCGGTACCCTGTCGCATAATCTTCTTAACAATTGTAGTACCCTGTCGCATAATTTTCACCGTAAAAGGACACCCTCTTGCGCGGCACATCCCGTCAATTCAAGTATGGGAGCACCCCCTCCCCCGGGATAAAAATTACCTCATATCTATAACTTGTAACATTGTATTGGAGACTTGCGATGAACCAGTGACTTCATAGAAAATAATTTTGAAATCACAAACAACTGCAAACGTCTTCATCCATCCACGTTTTACGCCCCCTGGTTTCGGTATCTACAAAAGAAAAATCGTAATCTTTTCAAAAACTCAGTAACATCAGGCTGAGTTATAAAGTCTATTGACATTACAGGGGTCAATATAAGAAATAATCAACTATTCTATTTGATCGATTTAGCAATGTTCCAGTTGATAAAAACCTATTTTCACATCTCCACATCACTCTCGTGTAGATCCTTTACCTATCATATAAATCCCACAGCTTCTAAATCCAAAATTAAGAAAGGCGTACTGTTGGCTAAAATTCTATTCTTTCAATTTGCACCAGATAATTGTAGGACTTCTTTGTAACTTTCAGTGTCGTAACTAGGAAAACTGAAAACAGCTCAGTCCAGTCATCTCTATCAAGCTATCTCTATCAAGCTAAATGTAATAATCTCGTTCAAGCTGTCTCTCTAATCAGCCCCCCCCCCCATTAAGATGTAAAATCAGGAATTGTTTCGTGTAGCCAATGACTGCTCCTAAAAAGCAGAAATTCTCCTGGCATTCTGAGTATCTTCACACAAGTTGTCACATGTAAACAAAAAAACATCGAGAAAATCAGCTTTTCAGAGATACCAAATAGATAAGATATTCTTACCCTCACAAAACTTTCATACGCCGTTCCAGTGCCTTTCTTTGGATCGATACCCAGTGGCCTGTTTGACACTGAAGAAAAGGGATGCAATTTGAGATAGATCATAATGCCTGGAGGGAGTCTGCAACATGTCATCAAAATTTTCAACAAAATGCTATCAACAGTTAAAAACCAACCCTGGATGCTGTTTTGAAGACACTGTGGCTGGCAGAAGAACGTATATAATTTTATCGATGGCACTCATCATTAGTTCTCTGAAGTTTGCTTTATGGGGGAGGGGGTATTGGCACAGAACTTCCAGGGGTAAATTTTTGTATGGGAATCATCACGCTCTCTAAATAGAGAAAGTGCAACGAGTCCATCAGTTAGGACCTGGTCGATCTGAGGGTTACGCCGCTATCTGCTCTCGTATATTACAAATATCGTATAAACAATTTATGGATACTTACAAAGATTTTGTGGCACAGGACAAGTTTGAGGCGCATCTATTGTGCATCGAACGTGAGATGAGTAGCCACAAGCTGTAATGAAATAAAAAAGTTACACAGTTCTCAATTAGGTCTGTGTCTTTGAGGATAGTCAGCTATTGCACCTCTATCCAAGCTTCCAGTTAAAACTGGAGGAGGAAAAACGGTTGCTTTTATATGTCTCACTGAGACATATAAAAGCAACCGTTTTTCCTCCTCCAGTTTTAACTGGAAGCTTGGATAGAGGTGCAATAGCTCTCAGACATTATCAATCCCATCAAAAGCTGGTTGTTTACAAGCTGGTTGCTTACAACATTTACTGGAAGATCCTTTTAAATTGGCCTGCTCTCAGTTTTAAAGTCATAAGATAAAATGTAGTCTTCAACTGTAACTCTCTTAGAAATGGAACTCTCTTAAAAATCTCGTCCCGTTCTTGACGAATTTCATCTGGAATACCAAGGATTCCAAGAACTATAACATAAACTGAGATTCCTCGCATAAATTTCTTATGCTTTGAAGGGAATTATACAGTCTTCGATAAAGGAATTACAAAATATGTATTCAACGCCAAATGTCACGGAGAACAAGCTAACGAGCAACTTACTGTCGCAAATCATTCCTTGTCGCACGTGTCCAAACATGACTGACATACAATGATGACATTTTGTTGGTGATGGGTAGGTTTTTGCTACAAATTTGTGAACTTTACGCTATTGAATAAAAGAATACGAATCAGCAAATGGTGAATTCAGTTCGACAGAAAGCTAGACTGTTAGAGTTCTTTCTCAGAGGAACTAGTAGCGAAAGGTGACCGCAGAGACCCGTGAACAACATTGGGAAGCTCCAATGCATTAAGTCTTTGATACGGTGTAACTTCCAGCAGGCGATTATCTACAGTAAATTCCCACGATTAAGATGTTATAAAATCAGATGTAGAACTTTTAAAAGCAACCGAAAAACAATGGCTTATCGTTGTTAAACAGCACACTTAAACTTCTCCTTATTTGTGGGTACCTATGGTAAAGGAAAAACCCGTTCCCTCTAGCTTCACAATCCTTAAGGCTTACACAAAGCTGCAAACAAACTGCAAACAGATCTAGTTCTAACATGACTAGCCTCCACGAAGAATCAACTCCCCCTCAAAGGGCAGTTGGGACTGCGTGCAACTTGTCCTTCGAGGAAGAGTTGGGAGCAGACGAAGGCTAACCATAACAAACTTTCAAGGAAACATGGGTACTTCAAGCTGCAAAATTAAGATTACACGAAGATTTAATCATAAATAATACAAACATCCTTGAACATAAAGTAATGAACTTACTGGAGTTCCTCCGCTGGGGCTAACAGTTATAGTCCTATTAGGCATACGTTCTGGGGGAGGCGAAACTGAATTTTGTGGTATTGAAGCAGTCCTTTGAATGCTGACGCTGTTAGAACGTGATTGAGATTCGACAGAATCATCTGCTGTGTCGTCCTGATTATGAAGAGACAAAACATTATTGCATGAAGAGAAAAACTACTGCAATACAGGGTGAGCCAGAAAAGATTTTCAACTGTTGAAAATTCATAGCATCAAGAATACTTCACAGATATGACTGAATCGACATCTACCTGACAGCCAAGAGATCAAAGTTATTCTGAAGATGGACTCTTGTACTTCGTACATAAACAAACGAAACACTCATATGTTGTACGATAGCAGAGATACTGGTGGATTTTTAGAAAAAACTTTAGTGTGGATTCACTCCATCCACCAAAATGTGTGCAAAACTCAATGGCCACGTGCGGGCAACAATGTAGAGTTTAGAGATAACAGGTTATTTTACACCTACGTGACCCTATCCCTTTAAGATAACTGTTGAAGAGCAGATGAAACATTGGTATTGAACACCCCAAAGAATCTTTGTGGAAGATGACTTAGCTAACCAAGGAAAAATCTACTCACCATTGAAATCTCGAAACTTGGATCGTCTGAGTTTTGAAAGAATGTTAAAAATGGAAGATCTCCTTGGGCACCTGTGATCAAGAAAAATCAACATGATTATGTCTGTAGATAGGTATATATGGATTTTGCAGATTTTAATATCAGGCATCGTTAGAATGGTTATTACTGGGATCGAAAAATCCAAACTGATTCATTTACATTCATAAAGATCGGTCAAAGTTATGCAAGAAGTTCACCATAAAAGTTCAAGCACGCCCCGGAGATTTTGCCTAGTTTTTGAAGACTCCGGAGGAGGCTTTAAAGAGAAGGGGCGTATCAAAGAATGGGGCTTATTCACAAAGTCAAATGAGAAGAATGTAAATGAAAGCTTTTTAGTTTTTCTACCTACTCCTTGAAGGTGTTGTGGAGTGGTACTGTAATCCGCTGACGTTGCAGCCAGAACAGTAAAGCGGAGTGGGTTCGATACCCGATAGTGCCCCACCACTTGAGTCTAATGATAAGGGGTCGCGGACTCTATTGGGTCTGCTTTATTTCTGCGATTCCAGCACTTGGCGATGAAAAACAAAACTTCACCTTCCCCTTCGCCTTAACTTTCCTTATTTTGCAGAATTAACACACAATTTTTCGAGTCACTAACACAACTTCGACACAGTCTGCTACCAAAAAATATCAAAATTAACACTCAAGCTTGCTTAGCTAAATGGCAGTCTTTACTAACCACTGGCACTTGATGTAAGCGGGGGAAGGTAATAGCGGGGGACTTGTTTACAATTAAGGCTTAGAAGGGGGGCTTATTAATAAGGGGGGCCAATTAGAGAGGGGGCCGAAGAGGTTTTACGATGAATCTCCTTGCTGTACAATAGTACTAAACCCTTGCGTGTAAGAATCTCATATATCATACCTCTGGCTCTAAGTCTTTCATTCTCAGCCTTCATTTTCTCGAGTTCTTCTTTCACTGATGCTAAACCTCGTTCCGTTTCCTGTAATTTCCTGCACGATAAAAGAAAACTCAAGTCAGGCATCTGCAGGCCATGCATGAAACCACGAAACCATCTGTTACTGATTACGTCATTAGGGTTATGACAAAAGGGCTTTCTATCGTTTTTAATTCTTAACAGAGTGGTGTAAATGAGGCGAAAATCTTGTCACTCATTAGCAGCAAATTGGTGGAGCCACCGAAATATACGCAAATAATTGTCTGACCTGACTGAAAGCTTTTGATCGAAAGGTAGACTTTTGTTTACAGTTGAAGCACAAGCCTTTCTTTGCTATCGAGTCACTTTCCCTGGCTTCAGTTCACTTCTGGTATAGTTCTTTTCTGGTCCCTCCTCAAGAAAATGCACCCTCTTATTGTCTAACGAATTTAACTTAATTCTACTGTATTGCAACAAGGAAAAAATCATTGATGAACAGTGACTAGGTCAAAAGTATTATAACAAATGAGATTCGAGTGAAGGAAAGAAATGAATGAATAGAAAAAAGTGGAACAGAAAGAAAGCAGACTAAAATTAGTTGCTTTCAGGCTAAACCCTGTTACGTGGGACCAATTCTATTAACATTCGCGTGGAACGAACAGCTGCTAATTGTCTTTGTCAACGGTTTGTAGGAATAACACACGTGCCGTGCATACATGTTTTTGAGCTATTGTGTTCGAGTATGATCAAATCCGTTGCCTAAATCTCTCCAGCCTTGCAAACTGCTAAAAATCTAATGTGAGGGACATTAACTTCCAAAACATTGTGCATTAAAGAGAGAACAATGCGTCCATTTCGTCACCCTAGCAAATCAGCCCATCAATTCCTACGGTCCTGTATAAGAAACTCAACATTTAAAATGATTATGAAGATTGTTAGTGAACTTTGCATAATGCGGCTAGAGTCACACAGCTCTGGGACGAACAACAGTACCCTACAGGCAATGCCTTCAGTGCAAAAAAGTAATAAGAAGAAAGATTTAAATCATTCCTAAACAACTACAAGACAATATCAATTGTGTGATCATTGTGATCAACTTGGTTACCTTGTGATAGTTTCCTGATCATCTTGTGATTCTTAGTGATTGTTTTGTGATTGCTGTGATTTCTTTGTGATACTTCATCATTCCTTCATTATTTTGCATCATTTTGTCGATACATTAATCACTTTGACTATTTTGTGATCATTCTGAGTTATTTGGAAAGTCTACGATATTTGAATCAACGATTTGCCCCTCGGTGAGAAAATCGGTAAGGAAACATTAGTAAATTCTTGACTGTTACCTGTCTAAATCTAAGCGAGCCATTTTCACTTTATTCAGCTCTTCACTGAGATGATTCTTAGCTTGTACTTCCATTTTGAGATTTGCTTGCAAGGAAAGAAGCTCTTGTTTATCCAGCCGTTGTGATCTCCTTGTCTGCCAGTTTTTACTCTGTGAATATCAAATATTGACAACCAAATATTAGCAATAGTTTAAAATTTGAAGCTAATGTTTCGTGAACCGCTGGCCCCTCCCCATCCTGGCTAAAGACAAGGATAGTACCGGTGCTTTTCACCAAAATAACCAAAAAGCCACCAATGAATACAGCCCTGGGACTGGCAGCGAGGTTTTTTTCCATAAATAAACAGTCCCTACATTTGCTGTAATGTGGCAGTGTTTCTCTAATGTAGCCTAAGTTAAATAGATGACGATGATGATGATGATGACGATGATGATGATGATGATGATGATGATGATGATGATGATGATGATGATGATGATGATGATGATGATGATGATGATGACGATAGTGATGATGATGATGAAACTTATGATGCAAGATTACAATATTGTAAAGTGCAACAAGCAAATAGGTAATAAATATTATATGAAAGATCAAATATCACAAAAGTGCAGAAACGGTAAATTAAAACCGAACTTACACCGCCAGGCCCTCCAGCTAATCCTGAGACTTTCAAATTCTCAAGTTCTTCAGACATCTTCGAAGCAAGGGCTTGTAAATAGCCACGGGCGTCCTTTTCGTCACTGACCCTGTTAATACAAATACACTTTTAAGGTTGATCAAGATAGGAATCATTCATCAAGATAGAAATCAAATGTGTTAGCCAATTTTTGCTAGTGGGTTATGCCTGGAAACCCTTCAAAGCCTCACTTTCATGGACCAATCCGACGAAGAATAAGCGAAGAAGACAGAATAAACGTGTGAAGACTTTTATAAATTTTACCAACTTTGATCAAAACTTATGTTTAAACTTGTGGTTTCAAACAGCATTCTTCTTTCTGGTGTAACTGTGAATAAAGATGCCACTGCCATGCAAACTAAGTGGGTATTTAGTTGTTTTTATTCAATGCGTGTGCAGAGTCATCATCGATATTCACACTGGTTTTTCTTACCAGAAACACTGACAATTTTTTATAAGGCTGCCCAGGATGAATCGCCATGTAACTTTATAGAATAAAGGTTTCATTACCATTCGATGCTTGATCTCTACTGGTTACGAAAAATGCTTGATTTTGGGTGTCTGGCAACTTCTTACCGAGTACGTGAAACAATGTTCGTTTGAAAGACGTTGCTCCCGGGACATTTTTCAATAAAATCGTTTGATAAAATGACAGCTGCGACCCTTTGAACGGGGATTGTCTCTTTTGTTCTTCCAACAGACTTTCGAAAAAAGTAAGCAAAAATTTTCAGGTCCTCACGTCGTCACCGTCCCTCAGTAGAAGATTGCAATGAACTGCAAATTATGCAAGATTCCGAAAAATTATGTGAAGACATGATAATAAAAACTTAAAAGCATCCATACCATTGAATGATTTCAGCAATTTGTTCTTCCCAGTGAGTAACTGCTTCTCTCTTCTCTGCAAAATCTCTTAATTCTTCCTCTAACTGTCTCTGTTTAGCATTTCCTTTATCAACCGACATTGTTAACTAAAAAAACATTTTGATAGAATGAGATGAAATTAATATGATGCTACTTCAATTTGAAACCGATGAAAAATGTGACGGTACAACGAAAACTTTATCAAGCATTGACTCTATAATATATAATTCACAAACAATAGAAACTTCGAAAGGACCAATCTCTTTGTAATGCCTGCTAACAAATCATTCTACAAGAAAAACTAATATATTCTGGCGTCACCTTTTCAATTTCTGCAGTCAGTTTTCGGTTATCTTCCATCAATAAAGCTTTATCCCTGTCACTTTGCTTGCGCAGGTCGATAATAAACTCTTGTTCATGGCTTGTGCTGAAACAAAGATAGAAAACTCTCAATGGTTCAGGAGATCGCAGCAAAACAGCCAGTAAACAAGAACAAGTTATAAATACTACCGAATGTCCCAAAAAACTGCTCCCGATTCAAAAATCCCTAAAAATGTGATTACAAACCGATCTTTAAATTTCTTGTTTTGGCAAGTAAATCTAAGACAAATAATTTTCCAGATACTGTTGATCTTGTAATTGGCTTACAAATGCACAACTTTCACTCTTTTTAAGGCTACCTGGCTTTGAATCATGCTGCACAAA
Organism: Aurelia sp. 4 Dawson et al 2005; assembly: GCA_964019985.1. Lineage (NCBI taxonomy): Eukaryota > Metazoa > Cnidaria > Scyphozoa > Semaeostomeae > Ulmaridae > Aurelia > Aurelia sp. 4 Dawson et al 2005. Next base: position 20,279,082 of record OZ026501.1, on the reverse strand, counting down.
GCAATGGTGATTATGAGGTTAATTTCCACTGAGCCTCCAATCTAGTCATACATGTTAAACTTAGATTTATATGTTACTCATAAAAAGTGGAGCGGACACCCTTGTTGGAAATGGCCTAAACTAGCGAAAGCTCTCGTACACTCAACAAAGTCGCTTCAAAATCTGGTCTAAAGAGCTTGAACATTGAAAAGGAAAGATTTAGTACAAAGAATGACGTTTTCCTGATCTACATATCACCACATGCATACCTTTCAGGCAGTAATCTTCCTCTGTAAAAACAAAATAGATCCATCGCAGCAGCGAGAACTCTATGCGTCCTCAACCGCTTTTTGTATGCAACAAACAACAACTGTCTAAACAGCACCTTCTCATTGATTGGTTAAATATCAAATTCTAGCAATTTGATTGGTGAATACGGAATCACTCTACGCGAGCTTTTGGGCCCACCTTTTGAGAGTAATATTGAGTTCCAATTGACCAAGTGATATCAGCGAATCAAGGAACGCAGGGAAACAAGGGATGAAAAAGAATAAGTCAAGTAACAGATCTTTTAGCTATCCTAAAAAAGAGTCTTAATCGAATAATATTTTCTTCCATTTTGTAAACTTCCGAATGCGCAGAAAGTGATAGAGCTATAGTGCCAAAAAATAAACCTTTTGTTTGAAAATGCATAAAAATTTCGTTTGCTCCAGACTCCTTTTAGAACAACTTAAAGGTCCATTGTTCATTTCTGCATTAAGGAATCACTGGCTCACCTTTCCTTCATTAGAGAATCTAGTTTCGCTTTTAAATTCGAAACTTCTGATTTCCAAGAAGCAGCATTAGATTCACTTTCAGCAAGACGAGCTTTCAATTCTTTTATCTCTTTAGAAAATTTGACCCTTTCTTTCGTGATTGTCCCCTCTTGCTCATCTTTCACTTTGTCCAGCTCACCAAGCAGCCTGTACAAAAATAAGCAAAAGAAAACTAAAAAACGAAGATTACTGCATTTGAGATATCCTGGAAGTTAAGTATTCATCCGAGACTCCGTTCACACGATGCCCAAAAAATTTTAAAACAACAAAAAATGAGAGGGTACCAGAAATTTAGCTAGCGTTCAGCATAGGTTTCAAAGCCTTCAAAATGATGGGTGCAAAATTCTTTGAGCTATTTCTCTAAATTGAACGGCTCCAGAGAAACTTTAGATATTTTACTGTAAATTTACCGTTTCGAACAAACTTAAAAATATCCTAATTTCTAAACTTCTTGAACAAAAACCAAATAAATAATTCTCAAAAAACCATAGATTAGAGGGAGCAAGTACGATGCAGCTTCATATGATGTCAAAAATTATTTTAATGTTGTCATTCTTGTGCCTCAAGGTTAAGATTTACTACGAAAGAACAATATGATATAAAATAGCAAAATACCTCTTGATCTCTCTGTCGTTGTCTGGTCCTGAGTTATGGACAGATGCTCCTCCCCTTCCGCCAGAATATTTGCTCTGAAAACAAAAATGAAAGGATTTGTCAAAGAAGGACAAATAGGCTAGGGAAGTTACGAGTTGGGCTGTTTTAGTCCCAGTAATGACCATGATATATCCTTAATAATGAATTAAAATCAACAAAGTCCAATCCCTGATCTATTTGAAATGCATTTGAGCCTTACAAAGATTGAAGTAAGAATTTCGTTGTTAATTCATTTTAATAATATATTTAGAAGGCTAACAATATATACAATAATGCAAAGTTAACTATATAATCTAAATCAAATGAAATTAAAATCTATATACAACTTATTGTCGAATGAAATCAAAACAACTACAGAAAACCGAATAGTTACAAACCTTAGCATTCTCAAGATCATCTTGAAGTTGCTGAACTTGCTACGGACGAAGAAAAGGAAAAACGTTAGATAAAAAATCACATTTTTCCTCATTAAAGGACACAATATGGAGCGTGTGTTGTAAAAATGTTTGAGAGGAACGGAATGACGTAAAGGGTCGAAGGAAGGCAAGGAAAACGTCAAAAGTTCTAAATAAGCTCCAAGACTTTCACAAAAGCTTTGTAAACCAATGTTTATAAAAACCGCATGAAAGCAAAATCGAAGAAGAGCGGTATGCATCAAGGGAACGATAACAAGCTCAAAAAACGGTCTACAGGCTAATAAAAATGCAGTAATCCTAATTTTAATAAGGATACCTGCTCGCTTTTGTTCCTTAACTTCTGTTCTTTATGAAGATCAGCTTGTAGCTCTTCCACTTGTGCTAAAAGCTAAAGACAGCAAGAAATTTGGGGTAGTACGTTAAATTGGTACCAATTCAGATAAAATAGACTTGGCAGATTTGGAAGTTGCATTTGATTTGACTCCGTTATTCTGAAGGCAGTAGTCTGCTGGGTTTGGAAGGTCTGTTGGGCCTTCTGCTACAAAAGGCATAAGATTTGGCAGACTTTGGAGAGATTCTCGTTTCCACAGGGACATTTTCATTGTCGTCATAGCGAATACAAAGCATGTTGTTTTAAAGATGTTAGTGTTTGTGTTTCATTGGGAAATAAATTGTCGTCTCTGCGAAGCCTAGGCTCCTCAGAATTCGGTAGGTTTGAAATTACCAATCAAATACGCCCAAAATGATATGATTCATCAAATCGCTTGCAATTCTGCAACGAAGATTTTGTATAAGAACTCAATGTCAACAAGCAAACCGAATGAGAGATAAACAAAGAATACAAAGAAACGAAATTTTTTACCTCTCTTCGCTTCTTCTCTGAAGTTCTAAGATCTTGCCTCGCTTGGTCAATTTTGTTCATTACATTTTCTAGCAAAGGTAAGAAAACAAACATTCAAAACAAGATTCGATAAATTAAGTGTAGACTTTAATCCAATAACGGTTGTCCACTTCGTATTCTTCTGGTTCGTAAAATGTGTCCAACAAGAAATATAAAGCAAGCTAACTGAAGTTCCACCTTGGTTACCCATCTTACTCAGGAAGTATACATTTTGCCCATTTTGATGCAAAACATAACAGGAGAAGAGTCCAGGTTATGAACACGAGGAATAAATGTTTAATGCTGCAACCCTACAAGAGGTTACGGAGGCAGTTTAGCTAAAGAAAAGCTTTGCGAGAAAAACGCTTCATTGCATTTCTTTATTTTACGCAAAATTTTAGATAATTTTACAACAATTTACATGAGGAAAGAAGCTCAACCCTAAATTTCTTCACGAGGCAAGTATTCAAAGATTCCGGAAAATATTGAATCCTCCACATACATCTCAAAATGGACACTTTAATAAATAGGGGTGAGGCTAGTTTGTTTACTCCTTTTGCTTTCGAGCAAAAAATCAGTGCTATTTCCAACAAGGGGGCGACCACACCCGTAACCCCGAGTGTTCGTATCTATTCAAAATAGTATTGAAAACAAAAACATGTTCTTACCAATTTCTTCCTCTTTCTCACGAACAAGACGAGTCAATTTGAGTTTCTGTGACCTGACTTCGGCCAGTTTATCATTCAAATCACTGAATTCTTCCATGGTTTGTTTACGATGGCTATGAATATCTTTCAATTCTTTCTGAGAGTTGCCAACCTTCTCTTTCAGTGCATTGATTTCTGATTCTGCATCTGCTTTTTCATTGCTGAGTGTTTTGTTTGCTTTCTCAAGTTCACGGACTTTGACGCTGAGTTCTGTTAAGGAAAAGTAGATATCAATTCCTATTGAATTGTTTCTTGATGGCGCAAAGATTACATTAATTGTTTAAAGCGTAAAAGCAATACTTGGGAAGGGGGAGGAAATTAGATAAGGTTTTAAGCAGTGGCAATAAGAACTCTATAGCATTAAGTGAGACTGAAGTTTTACACATCCTCTTACATTGGAAACTACTCCTGAAAGAACTTTAACATTTCTTGTATAAATGTTGTTTGTCTGTATACATCTTGATTGTACTCTTTCCTGTTCAACTTTTGAGCGCCAATAGACCTTTACACAAAATCGCAACAATCCGTTCAAATACTGACTTGCCGGTCTCGCCTCGCTTTGGAGTCACCCACTGGCGTGTGTCTCTAACGGCAACCCATGCCATTTGTTAGCAATGTTTAGATTTGGAAACAGAGTGCCTTGTTTGCAGCAATGAAATCTACATCCTTTTGGGAATGCAGGCTTCACCTCGACTAGAGCTTTTCTTTGTGTAAAGGTCTATTATCATTATAGGCGACGACGAACGCTTGAATGACTGGCCCTTTCTTGCAAATGTACCAGGGATAAAGAATCCTGTCCTTTTTAAAGCACATTTTGCACACTGAGATGGAAATCAGAACTTGAGCACCAAGCACCGCTTCGAAAAGAGGCTGCCCCAGAGGTAGCGGTCCAAAATTACAACATTTAGCACGGGTCTCTGAGAAGGAGAATCGGCTCGCCTTACTTTCATAAACCTGGAACCTGGAATCATTATTGACAGAACAGCTTGCATTCTGGAAATCTCATTGACAAGGAGATAAAACCACGACTTAACTTGAAAAAATCAGAAGTGTTGTAAATCAAGTTCGTCATGATGTTATATCGAAATGGCAAGGACGTAATATCATAGCTCATAAGAACTTGGTTCACACATCAGAGCACTCTCGCCACTTGGCTAAGCGAGGCAATTTACCACTACTATGGCATGTAGTTGGCATGGAAGTTGTTGTTTTCTTATTTATACCGAAGTGTGCCGAGAGTCAACCACAAATAGAACACCATCCTGCATTTCGAGACAACCCTCCTAACTGATTATAACCTAAACATTCATATGTAAAAGAAGGGGTCTGGGTTCGAGTGTCAATCACTACAGAAGTTAAAACTAAGACTTTGCTGCAGTCCTCAAATGAATTTTACCCATTGTGAGCGATAAACTTTACATATACATCCTATCAACAACAGAGTTGCAAGAATCAAGTCTCTCATATTCCCCTGTTACAAGCCTTGCTATTAATTAGCAATAGCTATTGACGAGCTATTATTACCGATACGCCATTCTTACTGATGCACCGTTTACGAAAAAAACCTTACTCACCATCCTTTTGGGAATCAAGTTCTTTTCTCAGTTTGAGACTTTCATGGATATCTTTCTCGGTTTTTTCTTGCTTTTCTTCTGCCTCTGTTGGATGACAATTCAAAACAATAATAATTTACTACATAAAACAGCAGGTAGTCTTCAATGCTTTTCATTCAACATGATATTTCGAGTAGTAATCAGTCTTTCAGTCAATTACTGGTCCTGTCTTTCAGTGAGAAATTTACTAGTTATGAATTCAGTATAACCTGTGACCAACCATTGACAATAATGTTGCAGTGGCAATGCACACTTTTCTTCTAAAGTGGCTCGTTACTGTTACCGTCTACCGCATATGTGCCAATCAGTTGGAAATTCGTATGAGTATAAGCTGGGTGAGTGAAACTGAGTTAAGTCGTTTGCAAGGCAGTGATCTGATACGTACTCAGCAGTTTCCTCAAAACATAGTATCATTGTATAGTTAAAATATCTGCGAATACAGTAAGACCCGCGTCTAAGAACGTACAATTTTGCAAGTCAGCCTGAAAAGGTTCTGGTGCCGGGTGAGTCAGAAAAAGTTTACTCGTTTGACAGGCTATCGAATAAAAGGAATGTGACCGATATTAACCCTTTCATGCCCGGCTAAAATAAAGCTTAACAGGAAAACCTAATGTAGATTGTCGTTTTCCAGGGGGTATCATAATCAGTGATTCAGTAAGTAATAGATAAATGCAATGTGCATAACCTTTCAAATCAATCAAAATTCCTATTGCTTTACCCCCTGAAAAATTTGCAGTTCTCAATGAATACTTGGTCACACATGGTCAAGATCGAACAATGAGAAAAATTCCTGAAAGGGGTATGTATGGAAATCGAAAATTCCACTTTCAATGCTGGTCCATGATTTATGTCGAATTGACGTTTACGCTGTCAACTTAAGAAAAATTTGATTTCAATATGAAAAAATGATGGACAAGAACGGAATGTGGAATCCCCAACCTACCAGTATTTTCCTCATTTTTAGGTCAAACTGATGAGTGATTTTACCCAACAAAAATTTCTCATCTAAGTTAGCCTTTCACTGACAGATTAACATTTCAATTTTGAATATTGGCCTAATTCTTTTTATCTCACAGCGTGCGAAACGCGTAAATGTATTCTTGACTCACCCGGTCGGTACACTGAGTATTTAGTACGAAATGGGGCTGTTCAGCTTCTTAAATTGGTTCTTATTCTGTTAGGGCTTTCGGGAACAGATTCAAGCTTCAACTTACACCAAGTCCACAACAGCTCAGGAACAACGTAATAAAATCGCTCATAACCAACTATGAAGGGTGTTTGATTGAAACCAATTCTGAAAAAGGTGGACTTGATAGACTCAAGATTTTATGTTTGATTGACTCTCAAAGTGCGAAAACGGTAGGTTTGGCAGGTTTTGGCAGGTTTTGGCAGGCCTGCTGAGCCTTCTGCTCCAAAAAGCAGAAGGTTTGGCGGACTTTGGAGGGATTCTCATTCTCATTTGCGAAACTCTGATAACGAGGCGAATTCGCTCGCATTGGTGCAGTAATTTAGTCAGTGTAAATTTGTTGCCAAGCACCAGACTCGTCTTAATATTTTTCAACTGGAAACCCTCGTTTTACCCAGGATGAACCTAATACCTGGGGCGTTTGAAAATTTTGTGTTTGATTGGGAAATGTGATTCCGCCTCTGCAAAGTTTACCCGTTTTCAGAATTTGGTAAGTTTGAAATTTTCTACCAAACACACACAAAAATAAATAATACCACGTGAAAAATACAATCCGTTGAGAGCAGATTTTTGCAGCCGGTGAAAAAGATCTACTTACCACTTAATTTCTTCTTTAACGAGTTTATTTCATTTTCTAATTTCTTCACTGAATCAGTAGAAGGTCCTGATGAAGTTTTTAGTTCCAGATTGATTTTCGCTGACTCGGCAGCTAAAAAGGAATTTTCTTGAATATTTAACAGCTTGAATGCAAGACAGATGTGGCACCTCTGGTTTGGGATGCGAAAGATCTATCGTTGCCGCTTATTTGGGAATATCTTTGCTCCAGACAATAAATCATCACGTTTTCAACGAAACATCTTTTCTCTCTCAACGAAGATTCTTGTATTTATGATTTCCTTGTATTTGCTTTGATACGAGGCAACTGATCCTAGAATTGGGGTACTTGAGTAACAAGAAGTTTTTACATCTGAGATCACGGTGGGAGTGTCCAGGAATGTTAAAAGTACAAACTTCAATGACACGCAGATACTACACAGAAAAAAAGGAGCCAGGAAAAAGTTGCCACTTTCGAAAATTCATAGCATCAAGAGAACTTCACAGATATGAAAGATTCACATTATAGTTAAAAGCCGAAAGATGGAACTATCTTTTTGCGAAGCACTGGGAATATAAGTCAATTCAGCTTTACAAAATTCATTTATTTTGATCGCAAGCTTTCTCTGTACATTTAAGACTGTCATTGTTGCAAAATGACTGAAGAAGGGCCTAGAACACTGATCAAATCATAAAGGGCTCCTCTCCCAGAATAATAAACAAAATGCAATTTTTCATGGGTGAGAGATTTCCACTGCAAAATTACTGTCATGGGATTGAAAATGTTTAGTATTTGTTTGAAAATCGATGTCTTACAACTATTGTGAGAGGTGAAATGTTCATTTCAAATTGTCCTGTGTGAGGAGAATCCTTACAATTTGACCAATGTATTAGGCTCTTTTTCAGTCATTTTGCAGGCATGAAACTTTCATAACGTTGAATTTACATGTACTTCTAGTGCTGATAAGACAGCGAGAAAAATCTAAAAAATGCTTTAGTAATTCGGCCTTTAATTAGCATTTGAATCATTCAGATCTGTAAAGTACTCTTAGTGCTATGTATTTCAAAAGTGAGAAATTTTTTCTGGCTCACCCAGTACATCATGGATACAACACAGAATACAAAGGGAAGTTAAGCCAATGCTTCAATCACAGCACAAAATAATGGTATTTCCAAAAAATACTTGTTACTAACTAAATGGGTATAGCAACTCCCCCTCCCCCCAACCTTATTTACTTTAATTCACAACAAGAAAGAAAATCATTTATTATACCTCTAAGTTTGCGGGATAAATTTGCCTTCTCTTTCTCCAGTTCTGAGATCCGTTTTTCAAACTGACTATCAGTTGCAGCTATAAAGAAGATACGAAACATTAACACAGCTTTTACTTTTGAAATAAGAATGAAGCTCCTAAGGAGGCAAAAAGAAAATGCTGCCCAATACTTGGGTTAAGAAGGACAAAAGTTCAACCATTCAAAAAACCAACGTCAAGCTTAATCTAAGAAGACAACACGTGGTGAAAACATGGATATAGCATATCATATCATGTCATGTCCAAACTTCAGTTGAACAAAGTAAGTAAAAAGGGGCACTTCAAGAAGAATCGAACTCAAATCTTTAAACGGTGGGTGTAAAATTTTATTGCATCATTCTTTGAACTGAATGGCGTGACAGGAAATCAGGGTACCTTCCTGAAAATCTGTCATGGAAACTTGTTAAAATCTTGATCATTTTCAATAAGGCGGGATTTTTTATTATAAAAGTATAAATTCGTATAAATTTGTCAAATTTTACTCTTTGTGACAATAAATTTTCCACTTTGTACAAAGATAATGAGTTAGTTTTCTATTGGCACTTTGATTATGTTTGATAGGATGTACGGAAGACTTTGACAAAATTAAAATCACCGAAAATCCTAAATAAATGGAGTAACAATGACACAATCTTCAAGTAAGCCATAGTTAATGAAGATCTACAATGTGGTGGCAAGACAATACCGTCGCTCTCCTAATTTCGGATTTAGAACTTCGATGACGTCATAGCTTCGAATTTGATAAATGCCGCCATTTTGAAACTAAGAAAGATATAGAAAATTTTCCATAGCAGACTTAAAGCTGAGTATCCTAATTCCCTTTACAAGCCATTTAATTCTGAGAAAAATGCAATAGAACATTAAACGCAACTTTTTACAGATTTGAGCCCCATGCTATTTCAGGGGGACCGACAGAAAAGATTCCCAAGAGCTGGATATTCATACAACAAGATATTTTGCGGTTGACTTACAAGGTGCACCATCTGGATCACACCGAACTGAGTCCAACGACTTTGAAGGAGACTTCGATCCCATCGTACTACGAAGAAAAGAAGCTGTCAGGACTGTGGTTTTTAACTTAAAGACACGACCAGCATCAATATTGATTTCAATGATTATAGGACTGGCGCTTAGTGAAATAATTTGATAATTAAAAGAAGGGAGACAGGTATCTATCAAAATTGCAAACAAAAAACAAATAGTGGTTTTGTTTACCTTTCCCCAAGATACGTGAATCCAATGAACGGTAGATGATGACCAGTAAAGGCTTGATGAGTTGGTGGAGGAGCACATTCCTAACGTGAAAGTAAATGAATATGGTAAAGTCATCTGAAAACGGTCTTAAGATGGAAAAAATAGCCAAGAGTCACAGCAGTTTTGTCACACAGTTACCAATACATGAAGTGTCTCAGTACATATCAAAACACTGCTCACATTGGAAATTTCACTTGACATGGTCGGCAAGTAAGGAAACTATTGGATAGCTAAGGCGAGTCTTTATCTAGGATCTATGCAACGAAGTTTAAGGAGTTACGCAAGACAAAACTTGCAACTATCAATCACCCTTTCAAATTATGGATTTATTTGGGAGCTAATAAAACTTTTGCCACAATCAGCATCGCACAGTCTATATACGTAATTTTTGTAAGAAACTAAGAATTTGGGCCAGAACTAAAAGTTTCCTAAAGTTCTCAAATTTTGAGTACTCGGAGGTTCTTACGAGTGTCCCATGTTCTATAACACTTTTCATGTTTATTTCCTGTTCCCCCATAAACATTTCGAAACCATCTCTTTTGAAGCTTTTCCAATGTTCAAACATTACCATTACAAAAAACAAAGTGGAACAAAAGACCAAACGAAAATCAATGTTTGGACTACATACGTTCATTTTACTTATAGTTTTGTAATCCAGGAGGCTTTGAGAGTAATTACAATTCTGGGCATCATGAAATACACTGCACACAATAATGCAATTCAACGGAAATCTGGGACTACAAAAAATTGGAAAAACAATGGAAGGAAGAATTATGGTGTGACGTTCCTTCGCAGGAAGGCAAATATTTTTTTCCACCATTGGAACTCTCACGATTGATATCTCAGTTCTCAAAGCAACAATAACGAAGACTGAAGTCTCTGTTCAAGTTTAACTAAAGGGCGAACCAGAAACAAGTTCCCGCATTTGAAAATTCATGACATCAAGAGTATTTCACAGATTTGAATGATTCAAATTCTAGTTAAAAGCCAAAAGATCGAAATACTTTGTGTGATATTTCTCGCCGTCTCACGAGCACTAAGCAAATCCATCTTTACAAAAAATTCCTGGTTGAAAAATGACTGAAAAAGGGCTTAAAACGTTGATCAAATTATAAAGAAATCCTCGCAGAGGTCAATAAAAAATGTAATTGTTCATAGGCGAGAGATATCCACCGTACATTAACTACCATGAGACCGAAAATCTTCAGCATTGGTTTGAAAATTGATGTCCTATAACTCTTGATAGAGGTGAAACGCCTCTTCCCTATTGTTCTGTGTAAGGAGAGTCCTTACGATTTGATCAATGATTTAGGCCCTTTTTCAGTGATTTTACAACCATAAAATTTTCATCAAGTTAAATTTAGCGATACTTCTAGAGCTGGTAAGATAGCGAGAAAAATCAAAGAAATAGCATGATACTTCGGCTTTTAGCTGGAATTCAAATCATTCAAATCTGTGAGGTGCTGTTGGTGCTACGAATTTTAAAAATGGGAACTCTTTTCTGACTCACCCTGTATAGAGGAACACTTCGAAATCAATAAGCCAAGGATTAATGCTAATGCTCATCATTGGACCAAACCTAATTGGTAGAATTTTCTGGGGCATCATTTATATGTGATAATTACCGCTGCTCTTGGTTCCATCAAGTCATCAACATCAAAATTTGATACATCAGTTGGACTGCTGACTTCTGGCACATATGGCGGTGTGCCTATCAACATGAATGAAGATTAGAGAAAATAAGAACAGATTTATAACTCATGGCAAAGGAATAAAGTAAAGTCCCGCCTTTAAGAAACTGCATTATAAGAAACTCAGGCCTGATTTCGCCGAATAAAATACCTCTTTACAAGAAACTATCCACGCTGATCTATGCATAATTTCTTATACAATGGTACATAGAAATATCATAAAGTGCATATTTTTATATGCCTCCAATAGATCTCAATTTTCTAGAAACAAGAATGCCCAAATTGTTATAATTTCAAGAACCCTACAATACTGGCTCAAACCATTAGATCTTTGCGCAACAGTGCATATTTCAAAAACGTTTTCTTAACAATTCTGACTGCAGTTTGGAGTATAGAAGTGTTTCTTATACCATGGTATACATACCCTGTTTTGAAGAAGTATATCTTGACATAATAAAACAATAATCAGGCTGTCTTTGTGTAATGAGTTTCTTAAAGGCGGGCTTCACTGTAAAGCTTATATGTTTTTCAAACTTTCAATGCAAGGATACATGTTTCACCTCTGTTTCAAATACTGTTGAATGCCACGACGCCCAATAAGTACAGAATTCCAATCATGACTCAATACCCTTTCCTCCTACGCCTCATAGAGAGAAGTTTTGTGGCAGGACAGTCGATTAGCGAATGAGGGCTCGCTGTAGTGAAAATAGCTGGCCAGACCAACAAAATAAGCTACTTCTTTCAACAAGAACGTTAATGCTTTATAAGGCTTCGGTATTCTTAATAAAGAAATTCTCATATGAAAAAGAAAATAGAGCATCAAAAATAAACTTACATTCGAATATGTTATCCCAATCGATTCCCTCGAAAAATGGATGTGGTCGAAAGTCATCAACGCCATTAGCACCCAGTCTCTCTGATGCAACACAAACCAACCTGTTGACGGAAAGAGCTTTCTTTCAGCAACGAATAGCTGGATACGACACATCAGTTGGATATTACTGCTTACAAACCAAGTGAGAAGTACTTCAGGAAACATAGTCATAATCCAGCAAAATGCTGTCAACAGACAACATGTTACAGCAAGGAGTACTCATTAATACGGCACTTGACTATCAATTCGAAGGTTGGTGGCTTGAGTCCCCGCCCTGTCAAACCAGCGACATAGAATGAAGAGAGTCGCTAACTCTCTGTGATTCCAAGCCGAAGCAATCACGAAGTGTAGCCACATCAAGAGGAAGGACGAAGGCACTCGCTCGATTAGCTGAAGTCCTAAAGCCCCTTACAACTGTTGATAAGAAATATATATGTACATTAAGACAACAAACAAGAATCTAAGCGAATGGTGTTGAAAGTTAGAGTGTTTTTGGCAGTACTCTGACTAACGATTTCCTTGGAGCTATTCAATATAAAACTGAAATTTGAATAAAAACTTCCGAGCTTTGCATAGAAAGCTATTCTTTTCTACATAGCATTGAGGTCTGCTGTAAACAATCTAATCCCACGATGCTTTGCTTGTAGTCTCCTCAATATTTCACGACAGACTTTCATTCCTCGAAATTCCCAGGGTGTCTAGTCTCCTTCCACTTTCAAACAAAGTCTGCAAAAAGTTGTCACAAAAGTTTGCTATGCCCCCCAAAGTCACTTAGTAGCTGGCAATAATCGCTGATCCTCCTAGCTTCACAACCTTGGCTCCAAAGTCGGGACTGAGAACAGCTAGTGCACGTTCATAGACAACTTAGAAATCAATGAATCATGTAATCCAGCAATTCCATTTAGAAGAGAGGACAAATTACGAACAGCTTATTCCTTAAGATTCCCTTCACGTATTTAATCACATCATTTTGCACCGATTTACATAGCCTTATATGCGTGATTCCAAGGAAATAGAGGATTTTACTCCTCTGATTAAATGTATTTCGGAAAATAGAAACAGTTTGAGAATCGAAGCTGTTGGCGAAATAGTCAGCTGGGTTAACAATCTTTGCCAGAGCTGTGATTTAGCACAGCGGGGAAGGAAATAACATGAACTGCAAAATATACATCAAGGTTGAAGAGGGCCTAACAACAACACAAAGCAAGAAGGAGTCGATTTTTCTTTATGGCCCTTTTGATTTTTCTTCCGGTGCAGATTTGTTTCGCCTACCATGGCAGCTTTAAAGCTACTGATTAATTTGAAGTGTCAAGAATAAACTGTAAGTCCATGTAAGGTCGATTGCTTAAACGTATTGTTTTGTCCTTGAAAGATAAAAAAGGTTACCTTGCAGATCTTTGTCCTATCCTGCTTAAGTCAACTTTTTCACGTGCTTAACATGAAAGTAGCCAGCAAAAACAATCTTCAAAAATGTCAGTGCAAATTCTACTTCTTCAAAAAGACTGGCTTCAAAGAAACGTTACTTATTTTCATGTAATTTCCCTTCTTAACAATTTACGATACACGTTGCAAAATTCTTTAAATCACTGTAACTTCTAAAGGTTTGAGGAAATGTTGAATTAAAAAAATAGTTTATGAATGTATACAATCTGGTATCAAGCATAAAAGTGTTTCATCTAGTTTTATAAAACGGGTTGCTTTAAGTAACAAAACCATGAAACACTTTGCAAAGAACAGTGAGTGGTATTATTCACAGAAAGACCCCAAGAAAATGTCATAACATTTGTGATCAGATCTTACAACTTTAAATATCGCCATGTTCATGTTTTGATGGGTCTGGAATCTGTCACCGGCAGTTCGACCCCAAACACAGCAGAGCACAGGAATTAATCTCACAAATATGTTACTATCACGTCAGAGTAGAAACCAATTTATTCATAAAAATTTATCAAAAAAGGAGCATTATCCATTTCTTTGTGATAATAAACAAAACTATGTAAAAAATGTTGCAACGTAAATAAAGTGGGAATTAGTTCTTTATTATTCCTTCATTGAATTATAGAGAAGAAAAGATTGCCTTTGGGAAATTATCAAAGTTCAAAACTTATGTGTCTAATCTGATTCGATGATATTTCTGTAGCCAATTTGAAGTTCTTTTTATCTAAACTAAACCATTTGAATAATTTAGATATCCGTAGATTTTTACAGTTTTATTTCGTTTAATGCCTTGCGGTTTGATTCAAAACAAAATAGTAACAATTGTTGTATATGGGCGGTAACATATTATCTGCGAGGCAGGTGATATCTTGTCTGTAAACAAATCGATAACGATTTGAAATTTTGACTCTCCACCAACCGTTGACGTAGAATCCTTTCAGTCCTTTGCTGCTATCTGAATTTTACAGCATAGGTTTTAAAAATGTCAGTGCTGACGACTTCTTAGGCTCTTTTAGCAACAAGACGCTGACGTCTTTGAAAACGCAGCTATTTTTTCATGATTTTAGAGGATTCTAATTTTCCAGCCTTTTCCCTCCCGGAAAGCTTCTCACCGACAGACAAATTCACTAAGAACAGTTTGCATTCTCGCATTTCCATCATTTGTGAATGTGTTCATATTGCATTTCGCTTCCCTTCTCAACGTTCAATTTTTGCAATGCAGCTTTCAAAAACATACTTTTCAGGTTGTCAGTTCTTTTGAAGTTGATTTCTGTTTGTGATTTACAGCCTCGAACCAAAGAATTGTGCTGGCGTCTTCTTGACTCGCGTCTTCTTGCTAAAACAGCCTATTGCCTTGAACGGAACAACTTGAAGAAAATTTTGCTACTGTCCTATAATTCTGCCCTTGACCTTTTCAGAAATCTTAGATAATTTTTTGAAATCACAGCATATTCTGTTTCTCAACTCATTTGAAGACGTAGCATCATCAATTTCTAAATCATGAACTAGAAGAGTGAAAGACTTTCTTTGTAACTTTTCTAACAGGGATTAGACTCGATTACATGTCGTAGTTTCGCTGTTTGCCTGAACTGATATCGCTTCAACTACGACTTATTCCCAAACACTTGCAGAAACGGTAAAGTTCCGTACTGATTCTATTTGAAACCTTTCCGCTGCTCCACAAAAAAGTTCGATTGAGCAGTGTTGGAGTCTCTATCACTATTGTGTACATTCGAACACTCTACAAAATGTATCAATCTGTCGTTCGATTCGCATTCTTTTTTAGAATATAGCTGTGGGCCTGAATCATCTGCTACTTTTTCCTCAAAGCCACTGGATCTAAAATGCCTTAAAAATCAGTTTTCTTGAACTGCTGTACCATCAAATTAGGTATCAGTACTTCGGTAAAGGATCATTCTTGCCACAAAAGCAAAAAGCGCCTTGCTCTAAGGCACATGCTGATCGGTAGACGACGGGGCGACAGAATCCTGTCGCCGATTTTACAGCTCTATGTCCATAAGGCCCTCAGTGGAGCGATAACAACAACAACAATTCAACTCAATAGGATGAGCGTAACTTGAGAGCCCTTATGGTAGTGAGGCTAAACAGGGATTGGATTTAGGGGCGATCCGGTATATTACCATAAATGAGTAAATATGAATATTTTCATCATCAACTTACTTTAGCATAAGATCTTTAGCATCATCAGAAATGTCGTAGTCATCGGGAAACTGAAACTTTGTCTGGAATAAAAACGAAAAAGCTTCTACAATACTTGAGAATGTTTTGAAACATGCAAGTTGACCTTAATTAATCTCGTGAATATCTCGATCTCCGCTACGTAAGTTGTTGTTTCTAACCTAGCCTTTGATTGATGATATAAAATCACAGGCTGACAGTGCAAGTCACAACTTTGCAAAACTACTCGAAAAATCTACATACAAAACAACATCCTTTTTCGACAGGAGTTGGTGCTTCAACTTTATCAGTATGGTTAAACATGTGAAAGAAGCATCGTTGTCAAGAAATGGCTGGAACGTTACAGGGGCTTTTTACATGGGTAGGCACCACCACCACGAGGCTTTATAAATAAAATTACGTATGATTCTTTAGATAACACCGTTCCCACGTTACATTTCGAATTATTCAAGGGAAAGAATGGAAAGATTCTGCAACAAAACAGCATCAAAAGCAATGTAAAGTCTTTGAAGGTACTGCCCATACAAACAAATGGCTTTCTAAGCCTAAGAAACTTAATCGAAGTAAATTTATTAAAAGAATACAAACAGAGCAGAAAGAATGAGAATTCGTTGCAGATTTTTCCATCTCTCACAATGTGTTTCCCATTGTCAAATTCAATTTCCAAGGGGATAAACCTGCATTTATTATGAAAGAATGCGGTTCTGGAGAGAACTCTTTTTTAATCTTTTACAAACAATTACTTAACTCATAACTTTCTGCTTAATAAAATAAAAGGTACCTAAAATATGAATCCTCTCATGATTTGCGGTTGCATTTGATGAAAACAAATAGGGATCAAAAAAAGAAATTACAATATAGGCGTATTTTGCAACGATTGCACCAGATTGAAAGACTGCTCTCCGTATCCTGCGTTATGGATAAAATGATTTCCACTGAGCAATGTTTTCCACTTTGGTAAACAACGACAACAAAAACTGAATTACGTTATTTCATTGAATACTGAATTGTGACTGGCTATCAGATATAGAGAGCAAAATGACGCGCTGCAAAAGTTGGACAATTCTAAGTTTCTCTAGCCCAAGAGCAGTTTATGAACATAACAAATCTCTAGGCCAGCGGTGTCTTCGTCTTAACAGGCATCCTTTGCAAAAATGCTTTTGAGCATTTTCAGCTGAAGCGAAAAAGGCAGCGTCGTGGGAATAAGCCTTAAGAATCAATGACCCGTCTCTTGCACTATTTAATTCTTAACCCTTTCACGCCCGGCTAAAGTCAAGCTTAACAGGAAAACCTAATGTAGACTGTCGTGTTCCAGGGGGTATCATAATAAGTGATTCAGGAAGCAATAGATAAATGCAATGTGCATAACCTTTCAAATCAATCAAAATTCCAAATGCTTTACCCCCTGAAAAATTCGCAGTTCCCAATGAATACTGTTGGGCCATATGGCCCTTCCAGGGGTGAAAGGGTTAATTAATTCTTTATAAAATATATACGACTTTGTACATGAGAAATATTCATGAGAAATATTCACAACGTTTCGAGTATTACTCTTCATCAGGTGTGAAAGTAGTTAGAGGAGCAATCGTAGAACGATAGATTAGAATAGTAAATTCGAATAATATAAGAAGGTTTAAGAGAACGCCAACAGGATCTGACGTCAAGTGAGAAATGGAATGCGCCATGATACGCATGGAAGAAGAAGACATATTGCTAAGGGATCAAAAAATGAAAAAATAAAAAGAAAATATAAAATGAAAGGGCAAATAATACGTGAATAAATAAAAAGGGTTAAACCTATGTTGCACCTTTCTCTACCATCCTCTCTGAAAAAAACTCAAATGTCAAATGAAACTTAAGTCACCTTATGATCCATAATCTTGCCATACGTCTCAACGAGTGATTCTGCATAAAAAGGTGTTTCTCCATATAACATTTCATACATGCAGATGCCAAGAGACCACCAATCACATTCTCGACCATATCGGCCTTTACCTTCTTCCATTGCCTGTGAAACCAAATATTTCGGTTGAGTAACGATATGAATTGATGGCCAATTTTCTACTACTGCATCAAATCTCGTTGTATACCGGTAGACTTATGACGATGAGTCCCTCGCAACCCTGCGGTAAACCTTGCTCAACAGTTACCCCAACGTGCCCTTGTTCCCCAACATGCTCTTTACGAGCATTGTCCTGATTTCTAGGCTCATAAGATAAGAGATATTACCAATCAAAATTTTCACATCTAAATTAGCCTTTGACTGATAGATTAACAATTTAGTTTAGAATATCAGCCATACACACGTTATTCCACAGCCCTCCAAACGCGTAAAGTTTTTGTTGACTAACCCGGTCGATCGAAAAACTACTTCATACCTGTAAAATTTCTGGTGAAATGTAGTCTGGTGTTCCGACAGCAACAGCACATCGAACCTGAAAAAATTGTGACTGATGAGTAATCTACAGAATCTAATATGATCAGAACCATATTTCTTTTCTTTCCACACTAGAAAATATATGAGTATGAAACTTAAATATAGTGTTCTAACATGAAGGTTTAAAAACTGCTACGCGAGGCAACATTTTGTTTTGGAGCCTACAGATAATTGCAAGGGGACACTTATGCAAGTGCTAACTAGATGAAGATGGATCCCGCATTAAACGAACATCTTTATATGTGAATAAACACTGCTGCTGAATGGAATCAATGAGGTAATGATACAGCCTGCTTTCAAATAAGAGGGACAGATAGAAAACACAGTTTTTAAATGCATGATCATACTTTACTCAAAAACGCATAAGTTACTACTGCCAGTTGTGAGTCATCCTAATAAAATGTGTCTTTAGCTGAAGGATTCCATATAAAAATAGTTAGCTCGAAAATGAAAAACGATCAATTTGTGAGAAAAAGATGAGATCGACGGGTTAGGACAAAAGTGTCCAGACAGCTGAAATAAATGAATGGATGAATCTCAACTGCTCATTGCAACCGCAAATTATCGCACAAAGAAAGACTGCAACTGATAAAATCTTATCATCTTCCTGGTTTGACTTCTAGACTAGCAAACCCTCGATCGCTTAGGACGATATGAAGAATAACAAGGATTTCTGACAAATTACTACAGAGCTTGGATCACAGTTGGTCGAAGAAACAACGAGCAAACAAATTGTAAGAAAAACCAAAGGACTTCGGCATGAGCAGATCTATTTCTGAAAATGTAGCAAAACTACAAAGGATAAGATTCTTGGGCATTCTTTCCATCGGAAAATCTGAGGCATTTGATTTAATGAAAGTTTGGCCCAGTAACTTCAAAAACAGAGTCCTTGAAGAGAATCTTTAGATAAGTAAAAGAAGTCTTTATGCAATCATATTTGACATAAGAGGGAGGGCTTTCACGGGCAGCCCCATCCGAAAACAACGGCTTAAAATGGAAAAAGACGACGTTTTACAGAAAATCTGGGAAAGATGAATGAATCATTGAAAAGTGTTTTACTTACATAGCCATCACTTCCGATTCTCAAACATGACCCAAAGTCAGCTAATCGAATATTACCAGACTGATCGATCAAAACGTTGTCTGGTTTTATATCCCTGAAAGAAAGACGTTTTTAATAGACGGAAATGAGCTGAAAACAAAGGGTACATACAGTATAGACACAATACCGATAGCGCCGAAATATTCCAAACACTTTTCGCAGTCCACGATAAATCGCACACTAAACCGATGAATTGTAATTTGGGTATGTTTGCAGGATGTGTAATTCCAAACCTACCAAATTCAGAAAACGGTAGACTTCGTAGAGGTGGAAACACATTTCCCAATCAAACACAAAATTCTTCAAAACAGCAGGTTGCAGATTCATCCTGGCAAAAACCCAGTGGAACAACACAAAGACGAGTCTGGTGCTTGGCAAATTAAACTTACCGATTACCATGGCCAACGTGAGAATTCATCTCTCTTTCAAAGTTTCGCAGGTCAAAACTAGAATCTCTCTAAAGTCTGCTAAACCTTGACGCAGAGAGTTTAGCAGCCCTTCCAAACCTGGCAGACCTGCCGTCGTCGGAATTTGGGAGTTAGTCGAACACAAATGTCAAGCCTACCAAGTCTACTGTTTTCAGAATTGGTACCAATCAAAGACATACTTAATCTCTAGCTAAAATTCAGGATTCGATTACAGCAATTTTTGTAAATGTTTCAGGCTTCCGCTTCTTGAGGTATGATCGAATCTATTACAATATTTTCTCTATCAAATCTTAAAAACTACAAGTTAATTCAACTATGCCATTCATAGCGGAAAAAGACACAAGGTCATCGAGTTTCCACTATGAATGGCATTTACAATATAAATTCATTTTTATTTACAAAAGAAAAACACAAATGTTTCTTCAGAGTGAATTGGTTTATTTACAAGAAAACACAAACATACGAAAAAACAGTTACGACACGAAGAACAAATACAAGACATAAATGAAAGAATTATAACTACAATAAAAAGAGACATGTTGCTGCACTCAGAAATACTGAAAACAATAAAGATTTCGATCAGATTTCTAAAGACTCGAAATGAATGGACAGATATATAACTTTTTCGCGGTGATTTGAGGATCTAGAAATCACTATTTATATATAATCTATGGAACAAGGGTAGTTCAACGTTGGAAGAAACGTAGCACTAACTTTAACGATGCAAACGGGTGAGTAGCCGAGCGGCTTATACAGTCTTCGTCGAGTGCCTGAAGTTAAGCTTGGTCGAGTGAGGTCAAACTCCGGATGGGTGACCTCGGAGGTCTGACCTCACAACTCACCTCGTTGTCCTTCGGAAGGGACGCTAAACTAGGGGTCCAATGCCCGGGTGCGGCATGCATAGTGGGCCTAAATTAGCTTTCAGTAGCTAGAAATCATGACAAGCCCACTCAAAACAAATTGAACACAAACATACAAACAAAGGCAAGTCGTTTCAATTCCATACAGAACACAACAAAAAATGACAGCATATATTTAGATATTAGCTTGTGGAAGAATCTTGTCACAAATGAAAAGCAAGTCTTCTCGCTGCTATTGTGAGCAAAGGGAATTTCCTTCGAGTCATTTGGAACGTTGACGTAAATGCCTAAATTTGGGATTTGGTATTTAAACATAAGTAGGACTTCCAGCGATAGATTACAGGACTGATCTACAACATCACTTCATAACGTCAATTTGTACGATAGTCTTAAAAATCACAAGATATTCCTGACTCAATCAGCATATCACGAAAATCCAGTTTGTCCACAGGACTTTAGCTTTCCTATGAAAGTTCAAACTCAAAACCAAAAGCAGTAACAGATTTCTGTCTAGACCTGTCTCAAAATAAAATCGATAAAAGATATTTGACCAAATCTTATCATCAAGAGGACCTATGGTTTCATGGAATTATAATAAAGATATCATTTACATGGTCTAATGAATGAGGGAACTGTAAGAGTTTTACAAGTTGCACAGGTTTCCAAAGAAAGATTTGACCTTTAGCGGGGAGGCAATCTTGCTGGAGTGGCTTGTTGTGCAGGGGGTCGCTGCATAAAAAAGGCGCGGGAAATGGCTCAAATTATTGAGGGAGATGGGCGGTTTGATGAACGTTGCCAAATGTTAGGACCTTTCACCTTGTTTTCTTGATGAAACACATCAGTCCTGAATCTCCGATGCCCAAAATTACCTTGATTTACCCTCTCAATGAAATTCATAAATTAGAAAGTTTTAAGAAGAACTTACCTGTGCACATATTTCATTTTATGTAATGAATCGATGGCTAAAATCATCTCAGCCAAATAAAATTTTGCCATATGTTCTGGTAAATGATCCTCGTATTTGCTAATCAAAGTCAGCAAGTCACCACCGCTGTAATAATCCATCAGGAAATACTACGGACAGACAACATAGAAAAAAGGTAAAATTAGAAAGTGGGACAAATTAAAACATAGGTAAATATCAAATGCGTCAATGGCAACATTTTCTTTAATTCATTTAAAATTGGTCATATGTCTAAAGTAGCAGTAATGAAAATCTTTTCGTGGTGCAGAAACAAAAAATAACGACAAATCATGTTGCATGGGAGATGCCATATTTCATTTCATCGACCCTCAAAACTACAAAATCTGGACTTGCTACAAGTCTCTCTCGCGGAAAAAACAGGAGAAGGAAAAGGAGCGAGAGAGACTTGTAATACTTGGCATGCTCATTAATATTCATGAGCAATCGAGCCTTGCTTCCATTTTCAAAAATGACGGGGTTGTTGTCAACTGTTTCATCGAATCTTGAGTCTGCCATTGTCAAAGAACATCGCAGAACCTCGCTCTGTTGTATCATTGTCATTTCTAAGCATGTGATTGGATATTGGTTTTTTGTAAAAGGATGCCGATTGAACAGAATCCTGTACAGCCAACGAACCATGCTGCCAAGTATTACAAGTCTCTCTCGCTTTTATTCATTCTCCCGTTTTTGCCGCGAGAGAGACTTGTAGCAAGTCCATACAAAATCTGGCTTTGTACACAAAGGAAGTTCCACAAAATTGATAGGCCAACGATCTGGTTCCTATCGATCCCAAATTACATCAAAATATTTGATAACCTCTGACACCTGATAAACGAGAGGGGATTCATAAAATCATGGCTTAGAGGGGAAAGGTTTATTAAAGGGGGACTGAATAGAGCGTTTGCGGTACATATAAGATGGCAGAATAGATAATGGAGGTATCATTGAGCTCTGTCTAGCCAGGACCATCTTCAATTAACCAAAAAATTCCTAACAAATTATAGGAACGAAAAATCAAAGTCCGTTCGTAGGAATGGAAATCGAAACCAACGGGAAATCACAAAAATGTGGCCTTAGTGAAAAATAAATTTCACAATATGAGCGGATTTTCATATTTTACGGATAGATGACTAAGACGGTTGATCTCGTTGAGAGGAAATAACTAAGCTCACAGCTCCAAAAAGATGTATCAAAAACGACCGATAAAAATTGTGAAAAAATATCTCTTGATTTAGATTTACCTCATAACTAAGACATCTAAGAGGGCACTCAGCTTCTAAGTAGGGGAGCCAAAGCTTTGACATAGACGCTACCATCAGATTAAAGTACATTAGGACATACGCCATTCAATAATAAAAGATGGGTTTAAGACTTAAGCTCATCTATGAATGGCTATTTGTTGGCGAAAGACCACTGCAGATTTTAACAGGTGACATGATATAAAAGTATAATGCAGATAACGGTTCGCGGATAATGCCTCCAATGTTAAACGCATTATTACATGTTGCGGTGCAAATTTCGTAAAACGCTGACAAAGGGCATAAAGGGCTTATGCTGCGTTAGACGCTAGCTAGTTATGTAACGAGGTCCCACAAATTTTAGGCCCATTCTTACAAATGACATGGCCTAAAACAAGTACTTTGCTTGGTGTAATATCTGCAAAAGGGAAGGCTCCAATACGGGTGTTGGAGGGTCGATAGTTTATTGGGGCCAAATCGTCATGCTAAAGGGTGAAACATCGAGATTTTCAATTTTTTCTGAGGTCAACGAAAATGCATCAACATGGACACGAAAACTACTGGCATTAATAAATCATAGAGGGAAGCTTTCCCACTAAGTGTTTTTGTTCAAAAGCATTGAAATTAGTCATAAGAAAAAGTATCCGAGGTGGAATTAAGATATTTTTTGTTTCAAAACAGCTGCTCTCCGCACCCACCCCGGTTCATCATTGCTAAGCAGATTTTGCAGATCACTTCTTGCGCATAGCTAAAGCGAAACAGCTTTATGCAAAACAATCCATCGACAACATTGTAGGTCTTAAACTGTGTTCACTGGAACGTCCAGAACAAAGGATCTGCTCAGCTTAAGATCAGGAGATAAACAGAATTGGGGGTCAAATCATATGAAGAAATTTTGGCTGCAATCAGTTGCAAAATTATTGAGCTATTCTGAAACATGAGGTCTTTTGGCACTACGCCACGACGCAAAACATACCAGATATTGGCACCAAACGTCTTACAGGCCCACTTGATCTCTAGATCTTAGCATAACATGATTGCCCAAAATTATCAAACATTTGCTTGTAATTATATCGAAGATGAACATAAAGAGCTCATTGTATTACATATAATAAAATACTGTAACATAAAACAGTCAAAATGGCCTTTTATAGATGTAATAAAAACTATGGAAAATATTTTAAACCTCTTAAAAAAGGCAGGTCCATTCAATGACAGCAAACAACAGAGAAGACAACAAAGTCACTGTGGTTGCTTTTTTGATGGGACATTTCTGTCAGCTTATTTTCAGTTGAGTTGGTGATGTTCGTAAGTAGTGAAAGAATTGTCTTCTCTGGATGACCTTCCTGGTCTATTCTATAAATAGCAAGACAATTATGATGTACGATTAAAAATCTAGATTTTTCGATGGCTTTTTGAAACTTGCCAGACGAATGATTATCGAAAGTGGCAGTGAATACTTCCAGCAAATCAACGTCTCTCTGCATTTTCAACCCAGGGGTATTTCAATTGTTCAAAAAAAAAAGAATAAGAAAATTGTTCAGAAGAAAATGATTTCAAGGATTTTGATGGAATCTTGTTGCAAAATAGGATCTTTTGTGAAACGTGTACGAGCCTCTCTGGGACGGAAATGCCCCTCAATGTCACCCATAAACTGTTACCGTTTAAATTCAAAATTTGAAGTAAAGATCTACAGTAACTGTGTACATCAACTGCTTTTCAGAATCTAATTTGCAGTTCATGTTGCCTGTCATTAAGTCTTGAGCTTAAAGGCAAAAGCAAGACCTGGGGAAGCATCTGGCAATACATCTCCACCTATCTGCATTACTTATAATTAAATCTTAGTGTAATCATCAAAGAATCATAGCCATACATGCAACTAACTGATATTTTAATTACAATAGGCTGATGGCTGTCAACAGGGACTAATGATATCTGATTGGTCTTGAGTTAATCTTTGATATAGGTAGTTTCATTGTTCAGAGTATGACTTTTGTCCTTGCAAACCTGAGGAAACCCTATTTGGATCTATTATGAGGTGTTTCAGGCATTTGCAACATTACAGGCCCTGATCATGTTAATCTGTTTGCTTCCCTAAGAATTGTGGAGAGAATTTTTTTAATTCCAAGATTTAAAATTATAAAATTTTGAAGTAACGATTCACAAGGAGTATACTTTGGGCGTGTACTTTATGATTACGTAGGATTAGCCAATGGTTAACCCTTTCACGCCCGGCTAAAATTAAGCTTGACAGAAAAACCTAATGCAGAGTGTCGTTTTCCAGGGGGTATCATAATCAGTGATACAGTAAGCAATAGATAAATGCAATGTGCATAAACTTTCAAAGCAATCAAAGTTCTGAATGCTTTACCCCCTGCAAAATTTGCAGTTCTCAATGAATACTGTTGGGCCATATGGCCCTTCCCGGGGTGAAAGGGTTAAGGCACTTTTCACTCCACAAGTTCAAAACTACTTGTGGACTTTCATACTTCTCAAGAATTCTTATTGCATTAGTAGAATACTTAAGAAACTGAAACTGAGAGTGGAAAGGAAGCCAAGAGCTTCCAAGAATACCTCATTTCTTTGGGAGCCGTACAATTGCTTCTATGCCTATAGTTGACTGTTCCAGTTTCATGCATTTGATTGATCTCTAAAATATTTTTGAATCGTTGCTTTCCTTTTTGTGACTTGATGCTTTCAGGTGTTGCTTAGGATATATTGCAAAGATAGGCAGATCATTAGCAGCCAAGGCCAGTAGTCTGAAAATAGCCTAGAATGTTTTGGGCATAACCCCTCATCAGTAATAATGAAGATGAGTATGATCAGATCATTAGAATAGAAAAAAGAAGGATTGATAGAACAGGTAATAAGTAGAATGCAGAAAAGTGACACCAAGAAGGGTTCTAAATGAGATCTACTGCACAAAGATAGCACTCAACTTTGTTATCACTGATGGTTATGCCTAAAACGTTCAATTGTAACATTCTAGGCTATTTGCGTTGCTTATGATTAAATCTCTGCAATTATCAGTCTATTGCCCTTGAATGGCAATTTTTATCACAGGCCTGGACCATATGAGTCACAAAAAAGCTTAACCCATCTAGCAGACTGTGGAATCAAAAGTATTATGAGGCCCATATTTGTCACTAAAATGTTAATCTATCAGTCAAAGGCTAAACTGGATAAGAAAATTTTGTTTGGCAAAATCATTCATCTAAGATAAAAAAGTTAGAGAAAAAGGCCTTTAAGGGGTTCATATGACTCAATTGACTCATTAATATGATTTACATGAAATCCAATAAACCTTACCAAATTTCTATCATCTTGAAATGAATAATGCAATTTTGTGATCCATCTTTTGTCACCAAATGCAAGCACATCTCTTTCTTCTTTAAAACATGCAGTCTGAAAAACAAAATGGAGATTACTCTGGCATAAATTTTTAATTGCAAAATTTATATGCTCTCAAAACTCAAAATACATATGATGATTCATAATGTAAACCTTGCAAATCTTTGCATTTACTATATAAAAACATTTTAGAAGTCTCACTGTTTTAATCTACTTCAACTTTTTATAGCAATAAGATCATTTTCTCTTAAACTGTTTTCACAAAAACAATAGGTTACAATAAAATTTGCTATTTCAGTTGCTTAGCATCAAGAAAATACATACTGTGCAGGGCTTTCAGTGGGGGGCACGCGATAGCTCACATGCACGCAGGCACGCGTCCAAACGTTTGCTTGGGAGTGATTGATCACACGCCCGGTAATAAAATATTTCCTTGGAAGAAAGCGATGTCCCATTGGGGAGTTCACATTGGAAAACTTAAGGAGACAAAATGATTTTTGTTTTAAAACATACCTTGTAACTCACTGATGCTGATTTTATTCATTGGATGCAGCTGAATTACTTTTTTGCTCATTCCACTCAAATCTAATCAGCCTCATTTTTAGGCCATCTTCTTCTGAGATACATGCTATCTTAAATGTCAGACTTCTAAAGCCGCTTTTGTTCGCTGATTTGCGTCTGTCCGTGTCTCACTCACTGGGTCTTGGGAACTATGACACATACCTTCGTCACAGTTTGATAATTTTTCGCATGCCCCAAACAGGTCACACGAGTTTTTGTCGTGCCCCTAAATTTCTGAACGTGAAAGCCCTGATTATGCCCTGATAAATTTCATTTTTACTAAAAATGCTGTTAAGGCATCAGTGCTGCCATGGGCATTCAATATAAACCTTGCACATATTCACATGACAAGAATTCTTTACATGATGATGCAGAGGTGGAAAAAGTGTGTGAAGCCACAAAACAGCTTCACAGGAAGCCTTTCTGTCCAGAAGGAGAGAAGGCAGAAGAAAGAGAGAATGCGGACTGAAAGGGAGGGAAGAAGGAATGAAAGGAAAGATGGAAAGAGATGAGAAGATTGGAAGATAAAGAGGAAATGAAGGAATAAAGGAAGGAAAAAAGAAAGATGGAAAGCACTGTTGGGATTATGCTCTCTTCATTTACAAGTCCAGTTTCTGGTGGACTATTGTATACACAGTACACAATATTGCAGTTCATATTGAAAAATTAGTTGCAGCTAGTAATTGATTGCCTATGGAATGATTAAATGTTGAAGCTTATAAACTATGGGCTTGTAAGATGTTAAAGCTTGCTCAAAAACATATGAAGCAGTGAAACTTTTTGCTTACAGAAACCTGATAATTACAAATGATTATTCTGAGTAATTATAGAAATGAAAGTTTCCTAAGAAAAGTATACCTGTGTTGTGCAATACTTCAACTTAAATTTGGCACAAGAGAAAATAGATCACAAAATGGAAAAAACAAATTTTAGTTCAAAGTTGCTTTGCAGGAAGGCAAATTTTGCTCCATCATTGGTATGATAAGACGTTTTGGACCATCAGAAAGATTGCAAAATTTCCCAAACATGGAGGAAAGCCATGCCAATAAGCGAAAGCCTTGTGCTTTATATTATATTTTTCCAAAGAACCTCTATGAAGGGGGCTCAGTGAGAGCAACTATCTCAGGCAAAGCATTGCCAAAATCTGTATTTACTTTTACTGAAAACATTAGGAAAATGTTAGGTAATATTCAGATTTTTGTCTGAGGTAGGGGGTTTCATGACCATGCACTAAGGACATAATCAACACATAAAAGTACAGAAAATTGGTGACAGAGCTAAACTTGGCGTCTACAGCATTCCAAAATTTAAAGAACACAGAGCAACAGCATTCCAAACTTAAAGCACAACAAATGAAAAAATCTAACGCACCTCTGCCCTTTTCAGCATTTCCCATTTGTTGAGAGTTTTCATTGCAAAAACTCTGTCTGTGTCCCTCAGTTTTACAAGAGATACCTACAAAAGATTGTTAAAAATAATCCCTGTGCATTAGCTCTCTATTGCAAAATACGTTGAAGCCTCCTGTTGAAAGTTTCCATACCCTGGGAGGTACTTCATAACTGTTAATACCAATATTTTTTGCCAATATTTTAATACCAATATTTGGGGTCCCAGATTTTACATTAAATCAATACTTGGGGTCTTTGAATTACAACATGGACAAAAAATCAATATTTTGGGCCCAAAAATCTGAAAAAAGGATGAATAATGGAATTTGGTGCGGTCTTCATAAGACTCAATGACTCAATGTTTGAGGTCCCCAAAACATTTTTACCCCAGAATATTTAGTGGTCAGCAAAGAAATAGTGGCATGGAAGTTAGGAAGTACCCCCTGGGTTTCCATAGTGTCTATGGTATGATTGATATGGAAATAAGCCCAACGTAGGACCTCAAGATTGATGTGTGAGTCCATGCAGCATAGATCCATTCTGTCTCATGCAAGTCCAGATGCAGTGAAGGAGTCATATCACAATAAAAGCAGATGAAAAGGACAAGAGAGTCTAAAATATGCTTCAGAAACTTCTTTAATTCATCTAACACACCATCCCTGAATTTAGATATTTTCTCCAAATTCTGTCTGAGTTGGCATTTTTGAAGCAACATTGGGTGCACATCATAGCAAAAGGGGAGACCAAGGATAGTTTCCACCATGAAGGGAAGGGGCATTTTTCTTTAATTCACTAGGCAATCCTATCTTCTTTTGTACCCCTGTTTCACATTGGATGCTAGGATCACACACTTCTAACAACTACTGTATCCATCTATGCTAGCCATCTACACCATGTACAAGTTCACAATCTGATGGCAAGTTACACTGAAATGTTAGTAGTGCCTTGAGTGATAGGGGCCCTGGGGTGGGAAGCAGTGATGAGGGCAGATGTTCTCACCATTGTTCTCTCAGCTGGGGCTCCAACTGGTCATCCTTATAATAGTCTGCCTGGCATTCAATGTGAAACCAGCTCAAGTATTTTTGGTGTAGATCCTTTACAAGTATCAATTTGTATCTGTATAGCTGGTTGTATTTCAGTTGTTTGTCCTTCATGCAAAGGCCTGGGAGTGGTCATATCTTGTTCCCCTTGCCATCATTCTTGTTATGTGGCACTGTATACATGGTTTGTAGATAGTGTCATAGGAAATTCATTACTGTAAACCTATAATATTGAATGTACAAAAAATTTTATAGACCCTTTAAAGAAACTTGCTAGAAACTGAAACTCAAAATATGACTTTTTAAGAAACTCTTTGCTAAATCATTTCCTCACAAACAATTTTATCTGCACTGCATCAAACATTTCATCCTTGGACCTTGATACTGTGTTCATGTTGGGAGTGTTAATATGATGCAAATCTGCTAACTGTTAAGTTGTTGAGTAGTTGGGCAGTGTGAAGACCAGTAAAAATTATCACCTTTGCAGAACTGTACAAGAGTATGAACAAATACATCTTACCTGCTGGTTTTGTGTTAATAAACTCAACATGCCAGACCCTATGCACAATTTTTAGAAATTCAACTCTCAGATCCCAAATAAAACTTTGAAAAAGTACTGGGAAAATTTAACTCAAGTACTTCAACAGAACTTGTTGGTATCTTTTCACTAATTTTCACTTTCTTTCTCTAACATATTACTTTGAAGGTACCTGAGTATTGTTTAAACACCATAAATGTTCCCAAAAGCTTTGTTTTGAAATGTTCATCAGGGGCATAGGCTGTAAATACAAGATTACTATGGAGCTTGTACAAAAGCGTTAAGAAACTCTGCTCATAAAACTATGTGGACCGGTTGGTTTTGTGTGGATAAACTCAACATTTCAGGCCTGACAATTAACAAGGCCTTATTCAATTATCATTGCATTCCAATACCTTGAGAACTGATAGCCAAGATTTCTAATCTAATAACGCTGACATTTTGGTTAAATTTGTGGTTTGTAAAAGCCTCAAACAAGCAAAGAAAGTGGCATCATTTATCAACATATTTGGAAAACAAATTGCCACTTTGGGAGTGAATCAAAAAGATAGGGCGCGAATAATAGCCTTAAATGCTTTAATCAATGTCAATTCATATCTGTTTACATTGAAAAATTGAACATGAAATTAGCAGGTCATTCAGAATTGAACATAAATTCTGGCAGGTAACGCAACAGAATATTATCAATTTGTTTCAATCATATCTGCTTGTGTTCGTGACTAAGTTACCTTTTCGTGATAAATAGTACAAAAATCTCAACGACCTTACGACTCGTCAATGTGCACTTCCTCGTTGTTTGTGCGTTGTTTATTAAAGTTTAATGTGGGCCAACCCTCTCAATGAAATGATACCTATTGGTTCAACGAAATAAGCCCTCTTCCATTTCTCAATGTCTCACATTTCATCGATTTTCTCGCTTAAATTGGGGGGGAAGGGCCGGGAAGCAACAACAAAATTACCTCGCCAAAAGCTCCTCTTCCGATTACATTGAGAGTCTCAAATTCATCAATTTTCAGTTGTAAACTTTTGATCTTTTCTGCAACTGGTTTGGCTGTGAAGGTAAATAAAGTTATATCTAAGTAAACAAACTGTGCACATGAAATATACGAAGGATGTTTAGTGAGGTTTAGTGGTACTCAAAACAAAATAAACAAGACATAATTTGAGGTTTACAATGAGCAAAATATAGGGCTTTTTGAGATCTCAATATTTTTCTTTGAGGCCTAGATTATCTCCCAAGACAGCGGAAATTAATCAGATGTTTTGGCAGAATGGCAAAGGATGTGAAAATACGGTGGGATTTGAGTCATTCTCGCGTCTTTATTAGAGATACTGAAGAATTTTTCCGTAGTTATTATCATTAGGCCTGAAGGTAGCAAGTTTTGTTTTATGTGCAAGGAAGGTTAAAATAAATGTTGATCTGAGCTGCAATCCTCTATGAATTTGAAATTTAGCCATTTGTAAATACATAAAGATAAACATTATGCTTACGGTAGTTTTAATTGACGATTCTACAATGGTTTGTAGGCAAACTTATCTGTAATCTTATGCTATCAATTCAATACCAGCTTTCTTGACCCTTAACTGTTCTGTTCTCTCAAGCAGGCCCCGTCTTTTGATACATTGCTGTTGGTACAGCATAGCTAGCATTTTTGTCAGTAAGTCAGTCAGTTAGTTAATAAATTGGATAATAAATTCGTTTATTTCTTGCTGTTTTTAGTTACTTAATCATCGTTCATGTTGTGCTGCGTACCTTAGTTGCGTATATTTGCATTTAAATTTTGTGGTGGGGAGGCTACTTGCTCCATAGGAATATTCAAAACTTCAGCTGATAGCCTAGGATCACAATAGTGTTTGGGATTTCTGACATTACTATGATAATATGCAAAATCACCCTGTTACTGTGTAAATCCTAGTAGCCTACTCTTTCTTTGCTGTGGGCGAATCACTAGTTATGTTATCAGGTTATGTTATACAGCTGTTTCAATATAGCATCTTCGATCCCTTTAGGCCACATGATGGGATTACAACTTTACATTACGATCAACCAACGCAAGCAAATTAAACCAAGTGTATAAACATTCGATACCATAGACATAGTCTGTACACGGGCAACATAAAATTGGAGTCCTTACCAAATTCAAGGAACTCCAAAACATTCTTCTCTCTCCTCAGCCCTGGCGAATTGCATTCATTATAAAGCACCATTAATGTATCCAGTAATGATTCCCAATTGCTTGCACTGTTCTCTCCATTTTGTTCAGTGCGAAACAGTCTTTCAATCTGCCCCAATCGTTCATCAAGTTTCCGGCTTCCCATTTTATCGCCTGCGCCCTTTGGAGCCAGTGACTCGCCTAGGCCCGCTTCGACTGCAGCTCCTTCTCCTTGCTACCAAATTCACATTACTGTATTTGCAAACACCAAAATAGTTCTAAATGATGCTTTAATAATGTATTAATATGTTGCAGTATTTCAAAACCATCCTTCCAAGTATTTTATTAATAAAATCATCGATTCTTTCAAGCCACAGCTTCACTAATCGCCTCAGTGAGAAATCGCCATTTGACATTACCAAGATTTCGGTTATTGGGGTCTGGGCACTAACCATTTACCGGATGTAGAATGCCGACGCCTTTTGCCAAAATAAGGTGTTTTGGGGGGGGGGGCTGAGGAAATCTTGAGGAAAGATTGCATAGGGGTTATTGATAAGATGTATGGCAGGGCTGATTTTCGAGCTCATGTTGTTCTTATTCCGACTTATTACCAAACGTAGAATTCCTAGACTTAGGAGGGGAATTTCATCGAAGGGATGGGGTATGGTAACGACGATGTTTCTTCATCCAAGAATTTCCCATGTTTAGACAGTACTCAAGTACCTTCTTAGTAATATGACAAAGGTAACGTGAAATAGAATAAATATCTTAAAGATGTTACTAGTGAAATACATAGTTTCGGAAGATATATCTACCTAGAACTGGAATTGCTTACTTTTTGGAGATATGAGGGTTGCGCTTTTTATCGAACAATGCGTGAATGCAATGTTTAAGACTTTTATCAGCATCAAGCGAAAAAATTTTTGCACTTTGCATGTATGTCTTTTGATTGGCCTCAAGATACAATGTAAAGAAAGGCCCTTCTGAAGGTTGCTCTTCTTCCGTGACAAAATTTGCATTAGACAGCCTTTGCAGTTTTGATTTTCAAAACAGTCCTCACATTGTGTACCACTCAAAGAATTTTAAACATTCTTTCACTGATGTTTTCATTATATGTTTTGAGAAACCTCTCATTTGATTGTTTCCTTCCTTTTTATAACGGGAACTCTATGAAAGATTCTTCAGATCAAATGCTCATGTTTACGTACACCTACGTTATACAAGAAATCGCTTTTAATAAACTATCATTCTCAGATCGCCAAAAATTAAGAAACTACAGTATTGGGAATGAACATAACTTGAAGCTTCTCATTTTGGTGAATGAAACCCTTAACATGCGTTCATGGACGTAGGAACCGGGGGAGCACTGGGGGCACGTGCCCCGCAAGATTTTGCAATAAACAAAGAAGTGCCCTTTTTATTTCTAGAAAGTGCCCCCTTTCTCTTAAGAAAAAGGTGCCCTCGAAGTGTCGTGTCCCTCCAAGTTTGAAATGCTTCCTACGTCCCTGCATGCGTTCTCACTTTATTTTCACTTGCTTCCTGTATCATGTCCTTGGGATGGGAAGGTACTTGAGTAATGTTTAAAGCCTTCAAAAAGCTTTGTTTAGAAATGTTCACAAGGGCACAGGTATTGAACCACTATTTTACATTTTGGTTCTGGTACCAGGGCCTTCAAGAAACTCGTTAGAAATCTGACTGCTGAGAATCTGATAATTTTAAGGAACTTTCAGTACTGAGTTCTGACCCAAATTCGTAGTTTCTTATGAAAAATACGTTTACTGATGTTTCTCAATTATTTGTGTCTTGACGGTTGAATTTCTAAAAAAGATTCTCATAATGACGCGGAATGATACGCAGAAATAGCTATCCTGTGACAAGATGAACTTGCTGCAAGCCACGGGGGGGGGGGGTTCTTCCATAGTAAAGGTACCTGGGGATGTGCCGCCCACAAGGGTATAATTTTTCAGACTTCTAGTCTAGCCAAGGGTATACTTTTTGACAATTTTAGTCGAGTTTAGTCTAGCCAAGGGGGCAAGGGTATGCTTTGTGGCAACTTTGGTCAAAGCACTGTAAAAATTCGGTAATTTCTGCAAAAAAAATCTAATTTTAGCAAAATATTTGTCCTGAGAATGAGAAAATTTGGCAATTTTTGTCTCGAAAACGCCAATGCAGGGCACTTTTGATTGAGAAATTAGTCTAGCCAAGGGTATCATTTTCACAAAATTTGGTCTAGCCAACGGTCCCATTTTGAAACTGTGTCGGCACACCACTACCCGAAATTTAGCTGAGAACCTCCCCCCTCCGTGCTACAAGCCGATCTCTGTTTTTAGTTCCGAACTATTTCGGACTAAAAGGAGAGAGAGAGGCTTGTAGTAAGTCGAGGGACATGATAGCCATTGCTTTTCTTTCTTGGTAAAGGTCTAATACCCAGAGCAGTCACAATGCACAAATTCAATATGCATGATGCTGTTAGATGAGGGAAGGCAAAGAATTATGAAAGACATTTTACATTGACATCATGCTTCACATAGAGTGTCGTGGCCTGAAATAACTGATAACAGTTTTTGTTTTCTTAACGATAGACCACAAAACAAAGATTTTACACCCAAGGTTGACATTATAATGCTAGGTCAGGTGAATAATTTGATCATAATAAATAACACTGTTTGACCGTTATCTCAAAGTGTTCAAGGGCAATGGTAACTCTGGCTTAAGCCTGGTTCACACTAAGTCGTTTGGGTCGTGACAGAAAGACCCAAAAGACAACTTGCACAGGCAAAGGAAGAGCCTTGTAGGATTCATCTTTGTGTCTTCTACGAAGAAGTGCAGACCGGTGTACCTTGCAATCTTAGAACGTTGCTTCTGACTGACGTGTCATAGAGGATTAAAACAAAATCGTCAAACAAATCGTCGTCGATAACGGTAGGCTCATGATTGAGCGGCCGTGCACCTCTCCACCATCCTCCGCCATTCAACTCGATCTTGTGCTTTTCTTTCCACTTGCACCATCGTCAGCCCGCAAATATCTTTGATGTTGTCGCTCTCGGCTATCGGCCCCCGTCCCTCCATCCAATGTTGGTTTATTTTTGGAGCTCATAGTTACCAACATTGAACGAGGGGAAGGGGGTGCAGATTTTTCTCAACATTGCAAGATTGTAAGTTATAAGTCAAGAGTGGATCTGTGACTTTCAGTTACGCTAAATTTAATTTTCAAGCGTGCCTTAAAGTGACAATGGCTGGAGGCGCAAATCATGGTGCCTGTGTGAAGAGATGAGTCTGAGATAAATTCAGCTGAGATTTGATATAACGTTTGCAAACAAGGATCTTAAATTATATTCAAAAGAAAAGCGAATCTTATCCAGTCAACTTGAATAGGATTTCAAAGATTTTATAGTCAAAGAGAAACTTAAAATCCATGCCGCATTGCGTCATAACCAAAAGTTTCAATCCAAAACTAAGCCAAACTGGGTGAAAAATATCCAACAAAGGTCACTGCTTTGGTCCACTGCATTTCTATGCAGCTCTCCTTCGGTATACGTATCTTCTTATAAGAAACGGCTTATGAGAAACTCATCTCACAGAAACTCCAGTAAACTTAAGAAACGAAACATCTATTTTGACAGCGTAAATCTTTAAAATAATTTTGCTTTTTTAACTTGTTTTCAGCACTACCTTACTCTGAAGGCATTTGAGTAGTATCTGAACATTAAAAAGGTCTCAAAATCCAAGGGCGGGCATGTCACACTGAGGACGATGGTCCTACCTTTGTCCGAAAACTGGTAGTTCACGAAAAACTTTTTCACCATCTTTGTCCCAAAAACTGGTCTTTTTTGATGACACATTTACGTTGTTATTTTTTTTTCGATTTGATGGACAATTTAATCACTGGCGATGTTTGTCCCGAAAACCGGTAGTTTCGGCCAACTACCGTTTTTCGAAAGAAAGTGGTACCCGCAGCCATGAAGGCACAAGTGTCCCAAAACCGCTTTTTCTTGTTCACCAAAATCCCACATCATTCGCAGTGAATCCAGTGTTTATCCTGCAGGCATCATTACCGTCGTAATTATATTTAGAGAGCAGCAGTGTCCCAAAAGTGGTAGTCTTCAAGCGGCAATTCCAAGGTGGTTCCTTGGTTCTAAAAATGTTGTTGATATTTCTCCTGGTTTGTCCCAAAACTGGTCTTTTTATCTTCATTTGACGGACAAAGGTAGAGTCACTTTAGTGCAAAAAAATGGAATTCCAGGTCTTTTCTTGAAAATTTTGCCGAACAAAGGTAGAACTGCTTATGTGGAAATTTGAAATACTGGTCTTTTGAGCTTAAACTTGGCGGACAAAGGTGGAACCAGCTTACAGGCAAGCTTTAGGATTTTGACCAAATAGGAGGCGAGGAAACTTGATTTTGTGAGAAATTAATGGACAAAGATGATTGATTTTAAATGTTGACCTTTGTCCCAAAAACTGGTTGTTTTGGGTTAGAAAGTCATGCTGTGTCATAAAAGAACCGGTTATTTTGTTCCAATTCCTTCGAACAAACATGGGGTCAAATATTTTACAGTACTTGCCCGCCCCTGAAAATCTCAGTGTCTGAAATGTTCAGGATTTCTAGCAATTGAAAGCTAATTTAAGCCCACTATACATGCCGCATCCAGGCATGGGACCCCAAGTTTAACGTCCCTTCCGAAGGACGAGGTGAGTTGTGAGGTCAGACCTCCGAGGTCACCCATCCGGAGTTCGACCTCACTCGACGGAGCTTAAACTTCAGTCACCTGATGAAGACTGTACAAGCCACTCGGCCACTCATCCCGTAAAGTGGTGCACTACCAAAAATGTCAAAATTACAAAACAGTGAAGACTGGTTGTATGCCAAGTAAAATAAGTTCTGAACACAAAAACGCCAAGTGAAGGTGGCTCGCTACTGATATAAATTTCGAACCGCTACACACTGGTGTCCAATCGCTCATGGCATCCATGGCACGAAATATGTTATAAAAACAAAAGAAGTTTTATCAAGGGACTGATCACATGACTTGAAATGGGTGTAAACAAACCTTAGCCGATTTTGGCAATCGTACCTACTCTTGTTACTTCGAAAGACACCTGGGTCGAAGACTTCCAAACAAATCAAAGAAGAAGCAAGAAACTACAACGAAAATGTTCATCTTGACAAAGATTATTCCTTTATAAAATTGCACAGAAAGCTAAATTACAGTATACCGGAATATACAGAGATATGAGTGGGGGGTACGGTACAGTACATTATGGTAAAGTACAGACATGATGACTTAGGCGATGGAGATGTATCTATGTGACGATTTCTGCAATAACCAACGACCCCTTCGTTAGGTCCTTGGCAATGACATTGCCATTGTTGCTTTGACTAATGAATCTAACACTGACATTGAACTCTTTGGGAGTGTTCATCTGGACCAACACAACTTAGGTGGTGCTCTCTTCTCGATTTGTTTATCTACTGATACTACTCCTCCGTTAAGAAAAGGTCTGCGTAAAGTTTTTATTCATGTTTTTTCATCTTGGTACTTTGTTATTGCAACTTGGTTACCGTAAAAGCTCTATTAAGAACCAGGGGGCTTGGTAAATTTAGGACACTCTAGAGGAGGGCTTATTCACAAATCACATGACCAAGATATTTTTGATAGCTTTTTCAGTTCTTTTGCCCGATAATTCGCAGATTTAACATAAAATCTAGCCAGTCGAATACATAAACTCCATCGCATACATCCTCCATCCTAACCACAATCAAAACTAAAGCCTGGTTTCCATATGATCGTCACTGTCGGCGACCTACTGCGACACATCGGCGACGCGTCCCCGATCAGTCGGCGACATATGGAAACGATCACTGTTACGATCATATGGAAGCCATGGAAGCCAGGCTTTAAACTCATCTCAACATTTTCGATGCGTCCCCGTACTGTCCCCGTCTGATCGGCGACGTCGGAGACATCACTCAGAAAATGTTTCCATTTAACACAAAACTGTCCCCGTTGTGTCCCCGAGCCTGTCTCGGCGACGCGTCACCAACTGATACGATCATATGGAACCGGGCTTAACATGATGCCTGTCCAGCGAAACATGTAGAAAATCGTTGGTAATTTCTAGAATTTGAAAGTGGGGGTCCTTTTTAGAGAGGGGGACTTATTTCGGCTCAGAGGAGAGGGGCTTATTAGAAAGGGGGATTTATAAAGAGGGGGCTTTACAGAGCTCTCACGGTAACTGTTATTTTCATGAAGGAAGTATTTATTATGCGAGTAAAACAAGTTTACAAGTTTGGCGCGTGGTGGAAAAGAGTATGTGACCGATATTCAAAACTAAAGTGTTGATCTGCCAGTCAAAGGCCAACTTTGATGCGAAAATTTTGGTTGGTAAAATTACTCATCTCGAAGACAAAACAATTAGAAACAAGTCTTTAACGGTATAAATTGAAACGAGAGTTGTACATTCCATTCTGGCCCATGATTTACTTGCTATTGAAACTAGAGTTCTATTTCTGAAACCGACGATCGCATTAAATGGAAATTTCAGTGCTAAATAAATCATTGGCCGGATGGAACGTGGGATTGTCGACTCCCATACACACCTTTACAGGCATTTTCTAAGTTTTGGGTCTTATAGATGAATCCAATTTTCACATCTAAGTTGGCCTTAGACTGATAGATTAACGTATTCGTTTTCAATACCGGCAACGTACATTTTATTCCACCGCCCGTGAAACATGCAAACTGGTTTTTTGACTCAACCTGCAATCGCCAAACGTACCATTGTATTGGTCCAAAAGACACACCCTGAGTGGTGGCATTAAAATTTAAGAGCTATCTATCTAACTGATACAAGCTGGATTCAGATATGGTCGAATTAAATGTACAATGAACGACCAAAGTAATAGATGTATTACGTACATCCCTTGTCTGCCTGTAGTGAACTTCACTCAGTACAATTCAAACAATGGGAAACAAGGAACTCATGCAAAAAGTCTACCAAACTAACAACAATAACATGGGCAAAAACGAATTCTAACGACATTTTTAAAAGCTGAAGTTGTTTAATTTTGACACCAGAGATTTAAATTCTTCAATAAATCCTGAAAATTTTGTTCGTGGTATTTGATGAGTGGTTATGATTCAGAAAATAGGTTTTCTAAAATCTTCGTTCTCTCTTTCGAAAATCTATAGCACATCTCTCCTGAAGCTAAAAATTAATTGAAGAGCAAAGTTAACAACAATATCCTCCACCCAAATCCAAGCTGCCACTACTCGACCAGAGAAAAGTCTATCAAAACTACTCAAAGCACAGCATAAGACTCAAATCTCCTACGCCTGTACCCAAGAGACAAAATCAGCTACGGTTTCTTTAAATCCATTTCAAGTCATGTGATCAATCTCTTGATAAAACTCTTATTGGTTTCTCTGACATATTTCGTGTCATGCAAAGTTGTCCAATAATTGGAAAAAGTACCGTAATACTGAAATTTACCAAGAGTATGGTCACAAGATTTGAAATGGGTATAACAAACCTTACCCGATTAGTTCTGTCTAAAAGCAAACTGGGATGTGCCCTCCAGGAAGTCTACACCTAAATATTAGAAGTCATTGGTCTTAGAATCTCATGCTAAAACATAACTTTTCTAGAATGACTATGTCGCCACTTAAAACGAAGAAATTGCTCATATCAATGCCTTGTTGCCTGGCGGATTTTAGAAACAATATTCCTTGTTAGAAATGGTTTATTAGAATAATATACACTTGTTTGATAGCAATTCTGTGAACAAAAGGGACGCAAAATCCTCAAGCTACAAAAAATACGTTTGCCTAAAGAGAAAATAATCTAACAAACTGAAAACGTTTGCGTTAGGGTATGAACTGAGATTCTAAACCATTTCCTTGTGTGAAACTAGAAAGATGTATAGCTGCAGGCTTTCAAATCAAATCAAATCAAATAGACGATTGCGCTAAAGATTGCGGCGAGGAATTTTTACCAAGATGCATTGTGTTCTTTAATCGAATTCCTATAGAATTGTTAAGAATTCGCCATTAGAAAAAGCAGTGAATCTTGGTCAAAAATTCCTTGCCGCCATCTTTAGCGCAGTCGTCTTTTACTGCAGAATCATTTTGGAAAAATGTGATTGTTTCACCAATAAAGTACCAGTAACGGAGACAACAAATGTTTTGCCTTACCAGAAACTATTTTACATTTATAAAAACAAGACAAAGATATATATTGCTTACTGATTGCATAGTGATGATATTTTTGACGAAAAGCATGATACCATTTCGAAGAAAAGAAAGTCAAACTCATCAGCATGGTAGCAGGTGTAACACTGTCCTCAAAAGATCGTTCAGCGACTTCCGACGTGTGCAGTTGTAAATCAACAACCAATTTTAACAAACGTGTGCTGGAAAACATACGCACAGCTGCAACGATGTATGACAGAAAGGTTCAGATTTCATCACGAGGCAAGACCTCGTATCACCAGGAAAACGAGGGACAGACGGAAAAGAAAGAAGCGATGCCGGAACGGGTAGGAGAGGGAAATTTGCAAGGAAGGATGAGAAAATAAATACCAGTGAAGCATAGCTTTGTAAACTGCAGCCAACTTTGTAAACTGCAGCCAACTTTGTAAACTGCAGCCAACTTTGTGAACTGCAGCCAACTTTGTAAACTGCAGCCAACTTTGTAAACTGCAGCCAACTTTGTAAACTGCAGCCAACTTTGTAAACTGCAGCCAACTTTGTAAACTGCAGCCAGGTGAAAGGAAAGTACATATACAATTATTTCTATATCTACGCCTGCGGTATTGACAGGAGACTTTTACGCCTTTTCTCACAGCTTCGCCGAAAGCCAGAGTTTCTTGCAGCACTGCACAAAAAAAGTGGAAATGCTGCCTTAGATGGGGGAATCTATTTCACAAAAAAGTGGTCATACTGACTGATGATTCTGCTTCAAAAACCTGTCTCCAAACAAACAAGGAAAATCGAATTACTTATTTCAAAAACATGACATATTTTCAAAAACTTTTTCATGTCACAGAGTAAAATAGTTAATTTGTGTTCAATTTTACAAAGTAAAATATATACAATTTATTTAAAATTTCTATGTTACCAGGAACATTCTGCAACACGTCTTCAAAAAGATTGCCTGTGCTGCAGAAAAAATTTCAAAGCAAGATTATCTAACAATTTTAGCCAATTTTTTGTGACAGTAACTGTCCTACCTAAATCAGCATTTCCACCATCGAATGACCTCTGAAGTTTGAAACCATTGATAGAAAATTCACAACTGCAGATTTCGGCAAACGCCTTGTGATTCTTCCCGACGCCCTTTTTGATGGACTGATGGGTGGTTAACCATAAAAGAATCCAGCCTACTGACCAACTCTATGCTCATAAAAAAGAAGGCTTCTCCTTTATGCAACAGACACCCTAATATCAATAATACCTAAGAGTTCGCTGCGTCTTTTCTCTCAATTTTCACATCCTTGAGCTCAGATCGTGAGTCCTTTCGATCTCCTTTTGAGTCCTTCTGTGATGATTTGGAGTCAGGAGTGTTGGAATCTTGTCGTTTCGATTTCGAATCTTGCCGTTCCAATCTCGAGTCCTGTCGTTCTATTCTTGAATCTTGTAAGCCTTCTACTTGGTCTAGAACCTCACGGAGGCTGCTTGTTCTGAAAAAAGGAACGCGACAGTTACAAAAAGTCCTCTGCATGCAATAGAGCAAACAATTTCAGCAAAATTAAAACATTATAAAAGTCGCTCTTTTATGCCGAGAGCAAACGCGCAATTTTTAACAAACATTATAGATTTTCTGGCAAAGCACTGTTCTATGGGTAGGCCGCAAAACATTTTTTGGCAAGCAGAAAACAGCTGAACTTTAATCTGAAATTGTTTGGGCCTAGGGACAAACGGTGAAGCAAATGGGGGGGGGAGGGTGACGGTCTGAAGGTCTTTCTCCCAAGCTCTTTGATGTTGTAATCGTTCATATTCGTTACAACTAAGTGTTAACTTAGCCATGCGTATACAGCCTGGAGCCCCCCTGCTCCAGCCCTGCAGGCCCCTCCTTAATCTATGCATACTCCATCACACGATTTTGATTAAAGCATCGCAAGGCGAAAACACCTTCAAGTGTACCAGTCGTAAAAACTCGATGCGTTAGATTGGAATTGTGTTCTGCACATCAATCAAAGTTAAGGCAAGATCAAAATATTCTGTTACCTCGAATTAGAAACCAGATGCCTTGTTTCAGAAATGAAAGATGCCATGTTTGTAACAATCAAATTGGACTTTGATCTCTCTCCTGCTAGTGCTAGACAAGAATCTACCTCGAGGCATGCCATTGCAGCCTGCAAGTGAGAAAGTAAGCTCGTAGAAAGCACTGTTACTACGCAATAATTCGTAGCGTTTATCAATACCTCGTGATTACATCAAGTGCGCAAAATCATTTCATGCATCATTAAAGTCAGCTCTGACCATTTCTTCCACTGTACTGGGTGTCCAAGAAAAACACAACAGATTTGAAAAAATCTGATGAAAACTGTCTCATACTCATCAAAACGATTACCTTTATTGAAATCTGCAATAATTAGAATAAATTTTGATATATTTTCCAGTATTTTCGGCGACTTGGTTGTAAAGTTAAAATTCATTAAATTTCAAAATTAGCAATGGTGACTTTATAATGTCAAATCATAAAACATGACAATCCTCCCAGCAATTAACGAAGATTGCTGACAATAGCGCAACACACAAATCAGTTGAGCACTGAACAGACCCTTTTCATGAAGATTTCGGTCAAGACACAGTTGCTTTTTCTTAAATGACTAGGCCGTTATTAGAGTTATACTTTCAATTGGGAATGAACACTGAAAGCTCTCTTGATACTAGATAATTCGGGAATCATAAGGGATCCCTTCGCCACAGTTTTTGATCAAATTGTGTGCTTGTCTAAAATCCTGTGAAGTTGCAGATAATGCAATGCCTGCGATTTTGCAGTATACTTTGCAGTAATGCTAGCAGCTCTGGTTTTGCCCTGACAGCAAACTCAAAGTTTGTTGATTTTAACTCTGCAACCGAGTCACCAAAAATTCTGAAAAATATACCAAATTCAATCTAGTCATTGCAGATTTAAAGAACAAAGTTATTCGATTATTAGTTTGAAACAGCTTGCGGCAGAGTTCTTTACATTTTTGCGTTTTTTATTGTTATTATTATTAAATTCTATAAAGTTGGTATTTACAATAGCTTATATACAATAGCTAATTCAAACCAACTATCTACAAAGGAAAAATTCACAATAACGTAAAGAAAACAAGTACGTTTACATCGATTTATTGTTCGCAGAGGGATTTCCAGAGGTACTTAATCGAACAACAGTTTTTGCATGCGCAATTTTCACCCTTTAATTTTGAAACACCCGGTATGTACACCCCACAACATTCTCTATGGGTAGTGTTTCCTACTTGACACTTTGCAGACCTCTTGAAATTCCAAAGTTAAGCTACTTTGCAAGCAACATTCGCTCTCATCCATGGATTGTGTTTCAACATCTTTTGAAAACAACCATTTCGAAGAAAAAAAAATTCTTACCATAATTGTGCAGAAAAGAGGAAGAATTAGTGAAAAATACAAACCTGTCTTTCGAAAATGCTTCCAACCCACCCAGCAACATCCTCATAAGCTTTTCTGCAACACAACTGTGCATACGCCGTCAAATCTGAAAGGGCAGGCAACGGTATATCAGCTTTCTTCGTTTCCTTAGGCGGGTTTTCCCAGTTTCCGTTATCCATATTTGAATTAGTAGTATATGGAGAATCTTGTGGCTGCCCAGGCGCTTGTCTATTAACTGGCGACCTGCCCTCGGTTCTTGGATCAAGATACCTTGCTGAATTGTAGCCACTGTTTGTCATTGGGCTACCGTCGTACCTTGAACAGTTGTAGCTTGTTGGTGTTGATGTTGACATTGGGCTGCTGTCAGTTTGGTTCGGCGGTGGCGGAGGAGGGGGTGTTGCGATCTGAGGAGGAGGAGGTGGTGGCCCAACCTCGCTTCGAAGTTTCTGGGTTTGGATATTTGGTGATTGGCCTGAAAATGAACGTGCATAATATCTTTCATGAAAGTGCAAATTAAAAAACGGCAACTCGTTTGAAAATTTTGTTTTCAAACTACTGGAAAGGTAAACTGCAGAAATAACAGGGCCAGGAGGGTTTCAAACTAAACATCATGAGGAAACGTGCACACAAATGAGGCCAAAATGCTTCTGAAACCAAAGCAGAACTAAATACACAGCTGATTTGAGGCGAATAAAATTTCCTCGAAAGGCATCAATAGATGAAACCTGCACTTCTTTACTCACAAACCTGGTCTGTTTTTGAACACAACTAACAGGTGAATCCTTTTAATCAATCATAAGGCGCGTTTGATTGGTGCCCATTCTGAAAACGGTAGACATGGAAGCCTAGGAATTTGTGATTGACTGACTACCAAATTCTGAAAACGGCAGGTTTGGTAGGTTTCG
Organism: Aurelia sp. 4 Dawson et al 2005; assembly: GCA_964019985.1. NCBI lineage: Eukaryota > Metazoa > Cnidaria > Scyphozoa > Semaeostomeae > Ulmaridae > Aurelia > Aurelia sp. 4 Dawson et al 2005. The sequence continues at coordinate 20,234,888 of OZ026501.1, read as the reverse complement.
AAGGCCTGCAAGTATCCTATTGATAAAACGGCGCTTATAAAAACGCAACTTCCAAATCATCAAAGAGTTCAGAAACTCCACCACTGAGAAACATAACTTGAAAAGGAATAAAGAGATCATTTCCATCTTTTATTTTAGATTCATCTGTTTCCTGTATCATATTACCCCAAAGGTATTTGAGTGATGTTTAACCATCGGAACGGCTTCAAAAAGCTCGTTCGACATGTTGACGAGGGGATAGGTAGGGGACATGAAGACTTTTAATAAAATTCGTAAAAATACTCGTAAAGAATTCCGACCATTCAAAATCTAATCATTTTAAGAAAGTTTCAGTTAAGGCTGAAATTCATATTTTGCTGCAAAAAGTACCTATATATTTGCATGCGAAGAACGATCATCTTTCTGTAACACTTACCGAAGGGTTGTGGTAGGGTCGAATTTCCATACATCGATTGCTGAAAATGAGAATTCAATCTATGAGCACACGATTCAAATTGTCAATTCGGAAAATAAATGAATACAAGCTCATGAGAAATACATGAGAATAAAGATAACATCCACATTTAGGCAAAAATCCACTTGTTAATTAGAAAATCTTGCACACTTTTGTGAGAGTGAGAGATCCTTTGATTTGGTCAATATTGCGAGACTTCAGTTAACTAGCGGAATACATTTTTAGCCCTATCTGACCTGGGTGTTTTGAAACATTCAATGCCTGGGGGTGTCTATCTCTGTTGCTAATTGAGATATGGCAATCTAACTTGGCACGATTGTTGTTCATTAGATAAAAAATGAATTTTTGAAAAAAATAATTCAATTAGCGATGTTGTTGCTGTTGCTGGAGCATAAATATCATGATGATGTCATATGATGTCAAATAAATGAAAGCATGTTAAAAGGTCGTGAAACTTGACTTTCGTGGAATATATAAAGAAATGGACTATATCGATAATAAAACACATGAATTGATAGTTTAGATTTAAATGGACCAGTTAAAAAAGATTACGGGAGATACGTAGTATGTTTTTCACAGAGTGTGGCATGACAGCCTAATTACCACTGAGATAAGGCTAAAAATAGAAGGTCGAAATTGTTACAGCTATTGCTGTGTATGGGAAAACGGGAAAACATGGGAAAACGTATAAACAAACAAATATACGAGGGGAGATCCCGCCCCGCCCCGCCCCCCGGGTCAGATAGGGTTAAATCATTTACTTGGCTACAATTTGCAGTTGGATCTATGATACATATGGTCGTTATGAAGTTACTTTATGGGGCTTCATTTCCAACATTTTGTTGCAATGTTGATTTTACAATTTTCTCAAAGACAATACCGGGTGCATTTAAGTTGAAGATTAACAAATATGCCTATGGACTCAAAAAGTCCCGATATCTCATCGTTACGTTTCCTTGTTTAGTCAAAAGGGGGTACTTTTTTGAGACACCCGGTATCATTAAGACTTTTAATCTTTTCTTAGAAAAAAGATATTTTGAAGATAAATCATTGTACTTCACAGAAGAATAAACCGAACATTCACATCTCTTACAATTGGTGCGATTTAAGTGGGTTTTTGACCATTACTTTTTGGTGAATTGGGTGAAACCACCCACCAAACAAACAGCAGAAAGCAATGGACTCGTGCTTAAAAAAGTGGTGTTTACAGATATGTTAACAATTTGGAGACGGAGTCACCTTAAAGGGACAGGGACACGCAACCGTGAACAAACCTGTTATCTCTATGATCTATATTGTTGCCCACACGTGGCCATTGTGTTCCGCTCAGATTTTGGTGGAAGGGGTGAATGTGGATCCGCTCCAAAGTTACGCCTAAAAATCCATCAATATCTCTGCAATCCTACAACATATGAGTGTTCGGTTTGTTTCTCTACACAATTCAAGAGTCCATCTTGAAAATAACACCTTCATTTTGAAAAAAGCAGTGCAAAATCTCTGTGATGGACAATCAACATTACTGCAAAATCGTCGTTTCGAAAGAAGTTTGTTTACATTACGTGACTCTGCCCCTTTAACTGATGAAATACAGCAGTATCCCGTATATATGAAACAAATTTTTCAATTTCAGGTCTGATGCGTTTCCTTTAAGATGAGATAAGCATACAAGTCAGGGTAAAGTTTAACCTTACGAGATCATGTACTATGGATCAACTACTCGGACATCAGCTCTATGACTGTGATACAAATATATCATTTTGAATTTGTATCTGTAAATCTTCACTTCCAGGAAGGTGGTTTTTGTTTACTTTGCATACAAAGTCTTTGTTTTCATTTGTGTAAGTACAGTTGACTTCAACCGCAAAGCTGAAAAATTCAAACGTTTTACTTCGCATTTTTGAAATACGAAACAAGTCATTTTCAGATCTAAAGCACTTTCTTATAAAATGGGATATTATTTTGAAAATCAGGGTCTGTGCTTTTTAAATCTGCGTTTCTTATATGAGGGATTCACTAGGAGAACATACCACCATTTGTTGCTGCTGTTGTTGCTGTAAAAGCATTGCCTGCTGCAATGGATGTAAAGCTGGCGTAGGTGATGTTACCATGGTACTCTGAGTGCTACTTTGAGACGCCACGTAACTGTTCGTTGAAACATTCTGTGCTGCCAACGATCCTGAAACCCCCGGCTGTGATTTTGCTTCATACTGTGGATATCGGTAATACGTCTGCTGTACAGAGGGGGGAGGTGTTTGGTGAGAGGGCTGGTAGTTAATTTGGGCAGAAGTTATACCGGGAGAACTGGCGAGGATGTGGGGAGATGCTACATTGTTAACAACGGCGGATGAGTTGATGTAGGGCGAGAGAGAAGAGACAACACTGTTCGATGGGGTGCTAGGGGGTGAGATGTCTTGCACGCTGCCAATTGGGCTCCCTGCGGAATAAAAGACAATGGAAAATAACAACAGAACATTATAAGCATACGGGAGGGTAATATCTAGGAGGGCTAACCAAAGAAGAGTCCATTGTTTACAAACATTTTTGCCTGAGGATGGGCAGACCTTTGCTTGACTGCAGCTGATTTTGGAAAATTTCTCTAACGTTGGCTGGCTACCACACCAAGCCCACTTCCTCAACTCGTATGCTTATGAGGATCAAGAGAAGCAAGTTTCTGGAAAAATTCTTTGAAATCTAAATCAAGACAAAAATTCCTACATGTTATCTGGAGCAAAGCTATTTGCTAATGTAAGATCATCATCATCATCTCTTTTTACATCACTAAGAGCTATTTATATACAGAATACAACAAAATTATCTCCAATTTACAACAACCATATTTACATCCTTTGCCATCCCATTCTGTGACCCCCTTTTGAAACTTCTCATGGTCCTAATGTTAAGTTTTCGGAATTGGGTCTCTTGTTGTCCCAGGCCCTGTTCTTTTCAAAAGAAATACATTTTAATAGCTAAGGAAACAGATATATATCGTATTGATATTGCCTTTTCAACATGTGGACAGGTTATTTTATAGAAAAGATTGTTTTCAGTTTTAAAAGATTCTTGGCTCTTCTCAATCGAAGTCAAGTGCAGTGACGTTTTAATTTCTCGACTACGCCTGCCGTATACTTGGTTTCATGTGATGTTTTTCATTAAAAAGAAAAAATAAAAACAACTGTTTCTTTTCTTACCAATTGTATCAGGTGTTGGACAACCACTTGATCTGCAAAACGACAAAGATTCATTGTCAAGTTGCACTGAACACGCAAACTGCGTTGAGCAATTGGACTAATTACAGTCATCTTTAATTAATTCTAACATGGCATTTGATGGTGAAATCCCTGTGTGTAAACAATGCTTAACCTACGTGTACAGTTGGTAAATGCTCTTGGAAATATAATTTGATTTGAGGAAAGATTTGCCCTGCAAGAGCACAAATTCAAAATGATACTTAAAAAGAAAAATGACGGTTTTGGGTACAAGACATGTAGGTTTTCGTAGAAATGCCATCGTTATTGTCGCTGCTGTTGTTAATTTATTTTAACATAATATTTTACATAGCCATATACAGGATATACAAAGTTAACTAATGTAAATCGAATGAAATTACAATCTATGTGCAATTTAATGTTGAATAAAATTGAAACTACTGCAGGCACAACATTTACATTCTGGGCCATTCCATTGCTACATTAAGAGTTTAAAGCTTTTCAGGTTTTCTGCCGATTTCATTTCGTATGCATGTATGTATTTGCTAAACAAAAGTATTGAATATCAAAATACAATAAATGTATTTAAAAAGAAAAAATCTAATAACAGGCGTGTGATATTAAAGAAATACAACTATCTGATCTAAAAACACCCCTAGGTAAAATGGCAGGGAAAGAATTAAAGGGTCAGTGCGACCTTGTTACCATAATGGTCCCTCCAAAAGTGTCAATGAAAGAAAAGTTTTAATAGAAGAAAAGAAAATTCTAGTAGATGTTGAAATATTTCTAATTTGAACCAAATCAGTAGTAAGAGAGTGTGTGAGGTGTTAATAATACACATATACATCATCTTCCTTCCTCTGTTTATCTTTGAAGAAATTTTCTTTGATCTTGTGTTTAAATGTGTTGACATTGTTGGTAGATAGATTCAAGTCTGATGCAAGACTGTTCCATATTTTTGGCCCCTAGTATGATAGACATTTTTGGCCTGTGCTACTCGAAAAGGAACGTTTAGTCTAAACTTAGACCTTCAAGTTATTCGACTTTGGTCGGCTGGATGGTAGGCAATTCCATATTTAAGGGCCAACAGACTCTAGACCATTTGAGCCAAAAGTTACTTGATTTGGTCATGGCACTGGGAAGAATCAAATGATTTTCTTTAAATGCTCCCATCCCAACAAAGGTTTCATAATGTTTTTCAATTCAATAGCATCTCCGGTGTTCAGCCTTATAACGTCTCCATTTCTCTTGGAGTTATTGTCAAACTGTCTGTGATAAAAATGGGATAAATACCTGCTTGAAGCTGTGCTAAGAGCCGATGTATTAGCACCATGAGTCTGAACTGGTTTAGGTCTCTCGATCTCTGCAAATTCATGGTTTCTTCTAGTTTGGTTAACACTTCTACTGGAAATATACTCCTTTTTAAATGGTGCTGTAAAAGAGGGAAATATTCACGATAAATGAAGCTTTAAGGATTCTGGAGCTTAATATGTGATTTAGGCTAACATAACTTGGTCACAACTTGATCAAAGCTGGACCTCACCGAGTTGAATGTTACTAGCAGAGTTTGTGACCGTTGAAAAATAGTGCGCAATCTGCCAAAGGTGGAGAAAGTAAACCATGATAAGGCTAATATAAAAGATTTAACTGCCATCAATGGTGTATCACACATTTTTCCCACCATTTTTTGGCTTTTCTTTCTGAAACCAGTTATTCAAATAGGCGGCTTGCAAATAGTGGTGTCATCACGCTCAAAGAATGGTGCTTTCTGAAGTGCTGCATTGTTAAGTTGTTTTGTTGCCAATACAGTCAAGAGATGCAAAGTCAATGTACCGACTTGCAAACCTACCTCTTCTGGCATTCCCTGTCTATGAAAGGTGCAACCAATTTGAAGAAATAATGCTATGCCAAATTATACTTACAAAGCTTTGGGTATTTGCTCTGTTCTCTGGATTCACGATTGCTGCTTTCTCTGGCCCTCTTCTCCCTTTCTCTTTCTCTTTCCTTTGCTCGAATCTTGTTCTCCCTGCATAACATCAAGTGACAAGATAGAAAGTAAAGTTCAAATACCAAATCAGGACGAAGCTCGAGAAATAGACCTATGCAGCCACTGTTGCAATAGTTCTAGTTTACAATAGGATCAAGTCTGGTTTTCCAAACAAATTGGGGATTTTCTGGTGGTCACTGTGGAAGCAATCGTGATTTCTCTCTTGCATCATCACTGGGGTATCATCAGATGTCACCCCTTAGGGGAGACGTAAGGGAGACGTAAGGTGCTAAAATTGGAACAAACTAAGTTTATGCTTTGTCTCGTGGATTTATAAATTACTGAGGCACAAAACTCATCAGATTGGCAATCTTGCCTATCACCTGTAAATGTTCTTTTGCCTAATTCTGTTTTGGGCTCAAGGTTTAGCCACATTAGAACGAAACAGTATCTCAACCAGAATATAACACTGGGCTAATACTGGACTTCAAACATGAGCCATCCTATCAAGGACACACCTGGGAATTATTAGATTTTTCTTCCAGGTGGGTGCTCATTCAATGATTTATAGTATCTACAGTAGAAACCCGCATAAAAGAACCTAAGCTTCTCTTCGGCAGCCTGAATAGATTCTTAATTAAGTGACAGTTATTATAAATTCGAGCCTGTAAGGTTCTTTAAGAGGCTCCCAGCAGTAATTACCTTGCACACATTAATATATACTGTTTTCAAAACAAGAAATCTAAAGACTTTTTGAGAATTCCTTATCTATGTATCATTTGCCACAAAAATTATAAAACATTTACAGTTGTTAAAAGATGCACAGTTAAAATAATTACAATACAATTTACATGGTACTTTAATAAAAACAAGTTAAAAAGACACCCCTAATCATAGTAGCAAGGATAGCATTAAAAGATCGAGTGACCCTATTTCCATAATGGTCCCCTAGAGGTTGTTATAAATACTAATAAAAATAAAAAATTCTAAAATATATATAGAAAATAAAAACTTGAGAATTCTTGAGAACATTTTTAGGTTAGAATTATTGTTGAAAATCTGATAATCTTTTGTACCACTGAAGGATTCTGATCAGAGTATTCTTGCAAATTCTGAGCAATTTTGAAGACATGAAACTTGTTATATAAGAACCTCCCCCAGTGTCAGCCGCTGAGAGATTCTTATTTAGGGAGTTTAAAATATGGAATTTACGCCTTAAGGTTCTTATACAAATAAGTTCTTTTATGCGGGTTTCTACTGTATCTTTTCACGCTATCAAGAGATTTGCAGCAGCCACTTCAATTATCTGAAACCAACCAAGGATTTAGTTTAACACAACTGCATGGAAAATTCATATGGAAACTTTGGACCAGTTTTACAATATCTGACCTGCAAAATATGAACGATCAAAACTGATTTTCTGACATAGATGCTTCCTATGAGATTCGACAGTTTTGCTACTTTAATGGCTTAGGCCCCGTTTACAAAGGATCGGATCCAAATGGGATCGGATCCTTGAGGGGCCTTTAAACGGGATCAGATCCAGAACTGTTAACTTTTACACGCGATCGGATCCATTTAAATTTCATTAACTCTGAGCAGCACTCTAGTAAATATTTCTCTTATTTCAATCAGATCCTTTGAAATTTTGCACTCTTATTGACTCTGTCTCATCTCTGATTCCCCTCTTTGAGGTGTCAACAAAGGATTTTCAGTTTAATTGTGTCACTTCCTATCTGCACCAGTTTGGATTTGATCCCACCCATTTACACGAGACCTGTTTGGGATCGGATCCAGACCTGTTTGGGTATGGATAGCAGATCCAAATGGATTCGGATCCATTGAGTCTCGTGTAAACACAAGGCCTATCCGTTACACTTTGGGTACAGATCCATTTGGATCCAATCTCATGTAAACGGGGCCTTAAAGTCTACTTGATCCATTTAGCAATTTAAAAAAACTAAGAAATACCAACCTGGAATAAAGATTTGTGTCTGTCAACATATTTTAAACATATTTCATATCAATTATTTTCATTAAGTCTAGCTTACTGTATACAAATGTACAGAATAAAATAATCTCTATGGATTGCATCAGTACAGAGAAAACTAGAGCATATATATATATATCGAAACTTAAAAGAAGGCATTAACAAAAACAACTCTCGATTCTGTGGCGACTAGTTTCATCTGTTCATGCAGACTCTTCAGGCTAAAATGATTAATTTACGATTGCAACAGATTTTATGTTATCGATTTAATTGTTATTCATATTGCGTAACATTTCTAATTATATTCATGTGACGTAAGATTAAGTCTCCATCTGGCTTTAGCTATTTTCTTGACACGTATAGGGAGTTTAGTGTTATGGTTGGCTTTAATGTCCATTCTCTTAATTCTAGATGCTTTATTATAATCATTTCTACTGCAGTTACTTTCAGTGTCAGTACCAGAGCTAAGATCTACTCGAGTTTTGCAATAGCACCAGTGATAGCTCCAAACACTTTTCGAGTTTGTCAATTTCTGGTCAATTCTTTCGAGTGTAGATTTATCAAAAAATTCGTTGTTTTCCTCAGCACGCATCATTTTTTCGGATTCTTCTATGTATTTGTGTTCAAGTTCTCTAATGTTACTCATAGTGTCCTCAGCGTCAACCTGATATGTCAACCTGATATATATATATATATATATATATATATATGTCAGGTTATTGGTAACATGGGAATTATTGTCTGGTGAAACTGAAATATGAATAATAAAGAGCATTTCAGGACCCTACCTTTCAATCCACTCTCTGGGCTTCTCCCATTGAGATTTTTCTGTTCTTTTGTTATAATAATAAGTTTTCCCTGATGAGCTAGTATGTGTTGTCCATTCAAAGTTATCCTATGAGACAAAAGACAGGCAAATGACTACTAATAATAACAGGCATCTGGTTGTGACTATTTATCAAATAACCATAGAATTCAACTGTCCAGCATTGATACAAAATCAACAAACATGCCAAGGCCATGTCTAATGGAGTACTTTGAATTATATAATCTGTGGATCAATCACCCAGGATATTGTCAGTGGTGGATACTTTGCCAAATATTGAGGGGAAAGCCATTGTTTCAGTAAAATCATTTGTTAGTTCTAACCAACATAGGGGGCAATCGCACCCCTCATGCCCCCATTGTGAGCCACTAGATATTGTATTCAATGAACTGTCTCTTGTAGTACTTCCCTCAAGCATTTTTCATATTCTTATGTGACTTTGAACCATGATGAAATTGATCCAGAATTAAAATGACTCAAGATACTCCAAGTCTGACATGGGTATGAATAACTTCAGAACCTAACTCGAAGTGTGAGCATATGCTCTATGATAGGCTTATTCTTATAACTATGCTTGTTTCTCTTTACATACAGAGTACACTTAGAATGCACAAGTAAATTTAAAAAATGCAAGCTTACATCAGCATTGTTGTTATAAACTTTGCCATAACGAGAAGAGCTGCTACCATGTCTTTCAGCAGGGCTACCATTATCTGTGGAAACAAATTCATACCACATTTATCCCTGACATTAAATAGAGGTTTGTTCTTCACCTACACAATGTCTACTAATCAGAGCTTCCCCTAGCAAAATAATTAGTAAGGTTGGAGCATGCTTCAAGCTTGATATTTCCTTGTTTTGAGCATGAATTGGGTATGTTTCAAGTAAGAAGTTTGCACCGTTTGCGCTAGCTTCCAGCATGTGTATTTTGAACTGGAAGGCAAACTCAATAAAGCTTGATTATGTTTGAGAATGACTTTAGCATGTGATTATTATCAAGCTTGATCAAGCTCTGATCATACACGCAAACTGGCAAAGATTGTGTTAACGTACTCAATTCAAGCTCCTTCAAGCAAAAATCATGCTCCTTTCAAGCTTGCGCAAGCTTGTTGCAAGCTGAAATTTTTCTTATGGGTTCTAAAAATCATGATGTACCTTAATGCAACTACTTTTATTCTCTCTTTAAAATTCATAAAAAAAACAGTATGTAGTAGGGGCAAAAATAAACCTCTTCATTGGACAGACACACATACTGTAATGGCCCTGGGAACATTCACATGGCTTTTCTGCCTAAAGATTCTCTTTTTACTTTCTTCAGAATTCATGTTTAAAAAATTCACAGACTTTTTCATTGCTCGAGAACTCTCATGAAAATGTGCGGGATTCTTAAAAACTCATGTAAGCATGCATAAGGACGCTAAAAAAGAATAATCACTTATTGTCTGATTCTGATATAAAATAAATTAGCAAAACACGGTTCTTAACATGAACAAATCCTACAGAAAATGTTCCTCTTTAATAAATTACTCTTTCTTTCTTGTTCTCCAGTGAGAAAAAGTTCACCTGGCAACAAGCTTGTGCAAGCTTGAACAGAGCATGATTTTGGCTAGAAGGAGCTTGAAATGAGTATGTTGACACAATTTTAGCCAGTTTTCATGTAGGATTAAAGCTTTGATCAAGCTTGACAATAATCTCATGCTATAGTCATTCTCAAACACTACAATCAAGCTTGAATGAGCTTGCCTTCCAGTCCAAAATATACATGCTGCAAGCAAGTGCAAGCGATGCAAAATTTGTACTCAAATCAAGCTCTCAAACATACCCAATTTCATACTCAAAACAAGTTAGTATCAAGCTTGAGGCATGCTCCAAATATACTTAACCTTTTGACTGAAGTGAAGTGAAGTTGCGTTTTTAGTGCCAAGCACTAGGATCCCAAAATAAAGCAGACCTAATGGAGCCTGCGAACCCTTGTCATGACACTCAAGTGGTGGGGCCCTACAGGGATTCAAACCCACTCCGTCTGACTGTTCTAGGTGCAGTGTCAGAGGATTACAACATGGCACCATAACATCTTCATAGAAGTTGTAGGTGTTGCTAAGGGATGCCACATTCTACTTTTGAAGTAAGAAACCAACAATTCAATCTATCAAAATCAAACTTTACAGTGACCAAACTTAAGAACAATTATAACAATTCAAATTTTTAAATGGCAACAATCATAAAATACATTCAAAACGATGCTACATCTATCATACAATCTTTACAAACTAACACAAAACCTTTTTCTTAGACATATAATACAGTATTATTTGACTGATGATTTGATTCCTTGAAATTGTTCAACATTGATAATTTGGTGCTATTATTTTCTTTTTTTTTGGCTTTTGACTGGAATTTGAATCATTGAAATCTGCGATGCTGTCTTGGTGCTATGAATTTTAAAAAGTGGGAACTTTTTCTGGCACACCAGGTATAACATGAGCAGCAAGTAGTGACTTTTGAAATATAAAGTGTATATCACAGAAAACGCACAAAGTAGTACAATAGCATAAGACTTTGTATATGTACAGGGTGTCTCAAAAAAATTGTTTGACTTTTGATTAAATACTACAAAATAATGATACACTGAATGCATCCTTGGTCACGTCACCCTTTTTTCCTGAGATTTCACATTAATTTTTGACACAAGAATCTTGCAAATCCACTAAAAATTTATGGACTTACAAGCATTTGAAGTTCAAGATTGTGCAAAAGCTTAAACCAGAGGCCTTGAAATGGCATTTTTGGTAAAAGCCCCATAGGCCGTCGTTTCCGTTATTTCTTAATTGTTTCAAGGGAACCAAGTGGGATTCAAACAGGTTTTCGATAACTTAACTGTCAAGCATATGGATGTTTTGAGGAAACAGATTCAGTCTCTCACCAATTATGTTTTGAACCACTGTTTTTCAACATACGCAATGTTAAGGAAATTTAGAGAATGATCACAAGAAATAATTTACTTTGTAAGTCCTATCTGGTTTGCTCTGATATCAACAAGAGGTATGACATTGGATAAGCTTCTCTTACCTACATCTTCAAGCTTTTTGCAATACCAGTAATCTTGGGGGTCTCTTGTTTCAGCTATCACATATTTGATCTTTGGGAGTTCGTAACTCAGTGAATTTTCAACCGATTTGTATGACTTTAGTCTCTAAAATTATTTGATAATCTTAGGAACAGGGTTATCTTTCAATGAGCTGGTTCATGTTGTCCTTATTTTTCAATATTTTATCAAACGCCAAGCATTTTTTTGAGACACCCTGTATATATTTTCATATAATGTACATATATATACCTCTCTGTCTTTGTGAGTTGCTTGAATAAGATGGCTTACTACTATTCTTGTTTTGTGAGGAAGAATATTCACTCCTTTTGCCTGATGGGCCATTATGGCTACCATGTGGAGAACTTCTTTCTTTTGATGACAACAAATCATTGTAGGCAGCCTTCTGGTGTGATTTTGATGATGAGTACTTGTCATTCTGAAACAAATCACAATCCAAATGCACTTCTCAATAATCAAATTTCTTTGCAATTTCTTTGGACAAAACTAGGTAAAATGTATAATGAGGAACTTGACGCAAAGAGGTTGGACAAAAAATACTAAAGTTTATTTTAACATATTCAGGCCTATGGGACTTGTGCTCTCATCAGGGTGTGATTTGGAATGGCAATCAAAAGCATGCTCTGATGTAAACACAAGTCCAAAAGGCCTATATAACCAGTACAAATATTAGTTAAAATGCTGTCAAAATGCAGCCACAGAATGGAAGCTAAAAAGAAGCTCTATATAGGACAATTTTCAATAGTGCAGCAATTAGTTCATGGGAACATCTGCAGCCCTTGATGAAATACAAAATGCAGTTACAGTAAAAGACGTCAATCTGCAGTGATTATGCAGGTCGTTTCAAGGAACTTCTGCAGGGCTGCTGCACCAATGCAATTCTATTAAGGGCAGTGATAAAATATGCTGCAGTATTTTTTGTTGCCCAATCTCTACAAAGCATAAGAGAGTGTGTGTAAAATTAAATTTTTCTCTGGACTTGATAGCTTGAAAGAAACTTGGGGTACTTGGCTGTAAATCTGCCAGGGGCATTTTTGATACTTTGAATATTTTCAAAATGGTGGTATTCTAATTTTGGTTGAAGGATTCCTGGAGAATTTTGAAAAAAGCCAAAGCATCATAAATCCTCCATCAATGGCCCTTTCTGTCAAAACCATGGCATGCCCGCAGCATCTTGATCATTTTGCGTGTGTGACTGAACATGCTGGAAAGGTGTGAAAAGTGTTGCCAATGTTTGGTATGTTTTAACAAATAAACAGATGCATAATTTAGGCATATTAGGCTGTGAAGCTCAAAGAAACTGGGGTAAATATCAACAATAGTTTGAGGATGCAATAAAATGCACTCATACCTAAATCTGCATGTGTACTTGTGTGAGCAAGTGTGATTGCACACATCAAATGAAGAAGGCTGAATCACTTGACGAAAAATGATACAATAAAAAACCATATTTCATGAAAGTTTACAAACAGAAACCTGTCACTCTTCTGGTGTAGGATTTAAAAATTTGATGAAACCACAGCCTCAAAACATAATGAATGCCACCATTTCAAAACTAATCAAAATATCAAAACATTTCTATGACAAGATTGGCAGCAAAGTACAAGTTCATTTCAAGCCGTTAACTTGAAAAGGAAATTCATAGATGCTGAATTGCAAGATTTCAGAAGAATTCTAAAGAATTTACAACAATTTGCTTATGCTTTTTTACAACTATCAATTCTCATTCCAGTAATTTTGTGAGTCAGCTGACAAGAACTGGGAGCTTTAAAGAATTTTTAAGAATCATCACACACAAATCTACAATATTAAGATATCTTTATAGTTCATTAGTAACCAAGCAAATAAGAATTTGCAATACATTGATGAGAATTCACAAGTTGGAAAAAATTCCTATGAAGGAAATCTATAGCATGTTAAGTTGAAAAGAAGTGCCCTTTCAATTACACCATTTCATGATTCATTGTGCATATTATGTACTGTATGTATATGAATATGATTTTCAACCTAAAATTATTGCTAATACCTTGTTTCATTTCTTAGCAATTCTTAAGAATTCACAAGTTCTTGTAAAAATTGTTTACAGTCTTTCATGCCTCCAAAGAATTCTTATCACAGTGTGAAGAAATTCTTTAACATACATCACAGATCTAAAAAATTCTTTTCACATTAATGTGTGCAAGGCCTTTGAAACTGACAGGCAATATCCCCAAATTGTCATCCATAAATACTCTGATAAAAATTGCTACCAGTTGCTATCCAGCAAAACTGATGTAAGAATCCCATCAGTTTTACAAAAGATCAACTTAATTTTCCTCAGCAACAAAACAATGACATCTATCTGCAGCATGCACTGCAAGACAATAGAAATACTCAAACAAAATCATTCTTTTACCATGAATATTTGCAAATTATCATCATCAATTCATTGTTCACTAGAATCACTTTAAAATTCAAGTCCTAACAGGTTGCTTCAACTTTAGTCAGATAAATCTGCTTTTGTATACCTGGTTGGTAACATGCACTAAAGGTCCCCAACCAGATAATACCTGCTGAAGCATGTAGGACAGAAAGCATAATGAAAACTTTATTGTGATTTTGCTCAGTAATCACAATAATGAATCTTTCAAATCTTGGAAAAGGTACACAGTATATAGGTGTGAAACTGTCTCGCATCTTTCAACAAACCGAATGACTTGAAAGGAGGGTGATTTGCTGTAAACTGCCAAGGCAATTTTTTGGCATTTTGATTATTTTCAAAATGGCAGCATTTTGACTATTCTAGTAAAAATTCATCAAAAATTTTGAACAATTTAAATCACATAAATCTTAAACTACTTTAGCAAAATTGATAAATCTTCAAGAAAACCATACCAGGTGCATCAAAATAAACTATGCACTTCTGAAATGCCATGATAAATTGTATAATGGACTAATCTTGAAGGTTTATGAGATAATCTTAAGCTAAGATCCTCAATTAGCTGCTAGCATTTTCTTGCTTACTTTTTAGGCTCCTAGTTATGGAGCTATAAGTGAGTTGCTTCAAATTTTTTATTTCAAAAACACTGAAAAGGCATAAGCGTACGAGGCGGGGGGCCGGGGGGGAGGGTGGCAGCCCCCTAACTTTGGAGACATTTTCATAAATCAGCCTTTTTTGGGCAAATTTTTTCCCATAGTCGGGCAAAATGCTGGCAAACAATGGACTTTGTGTCGGGCCGCCCCCTAGATTCTTTCGTCCCGTACGCTTATGGAAAAAGGGTAAAAAAACATTGAGCAAAGTTTCTAAGGACCCAATGTGAATGAAAGAAGAGAGAACATTTTACTGTTGATTTGGGGATTTAGAAACTGATCAAAACTCCATGCATGTTTGAAGTAATCATGTTGCTTCACTACTGTTTGTCTTTTACCCCCTTGATACAGGAATGAAGTACCTCCATAAAAGTAAGAATTCAATGACATTTCAAGTGAAAATACATTTCTTTGTATCATAGGAAGTATTTTTACATTCCATCAAACATAGGACTAATACCTGTGCATTGAATTATGACTAATCAATTTCTAAGTCCCCAAATCACTACGAAAACATCCCCCCTTCACATGATTTCTAGAAAGTTTTATCAAAATTTTTTAACACTTTTCAATGTTTTTGGAAAACACAATTTCACAAAACTTGCTTATAGATAGCTCCGTAAATAGGAAACTAAAAATTGCATAAAAACTACTGGCATTTAATTCAGGAGCTCAGATAAAGATAACTAATAAGTCTTCAAAATCGCTACATTTTAAAAATTATCAGTGCCTGCCAAAAGTGCATAATTTATTTTGGTACACCCAGCAGTTTATGAAAGTCTACAATATGGTGGAAAGCAGGTCTTCAGAGACAGCAGGTAAAGATCTTCAGGTTAAAGAGAATGACCTGAGATATATAGCACTTGTCTATGAACAGGACAAAGAAGTGCCTAATCCCAGCATTTTCTTTGGCCTTGCTTTCTTTTACCAGGAGCTGGATTAGCAAATACAATAGGCTATTTGTAAAACTATGCGATCCCATCTTTTAACTCGCGTTATTCACTTTAAGGAATACGGCATCACAACAAAAAAATCAATAAATGCCACCATTTTAAAACTAATCTCGATACCAGCACATAGACATTGGGATATTTACAGCAAACTACCCTAAGTTCCTTCAATTCAAAGAAAAATTTAATTGAATTTCACACCCAGCCTTTTAACAGAACGTCAGCTTTAGTCATGTAAATCTTAATGTTGCTATTTGGGCGTGCTCATTGCTGAGAGGTGCATCTGCAGGTGTCATTGTCATGATATCCAGGGAGGTCTTTCAAACAGAGATTATTTTTGTTTGATCAACCAGTATACTGTAAAGGCTCTCTGCTCTATGAAGCCCACCCCCTCTCTATTAAGCCATCCTCTTTGAGTAAAAATTTGAAACAAGCACCCCCCCCACTTATACAAAATTCCAGAATTCACCAAACATTTTCCATTTATTTAGCTACACAACCTTGCAAGTTAATTTTAGCATGGTTTGGGATAAAAACTGTGTTGAAGTTATGTATTTGAGCCATAAAATTGTAAGTTGATTCCGCACAATATGAGACAAAACAACTGAAGAGCTATCAAATATATTCTTGTCACCTGATTTTGTGAATAAGCACCCCTCTCTAATAAGCCCCCTCTCAATACACCACTTCAATTAAGCAGCCTCATTTTGGAAATTTGTCAAAATCTCTTCCTATTGTTCATATGAAAATTTTGAGTGCAGATTCGGATTCAGCAACCAAACTTTAGTCTATGTGTTTTTAAACTGCTACCAAGTGTGACGTTGATTTTATAACAATGTAAAGTTCAAAGATTTATAAGGGATTTGACCGAGAAAAATCGTTCGGGGTGAAACTTTGCACCCTGATTCTTTTTCCTCGGTCAAATCCCTTATAGATTTTCAAACTTTAAATTGTCATAAAATTAACACTATGACCGCCAGCAACATGAAAACTTGTGGTCAGACTAAAGTTTGGGTACTAAATCTGAATTTGGCCTCTAAAATTTTGCATGACAGAATCTTCAATAATTTCCAAAATGAGGCTGTTAATCAAAGTGGTGTATTAAGCCCCCCTCTGGAGGATCCAAAATCGAGTAGCCCCCAGGGGCGTTCAATAGAGCTTTCACAATATATTATAGCGTAAGTGTCCATATGTTAGTTACAAAATGTCTCTGTACAAATTCAAATTTTTTAAATACATTTTAAACTTTCATTGAAACAATCACCACACAACACGCTCAACAACTTTGTTTTCCTTTAGTACCTATTAGAGTTTGGAACTGTAAAGCAGATTCCTCTTTGGCAAAATCAATTTACAGTAAACAAATGATGAACACTAGGGGCAACATAGTGTGATGAACACCCCATGATGTTGGGAAACAATGATCATTCATTTAAACAATGGAGAAATGTAATGCATCTTAACTGAAAGTATCTTTCCCTTCATTGATAGCAAAGTCTCCATCCCTGACATAAACAATGGCCAAAGGAGTAAAATTGTTTCAGAAACATTTCAATAGACCTTGTTTTTTGAAACAATGTTTAACATGCAGTTATGGCTGCAGGATCCAAGCAAAGACTGAAATGTACAACACAATGCTTATTTTGATGCAAATACATGGACCAGGGACCAAACATTCCATGTGTCATTCAGAGGGACAATGTACATTTTTTGGAATTTACCTCCTAACGTCTGTAAAATAGCTTGAATAAAGGTCAAAAGGATCATCTCCAAATTATCGTATAGCTTTCATACGAGTTGATACAAACACAGTATAATTGTATGCGTGAAAGGTATGATACGATTTAATCTGTATAGCCGCACAAGGGATAAGAATTGTATACAAATTGTTTGATTTCTATACCAATTATGATACGAATATTGATACAAATTTGATACGAATTTGATACGATTTTGATACGAATTGTGTTTACAAATTGCTTATACGAATTTGATGCGAACTGCATACGAATCCCATATGAATTGTATATGAATTTATACAAATTCTAAAAGGTGACAATACGAATTAATTCGTATGTGGCTTATAGAATATCATATCAATATCGTATAATGCTACAAATTCCCAAAACGAATTTGATACAAATATTTGGAGATGATCCCTAATGTTCACCAAAATGGTCACCAATTAGGTCTTCCAATCAAATATATCTTTACACAAATTCCTGACTTGCAAAAGAACATATCACATGTTCACATTCTGCCCTGAATCTACCTTAGTTGAATCAAACCATGTTCAACTAGGGGGCTAAACTGAACAAAGACTTGGGCCAGCAAACCTCAGACGCTGTCAAGAGCTTGAAACAAATCCTGTTGTCAAACCAAAGGAAGCAAAATATCTCCTTCTGACTTCTTTCTTAAATTCACTGGTATTTCACTACCACAACCAAACATACTGAGCCCCAGCTAATAGCATCATGAGAACAGACCATGCTTTCAACTAAATATCAAAAGTTTTAAATCCAGAATCCTTTGCTCTGGCAAACAAAAGCTATCTTTTGCATAAAAGAGCTAAAAAACATATGTATGAATTTTAAATTTCTCCAGAACTTTCCTATAAACCAGCATGCATTCCATGTAAATGTCACACAAAACTTACTCCAATAACTATGTCATTTACAAAAAGAAAACAATGGGTCTATTGAATTGATTCAAAATAACTTCCTATTGTTTCAATCACATTTGCTTGCCAATAAACCAAGTGAAGTCCTTTCCAAACTGCAGATCTCTAGGAATAATAAGTGGATGGAATGCACCCTGGACTTTGGCTGTTTCTTCTGCAGAAATTTGGAACCGAGGTGGTACTGAATATTCCATTGCACAAAACAGGTTCTCTGACATAAATTTTTAATTTCTTAATAAGATGACAGTTACAGTAAAATTTAAGTATTTTTTAAAAACTTTTACCATAATAGCCAACTAAATCAAACAATCATTAAGAACTGATAGCTTTTGTGAAAAATGGCAGTCACATTATTCTGTCTACGATGGACCTTTTATTCTTGGAATTCTTTTCCATTAACACCATGGTTTGTTCCTGACAATGATGATTAAGTGTCAAGTTTTCATATGATTTATCAAATAGTAAAGTCATTGTTGATAGACAGGCCTATTCAAGAAAGCATTGTTCCTGATGTCTGCTACCAAATTTACAAGAAGTCCTGGGTTTCTGAGTAACTTTTGCAGCTTGCTCCTCTTGTCTATGGCTTGGTCAACCTGACAAGGAATTAAGGAATTGCCTTTGTCTACGCTCCCTAGTTGTTCAATATTGAATATCAATCAAGAGTAGAGGACCTGTTTTGAACATTACCTTCATCCTACGTGGATTGTTCTTCAGTTATTGTCACCATTTTGATCCAATACATTGCACTGTCATTCCTTGACATTCATCCAAAGATTGTTGCAAGATAATTACATAGAAAATCCCTGCCTCAATTAAAAATAACATTTGGTATTGTTAGTGATAAACAAAAGCTCAGCCTCCTTAAAAATTCGTTCCTGGAGTTGAAACTTTTCTGGCATCCATGTTCCTTCACGAGAGGGGGCCTAAAAGACGCTGTCAACTTTTATTTAGCAGTAGCTTACGGCCTCCAAGGTAACCTTCAGGTTTCTAGAACCGGGTTTATATTTTGTTCACATTACTTTCTCATCCTAGTAAAACCCCATATTGCATTACTTATCTCTGAAGGTTAGAATCTAGTCGGGAAATCTCATTAAAGATGAAGGATTACGCGACTGGAAGATGATTTCCCGGGCACATGTTCAGCCATGTTGAGGTCGGCACCTGCTTTCAGCTAAACTTAGGCCCATGTCTAGCTTGTTGAGTCACTTGGAAGCATTGCAGGTTTTCGATGTTTCCGTTTGGAATTTTTTCTTATTGGTAGTTGGCGTGATGTATGAGGAATCATTATTGCGTTTAATGATATTTTCGGCGTTCAATTCTGCAGGAGATAATCCGAAAATAACCCTTAAACTAGCCAAGTCACACCAAATTGTGAGGAGGTGGATGAAAACACTGGAAGGAGGAACAAGACAACAAGACGAACTTTCGAAGCGTTGCCCTCATTTGTTTTATTATTCGTATCACTCAAATTACCTTCAACATATTACCATAACCTTCCATTACGGTTCTATCCTTCTTCTTTGCCAAGTTATTCGCCATTACTGCCGTTCTGGAGCATTCCAAGCTTCCATCTTCAATGTAGGATGCGCTGAAAATGAAAGAGACTCACTCCAAGGTGTCTATCACAAAATTCAACATACTCACCTCACTTGGTAGACAGATCTTGTCGTAGTGCCTGAAAAACAAATACGGGGTATCAAATCATCGTTTAGAGGTTATTTTGGATCAATTGCTGTTCCCTGTAAGCTTGAAATAGTGTTGTTAAATGCAGGTGAGAAGCCTTTGTTTTGAAGCCCAACTTTTGGTCATACTTCCCCAAACAAGTCCTCCCAAACCAATTTCATGTAGTATCATAACATCCCAGGTTTCACCAATAAATTCAATTCTCGAATCCTTAAATTATACTTTATAAATTGATAATAATCATTTGATATGTAAGCTTAAATTACACTATTTTCATAATATATTCTTCCATCTCTATCCTTCCATCAAGTGCTTTCAAAACTACTACTGAGCATTGCTATGAAGGAGCTTTCCCCTCCGAAATAAAGATCAACTTAAATTAGCCCTAACCCTTCAGATTGCCGATTGTACTTTCGCACAGACATCAAAATAGCCAGCTTGGCGTCTTGTGACAGTATTGTAGCCACATATAAGCAGAGATATGTATTCGTAGAGTGCTTGAGATGTGTTTGAAATGCTTGAGCCAAGCCTTCTATCTTCGACCTGTCGCCATACTTCATCCGGGGTCTTTGAAACGTCTTTACGTCAGCCTCGATTTCCGAGCACGTTTATCACTTTGTTCTGCAGATCGAAATTCGAATTGAGGCTTCTTTTTCTGAACGAGGCTAAAAGAAATTCAGGGGCCATTTTACCTAAATGGGGGCGAGAGTATAGGCGCTGCTGGTTGCATTTGGTATGGATTTCTGGCGTCTCCGTATGAGGAAAAGTCTTATTTCCTTCTATCAACCGCTGCAAAAAAAGCTCACGGCGTCAAACAACCCTCAGAGCCCCCTAAAATAGAGGAACTTCACTTCAGGGAAGACTCATGGAACTATCTGCTTTAATGGGGAATCCAGGGTGCATTCCATGCAAGGCCTACGCCGAAGGTACGCCGATCCCTTAGCTTTCGTACGCCAGGTATTTTCAGGGAAAGAGAGCTGCTAAGAATCTGAGTACTGATGATTTTAAGAAACTTTGATTTCTGGCCCAAATTCTTAGCTTCTTACAAAAGAAATGCATGTATTATCAAAAGAAATTGCTAAAAGATCGAGGACAACATCACATTCATGTCAAGATAAGAAGATTTTGAAATGCTGCCACTCCAAAAACTGATTTTGCTGACAAAAT
Organism: Aurelia sp. 4 Dawson et al 2005; assembly: GCA_964019985.1. NCBI lineage: Eukaryota > Metazoa > Cnidaria > Scyphozoa > Semaeostomeae > Ulmaridae > Aurelia > Aurelia sp. 4 Dawson et al 2005. Next base: position 20,213,770 of record OZ026501.1, on the reverse strand, counting down.
GACGCCGCTACGCCAACAAAAACGTCAGGTCTACGCCGAAGATCTTCGGGCTTAAGTGCATAAAATGCACCCTGGTGGGGAATCCATAATATACCATTATTACTTCACATCAACTAGTAACGTCCCAACTACTCAGTGGGCAGTAATTTCAAAACATTGGAAAAGCTTGAAAAATTGTTTAGAATGATGTTCACGAACTGTTTCACGAGAGCGAAGTTACATTGTTTTGAAACGTACAAGAAGAAAGAAACTCAGAGTGCTCAAAATCAGAGGATCTTAAGAAACTTTTTGTACTGGCTTAGATATTCTTAGTTTCATCATAGTTGCATACAAAAAATCTGTTCGTGCTTTGTAAAAATTATTGATGTTTTTTGAGCCAGCCAAAGTACAGTAAAAGCCCTATGAAACCCATACTCTAGCCTGTGTCCCAGACTCCAGAAAACTACAGGCTATCCATCCCCAGGCGCGGGAAATTTCACAAGTCAAATGCATAAATTTAGCCAAACTTGTATTCAAACCTCATCACAAAAAAGGTACCAGCATTGTTTAGCTACACAAATTGTGCAAGGGGGCTTATCTTAAATTTTGGCTCAAAGGGAGGGGCTTATTAGAGAGGGGGGCTAAAAAGAGCTTTTACATTATCAAGAGATTATTCAACTTACTTTCTGACATACTTTCAAAATTGTTTAATGTGATTCATCAGTGAGAAACGCTTAAGAAATATGTCGGTGCTTCATTTTCGGCTAGCTTTGGGCTGTTGGAGAACTTTTTGGCACAACCAGTTCATTTTGCATGCCGATTCTTCTCGCTATAATTTTCGATGATTTTAAACGCCGAGACATTTGGTAAGACAATAAGAACTGGAATGGCAAAAATATTGATACAATATACTGAAACGGCAAAAAAATGAATGCTCTTTCCAGCATTTCTACGACTTCAAATCAAACTATTCGACTTTGCAAAGAGATAAAGTTAGTAACAACGTTTCGAGCTAAACTCTGAAGAAGAGTCAGGTGCTGAAGAAGAGTTTAGCTCCAAACGTTGTTACTAACTTTCCAAGGGGGGACACTCAGCACATACGCATACGGGGGGGGTCAGTCCAAGAAATTTTCAGGCAACCCAAAAATATCATCTCATTTTATACTTAGAAACCTGTACATGAACATAAAATATCCGGAAACAATGCAAATAGAAGTCACGACTGCATTTAGAGAACCCAGAAATATCAGTTAAACAGTGCTTGGTATAAAAAATTATCATGAAAATAGTTTCAGTTTTCTTTGGACCCAAAAATATCACTTTTGGCAACATTCTGACCCAAAAATATCGGACTTACCTCCCCGTATGTGCATGTGCTGAGTGCCCCCTGGGCTAACTTTATCTCATTAAAAAGTCGAATATTTTGACAAATTCATACCCTTATTGATACTATCGATGAATAACAAGCTCAACAACTTTGTATTCTATTGGTTCAAATAAAACTATCTGAAATCAGTTCCTAGAAGAAAAAATCACTCGCTTGGTGCGCTAGATTACAATACATTCAGCACAATAAATGAGAATGGCGAAATAAGAGACATGTCTTACTTTATGACACCACTGTATACTATAATAGCACAAAAACTGCCACGATAATGCATAGGATTCCTAAGGAAGGAAATATCGACTAAATACTAGACTGATTACAATTCGTCCTACATTTTGCGAAGTTTTTCTGTATTTGGCAATTCAATTCAAGAGATAAGTTCAATAGATAAGTATATAAAAAGTTTACGTAATTGTGAGCGAAAACTGGGACGAATTGTAGTAAGTCTACCTAAATACAAAGGACGAATGCAGTACGTTATTTGATGATCAAAAGATCTGCCCAGGTCACTGTTCGACGTACAGGTAAGAAATTCGCTATGGTACTATAGTCAACTGCAGTGGTGGACTAGCTGCTATTTAATTATGCTGATGACATCATAATTATGCAAATTGTTTACATTTTTTCACATTGTAAAATTTTCTTTTCGCAATCTCTTCATTTATGATAACAATCCATGATCATGCATTACCAACCGTAGAAGTTCAATCAGTTGTATATGAGCCACCTTAACCTACTAGAAAGGACAGTCGAGAGGGCGCCGATAGGCAATCAAGCAGCTTCATTCTTGGGTCAGTGAAACATGCCAACATGGGATATTTTTTTGACAACACCCTCTTATGGGCAATAATGCACCGTGTTTGTAGCTTGGAAATTAAAGTTGTTACCTCGATATTACCATATTTTTCTTTGTTGTTTTCTCTTTGGCCCAAGCCTAAACAGTGCTAGTAGTCAAATTCAAATGGCTCCTGCGCGTCTGAACTGTTGGCTCCTACACAGCGTTCATCCTCATCTCAAACTGCCTCTAATTTATTGTAAGGGGAAGTTTGAAACGAGGATGAACGCTGTGTAGGAACTAACTGTTCAGACGCGCAGGAGCCATTTGAATTTGATTCCAAATACTGGTTAGGCTTCAGCCGAAGAGAGAGCAATAACGTAGTACGGTAATATCGAGGTAATAAACTTTAATTTCTTAGTTACAAACAAGGTGCATTACTGCCCATGCTCTTACAGCGAAAACACAACTTGGTATCAGCCGAGGTATCAGCATTGTTGCTGAGACAATTATCCGGGGATATCAAAAAGGTAGTCTGTGGCGAAGCACTCCAGGAAATATTTGAGGACATGTCCTCTAGTTTGGCTGTGAACAACTCTCAAGGTCCCACATTTGCCAATACTACGATAAAATTTTTGACAACTTTTTAATGCTGTTTCAGATAAATTAGCATCTCCAGTAAAATCTGTCTCTCTTTGTCCAATGTTTGCTTGTGCGATATTGGCAATCTTTGTATTTTGACAACAGGTTTCCATAAATCATGACCCTTGTAGAGATATCATGCAAGCAGCCGTTTCTATGCCTTGGAAGGCTACTAAGAATCTACTGTTGTTTGCGCCTGAAATGGAAGCCTCGAAAATTTGTCTCCACAAATTTTTGAGGATTGCAACCTTCACTTTGGCGGAGAGCTACTCTCCCAGTCAAGCTCGATACATTTGTTAGCCGATTTCTTTGCCCCTGGAGGGCGCACTAGACCAGATTTTGGCTGGGGGCCGTGCCATCGAGTTTCAAAAACATACCTGTTCCTTATACGTTCCTGAAACAATTTTACCAAAAAAAGACACCCGGCCATATACCAATCTTCCGAAAATGTACATTCAGACCAAGGATTCGGAAAAGTTTCTCAAAAATGTGTCTCAAAAATTTCTGCCCCGTTTGTATGGCTGCTGTGGAAGAGCTGTGAATTCATTCATCTCGGTTTTTACACGGTTGAATGGGTCAGGCCTCCACTTGGAGTTTGAGACCTTGTATGAGTCAATCTGACACGTGGTTGCCGATTTACGGCAGAGAAAAGGCAAAATCAGTGGTTGCTTCAAAAGCAGCATTTCTATTGTTCTGTGGCAATGTCAAAATAAATTACGTTTTCAAAGAAAGGGTTCCAGTAGCCTCACAACATAGTCCCTGATATTGCAACAGCAACAACAATAATAACAACAACAACGACACGTTTTATTTTTCTATCAATAGCGATCACTACGAACATGTCATCAGTCTAGTGTTCCAGTGTCGTAGTAAAATTTTTGCTAATCTTTTAAAGGGCTAGCAGAGTTGTCTATTCGAAAGAGGGCACTTTCTACCAAATGGAAAGTATAGTGAAAATTTTAATACAATGCCAGAACGCTTTCCTTGAAAGTTTACTTTATTTTGACATTGCTGGAGAACAATAGAAGTGCTGATTTTGAGGTAACCATTTATTTTGCATTTCATCCGCCATAAATCAGAAACCAATTGTCAGAATGACTCAAGCCAGGTTTAAAACTCCAAGTTAAAAGCCTGATCTATGCCACCGTGTAAAAAAAGATCATCGAATTCGCGATACTCCACAGCACCCACACAAACGGGGCATGATCTCTTGGGGGCACCTTGTATAACGGATCTTAAATCTAATACCAAAATCTTGAAAATTGGTACCATTCCTTATACCAAATTTGTGAGCACCTACCCACCCCTTTAAACACAAGTAATTCATGGAAGGAAATTATATTACAAAATATCTTATCAAGATTGTATAGTAACCGTTTTCGAAAATGACTGAAGGAGTTGCTTCATGAATTTTCTCGAATGACATTCGAAGAGTGAACCAGAGGGGCAAGATGATGTAATTGGTTCAATCATCGTCTCTGTTCATTTTAATCTATAAAAAAAAGCAGGGAATTAGTAAAAAATATCTCTGAGATGAAGACTAGAGTGCACAAACGTGCAGGTTACGGAAATCCAAGTTTGTGAAGAATAATGACATTATAAAGTGAAAATGCAATACAAAAAGGTTTGAGTCGTAGGGGTGCCAAAAACCGTAAAACCGCCCAAATATTTCGAAAATACCGTAAACCGCCTCTTCATTCATCTAAAAACGTGACAACATCTTTCCACGCTTTACATATATCATTTCGGCTCTATGCTGCAAGGGACGGCATCGTTATCATTTTTGTGACCAAAAATGGAAAGCTATTCAAATAACTTAAATCCCCTGGAAAAAGTGAAAGTTAGAGGAATTTTCCCCGAAATCTTACTGAATTGGACAATCATTCGTCGCTTTACCTTCAATCATGCGGTTAATTGGCTTCTCCAGTCATATATAGTGCAAATATCCAAATGGACTCGGGGTAGCCATAGCCTTCTGCTCTGCGAGGTATCATTCAAGAAATATTGCAAAGTGGTGTAGTTTGTAAATTTATATCGGCATCTTTTAGTGGACAGAAAAACACTCTGTGAAGAAATCTGCAAACCATTGAGAAAGAAAGATGTGAAACTGTCATTTTTAAGGCCGGGTTCCGTAAAAGTGTTCCAGAAAAGGCCAGAAACCGCAAACCGGCAGCCCCTACAACCCACAGAAAATGACAACATTTGAAAACTAAACGCTTATACCCAGCAGTTCACTATGAAACATTGTTCTAATCTGACAGTACAAGAAGTCTTCAACATGTACATACGTTCAAAAGGCAGAAATATTCTCTCATCCTGCCTATCAATAAAGATTCTTGTTTTCGTCAGCAATAAAATCACACTTGATAGATAAAATTACTCACTTTAAGTTTTTGCTCTCTTATACATAAGACGGAGTAAGAAATCAGTTTTGCTAATTATCTTTTGCATTTCTTAGCAAGCTTTATATAATACTTGAAATACGATATAGCTTCAAAAACAGTTGCTCGAAATCAGATTTTGTAAGGTAATGTTGCGCGTCTTAACCAATAAGAGTGAAACAGTTACCCCCTTGCAACTAATATGGAGCTTGACATACTTCCACAAAAGGAATATGCGGACTCAATGTAATGAATAAATGTTGACGACCCCCAAACAGCGACACAACTAGGTCAGCTGGTAGTAAACCTCCCTTTCTTTAAATAGACCTTTTAGCTATTCTACAAAAGAAACTGGATCGAGCGTTATTTTTAAACAATTTCATACGCGAGGTTCGATGGAGTGGCGTTAGAGCTTCTATCACTATTTTGCACATTCGAAAATTCTACAAAATGCATCAAAACAACGTTCGATTCAGATTCTTTCCAACAACAGCTAAAGGTCTATTCACTGCACATAGTAATCATTTCCTCACAAGAAGTCTCTCAGACCTGTGACCACACCCTCTACACTACTTCAGCACAATTTTGCCGCAAACTACATACTTGGACTGAATGACTGTCTGTACAGAATGTTCGCAGCTGTAAATGGGTGTATATTTGTAATCGTTTTGAATGATTTGCCTAACCAGTGGCTATCATCTGTTTTCATCAGCAGCCATTAATTATTGAGTCGTTGATTTGAAATATTTCAGTCATTCTAAAGTAACATCATACTCATTGCGGTAAAGATATTCATAAGACAAGAAAAACATGAGCTGAGGTCGTGACTGCAATCCTCGTATTTTGAAACATATTTGCAGACACAGTGCATCACCAATTTGCAGGCAGGCCTCTTCTTTGAACAAGCAAGTAATTAAAACCTGTCTTGAATTAGACTTATGAGAGGTTCACGATGACGCAAAATTAAAACATCGTCAACTGTTTATATTGGCGGAAATTTTCACGTCTGCATCAAATTTGAGACAGATTTATAATTGATTCACTCCCTTTCCTTGAGAAACGACAACAAATGCTTTGCTTCCTTTGAGTGCATATTCAAGGCAACAAGAAGACCTCTGACGATGATTCCCTTGTATCCCTGCGGTAAACCTTGCTCAACAGGGACTCATAATGGAACAATGAAAAAGCTGACACTTTTTTCTGCATTCGATCGATCGAATCATGATCGAACGAATCCTTTAGCTCTGTTGAACGGTCACTCCTCGGAAAGAAAATGCGATGAAAACCAAGTTAAGCAGACATTCAATCCACGAAACTTGGCATAAATCTGAAGAAGGAAGTTTCCTTTACCTGGTGAGTGCAAGATGAGACTTTCAACGCTATATTTTCCATGTTTCTAAGACCAAAACAGACCAGAAAAACCTGTAACTACCTGCAACAGCAACTTAGTTCAAAATCTAGTTAACTGCATCATACGAATTAAAAACTCGGCAGCATTGTTCTTTGCCAAATCCGCAATCTGATTGGTACTTTAGGAATCGCAGAGTTTGGGCCTAAATAGTGCCAAATTTTTCAGAGTGATATATGAGTCTCTTTTGACCGAAGCGCCATCATCAAGTCAAAGAGCACACGGAAGCAAGAGGCTCTAGGGCATAAGTCTAGGCAACAATTTCCTGCGGAGAAATCGGCTCAAAAGATATTCAACTGACTATACATCATAGCTCTACCAATCCCTATTGATCTGTTTGGTTTTGATAACTTTGGAGATAACTTTTATCAGTGGATATATGAAGTTTTTAATAAGAAAAATTTCCATGTGGCCCAACAAAACCTGAAGATTCCCTTGGGAGCTATGCTGCCGTACTGTCGCACTTTCTCGATCTCTAGTTGAGACAACGGTGAAACTTAATCGATAGCTTTCACATCTTAAACTGTTTGCTAAATCGAAAGATGTTCTTTCACGACAGCTCCATAGGTCCACTCAAAAGTCCATTGGCATACTGACAACCTGTGTTAGCCTGTGTGCAGCACTGATTCCTTTTCAGAGAGGTTATCCTTCAGTACAGTCTGGACATCGGCGACCGAATCCTTGTCCTAGGTAATGTGCGGTTCCCAAGCATGAGGAACCAAATCATTCAATTGGATTCAATACAGCGGTTGTAGAAAGGGAAGACATAACACCAAAAATAATACGGCTTCTTTGGCCAGCTTTGTCTATGGAAGCGCTAATCAAATGCCTCCTGCAGACTTCAACAAAGCCAGAGACGCTCATGAACGACAGCGAATGTTCGTTAGGCAATCAGGAAAGGTTCTGCGTTCCTCGTGAACTGAGAAAATCAAATTGGTTGAGAAGACTTTGCAAGAGGAGAACGTCTCTGAAAAAGGGATCAGCAGAGTCTGCACGCAAGCAAATCTGCACAGGTACCCCTCCCCCCAAAATGTGGAAGTAAGAATTAAACCGATATGTGTATTACCTCTGCGCGTCAAACTTTCCAACCAATTTCTTCGTATGCCCTAAGAAAATATGATTACGAAGATTTAAATGAAACCCCAAAAAATGGCTATTATAGTAAAACGAGAGTTCCCTGAAAGGATCAAAGTTGGAGCGCCCTCACCATTGCAGGGCAGTGAAAGGAAAAATCCACGATGGTTAAAAAAATTGATTTTCTCTTTGATGAATGCAATAGATTAAGACGAGAATGGGAAATAGTCATTTCTGGCACTTAAGCAAAGACCCAACGTTTACTCGATGCAAATTACTAGCGATTTCAGGATTTCACTACAGAATAAGAAACTGTTTCTGCTTGAAGACGAGAAATGTATCAAACGTCGTACAAAGTTGGCAAAGTCGATTGATAGTACCATCAATCTGTCTTTTAATGACAAACGCAGGACATGGGATCTTTCAAAACATTTATCGAGATAGCAGTAAAGGACAACACAAGCAAAGAATGAATCTATTAAAAAGGATGATCTGTGATTACCTTGTTCTTGGAGATCTCGATGGAGACCTTGAGCGATCTTCTTCTTTCTTAGCTACAAAATGAAAGCATCAAGATAAATATACCAAGAATATATTTGAGATCGGTTGTTTTTCCTATCTTACGCATTTCGGAAATAAATCTGCTTTCCGGACTTGCCTCTTGTTGATAATTTTGTCAGGAGTTTCTTTAATTCAGCCTTTTTTTAATTTCTAAACTCAAAGACCCAATAATCTCTCAGAGATCTTAGATCTTTTAGTATTCAGCTAATTCTACCCAAAAGAAAACTTTAGGAATTCCCTGGGACGTAAGATGCAAAAAATATTCGATAAGAGCCGTTCTCTTGCAAGCTACTTTCAAAGCTGTTCTCGTGACTCTTGCAAGCTTAGGGATTTGCTGTGTATTGAAATCAGTGCGGTACCGAGCTCGTTGTTTTTTATCGTGTCATCTTGAAAAGAGCGATTAATATGTAAAACGAAACTGTGATTCTTGCTGCGATTCCCGAAGTCTATTCCAATTTTCTCAACATTGCCCAGAAGACCAAGCTATATTCGCTTGACTCCCCGTGTATTAGGATTTTCCAATCATCCCGTTTGTTCCAGACCACCTCCAGTTGATTGGGATCTGAGAAAACTCCCATCTACCAAGTTTATTCCAGGTGCAACGTCTATTCCGGAATCAATAGTGTGACTGCTCAGACCAGCTCATCAATCTATCAAATTCTACATTTTGCTTAGCCTTAATACTCACGTTGTTCAGCTTTGGGTGACTTAGGTGAACGTGATCGATCTCTGTTGTAATAGTCATTTCTTGGCCTAACAAGAAAGCAAGCATAGAAAAGTTAAAATCAGGCAAACTGAATGGAGACGTGACAATGCAAGACGACTGTTCGTTGGACTTGCAGATGCTTCAGAGAAAGTAATATGAGAGAAAATACAAAATTTAAAAACCCAGAAGTGGCAGAATAGAAGGCTACGACCCTCCCTTTCTTGGAGCTAAAATTTCTCGCCAGAGATGATTTGATAATTTTCTTTGAAAAACGAATGTACAAGCCAGAAGCTATTTTAATGTTCTTTTACCATTCAAAACCGTTTATATCTTGAAACTCCTCTATACCGTTGTATCTTTTTTAATCTCATTGACTTTCTTATTTGGTTTAACTTCTATGGACTTTCCTTATTTAGACATCGTATGATCGTCAACTTATTTATGCATTTCTCTGAATAATTATGGCTATAAAAACCTCGCACGTGCAACTTTTATTTAGCTGAAGATAAGACAAGCTCGTCTCGAAACGTTCACAATCATGACTTGGTCGAATAATCACAACATTATAATCACAACTGGATTTGTCATGATATTTCAACTGTCGATACTGATTTGTCTTTCTTTGCAATGACCCTCAAGATATTCGTCGTGGTCCTAGTTCTCAAATTGAAGCTTTTTCTTGCTCTCAAACCGTCAAGTATTCGGCGCTTATGTTGAGCAGAGAATTTACACTACAACCTCTGTTGTCAGCAACTTTGTCCCCTTTGCCATCACATATGAAACGAATCAGGGAGACAATTGCAATTTCGGAAAATTCAGAGTTGGGAGCCTGTGTTTTTCTACGCTTTTAGAGATTAACTATAATTGATAATTCGCAGACTTTGATATCTTCATAATTTCAGCTTGAGTTTCTTGTTTTTATCTTTTGGACGCTTTTTTTATCCTCTGAACGCTGCGTTGCTTCTCTGGCGCTGCAGTTGCGGAATTTTACGTGTTGCGAAATGTGCAGGAGAAAAAAGATGTGAAGGCGGGACATGTGTATTTTGTCACGCATGTAAAAGTCCGCCACTGCAGTGCCAGAGAAGCTACGCAGCGTCCAAGAGATAAAAGCAACAAACTCATCAGAAAATTATTCCCCCTGTTGTGGTCTATTAACAATTTTATGTCTATACTATAGCGATTCACATGAATCAGTCAATTTCTTACCGATGTCTCATTCTCCTCTGGAGTTCGTATATATCACTGTCTCTATCCTAGAAGAGAGGTATGGCAAGCTTTGCTTATGGTGTTATCTGACCGGCAGTCTGGGGTGGAAAAAATATTTTAATTTCTGGGAACAAACAATTCCCGAAAAATATTTCCGTGAAAAGCGCTTCAAAAAGTGTCCACTTTTGACAGACAAAGATATGTGTGGAATACGACATAACTAAAGACTGATTATTAGTCTTATCACAATCGTAAATAATACTTGTTTGGCAAGTTTGGTTGATTTTTCAACTGACCACTTCAAGACTTGTGAGTAAGATCTTGTTTATGAAATTCCTAGGTCTAGCAACAACATACATCTATTTGATAATAGCTATCAATTGAGACAGCCTCTGCGATCTTGACAAAAATTGACTTTCCATTTTATCATTTCTGTGAATTTATCCCGTTTCCTTTCTCCTTTGCATTCTTTCTGGAGACCTGAAAAATTTCTGGGACCATTGGTGCCGTGGTCCGCTATTTTTCCACCCATGCCGGCAGTATGACGTAAACAATATAAGTTTTCTTTCACACAAAGCTTTAAACGTTCTAAAGCAACCTACAACTTTGCAAAAAGTAAGCTAACATTCCAAATGTTATAATGAAACCAATACTTCGAAAGGGCCTAGTTGATTATTTAACATAGCGTTTCCAATGTGGGTAATTCTTGTGGCGCATCCCGATTGCGACAAACTTGCAGAAGCCAATAGGCTGATTATCAATAACCAAACCGATTGAATGGGGCGGTGTATATTAAAACACTAAGAGGAGGGGGGGCAGAAACTTGAGCAACTTGCAAATCTTGTCAACTCACCGCTCTTTCTCGTTCTTTTTCATCTTTCTTCCGCCGTTCAGTTTGTTTATCTTGCTTTACTGCAAGTAAGAAGAAACGTGGCTATATTAGTCTAAGAAGTATATATGCGATCAGAAGTAACTATTATTCCAAGCTTTCAATATTTTTGCTCGAGGGGTCAAAACTTGGTCCTTGTGAAGCAAAGGCATAACATAGGTTGCATAAAACTAAACAACCATACATTCTTAGAAACACATGGTTTCAAATAATATATCAAAATAAACAAATATGAGCAGATTTCAAGTAATTGCAGTGGTCCAAAAAGATCTAGTGCATTAGCGTAGAAGTTATGTAGCTTGAAAAAGAATTCCAACGGAAACTGTGATATCACTTGTGGTTTTTCCAGCTCAAACAAAAGAATACTTATTCCAGTATGAAATTAAACTATGAAGCTTTGCGACTTAAAAAGTAGCATAACTAACTTTCTAACATTAAGTATGACCACAGCAACCACAACTGGACATTTCGTAACAAGTTGTTTATTTGAATCGTTCATCATGAATAAGATCAATGCCTGAAGGCCATTTCCTTTTTGTTTGATCTGTGATGCAGGCGAGGAGATCAAAGCTGGAAATTTCCCTAATGCCGAAATGAAAACCAAACGAAAACACATAATTCAAAAACAATGTTGTTACTTACTTTGTTTGTTTAGCTGCTTCTGCATTCTTAGCTTTAGCCTCTCTTGCATTGTTAATTTTGGCTACAAACACAAAGATTAAATTTTTGTTGCCGTTTGATCACTTAATTTTGGTAATCTACAGACATTCGATCATTTTAAGCATTGCCTGGCAATGTAACGGCAATAATTGTTTCTTGTTTTCCCAAAGGATAAAGTAGTATCTACAACTAAAGATTTATCAAGATATGAGAGGTTGAAGGGTCTGCTTCATCCACCATGCCTTGCACGTGCTGTCTCTTGGCTTCCCTCTGTTCTCGCCAATTTCATGGCCCATGAAAATGGTGATAACAAAAGCCAACCAAGAGACGACAGGTACAAGGCATCCTGGATGAAACAGACCATTTAAGCTGTAAACGAGAGCTGCTTTGAAACCTAAAGGGGGTCTCAAAAATTGCTCTCCGTTTGGTTAAATATTGAAAAATAACCACACCGTGAACAGGCTCATGCGAAGATAACCCTGTTCCGAAAATTTTGAAATAATTATAGAGACCAGAGTTTTGCAAATTGGTTGAAAATTCATTGAGTTGCGAGCCTCCAAAAATAAACAATACGCGACAGCTGAAACCAGAGACTCCCAAATAACTTGAAATGCAAAAAAGCTCGACAATGGAGGTAAAAGAAAGCTATCCGATGTCATGCCTCTCGTTGATATCAGAGCAAACCAAATAGGACCTCTACAGTAATTAACCCTTATAATGATTGTCAGAATTTGCTTAAGACTGCCTGTATCTAAAGACAGTAGTTCAAAACATAATTGACGAGAGACTGAATCTTTTTCCTCAAAGCATCCATACCCTTAAAAGTTACGATATCGAAAACCTGTGCAAATCCCATTTGGTTTGCACTGAAACAATTGAGAGATAACAGAAACAATGGCCCATGGGACTTTTACCAAAAATGCCATTTAGAAGCAAGATCTTGTGTCAAAAATAAATTCCAAATCTCAGAAAAATGGTTACTTGACTAAGTGCCCATTCAGCACATCTTATTTTTTTAGCAATTAATCATGGGTGGAACAATTTTTTGAGACACCCTGTAGTCTAGGCAACAGACTAGCAAATACTAAAGATACATAGTACCTTGTTTGCACATAAACCAATAACGAATAAATTAATGAATGAATGAATAAAAGCTCCACCCTTACCTTATCACCACTGGCTGATACCCCTTGAGACTTTTTCGAAGTACTGAAAGCCAATTTGTATAAAGTCAGTGAGACGAATTTTGCTTAAAAAATCTAAAGCTTATGCTGGAATCAAGAAACATTATACTATCTATACTGTAAAGAGGAATCAAAAAACACCTCATCAGTAACGCCACAGACTGGTTTCGCCCAATTTCAGGGCTTATTAGTGCAGCTAGACAGTACGAGGCCCATTGAATTTAAACTCCTAACGGTTAAAAGTTTTTCAGTAAACGGCTTCGCTTAATACCTGCAGGTTCGACGTACAATTCAGGTGATCAAACTTCATTAACACTGATTTGACGAGAAGACTTTATTCACCCTTCCATATTTTCATGCAAACAATCCACATCCCTTTTCGTTTGCTGATTGTGGCTAATCTTCAATCTTTTCTCATTGAAGGTACGTTTTGTTATTACGTTTTTAAGTTTGTTCAAATCAAATATAATTCAGATTAACTGCAGCTGATGATGATTTTTGACATATCAAAATGAAAGCTGTCGCTATTTCTATCAAATATCTATCCAAGATAAAAAATCATCACAAAAAACTGGAATATAAACAAACTCACGATGAGTCCAGTTTCCTTGAAATTGTGCTCGATGTTGATGACCTTGGTGATCTTGATCTGGACCTTGACCTCGATCTAGAAACTGACCTTGAATATGACCTGGACCTTCTAGATGAACTCTTTCGCTTGTGTGAATCCCCACTTGATTCTCGTCTTCTTCTATGACTCCGATCACCGGATCTTGACCTTGAACGATCTTTTTGGTACGAACGTGACCTTCTACGTGACCTGTGGCCCGAAGTTGACCTATGGCCTGACCTCGACCTTGACCTCCGGCGAGGCGATCTTGAGCGCGAGCGTGATCTTTTATGGCCATGACTGTGCGATCTATCTCTATCCCGTGACCCATGTCTTCTTGAACTATGATCTCTGGATCCGCTACGATCATTACACTTCCTGTGGTGATGTCTGTCATGATGGTGTGTCCTATGACCTTTATCCTCATGAGCTCGATGTGATTTAGGGGGACTAGAGACTCTGCTGAGTATGCCAGAATCAAATTTCATGAATTGCATGTTGTTTTCATCATCGGTAAAATCAAATGAGTGGAATTGTCAAAGTATAAAAAATGAAGCATACATACCAGTTATCAATGACAGGATGTGAAGGAAGCATCCAGTATGGAAAAGAAAGAAAATGAAAATGAGATAAAGTACTAGAAATGAAATGGAGGTTTTAAAGGACCCATTTCAACCAACATGCCTTGCGTGTAGCATCTCTTGGTTGGCCTTTGTTGTCGCCATCCTCATAGCCCAAACAATGAGCTGACAAGTGCAAGGTATGCTGGTTAAAACAGACCCTTTAAAGCCAATAGAGCAGGTTGTGCCACCTTTTGGCGCTTGCATCATTTGAATGCTATTTTACTTGATGCCACAAGGGCTACTCCTTGGAGTAAGAATGCAAAAGTTCTAGCAGCTATAGAACGCGAGATCTTACGATGACTTCAAAGTGACCTAGATTTTTAATCGTAGATAATATTCGTGCTAAAGTTTAGGTCCTTCTCAGATGCAACAATCTGCTTGAATTAATCAAAAGACAATCCATGTGGGACTGAAGACACTAAAATGCTATACTGTAATGTATCTAACTGAATAACACGCCAGCCATGTTCGAATGATGTAAAGTAATTGAACACCACTTGGTGCAATATTGGTAACTCCGGATCAATTCTAAACTAGCTAGATCTGTCAAAATCCTTGCTTGAGCCTCTTTGGGAGTTACTTCTTTTTCTTCTGGAAGACCCAGTAACTGACTGCTTTACAGATGGTAAAACACAATATCATCAACTTTATATCTTATTAATAGTGATTCAAATGTAGAAAGAAACGGAAAACATAGTAGGCAGAAAATTATATACAGGCTTGCAGAATAGTGAAACCTACACAAGAAAAATGACCACTTAATTGCTGTCGGGGCAAAATTTCTGACTATTTTGGTAAGAAGTATTTGGCTCTTTAAAGGGCCATTGTCACCCTGGGTATTTTGCGGCACATCAAAATTTCAGACTGCTTGAAAATCAAATTCAGCGAGTGAAAACCATGCATTCAAACTTATTATTATTCTAATTTATTAGTTAACTTATTTCATATGTAGTTAACTGACAGAAATCTTTTACTGAAGTGTTTCTTTCTTTCTTTTTTCTCTATCTACTAAAAATTATAATATCAATTTACAAACTACACTACTTTACAAAATTACCATACAACTATACAATATTACTAGAACGATACCCCGAAAAGCACGAAGGCTAGGACTAACCTGAGGCAATTTAACATATCTGTCTCAAATTACATACCACCACGAGAAGTGTCTGCGATTGAAACAACTAAAGTAATTGGATGGGTAACTGACATAATGTCAGATTCTAATTAGAGGTATCTAATTTATCTAATTTGGTATCTTATTTGAGGTAGACGTTAACTATAGTTGTAAAAGAAGAACGGAAAAAACAAACGAAACAAAAACAAAAAATACAATTACTGTAGTTTGAAATGCTTTATCGGTTCAAATATTGCATTATGGATCCATTGTTTACATTTAGGCAAAAAAATTGACTTTCAGACATTCTGAAAATGACGCGTGCCTGCAAAGCACCTTGGGTGACGGTGGCTCTTTAATCATGTGCCAGAACGTGCTTCAACTTTAGTGGTCACCATGGGGTGATTGCAAAATGTGTCACATAAAAACCCTACTTAAAAAATGGTGTTTTCGTGGTCGAAGAATCCAGGGTTTGCAAAAATTACAGATTTTTAGAATTCTGCATGCCTGTTGATCAAACTACCGCTTTAAAGATCTATTTAGCCCGCCTCTCTATTAAACCTCCCTCTCTAATAAGCCCATCCCTCTGAACCGAAATTTCAGTAAGCCCCTCTCTATCAAGCCCCCCACTAATATCAAATGCCACAGGTCATCAAAGATTTTCGATTTATTTAGCTAAAAATGTTTGCATGTTGATTTTGATATGAATTGGGACAAAACTGTGTTGAATTTGAGCATTTGAATCGTAAAATTGCGTGGTGAATAAGCAAAAGATAAGGTAAAAAACTGAAAAGCTATGTTATATATCCTCTACAGCTGACTTTGTGAATTAGCCCCCCTCTAAGATAAGGCCCCTGCTCTGTTAAACCCCCTCTGGAGTATTCGAAATCAAATAAGCCCCCAGGCGCTTAATAGAGCTTTTACAATAAGACTGATCTATGATTAAGGAATCGTTAATGATTAAATGAATCGACTGAATCAAAGAATCAATGACAGATCAGCGATTGACTAATTCACAGCACAGCAAGCAAGCATCGTACCATTCGGAGGACGAAGTTCTTTTCCTGATTTCATCAAATTTGTTGTTGAACAATGTTGCCAAAATTTCATAGATTTGATTTCCATTAACAAAATCGTACTTTTGCGTAAGTTCACAAGTTTATCAACTTTCAAAATAGATTTCTTGAACCATAAAGTTGACAAATAGAAAGCTATACCGACCGGGAGGAATTGATTTTTTGTTTTTCTGGAGAGATACTCGCACCACCGAATTCTGTGATGTATTCAATCTTCCCATGATTATCAGGTGAAGGCGAGCGAGACGATGATGATGATGAGCGAGATCCACTTCGCTTTCTTGGACTAGGAGGAAGAATGTTTAATATCAGTAAAGATCCAAAGTCAAGGCCTGCAGGGGCAAGATGGATAGGCGGCGGTAAGCAGAACAATTATGTGGAACACACAAAATTTCACGTGAAAGTGGCAATGAGGCTATATTTATATGGCCACATTACCTCTAAGTACTGAAGCTCTATAGGCGATTCACAAAGATGTTTTAAATAAAGGTCTTGTCAGTTAAGAAATTTCACATGAAGCTTTGGTGTTAATCTCAAAAATTTACCTGTAAGGATCGTAGGAAGGACTCTCTCTCATAGCATAGCTGGAACAAAATGGAGAACATCAAAATGTTATAAAAAAACAAAGGTGAATAAAGTCCGAACAAACTTCAGGATTGGTACAATTCTAGTCACTTCTCGTGCATTATTGACTGGCAAAAGCAAGTTCACAAGCGTATTGGTAAAAACTTGAAAGATCAGATATCAAACATAGAGGAACCGTTTACCAATGTCTATGGAATTTTCTGTCTTCATCATAAATAAATCAGAGCTTCGCTAATAAATGAAAGCACTCCAGAGTTCACATTTAAGACAAAACGTATTCCTCGACGGGAATGCCTTTTACTCTCTCTGCTTCAAATTTCCATAAAGTAAATAATTCACCTTGAGGACATGAAATTCAACAAAGGACATGAAATGTCTGGAAGAGAAAAATCAACTTCAAAAACAACAACAGCCACAACAACAACAACAACAAGAGTCAACAACATCAAAAAATCAAAACACAAACATTCGTTACACTCTACTGTGCCACCCAAAGCAGGAGAAGACACAAGGTCATCTGGTCCCTACTTTGGATGGCACTTACACTCTAATACTTTAGAAAAAAGGTAGAAACCAAGGTATCTTTGCACCAATAATACAAAAAGCCAACTGTAGAGTCGCAGAACAAGAACGATGACAAAAAAGATCATTTTATTCATTTTCAGCTTTCCATAATTTTCCACAAATCCATGTTATAGCTAATTAAGCTTTTATGAGACAAATCCAAATCCATGATGAGACAAATAAGTGGCTAAGCCATAATTTGATTACGAACGTTTCGGACCAATTCCAAGGGCCATCATCAGCGTGCAAATAGGGCGTAAACAGCCATTAAATAAGGCAGTAACAAAGGGCACCAAAAAAGGCAAAAAACGTGCAAAAACAGCGAGTAAAGGAAAAAACTGTAGAGTGTATTTAGTAGCAAAAAAATCTATGTATCTTCAGAGGTCATTTGGTCAACAATAGTCTCTCTAATCTTTTATATCATTTATGCACAGCAGCTAAAAAATATTACCGCAAAAATGTCAGGCCGAGGATGCGAATTTCATCTCGTTTTGTTTGGAGGATTCTATGGCAATCAAATTTAAAAACAAGTAATTGAGAAATGCGTATCAAAATTCACTCGTCTTTGCAGGTTTTGAAAGGGACTTTCTATAGAAAACCTCAAATAGCCACAGGAAGGAATGGCCAACTCAAGCCGGGTAAATTTCAGCATCTACTTGAGCATATCGACATCATAAACAAAACATTTTTCAATATCATTCAGCTAGCAGTACCTATCACACACCGTGTAATATGTTTACTCCCCCAGCGCAGCATATGGATCTGTTGTTTGTTTGTTTTCACTTTATTTTGAGTGGGCTTGTCACAGTGCATGCCCCATCTAGGCATGGGACCCCTAGTTTAACGTCCCTTCCGGAGGACGACGAGGTGAGTTGTGAGGTCACACCTCCGAGGTCACCCATCTAGAGTTCGACCTCATTCAACCGAATTTAACTTCAGTCACCTGAAGAAAATTGTAAAAGCCACTCGGCCATTCTTTTGCTGTATTTACAAATAAGTCTCACTTAAAGCAGTAGGGAGCTGTCATAAAACATCATATGAAACTGCGATACATGAATATGAAGCTACGATTCAGGCCCTGTACGGGTCCATTAAAAATGCTTTACCTTGGCGGTGAAGTAGTTCTGGTCGCTTTTTGTTTTTCTCTCAAAGTTCGGCGAGCTCTCTTTCCTCTCCGGCCCTAAAAAGAGTGATTATAAAAAGCAAAAGCATTAATGACAGCAGGAAAAAGTTCAAAGAAATGAATGCCTTATTAGCGCGAGAGACTTTTCTGACAGACTTTCCGATGCCGTGCTTTTTAAAGTTGTCAAAATATAATCTAAAGGAAGGAAAAGATGACAGTTGAGTTTTCTATGGGAAAAAAAGTTAATGAACTTACAGATAATTTTGATCGTTCTTCCTCTTCTACCTCCAGTTGCTTTGCATATTCAAATTCTTTCTTCTCTGTCATTAGCTGCCTGAAATTTAGATACTTCAGTAAATGAATAATGTATCTGTTGCATTAACATAAGGGAGCGGTCAATTTTAATCCTGGGTACCAGGGTGGAGGATAATTTCGCACAATTAGAGAAAATTTCATGCCCCCATCTTGAACACAGAAGAAGTTTTCATACCCTATCATCTTTCAGCAAAATGGTTTAGTACCCCATCAAATAGCCTTTGTCCATAAAACATTATATATATATATGGAGAGCTACCATGTTGTCCCAGGCGATTTTCATACTTGTCAAGTGATTCATCATTTCCAGACGTCTGTTCACTTTTCTTTCGATCTTTCATCGATGACCTCATCAAAAATTTATTGAAGTAAAATAGTTTCGTACCCCATAAAAGTTGCTCTTAAATTTCGGTGCCCCCACAAAACGATGGGAAAAAAATCATACCCCTGCTAAAAATCCTCCGCCCCGGTACCCAAGATTAAAAATAATTGCTCCGTAAAGGGGTAGACTTATCACGATGAGTCCCTTGTATCCCTGCGGTAAACCTTGCTCAACAGGGACTCATAATGAAACAGCGAAAAACTTGGCCCTGTTTTCTTCAATCATCAATGGAATTATGATAGAATCACGGCTTCGAATCTCAATCCCGTGGGAGTGTTTTCAATTCTTCAATCGAATCGAAAATTCTATCACATTTACACCGTAACAATAGTAATTCACAAATCTCGCAATCTGATTGGTACGTTAGGAATTGCAAAGTTTGGGCCTAAATAGGGCCAGGTGTTTAAGAGCAATGTTATGAGTCTCTCTTGACTGAAGCGCCATCATCAAGTCAAAGAGCACAGGGAAACTAGAGACTCATCGTCATAAGTCTAGTAAAGGGGTACCTTTTTAGATCTCATCTTTGTGACCGTACTTGTAATTGTAACTGTATCATCTCGCATTTCCTCATCATTCATACCAGCCTTGATGTGTCCTCACTCCATAAGGGCCTTCAACTTACGCTCATCTTATTGAATTGAATTTACGTTGTTGTTGTCGCTTCAGTGAGGGCCTTATTTCTCAACTGTTCTCAAACCGGACAAAAATTCCTGCAGGGCACAGATCTGTTCCCCGACCAATCAGAAGGAAATACTTCGAATAACGTGGTCGGATTGGCTGATTTTCCTTCAATTTAAACTTCCCGCCGAAGGCAAACAAAAGCGCCTTCGACTGAACGGCCGCAACGATCAAAATCTCGAAGTACCAGACGAATTTAGGAGATCTTTTGCGTCCCCAAAGAAGCCAAATATCGTTTGTAGGTAGGAGTTTTTTGCTGAATTAGCTCGAAGAAACGTCCATCTAAGTACAGATGGCTTGTTTTACAGTGTAGCACTCCATCCAGAAAGACCGCTTTTGTAGGCGTTTTACGGTGGGTGGTTTTGAGACAAAATTCCAGGTGATTTTAGACCATATCCGTTTCTGGAAGCGTAAGGACATGAGTCGTAGTTTAAGCGTCCATCCATCCAGCAATAGCAATAACTACGAATGTGCAATCAGTCTACCCTGGATGTTTCCTTTAAAAACAGTGAAAAGGAACTTTCGAGACTGACCTGCAGTAATATCTATCTGCAACCCCAAATTGAGTAGCAAGACTGTCGAGTGAAGTCCTTTGTTCTTCAGATAATTCAATAACATTGACAGAAATATCGATATCACTGAGGTCAGAATCATCATCATCATCTGATTTATCAGAATCATCAGAAAGAACCGAACTGTCTTCATATTTGTAGCCAATAGATGCTTTCTTCTTTGCTCTATAAGTCAATAAACAAAACAACTAGGTGAATAAAAAGATGAGCGTTTCTTTCATAGCAGAAAAGCTACGTTGGGTGTGAAATTTCATCTCGGTCAAATTGGTGGGACTGCTCTAGAGTCACTTGGGAAATCTCCTCTAAAGTGTTTTGGAACAGCCAGAAAATGGAATGAAAGTTACGACCAAATTTGCGATAAGCCTTAGAAGTATAACTTTTACATCATAAGCCATGCAAGAATGTAAAAGACGTCGTGCAAATATTTTTCACTACATTTTTATCACTGAAATAGATAAAAGCTATCTAAGAGCCATCTAAATTTTCATCTCTTGAATCCACTATGTTCTCAGAGCAGAAACTGCGTATAAAGTGACGTCATCGACCAATCTGAGATAAGGAAGTGTTTGCACAGATAAGCTTTTTGAAGTCATAAATCAAGAGTTCAAGCCCCTAGGAAGAAAATATCAAGTGTTGCCTAATTTTGGGATCTGTTGCAGGGAGCTAAGGGGGCTCAAAGTTACGAGTTCCCGCGCATGCGTGCGCAGTTTCTGCTCTGTCCTATGTTCTACTAAAGTCACACCACTTGATTACGGGTTAAAGCTCGAAACGTCGTGTTAAACAAATTCATAACTGTTCATAGCACGATTGTTTATACTTTATTCGTTTACTTTCAATGAAACATTGTGCAACACATATACAAGAAGACTGCTTGTGCACTGAAAACAGATGTGCTCGCTCTTGCCATTTTAACAGCTGAAAAAAATGTCAAATCTTGATTACAAATTCTACTGCAAATATCCTAACAGCAGCTTTGAAACGAATCACCTATGACCCCAAATACTGTAACTGATTCTAGTCGAATACTTCTTTCTTTTACATCAACATTTTAAATGACTTTTTGCTGATTAAAAATAACTGTCAATCCACCAAACTCATATCAGAAAAAGCTGCTTAATTTTTGGAAAAACCTGAAGACATAAAACAATTAAAAAGTATGATTATGCAAAGGATGTATTTGAAATACTTACATTTCCTCTTTCTCTGTCTTAGCTTTTTCAGCTTGCTTTTTCCCATACCATTCTTCAATGGCTAACTGCTTTAAGTATGCTTCTTCAGTAACTAAACTCAGAAAAAGAATGGAAATAACAAATTGTTGTTTTTCAGTGTGAATCACCCTCACTTGATTTGGCATAATTGGCAGAATACAGCTCTAATTACATCCATTAAAAATTTTTCAGAACATTAACTCTTTAATGAAAATTAACAATATACATAAACATTCTTTTTGCAGAATCTCAGAACTTACAGTCTGAATATTGAATTCTCAAGGAAAAGAAACCAAGTTACAGGACAGGCCTTGCGCACATGAACAGGACAAGAGTTCTAAGAATATGACAAATTATGATGACCATTCTGCAGCCACAGAGATGGTACCAGAGATGAAATGCTGGGGGACACATACTGCCAGCGTGCTGACAGCGAGTAAAGTGAGAATCTTCTTATGGACCATGCCTTTCAGATTGGCTTAAAATGCACACTCTCTAAAAACAACTCAATTTAGGAAGTGGCAACAGGGCACAGAAATTTAAGTGCTGGTGGGGAAATCACAGGGGCATCAGTTTAAATATTCTTAGTTATTATTTAGTATTTCTCAATATTGTTATTTTGAATATTTTCACTATTTCTCAATACTGTTACTTCCTTCGCATTTTCTGCTCTCCTTCGCATTGGTCAAAGTATTCGCGGCTCTTCAGTAGCAAGAAAGACAACAGTATCGAGAAATAGTGAAAATATTAAAAATAGCAATATCAAGAAATACTAAATAATAACTACAAATATTTATACTGATGCCCCTGCGGGGAAATCAATGAAATTGTGGTGGGGGGGCTTTTGCCACCCAAGCATCCACACTGGCGCCATCCTTTTCAGTGATTTTCAATCTAACAGGACCCTCAATGCATAAATGTAGGAACCAAGGAGCACACCCCCCAAGATTTTGCAATAAACAAAGAAGTGCCCCCATTTTAAGAAAATTGCCCCTTTTCTTGAGTAAAATAGTGCTCTTGAAGTGTTGTGCCTCCTGAGTTTGAGATGCTTCCTACGTCCCTGCCTCCTTGTTGATAACAGCACTTTCTTGTGCTGATAAGGTTTTACCCTGTCTCAGCCTGTATTTAACAGTTATTCATTATCAGAAAGGCCATAACTTTTTCAACACAAAATTCTTAAGAAACAAAAGAGAAATCTTTGGCAGGATAACCACATTAATGCTCACAAGGCATGTGTTGTAAGTAGCCATGTGGGATAAAAGATTTGGTTGACTTCAGTTGGCAAGGAAAATATTTGAAGACATTCTAAAAGTGTTAATGATACAAATTTGCAAGGGAAGAATCATAATTGAAAGAAAATCTCTTTTCTTTGGGGAGGAGGGGGGTGAAAAAAATTTGTGCAGAAGACTTGCTCTTGTTTAAATGGTTTATATATGTAACAAACAAAGCATTACAATTTATTCATAGCTTGTTATCCTGCCTACTAAAACTCATTAGTCATAGGACTCCTCACTAGAACTGCAATAACAAAAAACAATAATGTCAAATTATAGAAAACGGAATTCGTTTACCCCCAGTGGCCTCTATTTGGACTAATGTTCTGTATCTTTCATAATTTAGATCTTGCTCTCTTTCTTCATCTTCAGCACTGTGTCAAAGCAATTAAAAGACATTTCAGTCAACAGTATATGAAACTCAGGATTCCATTGCAAAAGTTCACAGGGAAATATTTCATAAAATAAGCTTTTGCTGTCTGTCCATATTTTGCGAATCAAATGGTCAAGTTATTGGCACTAAGACAAAGTTGGTAAGTCAAAATTTGACTAGAGATTAGGTATCAGTCTTCAAATCAGATCAGCTCTTGATTTACTACTACCCTGCCAAAAAACAGGCATCTTCAAAGCATGCGATCATGCGAGGGCCGCTCTCAGGCCCATTCCTACATCAAGCAAATATCTGCAGGCATATCTCAAAAAGATGTGTTTTTAAGTTTTTAACGTTTAATTGGTGAGATTTGGAAAACAACTATCATATCATGATGTCAGTTTTATCAAATGTGGTTTGGCTATCACAATAAAATGATTTGAAAGGTCAAGAATAACAAAAGCATAAGTGTTTTGGACGTCAATCTTATCACATAGAGAACAGTTTCCTCATATCACGCCTCTTAAAAACATCTATTCAGTGAAAATTTTAATAAATATCATTGCCGTTGAACAAAGTGAATGTACCAGACAATACAATTCCAAGAGCTTTTGGGACGTCTCAATGAGCATTTATTGCATAGGGCATTCCTAACTTTTGGGGGTTTTAGGACCAAACTTTCCCTCACTTTATCAAAGTTTGCTTTGTATGGCGCACAGGAAGAATTCTAAATTCTAGATGATCTACACTGAAAAGTTTGCAGGCATATTTTTGCTGAAACTTTGTGCTCACAGGCACAAAAAAAAAGTTGATGAGAGCTGCCAAACAAGTACACTGCTTTGGTGATCTGGTAAATGTGAAGATTCAAGAGCCTCTAGACTCTAGTTTAGGTCATAATTTACTTTACCTGTCAACAGTTGGTCTATAAACTGGCTCTGGAAAATAATCCAAATGAGATCTTGCATCAAATCTGAGAAAAATAAGATCAAATATATTTGAAAGAATATGAATTTCATGTATTTCAAAAATATGCATGACATGCAGAAGGGATTAAGCTTGCCTTACACAGAAATTAGAGAAGGTTGTAACAAAAAGAGTGGTCAAACATGTCTGACCTCAATTTGAAGATAATTTTTGGAAAGAAATCTTAGATAACTTGCCAAATATCAACATTGCAACAGAACAACAAGCTATCTTCCACCACATTCCTTAAAACAGTCAGACATTTAAGCAATGGTTCTGTTTCTTCTTTGCCTTTTGGGTATCATATCTAAAAACCATTCTAAAAATCCACAAAAACATATGGTTGCAAGTATATATATACAATGAAAAGGTAACTTTAAAAATGATTGATACACACCTGTCTATGAGAACATCAGGATCACCTTGCCAAGAAACCCTTACAAACAAATAAAATCAGTTGATACTTCATACAATACCATATGTACATTCGTTTTGGAAACTTTGGTCCAGGCAATCATTCATTTCAAAGTATACATACAATAAGATAAGGATTATGATGAAGATTGAGAAAGCTGAACCTGGATGCAAAATATAGTTAACAAAATTCCATAAACATCTCTTGTTGTAACTCCAAAATTTTTGCATGTTTCAAATACATAGATATCAGATTCAAAGAATGATTTTGCACATGCAGTTCTGGTTGCCTAAGTAAACTGGCTGCCATAAAACTTTAAGTTTCAGTAGATTTAAGGGCATTTGAGAATCAAAAAATGACATACGTTAATTTTTACCTAACTGGCAGCCAATATCTACAAATTGTGTATGAGTTACTGCTGTACTGCTCATGCACAGCAAACTTTCCAGTCTTGCTTAAATTATAAAGTATTGTACATAAGTATGTAGATTTTTAGCATTGAGTGGTAAAAACATAGTGAAAGTGTGTGGTTTACCCGTGTTTGGTGGAAGTAGGACCTTTTGTTTGAAAAAAATGAACATAAACAACGCTTTCAACTGAGACAGTACAGTTAATACTTCTAATTTTTGGCAGGTAGGTAGGTATTTATATGTATGGTAGGTAGGTTATGGTAGGCAAAGTGCCCTCCATAAAAAATCAAATTGTAAATATACATACAGCTGACTCTCTTCAGTTGGTTTATCAGCTCTACTATCGATATAGAGCTTGCATTTATGGCCATGAAGTCTCAGTAATTGATTTGGATCTTCTCTCTTAAAAAAAAGTTGACATATCTAATACTATCATCTGATATTGATCACATTGTATATAACTGCTTAAATAAAGAATAAACTTTTAGAGATGGTTGGCTGAATCCAAATCTGTAAAACTATTCAGCTTCGTTTCCATGGGTGTTATACCTCGAGTTAACTTGTGCTAAATTATGTGTTGTGTTGTGCTAAATTATGCTAAAATAGACGCTAAATTATGTTGTGCTAAATTATGTGCACCAAATTACATTTAATTTCAACACTGATGAGAAAGCCCTATCAAATCAGTAACTTTCATACCACTAAACATAAATAAAATTATGCAGAATAAAACTTTTTGCTTTCAGCAATGAGATTCCATTTGTACCAACTGGTGTTAAAGATCTTTTGGGAGAGGGTAGGTCTGAAATAATTTGATGCTTTCTATCTGCGACAATAAAATCCTAATTAAAAAAATCCCCCCTTTGTTATTTTGCATAACATGAGGCCCAGGAGGTTAACTGAACACATCTCAGTTCTAAGTTTTAAAATTTCAAAAAGTTTAATGAAAAAGCATTTGTGTCTTCTCATTGAGAAGAGTTCCAAGTGAGGCAACATTTCATTGTTTGGTTCACATACGTTCTACTTTATTTCTACTTTACTCTTGAAGTCAATAAGGCGACCATCTCAAAAATGTTTGGTTAGTGTCATTTTGACCGAAAAATATGGGTCGGTCGGTCGGCAAAGTGATCAAATCTTAATTTTTTCCAAATATTTTTACCTTTGGACTATTTTAAGGGAACAAAAATTTAGGCCAGTTGTGCTGTCGCTGTTAATACTTGTGTCATGGTTCTGGGGTATATTGCCTCGTTTTCAGTTACTGTACATATCAACATTTCCCGAAAATCAGCTTGAAAGATATGGCATTAGACCAAAGCAAAGTTTGGAAGCGGCAGATTGAGAAGTTTCTGATTGGAAACTTTCTTCTAGATGCCACTTTTATGTATTTGTACCGCAAGTAACATCACAAGAATCATACATTTATTCAAATACTGAAAATCCCTGTTTAAATTTCCTTTATAGCATTTTAGACGCCCGACCAAAATATCTGATTTTTTTCATTTCAACAGACGGTCAGTCGGACGACACTAACCAAACATTTTTGAGATGGTCACCTAACAGAAATATATTACACAGCCGTACGGAAGCCTGCTGGAAGACATGTATGTTACACCAAATTAGAGTAGAGGTTGGATGTGACGATTTGTTTTTGATTTGCACTGCAAGCAGCAAATCTTTGAAATAGGCTCGAAATCAGTGAACCAGAGTCTAATTCGAGGTTGTTGATTGGAAGATAGCTTTGTACAGGCTAGATGTAACGTACAGGTTTTATGTAGCTCTTCAGACAATAAGGATTGCTATTATAGCCAATTAAATTGAGCCCTGTGAACAATGGAACAAACATTGTTTACGTCAGCTTGAGAGTAACTGCGTCATAGCCAATAACACCGGCAGTCTGTAAACCACGGAACCACGCAACGGCGGAACAAAATGAGGAAACGACGGAATGATTTGATGGTGACACATAAGAGTGTAATATTTCTAGTGGTGGGCTCCTCCTAAACGTATTAATACGATACGAATGCCCTAACTTTCTTTTCTTCTAAATGGAAACTAAAACTTTCGTAACGTGGCTTTACAAAAACAAGAAAAGTAGTTGGGGAATCCCGGTGCGTTCGGCACGGCATGAAGAAACCCCTGTCCCCATATTAGTACGCGAAGCGTTATTTGGCTAATTTATACACGCAATGACATGACTTTGATACTATCCACTCGTGAATTCGTGATCACAAATTATTTAGTGCAGTTTGATATGTTGAAAATAAGGATATCTAGACTGGAATGGGGGAGAGATAAGCCACCCTTTTGAGAAGATAAGCTGAAGAATTTAACGATTTACAAATCAGTGTTTTGGTGAGGATTAAGTTTCATTGATTTTTGGGAGCAGACCAAGGGTTTATTTAAGT
The DNA here is from genome assembly GCA_964019985.1 of Aurelia sp. 4 Dawson et al 2005. Taxonomy (NCBI): domain Eukaryota; kingdom Metazoa; phylum Cnidaria; class Scyphozoa; order Semaeostomeae; family Ulmaridae; genus Aurelia; species Aurelia sp. 4 Dawson et al 2005. The sequence goes on along the minus strand of OZ026501.1, from coordinate 20,186,228 downwards.
GGGAAGAATTTGATCACTTACAGTAGGTGTTACCCAGGGTGTTACCAAAGTTTTGGTTTTCCATTGAGAAAAAAGGCAACTCATAGCATTCGTATGTCGTTAACGTATAGTTAGTAGGAGCTTACGAAATTGATATCTTACACTCTTGTATGACTCCGTCATTTTATTCCGCTATTTCGTCATGTCGTTCCGTCATTTCATTGTTCCGTGGTTTACAGACTGCCAATAGCTCCTGTTGATATGCGCCTAAAAGCCAATATACTGATTTGTCACGCACTTCGATTCAATGAACGTAAACATCGGAAACACGGAACGAAAGTCCACAAAAATTTTACAACCCCTTTGCGAGTAAAGCCAGACTATCACGCGTCCCATTGACTATTGTAGCTTGATACAGTGTCTCTTTACGAATCATTGGAGGTTGTCCTATTTTTCCTTCTTTGTAGAAGGAAATAGCGTGTAAGACAGAACCTATTTCATCAAAATCAGCTCACCAGCCTATACAACGTCTTTAAAGATAAGCATTAAACCGTAGTTTTCACTTCTAAGTGGCGATTTTGTGCATTGATTCAAATTCATATCTAAAATTGAATTTGACCAGAGCGCAAATCATCGGATAGTTATATCCCTTGTTTAGTTTGGAAAGAAGGTTTCAGCTCCTTCATAATAGGCCTACACATTGCATATGTCTTGACTTAAGTTTGTAATTGCAGGCAAAATGAACTATTTCAGTCTCGTATGTCAAGACGGCAAAGTCTTCCAAGGGAAGGTGTTAGTGTTTGATGTGCTGGCTCCTGGGCCATATCATTCCAAAGCCAAAAATGGCCTAAATAAGTATCTCACGATTTTACCATCTTCCGATAATAAGCAGTTCGCCTTTCGGCTCTCCTTCGGTAATCAATCATGATTCCTCTGATTCTTTTCTCTATTTTTCTTGCTTCGTGCCACATCTTTACTTATTTATCTTCGTGTTTCAACTGATTTTCGTTGGGAGCTTCTTTTCTTCATCTGTGATCGCATCGGTGACTTTCTTGCAGCTCAAGGCAAGAGGACAACCACTGAACAACATATTACGAGAGATCACGCATGTAACATTCACGAAACCAAAATGGGGAATTTGTTTGAGGCGTCATGCTGCTGCGGAGGGCCAATTTACAACAGTAATACCAAGTTTTGATTGGCTTGCAACTCTAAGATTTTGAGCCAATCACTTTTCGTACAGCGAAGTTCTTCGATGCGGCGATCAGAGATTTTCCACTGCGCATGTTTTGTCGCGAATTTTTATGATGATCGTCCATAAAATCGTCCAGAGGGATATGCCTTTACTCTCGAGTACCGAATAATCGTCCCCCCCACTTATCAATGTTTGAAAAATTTTCCAGCCCCCCCGCTCTTATTCCAACCCCCCTTTTATTATTTTTTGGAAAAATGAAATGATACTAGACATAATTTCTGAACAAACGCAAGAAAAGTCTAAAGAAAAGCATTCAACAGAACCAGAGATCAAAGTAAATGTATCAGTAACATCACTATTCACATAAATATATAAGATACGTGCTTGCCTAAGACAAAGACTATTTTCTATTTCTCCAAGGACCCCCCGATTATTCCTACCTCCCCCAATTATTCCTACCTCCCCCTGATTATTGTTATATGGAACAATTTCCAACCCCCCCCCCCGATTATTCTCACCCCTCCGTTTATTTGGTACTCGAGAGTACAAATGAGTATAGGTAAATCCTGGTTAGTGGCTTTCGTTGGCAGTTTTCAAGTGACTCACTGCTAGGAATTTGCTGTTGGGCCGGACATTATCAGTAAAAAAGTAAATTTGGAGGCATTTCGGCCATTCAGATTGAATTAAAGAATCTATTTTCACTGAAACTTTGGTAGTGCAAAAAGTGGTCGACATTTTGATGAAAATAAAAGAATCGAAACGAGGAAACCTTGCATTGCTTCCAACCTACGTCTTGACGTTGTACCGTCGCTTCAAACTTCTTTGCTTCAATATCTTGGGATCTAACCTTAACAAGGTGCCTAGATAAAAAAAACACATCTAGCATCAATTTTTCCATTAAAACTTCAAATGCTTACACAATTTTCTCCGATTTTATCTCTGCTTTGCTACATACATTAAAATTAATGAAATTATTTGGAAAGGAGCATTGCTCAATAAAATCAATTGAATAGCTTTACATTCAAATTTATTACTTATCAACCCAAGATGCGACTGACGAGAGCGAAGTACTACAAAATCACCCTGGTTTGTTTTACATCTCATAAAGATTAACGAAATAAGATTCTTCAAAATTACGAACTATATTCTGCCCAAACATTGCTGTCTTATATCGGATGTGCCAAAAGACTTAGGACGTTTGAAAAATCACAGTACCTAGAGTACAGGATAGAGTTGAACATCTGATTTTTGTCATGAATCGTGTTTTGACTGATACCAGGATGACTTAAGTATCTTTGTGAGTTTTTCTCGTGCTTTCAATTTTACTTTGCAAAAAAGCGTCGTTTCCAAATTGCCTGAAAAAGGGTCCAAAACAGCTGAGTTTTCCACGGGTATCGGATGTCGTCCTCGCATATATTGTTATGAAATCAAAACCAGTAGTAATTGTTTCGTTAAATCGAATCTAAATATCTTTTCTTGATCATAAAAATGCGAGAAAAAGCAACAAAGATGCTTCAGTCTTTCTGCAGTCAAGCAAAATTCGATCTATTCACATCCATCAAGTAATCTAAAAACTATGGTCTTTGAAAAGTCTGAACTTTCTGTGATGCACCTGACACCTGGTATATTTTGTATCGAGAAAATTGGCTGTTATATCAGTTCTTTGATACATAACCTATGATGCCACGTTTGGTAGCTTTCAACAGCTAAAGCAATCATTGCACACAATCGTATCAAACAGTATCCATTTTGCTATATTTTCACAGCCCAATTTTGGTGGGGAAATCTTCGTTTGATAACAATTTCGAATTGAAATATGCCAATTCAACTTACTGGATTCTCATATAAAATTTTAAGATGGCGTTGGAGAGCGGAATCATTTTTCGAACATTTTCTGCTGACACTGCCCACGTCATCTATTCAAACAAAGCCAGAGAGGGAAATCAGAATATAAAGAGCGTATTTATTTGAAAGCAATGGTTCAGAGACCCCAATAATATTTCCTATATCATCGAGTGCGATGGGCGAAATTGTTGTTCGTTGTTTGCTTGCCTGATTTCTATTGAGTGCAAAGTTCAAATGCTCATTCCTTCCCTTTCGAATCTACTTGAAAATTTGCTGCATTCAACGCCAGGCGATGAAATTTAAGAACAAACCGCACAATTAAAAATTTTCAATACTATTTCGAGAACTCCCTAGCATATCACCAACGTACCCTCTGCTGTGGCAAACAAGACCTAACCGACTCTGGCTAATGTTTCCAAACTAAAGGGGCAGAACGTTTCCCATGTGAATCACAAAATATGTCAACTTTTGAAAATTCATACCCTAACAACTATAAAACTGATCTGAAAAATTGCAGCTCCGTTGCCAAAATGAGAATCTAACTTCACTTCAAGAACTATTAATATCTTTCAATGCATCATCTAGTTTGCAGTGAAAGGCTAATACCCTTTTCACCCAGCAGGTTAAACTAGCTTAAACTAAACCAGGTTATAGAATGGAGCCTTCCAATTGGTTAATTCAACAAAGCCAATGAATTTGATTGGTTGAAATTTAACCTGGTTTAGGTACCTCTGGTTTAACTGTGTCAGTATGAATGCGGTATAAATCTCATCTATCTCTCGACGATTGAAATGATACAATAATGCTTTTCTTGTAGGTCAGGCATTTCGATCCATACAGTTGGAATTTGATCAAAAGTTATAGGGTTTCTACCTTAATGACCCTTGGGATAGTCATGGGTTCTTGCTTCCCGGGTTATCGTTCTTGTTATGTAGTTTAGTAGTTTGTAGTCCAGTAGTCATAAGTACCTCGTTTTGTAAAATTTTTATATTGAATAAAAAAAAAAAAAAAAAGGCATTTCTTTCTAATGATACAGAAACTGCTTAAATGGAACTACGATTCGCCGTCGAAGCTTGGCGGCAAAACGTCAAAATCTGCAAGATTGTGTGCACGCCACTTTTAGCTGTTTTTGGGCGTATTGAAAAACAGAGCATTCAGCTATTTCTTAATTTCACAAGGAAATAATGCACCTCAAAATTACGAGAAAAGTCTTGGAAAATAAAGTCAAGTCCGCTATGAGATGATAGATTAAACCATTTTTAAACTGGTGGCATTGCCTTTCCTGTATAATTTTTCAAACAGTGGATACAGTTTTGTGACTCACCCGGAACAAGTTTTCTTGACAAGAGATTAAATCCTTTACAATTACCACATGAAAAATCCACAGTCGTTCTCTTTAAAATCACGTTATCTGCATATTTACAAAACATAAAGTCACTAATTCAATAAAATGCGTAAATAATAAATAGAAACTACAGTTCACTGCCTGGCCTGGATGCGGCCGTTACCAAACGTCCGTAATTTGGCGATTACACTTTCAGTTTCGGTAGAACACGTCGATATAGCATACGCTTCAAACTCTAAAACTGACAGTGTAGATAGTCATGACAAATTTCTTTAATTGCATGATGTGTGGTATCTGCAGGTAATTTACTGTAATTTAATATTGAAATATTGATATAATTTAATATTGATAAGTTCAGGTCTTATCAGTGTCGTTCACCGGGGGGGAGGGCACATGACTGTGGATGGGCAGGTGTCTGCCACCCGATTTTCAGAAAGGTACCCTCTTCTAAGTACCAAAACCTGCCCTTGTACTCACTTTTCTGAAGAACTTTGGCGGAGAACTACCAATTTTTAACTATTTTTGCGAATTTCAGCCATACCCATCCATGTTTAAGGAAAATTTACCAAAACGGGACCCTTGTTTAGAGAGTTCTGAGTCAGAAATCCAGCCACATAGGCGGCGCATACCCGTACCCTCAACATGTTATGTACCTCCCCTGGGGTCGCTCGCAGGCACACCATATCACAACAAGTTACTTGCTAGGGCCTTTACTGTACTCAAAATGGCTTGGGGGTAGTCATTGGCCATGGGGTCTTTCCATCCCCATGGCATCATCCCTGTAGTATTGTATAGTGGTAACGTATAGTAGCATGTAAGATTTATTGTAAAATTTTTACATGAATAAAATAGGCCTGATCATAGGCACACTTTTCCAAGCCACATCCACGTAGGCCCAACATATCTGTAACGAAGCCTGCGTGCCTACGTGTCAACCTACCTATGTGCAATGTCACGTTTTCACCTAAATTCATAAAAAAATAAAATTTTATCTTCTCTCTTCAGTCGAAATCTCTTAGTATTTGGACATCTAGCAAAACTTTGTCACAAAATATTATGAGCATTGCAGAGTATAAATAGATTTCCTTTCACCAAATAAAAAGCCATTTCAACATTCACTGGATCGTGAATGTTTCTATCGACTTCTGCTATCGCTGACTCTAACTGACCAGTACCTTTCACGATTATAAAGATCGAAAATACTACTTTATTACAATACACAATACCTACTTCAACTGACTCTGTTTCAACGCCCTGCGTTTATAGTATCGATTTCGCTTGAACTTTCGACTTCATTTTCCATAAGACTTTCCCTTTGCTCACCATCTGTTGGGGCACTACAAAATTCAAAACCGAAAAAATCAATAAAATTGTTTATTTGTGGGAAACACAGCCACAAGAAAGTTCTCGTAGCTGCAGGATGTGATGGAGCAATACGTCATCCGTTGGCAACTGATTGCATTCCTTGCATTCGTCGGTAGTTCACAGAAAAGCGTTCTTAGTTTGTGTGTTACACCTTCCCACTCCTACATGTACTCCGTTTTACTTCGTACATAACAATTGATTGAAAATGATCTACGGTCCTGGAGAACTAGCAGCACAATAGGGGGCGTAGAACTTGAAAACTGAGCTCAGCACCGGTGCTGCTTCTTCGAGGCATCTGCGCGGCCAGCATGTAATTCTGTCGGGTGCATAGCCTATGGATGTTGACACTATTGTATGAAGCAAAATTCTGTCATCCTCCTGGTTTACGATTCAGAAATTTGATGACGTCGGCTCCCCAAATGAGTAGAAAATTGAACTACGCAGCAATTTCGAATGATTTTCGCGGTTTCTGAAAAGCCCAATGGTAGAATCATAGATAAGCAGCTAAAGACCCTTGCAAGACACACGCTTAAAAGAAATAGGTCATAGAACTTCATACCAGCCTTTCTTCATCGATTTCAAAGATCTAGTACGGTCTACTGGAGTAAAATGGGTAGGCTGGGAGGGGGGGAAGGGTGAAATGGTTAGTGTTGATTGCTAGAAAACAGTAGGTTTGGAACTGATAAAACAACATTCACTAGGTCTAGGAAGGTAGTTTGAGCAAGATGAAAACCTTGAACAGAAATTTTGTTAAAATTCATCCTTATCTTTCATCCTACAAAGGACTTGAGGACGGTGTGAATATCACCCTCACACTCTTGAAAGATACAGTTACCCAACAGCAACCGAATACTACCCTTATTTAAGCTCTTCAAGGAGTCACACTGCCAAAACACTTGATAAGTATATATATTTAACTAATTTTTAATCTTGTTTGTTTTTTTCAATTTTACTAACACACAAACCATGTACGTAATACCTATTCATGGGTCAATGTACATTAATTGTAGATAGATAGATAGATACCCATAACCCATTTTACCCCAAACTTACCCATTTACCCCAGTAGATCCTACAAAAGTAATTTCGGAATAGCTCATTTGAAAATTCTTTGACTAACAGAAAAATTTTCATGTCAGTGCAACAAAAAGATACTTACATTTGATCATGTTTGCATTTAAAATGTAGAAATCCAAACATCCACTTCAAGAAATCGAGAACAGGATCCCATTCCCCATAATGTCCTAATATGGAGACAGCGAAGAATGACAGGAATACTGGTATTGTTCCACCAATGAACATCCATGAAAAATTTAGCTGTAGACAAAAATCAAATTAACTTTATTGAGAGCTGGTAAGCTGGTGCATTTCGCAGCAAACAGAGTAATTACGGGTGTCTGATCAGTAAACCTAAACCTACCCAATTCTAAAAATCCAATCAAACCATGGGTAAGAGGGAAAAAGATATTTATTTGTCAATAAAACGTATGAACAAATCATACTTGTGTCTTTATCGTAGCTTCTGTCTCCCTTTGCTTCTTGTAGTCTCAGTTTCAGACACCTTATTCTTGTTAGAACATGAGCTTAAAACGAAAATTCATCCGTAGAAAATCAACAGTATTTCAAATCAATAATACCGTGAATCAACAACCCTAACCTGACTGCATATGTGCCATGTGAAGAGCGGTGGGGACTCTGCAAATTGACTCAGTAGCAGTAGTAGTTGCAGCCGTTCTTGTTCTTCTGTTGTTTTGTTTTGTTTTCAATTTGTTTTAAGTGGGCTTGTCAGGATTTCTAGCTACTCAAAGCTAATTTAGGCCCACTGTACATGCCGCATCCAGGTATGGGACCCCTAGTTTAACGTCCCTTCTGAAGGACGAGGTGAGTTGTGAGGTCAAACCTCCAAGGTCACCCATCCGGAGTTTGACATCACTTGACCGAGCTTAACTTCCGTCACCTGACGAAGATTGTATAAGCCACTCGGCCACTCACCCTGCAAACTCGGGCACTCACTCATTCTGACAAGGGTTCCTATTGTTTGGCATCATGCGCCTATGCTGGCTTGACATCCAATGTGGAGCATATTCCAGTATGTGTGAGTATTTGATCGTAGTATTCTAAATTTTCATCTATTTGCATGTTTTTAGGGTAATGCCACACAGTAGTCATTATGTTTCGGTCATTGTGGTCCCGTCCCTATAGTATTGTATCGTTGTATAGTAATTAAAAAGTATCGTAGGATGTATAGCGTGTATTGTAATTTTGTTTACAGGTATAAAAAGCTTAATACCAATTCATAAATAGTTAAAGTTTAACCTTGTTAAAACACATATCCCATGCCATAGTAATCGGTGTAACCAACCCCAATGCCAATGTTCCAATCAACGATGATGTTAAAAAGCATCCCCTAAAACGACAAAGAGTCGTTAGTCGTTATTCAACGGACATTAGTCAGAATATGGTGAGTCCGAAAAACTTTGGGCGTCTATCAGCTAGATATGTCTCAAGTACAGAGTGTCTCAAAAAATTGCTCAACGTTACATCAAATATTGACCAATAAAGATAGCACGAAGAGGCTCATGGAAAGAAAACCCTGTCCCTAAGGTGTTCGAATAATTAGAGACTAAAATATTTTTTTATTGTTTTTATCAAGTAAACCCTAAACTAAATACTACTATACATAATTTGTCCCATCCACAGCGGGAAAAGACACGCGGTCACCTAATACCAACAGCAGATGGGACTTACAAATTAAGGCACACAGCTTCCAAAAAGAAAAACTAACAGAAAATCAAAACAACGAAAAACGAAACAGAATCTAGAATCTTGCCAATCGGTCGAAAATTCACTGAGTCGTGAGCTTTTTCCAAGATCATAAATATGCTTCAGCTGAACCCAGAGACCCCCTATTGGCTGTAGAAGACAGACTACATTAGTTCAAAATTATCTTCGTACGCACTGTCTTCGTGTGAGGACTTGCTCAAATAACAAGGTATCCGAATGATATTGCAAATCTGACCTAGAATTTTAGGACCCTCAGCTTACGCTCATCTCATTGAATTGAATTGATGTTGTTGTCGCTTCATGTATAGCGGCATATCAGTTCAGGCACAGACCGAAACTATGACATGCAACCAATCTAGAGTGGGGGGGTTACAAATATCACAACCATTTTCTGCTCGTCTGGTAGGCCTTTAGAAGAATCAAAATTGTGAATCCCTCTTTGAAGGTTTTTTAAGCGACAAATTTTGATAACATGAACTTCTAATAAAACATACCATAGCCATAGCAATTCAGCAATGCATGTCCCCAAAATTCCGTTTATTTAAGCGACAACTTTTGATAACATGAACTTCTAATAAAACATACCATAGCCATAGCAATTCAGCAATGCATGTCCCCAAAATTCCGTTTATTTAAGCGACAAATTTTGATAACATGAACTTCTAATAAAACATACCATAGCCATAGCAATTCAGCAATGCATGTCCCCAAAATTCCGTTTACTACTATAAACAACCATGTGTTTCTGTCTGGGGGCAGCTCGAATTTCTCGACCCCGGTGTGATGTAATATGAAGAACATGGGCCAAAACAACAACGCTGCAAATAGACCAACAAAGCCTGAAAGGAACAAAAAGAAAATCAATAATTGAGAGTGAAGGTGAATTCGGTTTTCTAGCCCCAAGTGCTGGAATCGCAGAAGTAGAGAAAACAAATAAATTAGGAAGATGGTCTACAAGCTAAGTGAGACAACAGAAAATATCTGGCTCGCTTTAAATCGAATATTTCTACACAACAAACTCAAACATATATTTGACAGATAACTAAACGTAAGATAGATTGTGCTGTACAAAGAGGAACAAGACGCATGATCAACGAATACCCACTATGAATAGCAGTTATTTACAGTAAACAGACTACTCAACCATGGTATTGTCTATCAACAAAACATTACTACAAACTACTTCAATAAGAGATTCTTTATAATGCTGTCAATTTTCTGTGAGAATCAACATAACTCAGCTTAGGTTATCAACAACCATGTGCATGCGGAAGGGTAAAGGCCAGGTGGCTACCCGATAAAACGTCTGATGTTTGTCAAATTTTTTACCGACCAAGGGCGGATTTTAGTCGGTAAAAGGGAAAATTTTTAAAGAATTTTTCTAAGGTTGTATGATTTTGTCTACGATGATGTCAATGCAGTAAATTAAGTCATGATCAAAAGAGCAATAGCCTGCGCGCAGTCTGAGCAGAAAAAATGAAGGGGCTAAAGTGAAAAGCACTGTTTCAGAAACTTAATGTTATATTTGCACTTATGAAAAAGATACAAGCTGTATGTTTACATCATAATACCTACTGTTCAATATTTCATTTTATAGTGTGAAAAATAATAATGAAATGCAGCTTCTATGGAATAAGCCTACAAAGCATAAGGTTTGATGACAACAATTGCCAAAAAATATTCAAAGGTCGATTCTGAAACACATTGTTTCAATTGAAGGTTAAAAGAAAACATCGCAGGTTGCAAATACAAACGAAGTTCAACGTACCAAAAAACAGTGGGATATCCAAAGACCTCTCTTTGCCAACTTTTGTTGTCAACATCACTAGATACATGGCATACCTAAAGTAAATATCATAACGTACAAGTTAGAGATTCACACAAGGAATAACTTGCAGTTGAGAAATTGATGGACGATGCCAGTTGCTGATATTGTAAATCTCACTACAGTCATTTCTAGGCACCGACGCGTGTCTAAGTAGTGCTCCGTGCGTATACAGAGTTTACGAAACTAGGATGGCAACGCCAGCCTGAACCTCATCTGATATTCTGCAGAGGAATTAGTGTTCCCCTTAACATGGCAGGCTAATAGTAATAGAGATCCTTCAAGTGTGGTTCCTGACTATAAGGTACATATTCACTTATAGACTTACGACGATAAGTCTCTTATTTCCCTGCGCTCTTTTACTTGATGATAGCGCTTCGGTCAACAGAGACTCATGACATTACTCTGAAAAACCTGGCCCTATTTAGGCACCAAACTCCGCAATTCCTAGAGTACCAATAAGATTGCAAGATTTGTGAATTACTAATGTCTCGGCGTTAATGTGATAGAATTTTCAATTCAATTGAAGAATTGAAAACACTCCCACGGGACTAAGATTCGAAGCCACGATTCCATCATAACTGCAGAGAATAAGGCCAGCTTTATCACCATTTCATTATGAGTCCCTGTTGAGCAAGGTTTACCGCAGGGATACAAGGGATTCATCGTCATAAGTCTAATTCACTTACGCCAATGCTCCAAGTAATGCAAAAACTGCACCATAATTGATTGTTCCATGTGTACTTGGATCCGACAAAGATACCAGAGTTATACCTCCGATGCTACAAACAAGAAAAACATATATAGGAAAAGCCCAATAGACCTTTTAGCTATTCTACAAAAGAATCTGAATCGAACGATACTATGATGCATTTTGTAGAATTTTCGAATGTGCATAATAGTGAAAGAAGCTCTAACGCCACTCAATAGCACATCTAGCGTATAAAATTGTACAAAACTAACGCTCGATCCAGGCTCTTTTGTAGAACAGCTAAAAGGTCTATGGTTGCAATAATTAAAATACTGGTTGAGTCAAGAAATTTTAAGACATTTGACAATCTGCAGCTCTCAAAGCATTTACTAGATCCTTAAAGGGTCTCTTTCATCCAGGATGCCTTGCACGTGTCATCTCTTGGCTTGCCTTTGTTCGTCGCCATTTTCGTGGACCATGAAAATGACGGCAACAGAGGCAAACAAGAGACGACACGTGCAAGGCATCCTGGATGAAAGAGACCCTTTAAAAACTGACAAAAACTGTGCAGCTAAGAAATCAAGTTAGAAAAGAAAATTGAATTTGTCAAAATGAAGGTGAAGGTAAAGTTTTCAAAATCCTTCAAACCAGGCCTGTACTGTTTGATCAAATTTGCAGCAAACAATTTTCACATCAAATCCAGGCTTACTGTTGCAATGAAAAGAAACTTGGCTGATAATACCTTGCAGCAACGGCCAACAATTTCGAAAGTGAGAAGTTATCGACAACTGAGCTTCTGAATATTGCAGATAAGATCAAAGTAAAGAAACCTGAAAGACAAAATGAAAGAAAGCTATAAAATGTAAGGTTAAAGGACAATCCTAGGGTTGGTATGATTAACGCTAATAAACAAAGTTAACAACTGCTGCCACCAATTATGAAATTCTTTGCTCAGGCGCGGCGTTTTAGGATGAAATTGGATATACCTGATGTCGATGATAAAATGTTGGTTGCCGCAGCAGAAGTATGTGCAAGAGCTTCTTGGTAGAAAAATGATCCACACATCCACTGAAAAATGAAAATCAAAATGAGCGATAAAAACAGCTTGTAGACATGATATTCATTTAGACTACATGCATGTTTGTAGTTATCGCTATTGATAAACTGATGGACGCTCAAACTACGACTCATTGACTTTCACGTTGAAAACTGGGCCGACGCTTTCCCCTGTCGATTTCATAACTAAATATGGAAACCAAAGCAATACTGTACGAATTCCAGGCAACCACGGACGGGCCTAAGTTGCTGGCTTAAACTTTCAACGCTTAAACGCCTCATCATTCAAATTTTCCGTGATACTAACTATGAACAAAAGCGACAGGTATCCAGATGAATGTTTCCTCAATCCAAGAATTAACAAACCTTTCACTGTGAACCAAGAGTTCCTCATTCACCGCAGCAATGAGAATTTCCAACTGTCGAGGGTTGCTTACCTCGCTTCTGCGACTGCCTCGCAGCTTCGTTCCAGCGAGAACACGTAAACGTATTCATTTCCGTCTCAAATTTTCATATGAAAGTCCGCAAGTCCCAGATAAAGCAAAAATAAAAATGCTGTTGTTGTTGTCATTGTTGTTGCTATTGTTGCAACAACTGGGACTATATCGGGAGTCAAATATTCATTTGCAATCTATCAGTAGGAAGTTACACTTGATAAAAGAAATCTCTTTTAAAGTCTGAATTTAAGCAATTCTTTATCTAGAAGAAAGAGAACCTAGAAGAAAGTCCTTTCGTACCAATACACAGAACGCCAAAGCCAGTCGTATTGTATCCGACAGAGGGACTCTGTTGCTGATAATGTTTAATACTTCTTGTAAATCTTCTAAACTTGAATAAGACAATCTTGCAAGAAGAGCTGCCTCTGCATCTTTGTCTGAAACATAAAAATACCATGTTTCAAGTTGTGGTCTTTCATTCAAGTCTTTCAGCGGCGATATGCCAACTGCACACTTTATAGAAGACCCACTCAGATAGTCTTGATTGCGATTTGTCTGACAGTTGTTAATCGGACGTAAATAGTCTTGATTGCGATCTGTCTGACAGTTGTCAGCAGCGATATGTGAACTGCACACTTTATAGAAGACCCACTCAGATAGTCTTGATTCCGATTTGTCTGACAGTTGTTAATCGGACGTAAATATAAGTTGCACTTTTGAGGACTTGTCCCCTCTGATAAACAAATAGTCTTCTACAATATGCGATATGCGAACTGCACACTTTATAGAAGACCCACTCAGATAGTCTTGATTGCGATCTGTCTGACAGTTGTCAGCAGCGATATGTGAACTGCACACTTTATAGAAGACCCACTCAGATAGTCTTGATTCCGATTTGTCTGGCAGTTGTTAATCGGACGTAAATATAAGTTGCACTTTTGAGGACTTGTCCCCTCTGATAAACAAATAGTCTTCTACAATATGCGATATGCGAACTGCACACTTTATAGAAGACCCACTCAGATAGTCTTGATTGCGATCTGTCTGACAGTTGTTAATCGGACGTAAATATAAGTTGCACTTTTGAGGACTTGTTCCCTCTGATAAACAAATAGTCTTCTACAATATGTCAGGCAAAATACCAGACAAAACCAGACAACTCGCATGTTAAAGATTTCTCTGTTCCATCTTCGCACCAGGCGACTTTGGCGTGTAAGGCTTTTTCGTCTTCTGGTGTGAAAAAAGACTATGAAAACAAGGTCAAATTTACAGAAATTGCTTTATCCGTTGAATTATTAAAAGTAACCTAAAACGTAATTCAAAAACAGAGCAGGAATATTCACTAAAGTCGGTTTCAAATTAGATGTTAGGTGAGGATATCCACATGTTCAAAACAGTGAGAAAACCACAGGGAGCCCCCTTAAAAAGTAGCGAAAACCAGACACAATGCATCCTCTACCCGTCCTCAACCAATCAAGCGAGCGCGGCATCTGTGAAGGAGCAATCAAGACGGAAGAACGGAGCGAGTTAGCGCTCCTCCGCTCTTTCCCTCCTCCGCCGCAACCGCTAACTCGCTCCATAACTATGCTCGCTCCGTTCTTCCGTCTTCATTGCTCCTTCGCAGATGCCGCGCTCGCTTGATTCGTTGAGGACGGGTAGAGGATGCATTGTGTCTGGTTTTCGCTACTTTTTAAGGGGGGCTCCCTGTGAGAAAACTTTGTAACCAATCTGAAACTGTGACATACATTTACCTGAAAGATGTCTAATCTCTCGAATTTTGTTGAATGTAACACGTCTTCTTGCTGAAAATAAAAAGAAAAATATGAACAGTCACAATTAATGCTATACCTTAAATTTGACTGTTCAAGAGCTACAAATGTTAACGCAGGATCAACAAACATAAACTCCTTTGGATCCGTAATAACAATAAAAACCAACAAAGGGATCGTGTATTGCTAAGTTCAGTCGATCAAAATAAGCTAATTTGAAACGAAATTATCTGAATGGTCGTAAATCCTTTGGTAGCTCTTTTGGTCTCTAGTTTTAGATGACTTAAAGACGTAATGGTGTGCCCACAGTTACAAGAGGAAAGGAAACTTCTCGAAACAAAAATAGCTGATTTGTACCCAAATGTAAGTCAACTAAGCGTCCATAACAAATTCATCTGGTTGCTAAGTCAAGAGGATAAGTACTGCCTTAACTTTTTTGGCAACTTTTTTCCTGAAATGCTTCAAAACAAAATCAGAATTTCAAATATAAACATCCTCTGTCCCGCGATCCACGTACCATACTTTGTTTTTTTATCATCACTTAGTACATCACTTCACATAACTCAGTGGCTTTAACCTTACATACATAGATTCTTGTGTTACTAACTGTTTTATGTAATAGTAATTTAGCTTGTTTGTAATTAGGTTAGAGGCCCTCTTGGCCTAGGTGCCTTATAATTAAAGAAAATATATATCTATAAAAACTTTGATCATTGATTACAACAAATAATATGCTATTTCTTCACAAGTTACCCAAGCCTCGTTCTGCGAGTTGAGATATCCAGCCATTTAAACATTACGTCACAAGAAAAATCAAGCAACCGCTATTTGACACTCGGAACCTTTATCGAACTACTTAAACTGTAAAAATTAGAAATTATAAGATCTTCAAGATTAATCTTCTATATTACGATAAATAAACCACCATGAATGTACTAAGGCCCCGTTTACACGATACCGTTTTCATTTCATATCGGATTGGTTTCACATCGGATTGGCCTCCTGTTTACATGAGAACGCACCAATCCGATATGCTTCATACCGTTTTCG
Organism: Aurelia sp. 4 Dawson et al 2005; assembly: GCA_964019985.1. NCBI lineage: Eukaryota > Metazoa > Cnidaria > Scyphozoa > Semaeostomeae > Ulmaridae > Aurelia > Aurelia sp. 4 Dawson et al 2005. The sequence continues at coordinate 20,170,887 of OZ026501.1, read as the reverse complement.
CGTTTTCAAATGAAAGCGCTCTGAAAGTGGCATGAAACCAATCCGATATGAAATGAAAACAGCATCGTGTAAACAGGAGAAATTTTCATATCGGATTGCCTTAGCCAATCCGATATGAAATGAAAACGGTATCGTGTAAACGGGGCCTAAATACCAATTGTGACACAGGTATAGTACAGTAGAAATTTGTGCCAGCATAAAGTGAATGGCCTGAGGTATACAACACTCGTCTTATGAACAGAAAAAAGAAGAAATTAAATGTATCATAGTTTTCTTTCGCATTGCTTTCTTTCACCAAATGATGAATTATCACATGCAATAAGATATTTATAAAGTCATGAGAGCTCATCTTTTGACTATTTAGGGAGTCACTTTAGCGAGAATCAACAAAAAATGAAATTCCATAGCTGAATGGGTTTGGCAAATATAAGAAGCCTTTTTTGCATTTGATGATCTCGACATGTGTGCTCGCATTGTGTAGCCACAGAAACAATCGTATGCGCAGATTAGAATTATGCCTTATCATTCCTTGTTTCCGTGTGTTCTTTGACTGGCTGATATCACTCGATCAATAGGCACTGATAACATCACCCTGAACAAATGGGCCCACTTTTCAAAATGGCCTAAACTAGTGGGTGTTCTCGTGCACTCGACAAAATCGCCTCAAAGTCTGGTCTAACGAGCTTGAACTTTGAAAAGCAAACTTCTCGTACAAAGAATGATGTTTTCTTGACTTGCTAATCACAGATTTTATACCTTTCAAGTAGAAATCTTCCCCCTTAGAAAAAGTAGATCCATTGCAGCTGCGAGCACTCTAGGCCTGAACAACCGCTTTTTGCATGCAACAACAACGACTGTCTAAATAGCACCCCCTGATTGGTTAAAAACTAAATTCTAGCAATTTGATTGGTGTAGAATATGGAATCACTCTACGTGGGCCTAAGTTGGGCCCGTTTTTAAAGAGTAATATTGTAAGTCCCTTTTGACGAAAGTGATATCAGCAAATCAAAGAACGCTCAAAAACAAGGGACAAAGAAGTTTAAGTATATGCTCAGGCTTTTGCTATGTTCTATTTATAAACTCATCCACTTAGCCCTGTTCATTCACTATAAGCTATGATGCTTGTCAAATTTCATGGCAAAAAGAATGATGGGATGCCTCTGAAAAAGAATACTTCACACACTTCTGTCAGCAACATCAATTTCACTGCCAGTCATACTTGCATCGTCATCAGTCATATTTTCATAAGACGGATCAGTCTGTTTGGAAAAAGAGAAAAACGCCAATGTAACTCTTTTTTAAATGTTTACATGACACAGGTGTTGTGAATTATGGTAACTTTAAACAAGAATTTGATGAAGCTCTGTTAAGCCCCAATGACGCTTTAGATACTTATTTAAAAAGTCCAATGACTAGGCCATATGCTAACCATTTTCACTTCTTTTACTCCATATTTTATAAGATAAGTACTACTAGACAACTTCAAAGTCAAATACACAAATTTGACACAGTATTACATCACAAACCACATAGAAATTAAAAGCCAACTTCAACCATCTCTTTCTCGCTTTTGCCCTGGCCCAGTCTCACGTTGCCTCTGTCGTTTTCGAAATATCAAATAGCTGCCAGATGGATTTGTTGAATTGAAAGTATAGAAAATGTGCCATTTATGTCATTTGGGGAAAGGCTGAGAGGGTGATTGACAGCGAAACGATGGGGAAACGTTCTGGTATGGCTACTTCACTTTTAAATTGAAAATATATGTTGATATAATGTAAGTTAATATAAGTTAACATAAGCTAAAAAGACTGGACAATCTTTGTTAATTTTAGGCACTTATAGAATTGACAGCTGGACATAACAGAGAGGGAAGGTCATTTGAAATTTTGCTGAAAAGGGAGGGGCTTATTAAAGAGGGGGGCTTTATAGAGAAGGGGCTAAACAGAGCTTTTAGTCACTCCATGGAGCAAACTTACCAAAAACTGGCTTGGAATGGGTGAATTTGATCTTGATGAATAAGTTGAGCCATTCAAAGACAATAATGCTGGATTTATCTTGGTTCTTTCATCTGGTTCAGAGTCAGTTGATGAACTCCTTTGTACACTCTAGAAAGCAAGGTTTTCCAAGAATTCTAAGGAAATTCATAGCAATTTAGTTGTTTCGATTTTTAAAAAAAATTCTAGATTTTCTGTCTCTTGGTAGTGGAAATCCCTTTTAGGTAAGGCGCCTCAGTTCTTATCTTGTCTTTTCTCCCTCCTTACAGTAGGGATATAAGAAAGAATGTTTTCTGGAGTACCTAACTGAAAGACACAAAAATTTGGAAAGTTTTGCAAGGATTGCTTCAGCAGTATTCAAGTTGACTACTCATTCTGACTGATTCCAGTGGGTCCTGTTTCCTTCCAGCTCATAACATTTGTTCTCTATGGCATCCAGTTTGTCGGGACTCTGTCAATCCTTTGACTTGGACCCCTTCCCTTAGCACAATATTGAGTACATTTGAAGCATACTTCAAGCCTGATGCTAACTTGTTTTGAGAATGATTAGCGGGAGTTTGAAAGTCTGATTCAAGTAAGAATTTTGCACTGCTTGCACAAGCTTGCAGCATTTTTCTTTTGAACTGCAGACCAAATCGATCAAGCTTGATTGAAGTATGTTTGAGAATGACTTTAGCATGACATGACTGTCAAGCTTGATCAAGCTCCAATAATACATGCAAACTGGCCAAAATTGAGTCAATATACTCATTTCAAGCACCTTTCATAAATCATGCTGCCATCAAGCTTGCAACAGCTTGTTGCAAGCTGAATTCATTCTTGAGGGTTGCCCCTCCTTCAGAGTGAATTCGAGAAAAGTCATGATTGCATTAGGCAAGGGGAAGATATCTGGAAAGTCAAGCAGGGATCCCTTCAATGGTGCTTGAGTTTTAGGGCAAATCAATTTTGCTTCAGCTGCTTCAAAAAGTATCAATATAGATTTTCAAAGAGTGGACACATTTTCCTGACTCACCCGGGAGACATTCAAAACACTTACCTCCCTTGAGCCACCCTGTTTCTTCTTTACAGTCCTGGGAGCTGTCTGCATGATATATAAGCCACACTGAAGCTGCCATGGTTTGTAAAACAGGAACCCAATGAAATATGACATAAATAAAATTGTTTTTGTGTATGTTGTGAAGAATGGCTTGTCAAAAGCTTGATGGTCGAAGATGTACTGAAATACAAAAGAAATCACAGGATTATCTTCAGCGTTCACCTCAGCCGTTCTTGAAGAGACTTGCCATGTTAATGTGGGCAAGATGTGCACTGTAAGGCTAGAAGTTTTTATACTATCAGCTATCAAAGTATCAGCTGAGTATCAATTAGTTTAGCAAAAATGAAACTAAGTTCCAGCTAAGAATTCCAAAAAGAAATCAGAAATGTTCTTAGGAACTTTTAAGAGCTCTTGGGAAATCTAAGACAAAGAACAACCCTTTTCAATGTACACAAGACCTCTATTACATGTTTGAGACATGCTAAGAAATGTTCAAAAAGATTTCAATTTGCCTCAGGAGGTTAGACTGTCTAAGACAAATTCTTTCCCTTACAATGGCAAGCTCAATTTTTGCTTCTGACTGAAAACGTTGTGCTAATGTCCTTGAGGAGCTGCAATTTCAATTGTCCCCTTAAAGAAACAATTGCATCAAAAAGCCTTCACCTTACAGTTTGAGAGCTTGTTTAAATCAAGTAAATTTTGAATGAAGGGTTCAATTGTCTTGCTTGAAGACAAGACAACATTATCAAACCTTTTACTGAGTAATAATATTTCAACAGACGATTCTGCAACAGATGGCGGATCTTATTTCACGCAAAGCATTGTGCCCCCTTGCAATGCATAGCTACCAACATTTACACTGCAACATTAAATCTTGACCACTTTTACATAAATGACCTTAATCTTCCAGTGAAAATGCAACTTTGAAGACGTCTTGCGAGAAAGCTTGCAATTGTAGCACAATATTCTCATGTATCCAATCCCAAACGGTTAATTTGAAGTCAACAGCACTCCAAACTGAAGCAAGTTTATGGCCAATTGGTGAAAAATCAAGATTTGCATAGGCTCTTCCTGTTCCATCACATAAAATGCAATATATTCTGAGCAAAGGGTATTTGTAGATTACAATATGTGGCTTTACTCCTTTTTCTGCTATAGCAAAATATCTTCTTGAAGGATTGTCAGAAAGTATGCTTAGGGGCTAAATCATGACAGTGACAAAGCCCTCTGATTCAAAATGCCCAAAAATTTATAATTTCTCATTTTTGAATGGTTAGTAAAGTGACATAAACTTTGAATTTTGTGGCAGAGTCTACGCAGAGTCTGCGACTTCAGAAAGTTTTAGCTGCATCTGTGTGCTTTTGTGATGTGCTTATGTTTGTTTTATGATGGAATTTTCAAAATATGCCACAGCTTTACACCAAGCACATCTCTTTGTTACACCAGGAGAATACGCCAACTATTTTGTTTGGACCTTGAAGAACAGAGTTTGAGTTTTGACTGCCAAAGTTTGCACCAACCATTGTTGGAGAACGAAGCAATTACACCAGACTAAGAAAGAGCAAGAGGCTACCTGCAACAGATCTGAGGTGAAATGTATGCTGATTCCAGACCTGTGTATCTTGTTCAGGTTTTGTGGTAGACAGAGATGTGGGAATCAAACAAAATATGCCCTCTTTGTTTTGACAAGTACCCCCTTTCGCTAATGAAAAAGTGCACATGGAAGACTTAGGCCCCTAAGTTTAATGCTTTGTGTATGGTTGGTGGTAAAGTCAAAGCATGTCAAAATCTCTGTGATTCAATCAATACTTATTTATAGTAAAATGAAACATAATCACCTTTGTGAGTTCTGATGAAGCAACCCACAAAATCACAACAATCAAGAGAATGATGAACCCAAGAAACAATCTCTTGCTTTGTGCAGTTTGTTTAATTTTCAAACAACATTTGCAGCAACCCATGGCCAGTGTTTTGCAACAAAAATTGATGTGTTGCTTTTCTTTATTGTGTTTGTTCACAAGAGACTAGCACACTCTTTGTTACAGCTATTACACAGAGGATTTGAAATTTACATGTTGCATGGTCGTGTTTAAAGGCAAGTTCATTCAACCAATAGCATGGCAGAATCAAATCATTACTGATGATGTTAATGATGATGATGATTACCGCATCAATGCCAAAAATTGGCCTGATCAATTTTGGAAGCTCTATCTACCAAAATCTTTAGCCAGATTTCAGTACACGATGCACTTTCTCTAGGGCAGCTAGGTGTTTTATTAAAAGGCTACATAACTGAATCAACACGTTATGGACTCTTTACAGCACAGCATCCAATGTAAATTGAAGCACTTTTTGGAATAGATAGGGCCGTAAGCTTGAGGTCTCTCAAAGAATATTGCTTTTGGGAGCCAGGACCACCTTATATCGCTCTTCTTGACCAGTTCAGTCTTTAATCCAAATTTCCTTCTTCTTGATTAAACCTTCAATGTTTTTCAATGGCTGTCAGTGGCATGGTAGATTAAAATCCTTGATGAGGAGCATGCAGAGGCCATAATAATGGGCCTACCATCAGCGAGTTTTCAGCTCAGTTTTAGTGAATAGGCCCTGCTCCTGATTTCAGCAAAGCGTGAAGGTCTTCTCAGATAAATTATTGTTCCAAGGTTACATTGTTGGCAAGGAATCTTTGCAGTATCTAGTATGCTTCTTTTGCAAGTCGAGCCACTTTTTAGGGAAGCCTGTGCAGTTTTCTTGGATTGTTATGGGCCTGCTTGGGAGCCCGGCTGACTGCCTCCCTTTCTCTTGAGTTTAGCCTTGAATCTTTAAATTATTTTTCTTGAATAAATCATCAATCTTTTTCAATGGCTTTTAAACGCAAACCAGCTTCTTACTACCTCCAAACTTCTTGATAAGATCTTTCTAAAATTGCTTTCGCTTCACTTTAATATTTTCCAAATCACAAACAAATCTAACAAAAACAGCATCAGCCTCGATATGATTACGAGTCCTTCCGACTTTTCCGGTAAGAGCCAGTAAGAGCTGGACTCTTTCCAAAATTCTCTTGTTTCGCTCCCCCTGCAGACTTGTCGCTACAACAGAATTGCTCTGATTGGTAACAATAAAATTTGCGGTGACTTTCCGTTTTCAGAACAGTAACAGAATGTCCATAAGTCCCTCAACTGAAGCGATAACAACAACAAGAACAACAAGCGAAAGTTAGAGGGACTTATGTAATGGAGTCTAAGTAAGAGCCAGCCCCGGGGGGTAGCCTGTGTTCCAGACCACTTGAAACGCTTACCTTTATAAAGTAAATACTTACCTTTCTTTTCAAGTGGTCTGGAACACAGGCTACAAGGGGGGGTACTCCCTAACCTTAAATACGGGGGGGTCCGTACCACTCTTTCTTTTGCTGACCCCTAAATATTAAGCCTGATGTTTTGGGGACCCCAAATGTTGTCTCTAATGTTTTAGAGACCCGCACCAAACTCTATGATTCTTCCTCTTTTCAGATTTGTGAACCCAAAATGTTAGGACTATTTTCCCAGAAGGTTCAAATACCCCCTCGCCCCCGAAACAATGTTGATTTCGAAGGTTATTGTCCAAGCATTCCAGCAGAGTCGTGGATCGTCCTGTCATCCCGATTTTAGATCACAAAACAACATTGTTCTAATGGGGGAGGGGAAATCGCAAAACAAGGCAAAATTAGCGGAAGTGTTCCAAGACTTTTGGCAGGCATTGTAGCATTTATGGTAAGTTTTTGTATGGATATAAAGAAATTTCATATGATATTTTGTCCATTTTAGCACTTAAAGTTTCTTAATTGCTTTCTTATTTTTTGAATGCGGAATTATCAATGTGGTCGCTAACACTGCGGCAGATATGATTCTCACTTTCATTTTCATTTCATTTAGGGAACTGTCATTTTAAATACTGGGTACAGGGGTGGAAGAAATTTTTACACAAATAGCAAAATTTTCTTACTCCATTCACAAAGTTGAATTAAATTTGACACCCCGTTTCAACACAGCAAAAAATTTGATACCCCACTATTGAGCTATTTAGCTTGGATATATTACAAAAACTTGCACACTAAGAAACACAATCTAAACATAAAATGAATCAGATTGGAGCAACTGGAAGAATCATCGAAAAATAGAATCATCATCACTATTTTCAAATGACTTCTTTCTTGCCTAATGAACATAGCAGAAACAGATAAAATTTTTGTTGTGAAAGAATACGGAATTCTTACTTCAGTCTGAAATGTTTTCCAAAAATTTTACAGCCCATCAGACATTTCACAATTTTTTCCGAAATATTTGATACCTCAATAAAACGAGGCAAAAATATTTAGTACCCCTCCAAAAATTCTTCCACCCCTGTACCCAGCCTTAAAAATGACAGCTCCCTTAACACATATTTGAAGATGGTATTTACAATAGTAGATAATAGCATACTAATTCACACCAACTATTTACAAGAAAAATATGCTTTATACAAAAGAAAAGAATAAATAGCGGCATAGTTTGCAGGTGCATTTATCACCAGCCCAGTCTTTGATCCTCCCTTTGAAAGCCGCAAGTGTTGGCTCATATTTAATGGTATCATCAAGGGTGTTCCAGAGGAAGCTACCTCTATAAAGGACAGTGATTCTTGCCCATAGCCCTGTGTTTTTGTTTGGGGCAGTTTGCAGAGATTTTGTATTCTTAGATAATAAGTTACATGCTTCTTTTCGTGAAATTCCCATACAGGCGAAGAGGCGATGGGTTAAGATGATTCATGGACCTGTCGATTTCTGTCATTAATTTCTGCAAGTTTCTAACATATACAAAAACTGCCACTGCAACTGAGTAATGTTTCAAATGGACATTCGTAGTCTTTAAAGAGGATTCGAGGAAAACGTTTGTGTGCACGTTTGTTTGTTTGCTTGTTTGTTGGTGTGATCGATCTAATAACGTTTTAGACATTTTCTAATGTTCTGTTGAAGTGTCAGATTTATCATATCCTTGTTAATAAACTTTCTCTTTAGTTTAACGAGTGTGTGAAGTAGATGTTTTTGAGCATCCCAGATTCTGTGATGAATTATCACATATAGTGAATACACGATTTGATGTGATTGCAAGTGTCTGTAGAAGTCTCAGATCTACTCAATAGACATTTTAGACGTTTTCTAATGTTCTGTTGAAGTGCAACATTTATCAGATACTTGTTAATAAACTTTTCTTTTGGTTTAACAAGTGTGTGGAGTAGATGTTTTTGAGAATCCAAGATTCTGCGATGAATTCTAACATCTAGTGCATAGAAGAATTGTTTTGATTCGAAGTCTCTGTAATAGTCTCAGATCCATTCAATAGATGTTTTAGACGTTTTCGAATGTTCTATCAAGTGTCAGATTTATAATATATTTGTAAATAAAATTTTTCTTTAGTTTAACGGGTGTGTGAAGTAGATGTTTTTAAGCATCCCGGATTTTGTGATGAATTGACACATCTAGAGAAAAGACGTTTTGTTGTGACTGCAAGGCTCTGTTGAAGTCTCAGATCAATTTAATAGATGTTTTAAACGTTTTCTAATGCTCTGTTGAAATGTCACATTCATCATAAACTTGTAAATAAACTTTTTTAGTTTAACAAGCGTGCGTAGTAGATGCTTTTGAGCATCCCAGGTTCTGTGATGAATTCTCACATATAGTGGATAGACATTTTGTTGTGATTGCAAGTCTCTCTTGAAGTCTCAAATCCAGTCCATAGATGTTTTAGACGCTTTCTAATGCTCTGTTGAAGTGTAACATTCATCATATATTTGACAATAAACTTTCTCTCTAGTTTAACAAGTATTTGTATTAGATGTTTTTAGGCATCCCAGCTTCTGTCATGAATTCTCACATCTAGTGAAGAGACGATTTGATGTGATTGCAGGTCTCTGTAGAAGTCTCAGATCGAGTCAATAGATGTTATAGACCTTTTCTAACGTTCAGTTAAAGTGTCAAATAGATAAAATACTTGTTAATAAAATTTTCTTTTAGATTAACACGTGTATTCCTCCATCAACAGAGCCTTCATTATTGAAGTAGTTGATTAAATTCGTAGAAGTAGAAGAAGTATGTAGTAGATGTTTGTGAGCATCCCAGATTCTGTGATGAATTCTCACATCTAGTGAATAGACGTTCTGTTGTGATTGCAAGTCTCTGTAGAAGTCTCAGATCGAGTCAAAAGATATTTCAGATGTTTTCTAATGTTCTGTTGAAGTGTCTAATTTATCATATACTTGTCAATAAAATTTTCCTTTAGTTTAACGAGTGTGTGCGGTAGATGTTTTTGAGCGTCCCAAACTCTTTGATGAATTCAAACATCTAGAGAAAGGACTTTTTGTTGTGATTACAAGTCTCTGAAGAAGTCTCAGATCAAGTAAATAGATGTTTCAGACGCCTGCTAATGTTCTGTTGCAGTGTCACAGTTATCATATACTTGTTAATAAACGTTTCCTTTAGTTTAACAAGTGTATGAGTAGATGTTTTTCAGCATCCCAGATTCTGTGATGAATTCTCACATCTAGTGAATAGACGTTCTGTTGTGATTGCAAGTCTAAGGTGATAAGACAGCTCGATTTAATAGATGTTTTAGACGTTTTATAAGGTTCTGTTGAAGTGTTACATTTATCATATATTTGTAAATAAAATTTTCCTTTAGTTTAACGAGTGTGAGAAGTAGATGTTTTTTAGTATCCCAGATTCTGTGATGAATTCTCACATCTGCCTAGTAGAAGTTCTGTTGTAATTACAGGTCTCCCTTGAAGTCTCGGATCGATTTAATAGATGTTTTAGACATTTTCAATGTTCTTTTGAAGTGTCACATTGATCATATACTTGTAAATAAAATTTTCTTTTAGTTTAACGGGTGTGAAGTAGATGTTTTTGAGCATCCCAGATTCTGTGATGAATTCTCAGATCTAGCGTATAGACGATTTCTTGTGATTGCTTGTCTCTGTAGAAGTGTCACATTGAGTTAATCGATGTTTTAGACGTGGTTTATTGTTCTTTCGAAGTATCAAATTGATCATATACTTGTCAATAAAATTTTCTTCTGTTTGACGAGTTTGTGAAGTAGATGTTTCTGAGCATCCCAGATTGTGTGATGAATTTTCACATCTAGTCAAGAGATGTTCTGTTGTAATTGAAAGTCTCTCTTGGAGTCTTAGATCGATTTAATACGTGTTTTAGACGTTTCTCAAAGTTCTTTTGAAATGTCACATTGATCATATACTTCTAAATAAAATTTTCCTTCAGTTTAACGAGTGTGTGAAGTAGATTTTTCTGAGCATCCCAGATTGTGTGATGAATTTTCACATCTAGTCAAGAGATGTTCTGTTGTAATTGCAAGTGTCTCTTGGAGTCTCAGATCGATTTAATACGTGTTTTAGACGTTTCTCAAAGTTCTTCTGAAGTGTCACATTGATCATATACTTCTAAATAAAATTTTCCTTTAGTTTAACGGGTGTGTGAAGTAGATGTTTCTGAGCATCCCAGATTCTGTGATGAATTTTCACATCTAGTCAAGAGATGTTCTGTTTTAACTGCAAGTGACTCTTGGAGTCTCAGATCGATTTAATACGTGTTTTAGACGTTTCTCAAAGCTCTTTTGAAGTGTCACATTGATCATATACTTCTAAATAGAATTTTCCTTTAGTTTAACGGGTGTGTGAATTAGATGTTTCTGAGCATCCCAGATTCTGTGATGAATTTTCACATCTAGTCAAGAGATGTTCTGTTGTAATTGCAAGTCTCTCTTGGAGTCTCAGATCGATTTAATACGTGTTTTAGACGTTTCTCAATGTTCTTTTGAAGTGTCACGTTGATCATATACTTCTAAATAAAATTTTCCTTTAGTTTAACGAGTGTGTGAAGTAGATGTTTCTGAGCATCCCAGATTGTGTGATGAATTTTCACATCTAGTCAAGAGGTGTTCTGTTGTAATTGCAAGTGTCTCTTGGAGTCTCAGATCGATTTAATACGTGTTTTAGACGTTTCTCAAAGTTCTTTTGAAGTGTCACATTGATCCTATACTTCTAAATAAAATGTTCCTTTAGTTTAACGGGTGTGTGAAGTAGATGTTTCTGAGCATCCCAGATTCTGTGATGAATTTTCACATCTAGTCACGAGATGTTCTGTTGTAATTGCAAGTGACTCTTGGAGTCTCAGATCGATTTGTTACGTGTTTTAGACATTTCTCAAAGTTCTTTTGAAGTGTCACATTGATCATATACTTCTAAATAAAATTTTCCTTTGGTTTAACGGGTGTGTGAAGTAGATGTTTCTGAGCATCCCAGATTCTGTGATGAATTTTCACATGTAGTCAAGAGATTTTCTGTTTTATTTGCAAGTCTCTCTTGGAGTCTCAGATCGATTTAATAAGTGTTTTAGACGTTTCTAAAAGTTCTTTTGAAGTGTCACATTGATCATATGCTTCTAAATAAAATTTTCCTTTAGTATAACGAGTGTGTAAAGTAGATGTTTTTGAGCATCCCAGATTCTGTGATGAATTCTTACATCTAGTTAATAGACGATTTGTTGTGATTGCTTGTCTCTGTAGAAGTGTCACATCGAGTTAATCGATGTTTTAGACCTGGTTTATTGTTCTTTCGAAGTATCAAATTGATCATATACTTGTCAATAAAATTTTTCTTCTGTTTGACGAGTTTGTGAAGTAGATGTTTCTGAGCATCCAAGATTGTTTGATGAATTTTCACATCTAGTCAAGAGATGTTCTGTTGTAATTGAAAGTCTCTCTTGGAGTCTTAGATCGATTTAAAACGTGTTTTAGACGTTTCTCAAAGTTCTTTTGAAATGTCACATTGATCATATACTTCTAAATAAAATTTTCCTTCAGTTTGACGAGTGTGTGAAGTAGATGTTTCTGAGCATCCCAGATTGTGTGATGAATTTTCACATCTAGTCAAGAGATGTTCTGTTGTAATTGAAAGTCCTTCTTGGAGTCTTAGATCGATTTAATACGTGTTTTAGACGTTTCTCAATGTTCTTTTGAAGTGTCACGTTGATCATATGCTTCTAAATAAAATTTTCCTTTAGTTTAACGAGTGTGTGAAGTAGATGTTTCTGAGCATCCCAGATTGTGTGATGAATTTTCACATCTAGTCAAGAGATGTTCTGTTTTAATTGCAAGTGTCTCTTGGAGTCTCAGATCGATCTAATACGTGTTTTAGACGTTTCTCAAAGTTCTTTTGAAGTGTCACATTGATCAGATACTTCTAAAAAAAATGTTCCTTTAGTTTAACGGGTGCGTGAAGTAGATGTTTCTGAGCATCCGAGATTCTGTGATGAATTTTCACATCTAGTCACGAGATGTTCTGTTTTAACTGCAAGTGACTCTTGGAGTCTCAGATCAATTTAATACGTGTTTTAGACGTTTCTCAAAGTTCTTTTGAAGTGTCACATTGATCATATGCTTCTAAATAAAATATTCCTTTAGTTAAATGAGTGTGTGAAGTAGATGTTTTTGAGCTTCCCAGATTCTGTGATGAATTCTCACATCTAGTTAACAGACGATTTGTTGCGATTGCTAGTCTCTGTAGAAGTGTCACATCGAGTTAATCGATGTTTTAGACGTGGTTTATTGTTTTTTGAAGTATCCTATTGATCATATACTTGTCAATAAAATTTTTCTTGTGTTTGATCAGTTTGTGAAGTAGATGTTTCGGAGCATCCAAGATTCTGTGATGAATTTTCACATCTAGTCAAGAGATGTTCTGTTGTAATTGAAAGTCTCTCTTGGAGTCTCAGATCGATTTAATACGTGTTTTAGACGTTTCTCAATGTTCTTTTGAAGTGTCACGTTGATCATATACTTCTAAATAAAATTTTCCTTTAGTTTAACGAGTGTGTGAAGTAGATGTTTCAGAGCATCCCAGATTGTGTTATGAATTTTCACATCTAGTCAAGAGATGTTCTGTTGTAATTGCAAGTGTCTCTTGGAGTCTCAGATCGATTTAATACGTGTTTTAGACGTTTCTCAAAGTTCTTTTGAAGTGTCACATTGATCATATACTTCTAAATAAAATTTTCCTTTAGTTTAACGGGTGTGTGAAGTAGATATTTCTGAGCATCCCAGATTCTGTGATGAATTCTCACATCTAGTTAACAGACGATTTGTTGTGATTGCTACTCTCTGTAGGAGTGTCACATCGAGTTAATCGATGTTTTAGACCTGGTTTATTGTTCTCTTAAAGTATCCAAGTGATCATATACTTGTCAATAAAATTTTTCTTCTGTTTAACGAGTTTGTGAAGTAGATGTTTCTGAGCATCCCAGATTCTGTGATGAATTCTCACATCTAGTTAATAGACGATTGGTTGTGATTGCTAGTGTCTGTAGAAGTGTCACATCGAGTTAATCGATGTTTAAGACCTGGTTTATTGTTCTTTTGATGTATCAAATTTATCATATACTTGTCAATAAAATTTTTCTTCAGTCTTACGAGTTTGAGAAGTAGATGTTTCTGAGCATCCCAGATTCTGTGATGAATTTTCACATCTAGTCAAGAGATGTTCTGTTTTAACTGCAAGTGACTCTTGGAGTCTCAGATTGATTTAATACGTGTTTTAGACGTTTCTCAAAGCTCTTTTGAAGTGTCACATTGATCATATGCTTCTAAATAAAATTTTCCTTTAGTTTAACGAGTGTGTAAAGTAGATGTTTTTGAGCATCCCAGATTCTGTGATGAATTCTCACATCTAGTTAACAGACGATTTGTTGTGATTGCTACTCTCTGTAGGAGTGTCACATCGAGTTAATCGATGTTTTAGACCTGGTTTATTGTTCTCTTAAAGTATCCAAGTGATCATATACTTGTCAATAAAATTTTTCTTCTGTTTGACGAGTTTGTGAAGTAGATGTTTCTGAGCATCCCAGATTCTGTGATGAATTCTCACATCTAGTTAATAGACGATTGGTTGTGATTGCTAGTCTCTGTAGAAGTGTCACATCGAGTTAATCGATGTTTAAGACCTGGTTTATTGTTCTTTTGATGTATCAAATTTATCATATACTTGTCAATAAAATTTTTCTTCAGTCTTACGAGTTTGAGAAGTAGATGTTTCTGAGCATCCCAGATTCTGTGATGAATTTTAACATCTAGTCAAGAGATGTTCTGTTTTAACTGCAAGTGACTCTTGGAGTCTCAGATCGATTTAATATGTGTTTTAGACGTTTCTAAAAGCTCTTTTGAAGTGTCACATTGATCATATACTTCTAAATAAAACTTTCCTTTAGTTTAACAAGTGTGTGAAGTAGATGTTGTTGAGCATCCCAGATTCTGTGATGAATTCTTACATCTAGTTAATAGACGATTTGTTGTGATTGCTAGTCTCTGTAGAAGTGTCACATCACGTTAATCGATGTTTTAGACGTGGTTTATTGTTCTTTCGAAGTATCAAATTGATCATATACTTGTCAATAAAATTTTTCTTCTGTTTGACGAGTTTGTGAAGTAGATGTTTCTGAGCATCCCAGATTGTGTGATGAATTTTCACATCTAGTCAAGAGATGTTCTGTTGTAATTGCAAGTCTCTCTTGGAGTCTCAGATCGATTTAATACGTGTTTTAGACGTTCCTCAATGTTCTTTTGAAGTGTCACGTTGATCATATACTTCTGTGTCACATTGATCATATGCTTCTAAATAAAATTTTCCTTTAGTTTAACGAGTGTGTAAAGTAGATGTTTTTGAGCATTCCAGATTCTGTGATGAATTCTCACATCTAGTTAACAGACGATTTTTTGTAATTGCTAGTCTCTGTAGAAGTGTCACATCGAGTTAATCGATGTTTAAGACGTGGTTTATTGTTCTTTTGAAGTATCAAATTGATCATATACTTGTCAATACTATTTTTCTTCAATTTGACGAGTTTGTGAAGTAGATGTTTTTGAGCATCCTAGATTCTGTGATGAATTCTCACATCTAGTTAATAGACGATTGGTTGTGATTGCTAGTCTCTGTAGAAGTGTCACATCGAGTTAATCGATGTTTTAGACGTGGTTTATTGTTCTTTCGAAGTATCAAATTGATCATATACTTGTCAATAAAATTTTTCTTCTGTTTGAGGAGTTTGTGAAGTAGATGTTTCTGAGCATCCCAGACTCTGTGATGAATTTTCACATCTAGTCAAGAGATGTTCTGTTTTAACTGCAAGTGACTCTTGGAGTCTCACATCGATTTAATACGTGTTTTAGATGTTTCTCAAAGCTCTTTTGAAGTGTCACATTGATCATATACTTCTAAATAAAATTTTCCTTTAGTTTAACAAGTGTGTGAAGTAGATGTTGTAGAGCATCCCAGATTCTGTGATGAATTCTTACATCTAGTTAATAGACGATTTTTTGTGATTGCTTGTCTCTGTAGAAGTGTCACATCGAGTTAATCGATGTTTTAGACGTGGTTTATTGTTCTTTTGAAGTATCAAATTGATCATATACTTGTCAATAAAATTTTTCTTCTGTTTGACGAGTTTGTGAAGTAGATGTTTTGTTTCTGAGCATCCCAGATTGTGTGATGAATTTTCACATCTAGTCAAGAAATGTTCTGTTGTAATTGAAAGTCTCTCTTGGAGTCTTAGATCGATTTACAAAAAGTTTTATACGTTTCTCAATGTTCTTTTGAAGTGTCACGTTGATCATATACTTCCAAATAAAATTTTCCTTTAGTTTAACGAGTGTGTGAAGTAGATGTTTCTGAGCATCCCAGATTGTGTGATGAAGTTTCACATCTAGTCAAGAGATGTTCTGTTGTAAATACAAGTGTCTCTTGGAGTCTCAGATCGATTTAATACGTGTTTTAGACATTTCTCAAAGTTCTTTTGAAGTGTCACATTGATCATATACTTGTCAATAAAATTTTTCTTCTGTTTGACGAGTTTGTGAAGTAGATGTTTCTGAGCATCCCAGATTTTGTGATGAATTTTTTACATGTAGTCAAGAGATTTTCTGTTTTATTTGCGAGTCTTTCTTGGAGTCTCAGATCGATTTAATAAGTGTTTTAGACGTTTCTAAAAGTTCTTTTGAAGTGTCACATTGATCATATGCTTCTAAATAAAATTTTCCTTTAGTTTAACGAGTGTGTAAAGTAGATGTTTTTGAGCATCCCAGATTCTGTAATGAATTCTCACATCTAGTTAACAGACGATCTGTTGTGATTGCTAGTCTCTGTAGAAGTGTCACATCGAGTTAATCGATGTTTTAGACCTGGTTTATTGTTCTTTTGAAGTATCCAAGTGATCATATACTTGTCAATAAAATTTTCCTTTAGTTTAACGAGTGTGTGAAGTAGATGTTTCTGAGCATCCCAGATTGTGTGATGAAGTTTCACATCTAGTCAAGAGATGTTCTGTTGTAAATACAAGTGTCTCTTGGAGTCTCAGATCGATTTAATACGTGTTTTAGACGTTTCTCAAAGTTCTTTTGAAGTGTCACATTGATCATATACTTGTCAATAAAATTTTTCTTCTGTTTGACGAGTTTGTGAAGTAGATGTTTCTGAGCATCCCAGATTCTGTGATGAATTTTCACATGTAGTCAAGAGATTTTCTGTTTTATTTGCAAGTCTCTCTTGGAGTCTCAGATCGATTTAATAAGTGTTTTAGACGTTTCAAAAAGTTCTTTTGAAGTGTCACCATGATCATATGCTTCTAAATAAAATTTTCCTTTAGTTTAACGAGTATGTAAAGTAGATGTTTTTGAGCATCCCAGATTCTGTGATGAGTTCTTACATCTAGTTAATAGACGATTTGTTGTGATTGCTTGTCTCTGTAGAAGTGTCACATCGAGTTGATCGATGTTTTAGACGTGGTTTATTGTTCTTTCGAAGTATCAAATTGATCTTATACTTGTCAATAAAATTTTTCTTCTGTTTGACGAGTTTGTGAAGTAGATGTTTCCGAGCATCCCAGATTGTGTGATGAATTTTCACATCTAGTCAAGAAATGTTCTGTTGTAATTGAAAGTCTCTCTTGGAGTCTTAGATCGATTTAATACGTGTTTTAGACGTTTCTCAAAGTTCTTTTGAAATGTCACATTGATCATATACTTCTAAATAAAATTTTCCTTCAGTTTGACGAGTGTTTGAAGTAGATGTTTCTGAGCATCCCAGATTGTGTGATGAATTTTCACATCTAGTCAAGAGATGTTCTGTTGTAATTGAAAGTCTCTCTTGGAGTCTCAGATCGATTTAATACGTGTTTTAGACGTTTCTCAATGTTCTTTTGAAGTGTCACGTTGATCGTATGCTTCTAAATAAAATTTTCCTTTAGTTTAACGAGTGTGTGAAGTAGATGTTTCTGAGCATCCCAGATTGTGTGATGAATTTTCACATCTAGTCAAGAGATGTTCTGTTTTAATTGCAAGTGTCTCTTGGAGTCTCAGATCGATCTAATACGTGTTTTAGACGTTTCTCATAGTTCTTTTGAGGTGTCACATTGATCATATACTTCTAAATAAAATTTTCCTTTAGTTTAACGGGTGTGTGAAGTAGATGTTTCTGAGCATCCGAGATTCTGTGATGAATTTTCACATCTAGTCACTAGATGTTCTGTTGTAATTGCAAGTGACTCTTGGAGTCTCAGATCGATTTGATACGTGTTTTAGACGTTTCTCAAAGTTCTTTTGAAGTGTCACATTGATCATATGCTTCTAAATAAAATATTCCTTTAGTTTAATGAGTGTGTGAAGTAGATGTTTTTGAGCATCCCAGATTCTGTGATGAATTCTTACATCTAGTTAATAGACGATTTGTTGTGATTGCTTGTCTCTGTAGAAGTGTCACATTGAGTTAATCGATGTTTTAGACGTGGTTTATTGTTCTTTCGAAGTATCAAATTGATCATATACTTGTCAATAAAATTTTCTTCTGTTTGACGAGTTTGTGAAGTAGATGTTTCTGAGCATCCCAGATTGTGTGATGAATTTTCACATCTAGTCAAGAAATGTTCTGTTGTAATTGAAAGTCTCTCTTGGAGTCTTAGATCGATTTAAAACGTGTTTTAGACGTTTCTCAAAGTTCTTTTGAAATGTCACATTGATCATATACTTCTAAATAAAATTTTCCTTCAGTTTGACGAGTGTGTGAAGTAGATGTTTCTGAGCATCCCAGATTGTGTGATGAATTTTCACATCTAGTCAAGAGATGTTCTGTTGTAATTGCAAGTCTCTCTTGGAGTCTCAGATCGATTTAATACGTGTTTTAGACGTTTCTCAATGTTCTTTTGAAGTGTCACGTTGATCATATACTTCTAAATAAAATTTTCCTTTACTTTAACGAGTGTGTGAAGTAGATGTTTCTGAGCATCCCAGATTGTGTGATGAATTTTCACATCTAGTCAAGAGATGTTCTGTTGTAATTGCAAGTGTCTCTTGGAGTCTCAGATCGATTTAATACGTGTTTTAGACGTTTCTCAAAGTTCTTTTGAAGTGTCACATTGATCCTATACTTCTAAATAAAATGTTCCTTTAGTTTAACGGGTGTGTGAAGTAGATGTTTCTGAGCATCCCAGATTCTGTGATGAATTTTCACATCTAGTCACGAGATGTTCTGTTGTAATTGCAAGTGACTCTTGGAGTCTCAGATCGATTTGTTACGTGTTTTAGACATTTCTCAAAGTTCTTTTGAAGTGTCACATTGATCATATACTTCTAAATAAAATTTTCCTTTAGTTTAACGGGTGTGTGAAGTAGATGTTTCTGAGCATCCCAGATTCTGTGATGAATTTTCACATGTAGTCAAGAGATTTTCTGTTTTATTTGCAAGTTTCTCTTGGAGTCTCAGATCGATTTAATAAGTGTTTTAGACGTTTCTAAAAGTTCTTTTGAAGTGTCACATTGATCATATGCTTCTAAATAAAATTTTCCTTTAGTATAACGAGTGTGTGAAGTAGATGTTTTTGAGCATCCCAGATTCTGTGATGAATTCTTACATCTAGTTAATAGACGATTTGTTGTGATTGCTTGTCTCTGTAGAAGTGTCACATCGAGTTAATCGATGTTTTAGACCTGGTTTATTGTTCTTTCGAAGTATCAAATTGATCATATGCTTCTAAATAAAATTTTTCTTCTGTTTGACGAGTTTGTGAAGTAGATGTTTCTGAGCATCCCAGATTCTGTGATGAATTTTCACATCTAGTCAAGAGATGTTCTGTTTTAATTGCAAGTGTCTCTTGGAGTCTCAGATCGATCTAATACGTGTTTTAGACGTTTCTCAAAGTTCTTTTGAAGTGTCACATTGATCAGTTACTTCTAAATAAAATGTTCCTTTAGTTTAACGGGTGCGTGAAGTAGATGTTTCTGAGCATCCGAGATTCTGTGATGAATTTTCACATCTAGTCACGAGATGTTCTGTTTTAACTGCAAGTGACTCTTGGAGTCTCAGATCGATTTAATACGTGTTTTAGACGTTTCTCAAAGTTCTTTTGAAGTGTCACATTGATCATATGCTTCTAAATAAAATATTCCTTTAGTTAAATGAGTGTGTGAAGTAGATGTTTTTGAGCTTCCCAGATTCTGTGATGAATTCTCACATCTAGTTAACAGACGATTTGTTGCGATTGCTAGTCTCTGTAGAAGTGTCACATCGAGTTAATCGATGTTTTAGACGTGGTTTATTGTTTTTTGAAGTATCCTATTGATCATATACTTGTCAATAAAATTTTTCTTGTGTTTGATGAGTTTGTGAAGTAGATGTTTCGGAGCATCCCAGATTCTCCGATGAATTTTCACATCTAGTCAAGAGATGTTCTGTTGTAATTGAAAGTCTCTCTTGGAGTCTCAGATCGATTTAATACGTGTTTTAGACGTTTCTCAATGTTCTTTTGAAGTGTCACGTTGATCATATACTTCTAAATAAAATTTTCCTTTAGTTTAACGAGTGTGTGAAGTAGATGTTTCTGAGCATCCCAGATTGTGTTATGAATTTTCACATCTAGTCAAGAGATGTTCTGTTGTAATTGAAAGTCTCTCTTGGAGTCTTAGATCGATTTAATACGTGTTTTAGACGTTTCTCAAAGTTCTTTTGAAATGTCAAATTGATCATATACTTCTAAATAAAATTTTCCTTCAGTTTAACGAGTGTGTGAAGTAGATGTTTCTGAGCATCCCAGATTGTGTGATGAATTTTCACATCTAGTCAAGAGATGTTCTGTTGTAATTGCAAGTGTCTCTTGGAGTCTCAGATCGATTTAATACGTGTTTTAGACGTTTCTCAAAGTTCTTTTGAAGTGTCACATTGATCATATACTTCTAAATAAAATGTTCCTTTAGTTTAACGTGTGTGTGAAGTAGATGTTTCTGAGCATCCCAGATTCTGTGATGAATTTTCACATCTAGTCACGAGATGTTCTGTTGTAATTGCAAGTGACTCTTGGAGTCTCAGATCGATGATATACGTGTTTTAGACGTTTCTCAAAGTTCTTTTGAAGTGTCACATTGATCATATACTTCTAAATAAAATTTTCCTTTAGTTTAACGGGTGTGTGAAGTAGATGTTTCTGAGCATCCCAGATTCTGTGATGAATTTTCACATCTAGTCAAGAGATGTTCTGTTTTAACTGCAAGTGACTCTTGGAGTCTCAGATCGATTTAATACGTGTTTTAGACGTTTCTCAAAGCTCTTTTGAAGTGTCACATTGATCATATGCTTCTAAATAAAATTTTCCTTTTGTTTAACGAGTGTGTAAAGTAGATGTTTTTGAGCATCCCAGATTCTGTGATGAATTCTCACATCTAGTTAACAGACGATTTGTTGCGATTGCTAGTCTCTGTAGAAGTGTCACATCGAGTTAATCGATGTTTTAGACGTGGTTTATTGTTCTTTTGAAGTATAGTATTGATCATATACTTGTCAATAAAATTTTTCTTGTGTTTGATGATTTTGTGAAGTAGATGTTTCGGAGCATCCCAGATTCTGTGATGAATTTTCACATCTAGTCAAGAGATGTTCTGTTGTAATTGAAAGTCTCTCTTGGAGTCTCAGATCGATTTAATACGTGTTTTAGACGTTTCTCAATGTTCTTTTGAAGTGTCACATTGATCATATACTTCTAAATAAAATTTTCCTTTAGTTTAACGGGTGTGTGAAGTAGATGTTTCTGAGCATCCCAGATTCTGTGATGAATTTTCACATCTAGTCACGATATGTTCTGTTGTAATTGCAAGTGTCTCTTGGAGTCTCAGATCGATTTAATACGTGTTTTAGACGTTTCTCAAAGTTCTTTTGAAGTGTCAGATTGATCATATACTTCTAAATAAAATTTTCCTTTAGTTTAACGGGTGTGTGAAGTAGATGTTTCTGAGCATCCCAGATTGTGTGATGAATTTTCACATCTAGTCAGGAGATGTTCTGTTGTAATTGCAAGTGTCTCTTGGAGTCTCAGATCGATATAATACGTGTTTTAGACGTTTTTCAAAGTTCTTTTGAAGTGTCACATTGATCATATACTTCTAAATAAAATTTTCCTTTAGTTTAACGGGTGTGTGAAGTAGATGTTTCTGAGCATCCCAGATTCTGTGATGAATTTTCACATCTAGTCACGAGATGTTCTGTTGTAATTGCAAGTGACTATTGGAGTCTCAGATCGATGATATACGTGTTTTAGACGTTTCTCAAAGTTCTTTTGAAGTGTCACATTGATCATATACTTCTAAATAAAATTTTCCTTTAGTTTAACGGGTGTGTGAAGTAGATGTTTCTGAGCATCCCAGATTCTGTGATGAATTTTTACATCTAGTCAAGAGATGTTCTGTTTTAACTGCAAGTGACTCTTGGAGTCTCAGATCGATTTAATACGTGTTTTAGACGTTTCTCAAAGCTCTTTTGAAGTGTCACATTGATCATATGCTTCTAAATAAAATTTTCCTTTAGTTTAACGAGTGTGTAAAGTAGATGTTTTTGAGCATCCCAGATTCTGTGATGAATTCTCACATCTAGTTAACAGACGATTTGTTGCGATTGCTAGTCTCTGTAGAAGTGTCACATCGAGTTAATCGATGTTTTAGACGTGGTTTATTGTTCTTTTGAAGTATAGTATTGATCATATACTTGTCAATAAAATTTTTCTTGTGTTTGATGATTTTGTGAAGTAGATGTTTCGGAGCATCCCAGATTCTGTGATGAATTTTCACATCTAGTCAAGAGATGTTCTGTTGTAATTGAAAGTCTCTCTTGGAGTCTCAGATCGATTTAATACGTGTTTTAGACGTTTCTCAATGTTCTTTTGAAGTGTCACATTGATCATATACTTCTAAATAAAATTTTCCTTTAGTTTAACGGGTGTGTGAAGTAGATGTTTCTGAGCATCCCAGATTCTGTGATGAATTTTCACATCTAGTCACGATATGTTCTGTTGTAATTGCAAGTGTCTCTTGGAGTCTCAGATCGATTTAATACGTGTTTTAGACGTTTCTCAAAGTTCTTTTGAAGTGTCAGATTGATCATATACTTCTAAATAAAATTTTCCTTTAGTTTAACGGGTGTGTGAAGTAGATGTTTCTGAGCATCCCAGATTGTGTGATGAATTTTCACATCTAGTCAGGAGATGTTCTGTTGTAATTGCAAGTGTCTCTTGGAGTCTCAGATCGATATAATACGTGTTTTAGACGTTTTTCAAAGTTCTTTTGAAGTGTCACATTGATCATATACTTCTAAATAAAATTTTCCTTTAGTTTAACGGGTGTGTGAAGTAGATGTTTCTGAGCATCCCAGATTCTGTGATGAATTTTCACATCTAGTCACGAGATGTTCTGTTGTAATTGCAAGTGACTATTGGAGTCTCAGATCGATGATATACGTGTTTTAGACGTTTCTCAAAGTTCTTTTGAAGTGTCACATTGATCATATACTTCTAAATAAAATTTTCCTTTAGTTTAACGGGTGTGTGAAGTAGATGTTTCTGAGCATCCCAGATTCTGTGATGAATTTTTACATCTAGTCAAGAGATGTTCTGTTTTAACTGCAAGTGACTCTTGGAGTCTCAGATCGATTTAATACGTGTTTTAGACGTTTCTCAAAGCTCTTTTGAAGTGTCACATTGATCATATGCTTCTAAATAAAATTTTCCTTTAGTTTAACGAGTGTGTAAAGTAGATGTTTTTGAGCATCCCAGATTCTGTGATGAATTCTCACATCTAGTTAACAGACGATTTGTTGTGATTGCTACTCTCTGTAGGAGTGTCACATCGAGTTAATCGATGTTTTAGACCTGGTTTATTGTTCTCTTAAAGTATCCAAGTGATCATATACTTGTCAATAAAATTTTTCTTCTGTTTGACGAGTTTTTGAAGTAGATGTTTCTGAGCATCCCAGATTCTGTGATGAATTCTCACATCTAGTTAATAGACGATTGGTTGTGATTGCTAGTCTCTGTAGAAGTGTCACATCGAGTTAATCGATGTTTAAGACCTGGTTTATTGTTCTTTTGATGTATCAAATTTATCATATACTTGTCAATAAAATTTTTCTTCAGTCTTACGAGTTTGAGAAGTAGATGTTTCTGAGCATCCCAGATTGTGTGATGAAGTTTCACATCTAGTCAAGAGATGTTCTGTTGTAAATAGAAGTGTCTCTTAGAGTCTCAGATCGATTTAATACGTGTTTTAGACGTTTCTCAAAGTTCTTTTGAAGTGTCACATTGATCATATACTTGTCAATAAAATTTTTCTTCTGTTTGACGAGTTTGTGAAGTAGATGTTTCTGAGCATCCCAGATTTTGTGATGAATTTTCACATGTAGTCAAGAGATTTTCTGTTTTATTTGCGAGTCTCTCTTGGAGTCTCAGATCGATTTAATAAGTGTTTTAGACGTTTCTAAAAGTTCTTTTGAAGTGTCACATTGATCATATGCTTCTAAATAAAATTTTTCTTCTGTTTGACGAGTTTGTGAAGTAGATGTTTCTGAGCATCCCAGATTCTGTGATGAATTTTCACATCTAGTCAAGAGATGTTCTGTTGTAATTGCAAGTGTCTCTTGGAGTCTCAGATCGATTTAATACGTGTTTTAGACGTTTCTCAAAGTTCTTTTGAAGTGTCACATTGGTCATATGCTTCTAAATAAAATATTCCTTTAGTTTAATGAGTGTGTGAAGTATATGTTTTTGAGCATCCAAGATTCTGTGATGAATTCTTACATCTAGTTAATAGACGATTTGTTGTGATTGCTAGTCTCTGTAGAAGTGTCACATCGAGTTAATCGATGTTTTAGACGTTTCTCAAAGCTCTTTTGAAGTGTCACAACGATCATATGCTTCTAAATAAAATTTTCCTTTAGTTTAACGAGTGTGTAAAGTAGATGTTTTTGAGCATCCCAGATTCTGTGATGAATTCTCACATCTAGTTAACAGACGATTTGTTGTGATTGCTAGTCTCTGTAGGAGTGTCACATCGAGTTAATCGATGTTTTAGACCTGGTTTATTGTTCTTTTAAAGTATCCAAGTGATCATATACTTGTCAATAAAATTTTTCTTCTGTTTGACGAGTTTGTGAAGTAGATGTTTCTGAGCATCCCAGATTCTGTGATGAATTTTCACATCTAGTCACGAGATGTTCTGTTATAATTGCAAGTGTCTCTTGGAGTCTCAGATCGATTTAATACGTGTTTTAGACGTTTCTCAAAGTTCTTTTGAAGTGTCACATTGATCATATACTTCTAAATATAATATTCCTTTAGTTTAATGAGTGTGTGAAGTAGATGTTTTTGAGCATCCCAGATTCTGTGATGAATTCTCACATCTAGTTAACAGACGATTTGTTGCGATTGCTAGTCGCTGTAGAAGTGTCACATCGAGTTAATCGATGTTTTAGACGTGATTTATTGTTCTTTTGAAGTATCCTATTGATCATATACTGGTCAATAAAATTTTTCTTGTGTTTGACGAGTTTGAGAAGTAGATGTTTCGGAGCATCCCAGATTCTGTGATGAATTTTCACATCAAGTCAAGAGATGTTCTGTTGTAATTGAAAGTCTCTCTTGGAGTCTCAGAACGATTTAATACGTGTTTTAGACGTTTGTCAAGGTTCTTTTGAAGTGTCACGTTGATCATATACTTCTAAATAAAATTTTCCTTTAGTTTAACGGGTGTGTGAAGTAGATGCTTCTGAGCATCCCAGATTCTGTGATGAATTTTCACATCTAGTCACGAGATGTTCTGTTGTAATTGCAAGTGACTCTTGGAGTCTCAGATCGATTTGATACGTGTTTTAGACGTTTCTCAAAGTTCTTTTGAAGTGTCACATTGATCATATACTTCTAAATAAAATATTCCTTTAGTTTAACGGGTGTGTGAAGTAGATGTTGTTGAGCATCCCAGATTCTGTGATGAATTCTTACATCTATTTAATAGACGATTTGTTGTGATTGCTTGTCTCTGTAGAAGTGTCACATCGAGTTAATCGATGTTTTAGACGTGGTTTATTGTTCTTTCGAAGTATCAAATTGATCATATATTTGTCAATAAAATTTTTCTTCTGTTTGACGGGTTTGTGAAGTAGATGTTTCTGAGCATCCCAGATTGTGTGATGAATTTTCACATCTAGTCAAGAAATGTTCTGTTGTAATTGAAAGTCTCTCTTGGAGTCTTAGATCGATTTAATACGTGCTTTAGACGTTTCTCAATGTTCTTTTGAAGTGTCACGTTGATCATATACTTCTAAATAAAATTTTCCTTTAGATTAACGAGTGTGTGAAGTAGATGTTTCTGAGCATCCCAGATTCTCTGATGAATTTTCACATCTAGTCAAGAGATGTTCTGTTGTAATTGCAAGTGTCTCTTGGAGTCTCAGATCGATTTAATACGTGTTTTAGACGTTTCTAAAGTTCTTTTGAAGTGTCACATTGATCATATACTTCTAAATAAAATTTTCCTTTAGTTTAACGGGTGTGTGAAGTAGATGTTTCTGAGCATCCCAGATTCTGTGATGAATTTTCACATCTAGTCACGAGATGTTCTGTTGTAATTGCAAGTGACTCTTGGAGTCTCAGATCGATTTGATACGTGTTTTAGACGTTTCTCAAAGTTCTTTTGAAGTGTCACATTGATCATATACTTCTAAATAAAATTTTCCTTTAGTTTAACGGGTGTGTGAAGTAGATGTTTCTGAGCATCCCAGATTCTGTGATGAATTTTCACATCTTGTCAAGAGATGTTCTGTTTTAACTGCAAGTGACTCTTGGAGTCTCAGATCGATTTAATACGTGTTTTAGACGTTTCTCAAAGCTCTTTTGAAGTGTCACAACGATCATATGCTTCTAAATAAAATTTTCCTTTAGTTTAACGAGTGTGTAAAGTAGATGTTTTTGAGCATCCCAGATTCTGTGATGAATTCTCACATCTAGTTAACAGACGATTTGTTGTGATTGCTAGTCTCTGTAGGAGTGTCACATCGAGTTAATCGATGTTTTAGACCTGGTTTATTGTTCTTTTAAAGTATCCAAGTGATCATATACTTGTCAATAAAATTTTTCTTCTGTTTGACGAGTTTGTGAAGTAGATGTTTCTGAGCATCCCAGATTCTGTGATGAATTTTCACATCTAGTCACGAGATGTTCTGTTATAATTGCAAGTGTCTCTTGGAGTCTCAGATCGATTTAATACGTGTTTTAGACGTTTCTCAAAGTTCTTTTGAAGTGTCACATTGATCATATACTTCTAAATATAATATTCCTTTAGTTTAATGAGTGTGTGAAGTAGATGTTTTTGAGCATCCCAGATTCTGTGATGAATTCTCACATCTAGTTAACAGACGATTTGTTGCGATTGCTAGTCGCTGTAGAAGTGTCACATCGAGTTAATCGATGTTTTAGACGTGATTTATTGTTCTTTTGAAGTATCCTATTGATCATATACTGGTCAATAAAATTTTTCTTGTGTTTGACGAGTTTGAGAAGTAGATGTTTCGGAGCATCCCAGATTCTGTGATGAATTTTCACATCAAGTCAAGAGATGTTCTGTTGTAATTGAAAGTCTCTCTTGGAGTCTCAGAACGATTTAATACGTGTTTTATACGTTTGTCAAGGTTCTTTTGAAGTGTCACGTTGATCATATACTTCTAAATAAAATTTTCCTTTAGTTTAACGGGTGTGTGAAGTAGATGTTTCTGAGCATCCCAGATTCTGTGATGAATTTTCACATCTAGTCACGAGATGTTCTGTTGTAATTGCAAGTGACTCTTGGAGTCTCAGATCGATTTGATACGTGTTTTAGACGTTTCTCAAAGTTCTTTTGAAGTGTCACATTGATCATATACTTCTAAATAAAATTTTCCTTTAGTTTAACGGGTGTGTGAAGTAGATGTTTCTGAGCATCCCAGATTCTGTGATGAATTTTCACATCTTGTCAAGAGATGTTCTGTTTTAACTGCAAGTGACTCTTGGAGTCTCAGATCGATTTAATACGTGTTTTAGACGTTTCTCAAAGCTCTTTTGAAGTGTCACAACGATCATATGCTTCTAAATAAAATTTTCCTTTAGTTTAACGAGTGTGTAAAGTAGATGTTTTTGAGCATCCCAGATTCTGTGATGAATTCTCACATCTAGTTAACAGACGATTTGTTGTGATTGCTAGTCTCTGTAGGAGTGTCACATCGAGTTAATCGATGTTTTAGACCTGGTTTAATTTTCTTTTAAAGTATCCAAGTGATCATATACTTGTCAATAAAATTTTTCTTCTGTTTGACGAGTTTGTGAAGTAGATGTTTCTGAGCATCCCAGATTCTGTGATGAATTTTCACATCTAGTCACGAGATGTTCTGTTATAATTGCAAGTGTCTCTTGGAGTCTCAGATCGATTTAATACGTGTTTTAGACGTTTCTCAAAGTTCTTTTGAAGTGTCACATTGATCATATACTTCTAAATATAATATTCCTTTAGTTTAATGAGTGTGTGAAGTAGATGTTTTTGAGCATCCCAGATTCTGTGATGAATTCTCACATCTAGTTAACAGACGATTTGTTGCGATTGCTAGTCGCTGTAGAAGTGTCACATCGAGTTAATCGATGTTTTAGACGTGATTTATTGTTCTTTTGAAGTATCCTATTGATCATATACTGGTCAATAAAATTTTTCTTGTGTTTGACGAGTTTGAGAAGTAGATGTTTCGGAGCATCCCAGATTCTGTGATGAATTTTCACATCAAGTCAAGAGATGTTCTGTTGTAATTGAAAGTCTCTCTTGGAGTCTCAGAACGATTTAATACGTGTTTTAGACGTTTGTCAAGGTTCTTTTGAAGTGTCACGTTGATCATATACTTCTAAATAAAATTTTCCTTTAGTTTAACGGGTGTGTGAACTAGATGTTTCTGAGCATCCCAGATTCTGTGATGAATTTTCACATCTAGTCACGAGATGTTCTGTTGTAATTGCAAGTGACTCTTGGAGTCTCAGATCGATTTGATACGTGTTTTAGACGTTTCTCAAAGTTCTTTTGAAGTGTCACATTGATCATATACTTCTAAATAAAATATTCCTTTAGTTTAACGGGTGTGTGAAATAGATGTTTCTGAGCATCCCAGATTCTGTGATGAATTTTCACATCTAGTCAAGAGATGTTCTGTTTTAACTGAAAGTGACTCTTGGAGTCTCAGATCGATTTAATACGTGTTTTAGACGTTTCTCAAAGTTCTTTTGAAGTGTCACATTGATCATATACTTCTAAATAAAATTTTCCTTTAGTTTAACGGGTGTGTGAAGTAGATGTTTTTGAGCATCCCAGATTCTGTGATGAATTCTCACATCTAGTTAACAGACGATTTGTTGTGATTGCTAGTCTCTGTAGGAGTTTCACATCGAGTTAATCGATGTTTTAGACCTGGTTTATTGTTCTTTTAAAGTATCCAAGTGATCATATACTAGTCAATAAAATTTTTCTTCTGTTTGACGAGTTTGTGAAGTAGATGTTTCTGAGCATCCCAGATTCTGTGATGAATTTTCACATCTAGTCAAGAGATGTTCTGTTGTAATTGAAAGTCTCTCTTGGAGTCTCAGAACGATTTAATACGTGTTTTAGACGTTTGTCAAGGTTCTTTTGAAGTGTCACGTTGATCATATACTTCTAAATAAAATTTTCCTTTAGTTTAACGGGTGTGTGAAGTAGATGTTTCTGAGCATCCCAGATTCTGTGATGAATTTTCACATCTATTCACGAGATGTTCTGTTGTAATTGCAAGTGACTCTTGGAGTCTTAGATCGATTTGATACGTGTTTTAGACGTTTCTCAAAGTTCTTTTGAAGTGTCACATTGATCATATACTTCTAAATAAAATATTCCTTTAGTTTAACGGGTGTGTGAAATAGATGTTTCTGAGCATCCCAGATTCTGTGATGAATTTTCGCATCTAGTCATGAGATGTTCTGTTTTAACTGAAAGTGACTCTTGGAGTCTCAGATCGATTTAATACGTGTTTTAGACGTTTCTCAAAGTTCTTTTGAAGTGTCACATTGATCATATACTTCTAAATAAAATTTTCTTTTGGTTTAACAAGTGTGTGAAGTAGATGTTGTTGAGCATCCCAGATTCTGTGATGAATTCTTACATCTAGTTAAGAGACGATTTGTTGTGATTGCTAGTCTCTAAGTGTCACATCGAGTTAATCGATGTTTAAGACGTGGTTTATTGTTCTTTTGAATTATCAAATTGATCATATTCTTGTCAATAAAATTTTTCTTCAGTTTGACGAGTTTGTGAAGTAGATGTTTCTGAGTATCCCAGATTCTGTGATGAATTTTCACATCTAGTCACGAGATGTTCTGTTGTAATTGCAAGTGTCTCTTGGAGTCTCAGATCGATTTAATACGTGTTTTAGACGTTTCTCAAAGTTCTTTTGAAGTGTCACATTGATCATATACTTCTAAATATAATATTCCTTTAGTTTAATGAGTGTGTGAAGTAGATGTTTTTGAGCATCCCAGATTCTGTGATGAATTCTCACATCTAGTTAACAGACGATTTGTTGCGATTGCTAGTCTTTGTAGAAGTGTCACATCGAGTTAATCGATGTTTTAGACGTGGTTTATTGTTCTTTTGAAGTATCCTATTGATCATATACTTGTCAATAAAGTTTTTCTTGTGTTTGACGAGTTTGAGAAGTAGATGTTTCGGAGCATCCCAGATTCTGTGATGAATTTTCACATCTAGTCAAGAAATGTTCTGTTGCATTTGCAATTCTCTTTTGGAGTCTCAGATCGATTTACTACGTGTTTTAGACGTTTCTAAAAGTTCTTTTGAAGTGTCACACTGATCATATGCTTCTAAATAGAATTTTCCATTAGTTTAACGAGTGTGTGAAGTAGATGTTTTTAGGCATCCCAGATTCTGTGATGAATTCTTACATCTAGTTAATAGACGATTTGTTGTGATTGCTTTTCTCTGTAGAAGTGTCACATCGAGTTAATCGATGTTTTAGACGTGGTTTATTGTTCTCTTGAAGTATAAAATTGATCATATACTTGTCAATAAAATTTTTCTTCTGTTTGACGAGTTTGTGAAGTAGATGTTTCTGAGCATCGAAGATTCTGTTATGAATTTTCACATGTAGTCTAGAGATTTTCTGTTTTATTTGCAAGTCTCTCTTGGAGTCTCAGATCAATTTAATACGTGTTTTAGACGTTTCTAAAAGTTCTTTTGAAGTGTCACATTGATCATATACTTCTAAATAAAATTTTCCTTTAGTTTAACGGGTGTGTGAAGTAGATGTTTCTGAGCATCCCAGATTCTGTGATGAATTTTCACATCTAGTCAAGAGATGTTCTGTTGTAATTGCAAGTGTCTCTTGGAGTCTCAGATCGATTTAATACGTGTTTTAGACGTTTCTCAAAGTTCTTTTGAAGTGTCACATTGATCATATGTTTCTAAATAAAATATTCCTTTAGTTTAATGAGTGTGTGAATTAGATGTTTTTGAGCATCCCAGATTCTGTGATGAATTCTTACATCTAGTTAATAGACGATTTGTTGTCATTGCTAGTCTCTGTAGAAGTGTCACATCGAGTTAATCGATGTTTTAGACGTGGTTTATTGTTCTCTTGAAGTATTAAATTGATCATATACTTGTCAATAAAATTTTTCTTCTGTTTGACGAGTTTGTGAAGTAGATGTTTCTGAGCATCCCAGATTCTGTGATGAATTTTCACATGTAGTCAAAAGATTTTCTGTTTTATTTGCAAGTCTTTCTTGGAGTCTCAGATCGATTTAATAAGTGTTTTAGACGTTTCTAAAAGTTCTTTTGAAGTGTCACATTGATCATATGCTTCTAAATAAAATTTTCCTTTAGTTTAACGAGTGTGTAAAGTAGATGTTTTTGAGCATCCCAGATTCTGTGATGAATTCTTACATCTAGTTAATAGACGATTTGTTGTGATTTCTTGTCTCTGTAGAAGTGTCACATCGAGTTAATCGATGTTTAAGACGTGGTTTATTGTTCTTTTGAAGTATCAAATTGATCATATTCTTGTCAATAAAATTTTTCTTCAGTTTGACGAGTTTGTGAAGTAGATGTTTCTGAGCATCCCAGATTCTGTGATGAATTTTCACATTTAGTCAAGAGCTGTTCTGTTGTATTTGCAAGTCTCACTTGGAGTCTCAGATCGATTTAATACGTGTTTTAGACGTTTCTGAAAGTTCTTTTGAAGTGTCACACTGATCATATGCTTCTAAATAGAATTTTCCATTAGTTTAACGAGTGTGTGAAGTAGATGTTTTTAAGCATCCCAGATTCTGTGATGAATTCTTACATCTAGTTAATAGACGATTTGTTGTGATGGCTTGTCTCTGTAGAAGTGTCACATCGAGTTAATCGATGTTTTAGACGTGGTTTATTGTTCTTTTGAAGTATCAAATTGATCATATACTTGTCAATAAAATTTTTCTTCTGTTTGACGAGTTTGTGAAGTAGATGTTTCTGAGCATCCCAGATTCTGTGATCAATTTTCACATCTAGTCAAGAAATGTTCTGTTGCATTTGCAATTCTCTTTTGGAGTCTCAGATCGATTTACTTCGTGTTTTAGACGTTTCTAAAAGTTCTTTTGAAGTGTCACGTTGATCATATACTTCTAAATAAAATTTTCCTTTAGTTTAACGGGTGTGTGAAGTAGATGTTTCTGAGCATCCAAGATTCTGTGATGAATTTTCACATCTAGTCACGAGATGTTCTGTTGTAATTGCAAGTGACTATTGGAGTCTCAGATCGATTTGATACGTGTTTTAGACGTTTCTCAAAGTTCTTTTGAAGTGTCACATTGATCATATACTTCTAAATAAAATATTCCTTTAGTTTAACGGGTGTGTGAAATAGATGTTTCTGAGCATCCCAGATTCTGTGATGAATTTTCACATCTAGTCAAGAGATGTTCTGTTTTAACTGAAAGTGACTCTTGGAGTCTCAGATCGATTTAATACGTGTTTTGGACGTTTTTCAAAGTTCTTTTGAAGTGTCACATTGATCATATACTTCTAAATAAAATTTTCTTTTAGTTTAACAAGTGTGTGAAGTAGATGTTGTTGAGCATCCCAGATTCTGTGATTAATTCTTACATCTAGTTAATAGACGATTTGTTGTGATGGCTTGTCTCTGTAGAAGTGTCACATCGAGTTAATCGATGTTTTAGACGTGGTTTATTGTTCTTTTGAAGTATAAAATTGATCATATACTTGTCAATAAAATTTTTCTTCTGTTTGACGAGTTTGTGAAGTAGATGTTTCTGAGCATCCAAGATTCTGTGATGAATTTTCACATCTAGTCAAGAAATGTTCTGTTGCATTTGCAATTCTCTTTTGGAGTCTCAGATCGATTTACTACGTGTTTTAGACGTTTCTAAAAGTTCTTTTGAAGTGTCACACTGATCATATGCTTCTAAATAGAATTTTCCATTAGTTTAACGAGTGTGTAAAGTAGATGTTTTTGAGCATCCCAGATTCTGTGATGAATTCTCACATCTAGTTAACAGACGATTTGTTGCGATTGCTAGTCTCTGTAGAAGTGTCACATCTAGTTAATCGATGTTTTAGACGTGGGTTATTGTTCTTTTGAAGTATCCTATTGATCATATACTTGTCAATAAAATTTTTCTTGTGTTTGATGAGTTTGTGAAGTAGATGTTTCGGAGCATCCCATATTCTGTGATGAATTTTCACATCTAGTCAAGAGATGTTCTGTTGTAATTGAAAGTCTCTCTTGGAGTCTCAGATCGATTTAATACGTGTTTTAGACGTTTCTCAAAGTTCTTTTGAAGTGTCACATTGATAATATACTTCTAAATAAAATATTCCTTTAGTTTAAGGGGTGTGTGAAGTAGATGTTGTTGAGCATCCCAGATTCTGTGATGAATTCTTACATCTAGTTAATAGACGATTTGTTGTGATTGCTTGTCTCTGTAGAAGTGTTACATCGAGTTAATCGATGTTTTAGACGTGGTTTATTGTTCTTTCGAAGTATCAAATTGATCATATACTTGTCAATAAAATTTTTCTTCTGTTTGACGAGTTTGTGAAGTAGATGTTTCTGAGCATCCCAGATTGTGTGATGAATTTTCACATCTAGTCAAGAAATGTTCTGTTGTAATTGAAAGTCTCTCTTGGAGTCTTAGATCGATTTAATACGTGTTTTAGACGTTTCTCAATGTTCTTTTGAAGTATCAGATTGATCATATACTTGTCAATAAAATTTTTCTTGTGTTTGACGAGTTTGTGAAGTAGATGTTTCGGAGCATCCCAGATTGTGTGATGAATTATCACATCTAGTCAACAGATGTTCTGTTGTAATTGAAAGTCTCTCTTGGAGTCTCAGATCGATTTAATACATGTTTTAGACGTTTCGCAATGTTCTTTTGAAGTGTCACGTTGATCATATACTTCTAAATAAAATTTTCCTTTAGTTTAACGAGTGTGTGAAGTAGATGTTTCTTAGCATCCCAGATTGTTTGCTGAATTGTCACATCTAGTCAAGCGATGTTCTGTTGTAATTGCAAGTGTCTCTTGGAGTCTCAGATCGATTTAATACGTGTTTTAGACGTTTCGCAAAGTTCTTTTGAAGTGTCACATTGATCATATACTTCTAAATAAAATTTTCCTTTAGTTTAACGGGTGTGTGAAGTAGATGTTTCTGAGCATCCCAGATTCTGTGATGAATTTTCACATCTAGTCACGAGATGTTCTGTTGTAATTGCAAGTGACTCTTGGAGTCTCAGATCGATTTGATACGTGTTTTAGACGTTTCTCAAAGTTCCTTTGAAGTGTCACATTGATCATATACTTCTAAATAAAATTTTCCTTTAGTTTAACGGGGGTGTGAAGTAGATGTTTCTGAGCATCCCAGATTCTGTGATGAATTTTCACATCTAGTCAAGAGATGTTCTGTTTTAACTGCAAGTGACTCTTGGAGTCTCAGATCGATTTAATACGTGTTTTAGACGTTTCTCAAAGCTCTTTTGAAGTGTCACATTGATCATATGCTTCTAAATAAAATTTTCCTTTAGTTTAACGAGTGTGTAAAGTAGATGTTTTTGAGCATCCCAGATTCTGTGATGAATTCTCACATCTAGTTAACAGACGATTTGTTGTGATTGCTACTCTCTGTAGGAGTATCACATCGAGTTAATCGATGTTTTAGACCTGGTTTATTGTTCTTTTAAAGTATCCAAGTGATCATATACTTGTCAATAAAATTTTTCTTCTGTTTGACGAGTTTGTGAAGTAGATGTTTCTGAGCATCCCAGATTCTGTGATGAATTTTCACATCTAGTCAGGAGATGTTCTGTTGTAATTGCAAGTGTCTCTTGGAGTCTCAGATCGATTTAATACGTGTTTTAGACGTTTCTCAAAGTTCTTTTGAAGTGTCACATTCATCATATGCTTCTAAATAAAATATTCCTTTAGTTTAACGAGTGTGTGAAGTAGATGTTTTTGAGCATCCCAGATTCTGTGATGAATTTTCACATCTAGTTAACAGACGATTTGTTGCGATTGCTAGTCTCTGTAGAAGTGTCACATCGAGTTAATCGATGTTTTAGACGTGGTTTATTGTTCTTTTGAAGTATCCTATTGATCATATGCTTCTAAATAAAATTTTCCTTTAGTTTAACGAGTGTGTGAAGTAGATGTTTCTGAGCATCCTAGATTGTGTGATGAATTTTCACATCTAGTCAGGAGATGTTCTGTTGTAATTGCAAGTGTCTCTTGGAGTCTCAGATCGATTTAATACGTGTTTTAGACGTTTCTCAAAGTTCTTCTGAAGTGTCACATTGATCATATACTTCTAAATAAAATTTTCCTTTAGTTTAACGGGTGTGTGAAGTAGATGTCTCTGAGCATCCCAGATTCTGTGATGAATTTTCACATCTAGTCAAGAGATGTTCTGTTTTAACTGCATGTGACTCTTGGAGTCTCAGATCGATTTAATACGTGTTTTAGACGTTTCTCAAAGCTCTTTTGAAGTGTCACATTGATCATATGCTTCTAAATAAAATTTTCCTTTAGTTTAACGAGTGAGTAAAGTAGATGTTTTTGAGCATCCAAGATTCTGTGATGAATTCTCACATCTAGTTAACAGACGATTTGTTGTGATTGCTAGTCTCTGTAGGAGTGTCACATGGAGTTAATCGATGTTTTAGACCTGGTTTATTGTTCTTTTAAAGTATCCAAGTGATCATATACTTGTCAATAAAATTTTTCTTCTGTTTGACGAATTTGTGAAGTAGATGTTTCTGAGCATCCAAGATTCTGTGATGAATTTTCACATCTAGTCAGGAGATGTTCTGTTGTAATTGCAAGTGTCTCTTGGAGTCTCAGATCGATTTAATACGTGTTTTAGACGTTTCTCAAAGTTCTTTTGAAGTGTCACATTGATCATATACTTCTAAATAGAATTTTCCTTTAGTTTAACGGGTGTGTGCAGTAGATGTTTCTGAGCATCCCAGATTCTGTGATGAATTTTCACATCTAGACAAGAGAAGTTCTGTTTTAACTGCAAGTGACTCTTGGAGTCTCAGATCGATTTAATACGTGTTTTAGACGTTTCTCAAAGCTCTTTTGAAGTGTCACATTGATCATATGCTTCTAAATAAAATTTTCCTTTAGATTAACGAGTGTGTAAAGTAGATGTTTTTGAGCATCCCAGATTCTGTGATGAATTCTCACATCTAGTTAACAGACGATTTGTTGTGATTGCTACTCTCTGTAGGAGTGTCACATCGAGTTAATCGATGTTTTAGACCTGGTTTATTGTTCTTTTAAAGTATCCAAGTGATCATATACTTGTCAATAAAATTTTTCTTCTATTTGACGAGTTTGTGAAGTAGATGTTTCTGAGCATCCCAGATTCTGTGATGAATTTTCACATCTAGTCAGGAGATTTTCTGTTGTAATTGCAAGTCTCTCTTGGAGTCTCAGAACGATTTAATACGTGTTTTAGACGTTTCTCAAAGTTCTTTTGAAGTGTCACATTGATCATATGCTTCTAAATAAAATATTCCTTTAGTTTAATGAGTGTGTGAAGTAGATGTTTTTGAACATCCCAGATTCTGTGATGAATTCTGACATCTAGTTAACAGACGATTTGTTGTGATTGCTACTCTCTGTAGGAGTGTCACATCGAGTTAATCGATGTTTTAGACCTGGTTTATTGTTCTTTTAAAGTATCCAAGTGATCATATACTTGTCAATAAAATTTTTCTTCTGTTTGACGAGTTTGTGAAGTAGATGTTTCTGAGCATCCCAGATTCTGTGATGAATTTTCACATCTAGTCAGGAGATGTTCTGTTGTAATTGCAAGTGTCTCTTGGAGTCTCAGATCGATTTAATACGTGTTTTAGACGTTTCTTAAAGTTCTTTTGAAGTGTCACATTCATCATATGCTTCTAAATAAAATATTCCTTTAGTTTAATGAGTGTGTGAAGTAGATGTTTTTGAGCATCCCAGATTCTGTGATGAATTTTCACATCTAGTTAACAGACGATTTGTTGTGATTGCTACTCTCTGTAGGAGTGTCACATCGAGTTAATCGATGTTTTAGACCTGGTTTATTGTTCTTTCGAAATATCAAATTGATCATATACTTGTCAATAAAATTTTTCTTGTGTTTGACGAGTTTGTGAAGTAGATGTTTCTGAGCATCCCAGATTGTGTGATGAATTTTCACATCTAGTCACGAAATGTTCTGTTGTAATTGAAAGTCTCTCTTGGAGTCTTAGATCGATTTAATTCGTGTTTTAGACGTTTCTCAATGTTCTTTTGAAGTATCAAATTGATCATATACTTGTCAATAAAATTTTTCTTGTGTTTGACGAGTTTGTGAAGTAGATGTTTCGGAGCATCCCAGATTATGTGATGAATTATCACATCTAGTCAAGAGATGTTCTGTTGTAATTGAAAGTCTCTCTTGGAGTCTCAGATCGATTTAATACGTGTTTTAGACGTTTCTCAATGTTCTTTTGAAGTGTCACGTTGATCATATGCTTCTAAATAAAATTTTCCTTTAGTTTAACGAGTGTGTGAAGTAGATGTTTCTGAGCATCCCAGATTGTGTGATGAATTTTCACATCTAGTCAAGAGATGTTCTGTTGTAATTGCAAGTGTCTCTTGGAGTCTCAGATCGATTTAATACGTGTTTTAGACGTTTCTCAAAGTTCTTCTGAAGTGTCACATTGATCATATACTTCTTAATAAAATTTTCCTTTAGTTTAACGGGTGTGTGAAGTAGATGTTTTTGAGCATCCCAGATTCTGTGATGAATTTTCACATCTAGTCAAGAGATGTTCTGTTTTAACTGCAAGTGACTCTTGGAGTCTCAGATCGATTTAATACGTGTTTTAGACGTTTCTCAAAGCTCTTTTGAAGTGTCACATTGATCATATGCTTCTAAATAAAATTTTCCATTAGTTTAACGAGTGTGTAAAGTAGATGATTTTGAGCATCCCAGATTCTGTGATGAATTCTCACATCTATTTAACAGACGATTTGTTGTGATTGCTAGTCTCTGTAGGAGTGTCACATGGAGTTAATCGATGTTTTAGACCTGGTTTATTGTTCTTTTAAAGTATCCAAGTGATCATATACTTGTCAATAAAATTTTTCTTCTGTTTGACGAGTTTGTGAAGTAGATGTTTCTGAGCATCCCAGATTCTGTGATGAATTTTCACATCTAGTCAGGAGATGTTCTGTTGTAACTGAAAGTGTCTCTTGGAGTCTCAGATCGATTTAATACGTGTTTTAGACGTTTTTCAAAGTTCATTTGAAGTGTCACATTGATCATATACTTCTAAATAGAATTTTCCTTTAGTTTAACGGGTGTGTGAAGTAGATGTTTCTGAGCATCCCAGATTCTGTGATGAATTTTCACATCTAGTCAAGAGATGTTCTGTTTTAACTGCAAGTGTCTCTTGGAGTCTCAGATCGATTTAATACGTGTTTTAGACGTTTCTCAAAGTTCTTTTGATGTGTCACATTGATTATATACTTCTAAATAAAATATTCCTTTAGTTTAATGAGTGTGTGAAGTAGATGTTTTTGAGCATCCCAGATTCTGTGATGAATTCTCACATCTAGTTAACAGACGATTTGTTGCTATTGCTAGTCTCTGTAGAAGTGTCACATCGAGTTAATCGATGTTTTAGACGTGGTTTATTGTTCTTTTGAAGTATCCTATTGATCATATACTTGTCAATAAAATTTTTCTTGTGTTTGACGAGTTTGAGAAGTAGATGTTTCGGAGCATCCCAGATTCTGTGATGAATTTTCACATCTAGTCAAGAGATGTTCTGTTGTAATTGAAAGTCTCTCTTGGAGTCTCAGATCGATTTAATACGTGTTTTAGACGTTTTTCAATGTTCTTTTGAAGTGTCACGTTGATCATATGCTTCTAAATAAAATTTTCCTTTAGTTTAACGAGTGTGTGAAGTAGATGTTTCTGAGCATCCCAGATTGTGTGATGAATTTTCACATCTAGTCAAGACATGTTCTGTTGTAATTGCAAGTGTCTCTTGGAGTCTCAGATCGATTTAATACGTGTTTTAGACGTTTCTCAAAGTTCTTTTGAAGTGTCACATTGATCATATACTTCTAAATAAAATTTTCCTTTAGTTTAACGGGTGTGTGAAGTAGATGTTTCTGAGCATCCCAGATTCTGTGATGAATTTTCACATCTAGTCAAGAATTGTTCTTTTTTAACTGCAAGTGACTCTTGGAGTCTCAGATCGATTTAATACGTGTTTTAGACGTTTCTCAAAGCTCTTTTGAAGTGTCACATTGATCATATGCTTCTAAATAAAATTTTCCTTTAGTTTAATGAGTGTGTGAAGTAGATGTTTTTGAGCATCCCAGATTC
Source organism: Aurelia sp. 4 Dawson et al 2005 (assembly GCA_964019985.1). Taxonomy (NCBI): domain Eukaryota; kingdom Metazoa; phylum Cnidaria; class Scyphozoa; order Semaeostomeae; family Ulmaridae; genus Aurelia; species Aurelia sp. 4 Dawson et al 2005. Next base: position 20,131,509 of record OZ026501.1, on the reverse strand, counting down.
TGTGATGAATTCTCACATCTAGTTAACAGACGATTTGTTGCTATTGCTAGTCTCTGTAGAAGTGTCACATCGAGTTAATCGATGTTTTAGACGTGGTTTATTGTTCTTTTGAAGTATCCTATTGATCATATACTTGTCAATAAAATTTTTCTTGTGTTTGACGAGTTTGAGAAGTAGATGTTTCGGAGCATCCCAGATTCTGTGATGAATTTTCACATCTAGTCAAGAGATGTTCTGTTGTAATTGAAAGTCTCTCTTGGAGTCTCAGATCGATTTAATACGTGTTTTAGAAGTTTCTCAATGTTCTTTTGAAGTGTCACGTTGATCATATACTTCTAAATAAAATTTTTCTTTAGTTTAACGAATGTGTGAAGTAGATGTTTCTGAGCATGCCAGATTGTGTGATGAATTTTCACATCTAGTCAAGAGATGTTCTGTTGTAATTGCAAGTGTCTCTTGGAGTCTCAGATCGATTTAATACGTGTTTTAGACGTTTCTTAAAGTTCTTTTGAAGTTTCACATTGATCATATACTTCTAAATAAAATTTTCCTTTAGTTTAACGGGTGTGTGAAGTAGATGTTTCTGAGCATCCCAGATTCTGTGATGAATTTTCACATCTAGTCAAGAGATGTTCTGTTTTAACTGCAAGTGACTCTTGGAGTCTCAGATCGATTTAATACGTGCTTTAGACGTTTCTCAAAGCTCTTTTGAAGTGTCACATTGATCATATGCTTCTAAATAAAATTTTCCTTTAGTTTAACGAGTGTGTAAAGTAGATGTTTTTGAGCATCCCAGATTCTGTGATGAATTCTCACATCTAGTTAACAGACGATTTGTTGTGATTGCTAGTCTCTGTAGTCGTGTCACATCGAGTTAATCGATGTTTTAGACCTGGTTAATTGTTCTTTTAAAGTATCCAAGTGATCATATACTTGTCAATAAAATTTTTCTTCTGTTTGACGAGTTTGTGAAGTAGATGTTTCTGAGCATCCCAGATTCTGTGATGAATTTTCACATCTAGTCAAGAGATGTTCTGTTATAATTGAAAGTCTCTCTTGGAGTCTCAGATCGATTTAATACGTGTTTTAGACGTTTTTCAATGTTCTTTTGAAGTGTCACGTTGATCATATGCTTCTAAATAAAATTTTCCTTTAGTTTAACGAGTGTGTGAAGTAGATGTTTCTGAGCATCCCAGATTGTGTGATGAATTTTCACATCTAGTCAAGAGATGTTCTGTTGTAATTGCAAGTGTCTCTTGGAGTCTCAGATCGATTTAATACGTGTTTTAGACGTTTCTCAAAGTTCTTTTGAAGTGTCACATTGATCATATACTTCTAAATAAAATTTTCCTTTAGTTTAACGGGTGTGTGAAGTAGATGTTTCTGAGCATCCCAGATTCTGTGATGAATTTTCACATCTAGTCAGGAGATGTTCTGTTGTAATTGCAAGTGTCTCTTGGAGTCTCAGATCGATTTAATACGTGTTTTAGACGTTTCTCAAAGTTCTTCTGAAGTGTCACATTGATCATATACTTCTAAATAAAATTTTCCTTTAGTTTAACGGGTGTGTGAAGTAGATGTTTCTGAGCATCCCAGATTCTGTGATGAATTTTCACATCTAGTCAAGAAATGTTCTTTTTTAACTGCAAGTGATTCTTGGAGTCTCAGATCGATTTAATACGTGTTTTAGACGTTTCTCAAAGCTCTTTTGAAGTGTCACATTGATCATATACTTCTAAATAAAATTTTCCTTTAGTTTAACGAGTGTGTAAAGTAGATGTTTTTGAGCATCCCAGATTCTGTGATGAATTCTCACATCTAGTTAACAGACGATTTGTTGTGATTGCTACTCTCTGTAGGAATGTCACATCAAGTTAATCGATGTTTAAGACCTGGTTTATTGTTCTTTTCAAGTATCAAATTGATCATATACTTGTTAATAAAATTTTTTTTCTGTTTGACGAGTTTGTGAAGTAGATGTTTCTGAGCATCCCAGATTCTGTGATGAATTTTCACATCTAGTCAAGAGATGTTCTGTTGTAATTGCAAGTGTCTCTTGGAGTCTCAGATCGATTTAATACGTGTTTTAGACGTTTCTCAAAGTTCTTTTGAAGTGTCACATTGATCATATGTTTCTAAATAAAATATTCCTTTAGTTTAATGAGTGTGTGAATTAGATGTTTTTGAGCATCCCAGATTCTGTGATGAATTCTTACATCTAGTTAATAGACGATTTGTTGTCATTGCTAGTCTCTGTAGAAGTGTCACATCGAGTTAATCGATGTTTTAGACGTGGTTTATTGTTCTCTTGAAGTATTAAATTGATCATATACTTGTCAATAAAATTTTTCTTCTGTTTGACGAGTTTGTGAAGTAGATGTTTCTGAGCATCCCAGATTCTGTGATGAATTTTCACATGTAGTCAAAAGATTTTCTGTTTTATTTGCAAGTCTTTCTTGGAGTCTCAGATCGATTTAATAAGTGTTTTAGACGTTTCTAAAAGTTCTTTTGAAGTGTCACATTGATCATATGCTTCTAAATAAAATTTTCCTTTAGTTTAACGAGTGTGTAAAGTAGATGTTTTTGAGCATCCCAGATTCTGTGATGAATTCTTACATCTAGTTAATAGACGATTTGTTGTGATTTCTTGTCTCTGTAGAAGTGTCACATCGAGTTAATCGATGTTTAAGACGTGGTTTATTGTTCTTTTGAAGTATCAAATTGATCATATTCTTGTCAATAAAATTTTTCTTCAGTTTGACGAGTTTGTGAAGTAGATGTTTCTGAGCATCCCAGATTCTGTGATGAATTTTCACATTTAGTCAAGAGCTGTTCTGTTGTATTTGCAAGTCTCACTTGGAGTCTCAGATCGATTTAATACGTGTTTTAGACGTTTCTGAAAGTTCTTTTGAAGTGTCACACTGATCATATGCTTCTAAATAGAATTTTCCATTAGTTTAACGAGTGTGTGAAGTAGATGTTTTTAAGCATCCCAGATTCTGTGATGAATTCTTACATCTAGTTAATAGACGATTTGTTGTGATGGCTTGTCTCTGTAGAAGTGTCACATCGAGTTAATCGATGTTTTAGACGTGGTTTATTGTTCTTTTGAAGTATCAAATTGATCATATACTTGTCAATAAAATTTTTCTTCTGTTTGACGAGTTTGTGAAGTAGATGTTTCTGAGCATCCCAGATTCTGTGATCAATTTTCACATCTAGTCAAGAAATGTTCTGTTGCATTTGCAATTCTCTTTTGGAGTCTCAGATCGATTTACTTCGTGTTTTAGACGTTTCTAAAAGTTCTTTTGAAGTGTCACGTTGATCATATACTTCTAAATAAAATTTTCCTTTAGTTTAACGGGTGTGTGAAGTAGATGTTTCTGAGCATCCAAGATTCTGTGATGAATTTTCACATCTAGTCACGAGATGTTCTGTTGTAATTGCAAGTGACTATTGGAGTCTCAGATCGATTTGATACGTGTTTTAGACGTTTCTCAAAGTTCTTTTGAAGTGTCACATTGATCATATACTTCTAAATAAAATATTCCTTTAGTTTAACGGGTGTGTGAAATAGATGTTTCTGAGCATCCCAGATTCTGTGATGAATTTTCACATCTAGTCAAGAGATGTTCTGTTTTAACTGAAAGTGACTCTTGGAGTCTCAGATCGATTTAATACGTGTTTTAGACGTTTCTCAAAGTTCTTTTGAAGTGTCACATTGATCATATACTTCTAAATAAAATTTTCTTTTAGTTTAACAAGTGTGTGAAGTAGATGTTGTTGAGCATCCCAGATTCTGTGATTAATTCTTACATCTAGTTAATAGACGATTTGTTGTGATGGCTTGTCTCTGTAGAAGTGTCACATCGAGTTAATCGATGTTTTAGACGTGGTTTATTGTTCTTTTGAAGTATAAAATTGATCATATACTTGTCAATAAAATTTTTCTTCTGTTTGACGAGTTTGTGAAGTAGATGTTTCTGAGCATCCCAGATTGTGTGATGAATTTTCACATCTAGTCAAGAAATGTTCTGTTGTAATTGAAAGTCTCTCTTGGAGTCTTAGATCGATTTAATACGTGTTTTAGACGTTTCTCAATGTTCTTTTGAAGTATCAGATTGATCATATACTTGTCAATAAAATTTTTCTTGTGTTTGACGAGTTTGTGAAGTAGATGTTTCGGAGCATCCCAGATTGTGTGATGAATTATCACATCTAGTCAACAGATGTTCTGTTGTAATTGAAAGTCTCTCTTGGAGTCTCAGATCGATTTAATACATGTTTTAGACGTTTCGCAATGTTCTTTTGAAGTGTCACGTTGATCATATACTTCTAAATAAAATTTTCCTTTAGTTTAACGAGTGTGTGAAGTAGATGTTTCTTAGCATCCCAGATTGTTTGCTGAATTGTCACATCTAGTCAAGCGATGTTCTGTTGTAATTGCAAGTGTCTCTTGGAGTCTCAGATCGATTTAATACGTGTTTTAGACGTTTCGCAAAGTTCTTTTGAAGTGTCACATTGATCATATACTTCTAAATAAAATTTTCCTTTAGTTTAACGGGTGTGTGAAGTAGATGTTTCTGAGCATCCCAGATTCTGTGATGAATTTTCACATCTAGTCACGAGATGTTCTGTTGTAATTGCAAGTGACTCTTGGAGTCTCAGATCGATTTGATACGTGTTTTAGACGTTTCTCAAAGTTCCTTTGAAGTGTCACATTGATCATATACTTCTAAATAAAATTTTCCTTTAGTTTAACGGGGGTGTGAAGTAGATGTTTCTGAGCATCCCAGATTCTGTGATGAATTTTCACATCTAGTCAAGAGATGTTCTGTTTTAACTGCAAGTGACTCTTGGAGTCTCAGATCGATTTAATACGTGTTTTAGACGTTTCTCAAAGCTCTTTTGAAGTGTCACATTGATCATATGCTTCTAAATAAAATTTTCCTTTAGTTTAACGAGTGTGTAAAGTAGATGTTTTTGAGCATCCCAGATTCTGTGATGAATTCTCACATCTAGTTAACAGACGATTTGTTGTGATTGCTACTCTCTGTAGGAGTATCACATCGAGTTAATCGATGTTTTAGACCTGGTTTATTGTTCTTTTAAAGTATCCAAGTGATCATATACTTGTCAATAAAATTTTTCTTCTGTTTGACGAGTTTGTGAAGTAGATGTTTCTGAGCATCCCAGATTCTGTGATGAATTTTCACATCTAGTCAGGAGATGTTCTGTTGTAATTGCAAGTGTCTCTTGGAGTCTCAGATCGATTTAATACGTGTTTTAGACGTTTCTCAAAGTTCTTTTGAAGTGTCACATTCATCATATGCTTCTAAATAAAATATTCCTTTAGTTTAACGAGTGTGTGAAGTAGATGTTTTTGAGCATCCCAGATTCTGTGATGAATTTTCACATCTAGTTAACAGACGATTTGTTGCGATTGCTAGTCTCTGTAGAAGTGTCACATCGAGTTAATCGATGTTTTAGACGTGGTTTATTGTTCTTTTGAAGTATCCTATTGATCATATGCTTCTAAATAAAATTTTCCTTTAGTTTAACGAGTGTGTGAAGTAGATGTTTCTGAGCATCCTAGATTGTGTGATGAATTTTCACATCTAGTCAGGAGATGTTCTGTTGTAATTGCAAGTGTCTCTTGGAGTCTCAGATCGATTTAATACGTGTTTTAGACGTTTCTCAAAGTTCTTCTGAAGTGTCACATTGATCATATACTTCTAAATAAAATTTTCCTTTAGTTTAACGGGTGTGTGAAGTAGATGTCTCTGAGCATCCCAGATTCTGTGATGAATTTTCACATCTAGTCAAGAGATGTTCTGTTTTAACTGCATGTGACTCTTGGAGTCTCAGATCGATTTAATACGTGTTTTAGACGTTTCTCAAAGCTCTTTTGAAGTGTCACATTGATCATATGCTTCTAAATAAAATTTTCCTTTAGTTTAACGAGTGAGTAAAGTAGATGTTTTTGAGCATCCAAGATTCTGTGATGAATTCTCACATCTAGTTAACAGACGATTTGTTGTGATTGCTAGTCTCTGTAGGAGTGTCACATGGAGTTAATCGATGTTTTAGACCTGGTTTATTGTTCTTTTAAAGTATCCAAGTGATCATATACTTGTCAATAAAATTTTTCTTCTGTTTGACGAATTTGTGAAGTAGATGTTTCTGAGCATCCAAGATTCTGTGATGAATTTTCACATCTAGTCAGGAGATGTTCTGTTGTAATTGCAAGTGTCTCTTGGAGTCTCAGATCGATTTAATACGTGTTTTAGACGTTTCTCAAAGTTCTTTTGAAGTGTCACATTGATCATATACTTCTAAATAGAATTTTCCTTTAGTTTAACGGGTGTGTGCAGTAGATGTTTCTGAGCATCCCAGATTCTGTGATGAATTTTCACATCTAGACAAGAGAAGTTCTGTTTTAACTGCAAGTGACTCTTGGAGTCTCAGATCGATTTAATACGTGTTTTAGACGTTTCTCAAAGCTCTTTTGAAGTGTCACATTGATCATATGCTTCTAAATAAAATTTTCCTTTAGATTAACGAGTGTGTAAAGTAGATGTTTTTGAGCATCCCAGATTCTGTGATGAATTCTCACATCTAGTTAACAGACGATTTGTTGTGATTGCTACTCTCTGTAGGAGTGTCACATCGAGTTAATCGATGTTTTAGACCTGGTTTATTGTTCTTTTAAAGTATCCAAGTGATCATATACTTGTCAATAAAATTTTTCTTCTATTTGACGAGTTTGTGAAGTAGATGTTTCTGAGCATCCCAGATTCTGTGATGAATTTTCACATCTAGTCAGGAGATTTTCTGTTGTAATTGCAAGTCTCTCTTGGAGTCTCAGAACGATTTAATACGTGTTTTAGACGTTTCTCAAAGTTCTTTTGAAGTGTCACATTGATCATATGCTTCTAAATAAAATATTCCTTTAGTTTAATGAGTGTGTGAAGTAGATGTTTTTGAACATCCCAGATTCTGTGATGAATTCTGACATCTAGTTAACAGACGATTTGTTGTGATTGCTACTCTCTGTAGGAGTGTCACATCGAGTTAATCGATGTTTTAGACCTGGTTTATTGTTCTTTTAAAGTATCCAAGTGATCATATACTTGTCAATAAAATTTTTCTTCTGTTTGACGAGTTTGTGAAGTAGATGTTTCTGAGCATCCCAGATTCTGTGATGAATTTTCACATCTAGTCAGGAGATGTTCTGTTGTAATTGCAAGTGTCTCTTGGAGTCTCAGATCGATTTAATACGTGTTTTAGACGTTTCTTAAAGTTCTTTTGAAGTGTCACATTCATCATATGCTTCTAAATAAAATATTCCTTTAGTTTAATGAGTGTGTGAAGTAGATGTTTTTGAGCATCCCAGATTCTGTGATGAATTTTCACATCTAGTTAACAGACGATTTGTTGTGATTGCTACTCTCTGTAGGAGTGTCACATCGAGTTAATCGATGTTTTAGACCTGGTTTATTGTTCTTTCGAAATATCAAATTGATCATATACTTGTCAATAAAATTTTTCTTGTGTTTGACGAGTTTGTGAAGTAGATGTTTCTGAGCATCCCAGATTGTGTGATGAATTTTCACATCTAGTCACGAAATGTTCTGTTGTAATTGAAAGTCTCTCTTGGAGTCTTAGATCGATTTAATTCGTGTTTTAGACGTTTCTCAATGTTCTTTTGAAGTATCAAATTGATCATATACTTGTCAATAAAATTTTTCTTGTGTTTGACGAGTTTGTGAAGTAGATGTTTCGGAGCATCCCAGATTATGTGATGAATTATCACATCTAGTCAAGAGATGTTCTGTTGTAATTGAAAGTCTCTCTTGGAGTCTCAGATCGATTTAATACGTGTTTTAGACGTTTCTCAATGTTCTTTTGAAGTGTCACGTTGATCATATGCTTCTAAATAAAATTTTCCTTTAGTTTAACGAGTGTGTGAAGTAGATGTTTCTGAGCATCCCAGATTGTGTGATGAATTTTCACATCTAGTCAAGAGATGTTCTGTTGTAATTGCAAGTGTCTCTTGGAGTCTCAGATCGATTTAATACGTGTTTTAGACGTTTCTCAAAGTTCTTCTGAAGTGTCACATTGATCATATACTTCTTAATAAAATTTTCCTTTAGTTTAACGGGTGTGTGAAGTAGATGTTTTTGAGCATCCCAGATTCTGTGATGAATTTTCACATCTAGTCAAGAGATGTTCTGTTTTAACTGCAAGTGACTCTTGGAGTCTCAGATCGATTTAATACGTGTTTTAGACGTTTCTCAAAGCTCTTTTGAAGTGTCACATTGATCATATGCTTCTAAATAAAATTTTCTATTAGTTTAACGAGTGTGTAAAGTAGATGATTTTGAGCATCCCAGATTCTGTGATGAATTCTCACATCTAGTTAACAGACGATTTGTTGTGATTGCTAGTCTCTGTAGGAGTGTCACATGGAGTTAATCGATGTTTTAGACCTGGTTTATTGTTCTTTTAAAGTATCCAAGTGATCATATACTTGTCAATAAAATTTTTCTTCTGTTTGACGAGTTTGTGAAGTAGATGTTTCTGAGCATCCCAGATTCTGTGATGAATTTTCACATCTAGTCAGGAGATGTTCTGTTGTAACTGAAAGTGTCTCTTGGAGTCTCAGATCGATTTAATACGTGTTTTAGACGTTTCTCAAAGTTCATTTGAAGTGTCACATTGATCATATACTTCTAAATAGAATTTTCCTTTAGTTTAACGGGTGTGTGAAGTAGATGTTTCTGAGCATCCCAGATTCTGTGATGAATTTTCACATCTAGTCAAGAGATGTTCTGTTTTAACTGCAAGTGTCTCTTGGAGTCTCAGATCGATTTAATACGTGTTTTAGACGTTTCTCAAAGTTCTTTTGATGTGTCACATTGATTATATACTTCTAAATAAAATATTCCTTTAGTTTAATGAGTGTGTGAAGTAGATGTTTTTGAGCATCCCAGATTCTGTGATGAATTCTCACATCTAGTTAACAGACGATTTGTTGCTATTGCTAGTCTCTGTAGAAGTGTCACATCGAGTTAATCGATGTTTTAGACGTGGTTTATTGTTCTTTTGAAGTATCCTATTGATCATATACTTGTCAATAAAATTTTTCTTGTGTTTGACGAGTTTGAGAAGTAGATGTTTCGGAGCATCCCAGATTCTGTGATGAATTTTCACATCTAGTCAAGAGATGTTCTGTTGTAATTGAAAGTCTCTCTTGGAGTCTCAGATCGATTTAATACGTGTTTTAGACGTTTTTCAATGTTCTTTTGAAGTGTCACGTTGATCATATGCTTCTAAATAAAATTTTCCTTTAGTTTAACGAGTGTGTGAAGTAGATGTTTCTGAGCATCCCAGATTGTGTGATGAATTTTCACATCTAGTCAAGACATGTTCTGTTGTAATTGCAAGTGTCTCTTGGAGTCTCAGATCGATTTAATACGTGTTTTAGACGTTTCTCAAAGTTCTTTTGAAGTGTCACATTGATCATATACTTCTAAATAAAATTTTCCTTTAGTTTAACGGGTGTGTGAAGTAGATGTTTCTGAGCATCCCAGATTCTGTGATGAATTTTCACATCTAGTCAAGAATTGTTCTTTTTTAACTGCAAGTGACTCTTGGAGTCTCAGATCGATTTAATACGTGTTTTAGACGTTTCTCAAAGCTCTTTTGAAGTGTCACATTGATCATATACTTCTAAATATAATATTCCTTTAGTTTAATGAGTGTGTGAAGTAGATGTTTTTGAGCATCCCAGATTCTGTGATGAATTCTCACATCTAGTTAACAGACGATTTGTTGCTATTGCTAGTCTCTGTAGAAGTGTCACATCGAGTTAATCGATGTTTTAGACGTGGTTTATTGTTCTTTTGAAGTATCCTATTGATCATATACTTGTCAATAAAATTTTTCTTGTGTTTGACGAGTTTGAGAAGTAGATGTTTCGGAGCATCCCAGATTCTGTGATGAATTTTCACATCTAGTCAAGAGATGTTCTGTTGTAATTGAAAGTCTCTCTTGGAGTCTCAGATCGATTTAATACGTGTTTTAGAAGTTTCTCAATGTTCTTTTGAAGTGTCACGTTGATCATATACTTCTAAATAAAATTTTTCTTTAGTTTAACGAATGTGTGAAGTAGATGTTTCTGAGCATGCCAGATTGTGTGATGAATTTTCACATCTAGTCAAGAGATGTTCTGTTGTAATTGCAAGTGTCTCTTGGAGTCTCAGATCGATTTAATACGTGTTTTAGACGTTTCTTAAAGTTCTTTTGAAGTTTCACATTGATCATATACTTCTAAATAAAATTTTCCTTTAGTTTAACGGGTGTGTGAAGTAGATGTTTCTGAGCATCCCAGATTCTGTGATGAATTTTCACATCTAGTCAAGAGATGTTCTGTTTTAACTGCAAGTGACTCTTGGAGTCTCAGATCGATTTAATACGTGCTTTAGACGTTTCTCAAAGCTCTTTTGAAGTGTCACATTGATCATATGCTTCTAAATAAAATTTTCCTTTAGTTTAACGAGTGTGTAAAGTAGATGTTTTTGAGCATCCCAGATTCTGTGATGAATTCTCACATCTAGTTAACAGACGATTTGTTGTGATTGCTAGTCTCTGTAGTCGTGTCACATCGAGTTAATCGATGTTTTAGACCTGGTTAATTGTTCTTTTAAAGTATCCAAGTGATCATATACTTGTCAATAAAATTTTTCTTCTGTTTGACGAGTTTGTGAAGTAGATGTTTCTGAGCATCCCAGATTCTGTGATGAATTTTCACATCTAGTCAAGAGATGTTCTGTTATAATTGAAAGTCTCTCTTGGAGTCTCAGATCGATTTAATACGTGTTTTAGACGTTTTTCAATGTTCTTTTGAAGTGTCACGTTGATCATATGCTTCTAAATAAAATTTTCCTTTAGTTTAACGAGTGTGTGAAGTAGATGTTTCTGAGCATCCCAGATTGTGTGATGAATTTTCACATCTAGTCAAGAGATGTTCTGTTGTAATTGCAAGTGTCTCTTGGAGTCTCAGATCGATTTAATACGTGTTTTAGACGTTTCTCAAAGTTCTTTTGAAGTGTCACATTGATCATATACTTCTAAATAAAATTTTCCTTTAGTTTAACGGGTGTGTGAAGTAGATGTTTCTGAGCATCCCAGATTCTGTGATGAATTTTCACATCTAGTCAGGAGATGTTCTGTTGTAATTGCAAGTGTCTCTTGGAGTCTCAGATCGATTTAATACGTGTTTTAGACGTTTCTCAAAGTTCTTCTGAAGTGTCACATTGATCATATACTTCTAAATAAAATTTTCCTTTAGTTTAACGGGTGTGTGAAGTAGATGTTTCTGAGCATCCCAGATTCTGTGATGAATTTTCACATCTAGTCAAGAAATGTTCTTTTTTAACTGCAAGTGATTCTTGGAGTCTCAGATCGATTTAATACGTGTTTTAGACGTTTCTCAAAGCTCTTTTGAAGTGTCACATTGATCATTTACTTCTAAATAAAATTTTCCTTTAGTTTAACGAGTGTGTAAAGTAGATGTTTTTGAGCATCCCAGATTCTGTGATGAATTCTCACATCTAGTTAACAGACGATTTGTTGTGATTGCTACTCTCTGTAGGAATGTCACATCAAGTTAATCGATGTTTTAGACCTGGTTTATTGTTCTTTTAAAGTATCCAAGTGATCATATACTTGTCAATAAAATTTTTCTTCTGTTTGACGAGTTTGTGAAGTAGATGTTTCTGAGCATCCCAGATTCTGTGATGAATTTTCACATCTAGTCAGGAGATGTTCTGTTGTAATTGCAAGTGTCTCTTGGAGTCTCAGATCGATTTAATACGTGTTTTAGACGTTTCTCAAAGTTCTTTTGATGTGTCACATTGATTATATACTTCTAAATAAAATATTCCTTTAGTTTAATGAGTGTGTGAAGTAGATGTTTTTGAGCATCCCAGATTCTGTGATGAATTCTCACATCTAGTTAACAGACGATTTGTTGCTATTGCTAGTCTCTGTAGAAGTGTCACATCGAGTTAATCGATGTTTTAGACGTGGTTTATTGTTCTTTTGAAGTATCCTATTGATCATATACTTGTCAATAAAATTTTTCTTGTGTTTGACGAGTTTGAGAAGTAGATGTTTCGGAGCATCCCAGATTCTGTGATGAATTTTCACATCTAGTCAAGAGATGTTCTGTTGTAATTGAAAGTCTCTCTTGGAGTCTCAGATCGATTTAATACGTGCTTTAGAAGTTTCTCAATGTTCTTTTGAAGTGTCACGTTGATCATATACTTCTAAATAAAATTTTTCTTTAGTTTAACGAATGTGTGAAGTAGATGTTTCTGAGCATCCCAGATTGTGTGATGAATTTTCACATCTAGTCAAGAGATGTTCTGTTGTAATTGCAAGTGTCTCTTGGAGTCTCAGATCGATTTAATACGTGTTTTAGACGTTTCTTAAAGTTCTTTTGAAGTTTCACATTGATCATATACTTCTAAATAAAATTTTCCTTTAGTTTAACGGGTGTGTGAAGTAGATGTTTCTGAGCATCCCAGATTCTGTGATGAATTTTCACATCTAGTCAAGAGATGTTCTGTTTTAACTGCAAGTGACTCTTGGAGTCTCAGATCGATTTAATACGTGCTTTAGACGTTTCTCAAAGCTCTTTTGAAGTGTCACATTGATCATATGCTTCTAAATAAAATTTTCCTTTAGTTTAACGAGTGTGTAAAGTAGATGTTTTTGAGCATCCCAGATTCTGTGATGAATTCTCACATCTAGTTAACAGACGATTTGTTGTGATTGCTAGTCTCTGTAGGAGTGTCACATCGAGTTAATCGATGTTTTAGACCTGGTTAATTGTTCTTTTAAAGTATCCAAGTGATCATATACTTGTCAATAAACTTTTTCTTCTGTTTGACGAGTTTGTGAAGTAGATGTTTCTGAGCATCCCAGATTCTGTGATGAATTTTCACATCTAGTCAAGAGATGTTCTGTTATAATTGAAAGTCTCTCTTGGAGTCTCAGATCGATTTAATACGTGTTTTAGAAGTTTCTCAATGTTCTTTTGAAGTGTCACGTTGATCATATACTTCTAAATAAAATTTTTCTTTAGTTTAACGAATGTGTGAAGTAGATGTTTCTGAGCATCCCAGATTGTGTGATGAATTTTCACATCTAGTCAAGAGATGTTCTGTTGTAATTGCAAGTGTCTCTTGGAGTCTCAGATCGATTTAATACGTGTTTTAGACGTTTCTTAAAGTTCTTTTGAAGTTTCACATTGATCAAATACTTCTAAATAAAATTTTCCTTTAGTTTAACGGGTGTGTGAAGTAGATGTTTCTGAGCATCCCAGATTCTGTGATGAATTTTCACATCTAGTCAAGAGATGTTCTGTTTTAACTGCAAGTGACTCTTGTAGTCTCAGATCGATTTAATACGTGCTTTAGACGTTTCTCAAAGCTCTTTTGAAGTGTCACATTGATCATATGCTTCTAAATAAAATTTTCCTTTAGTTTAACGAGTGTGTAAAGTAGATGTTTTTGAGCATCCCAGATTCTGTGATGAATTCTCACATCTAGTTAACAGACGATTTGTTGTGATTGCTAGTCTCTGTAGGAGTGTCACATCGAGTTAATCGATGTTTTAGACCTGGTTAATTGTTCTTTTAAAGTATCCAAGTGATCATATACTTGTCAATAAAATTTTTCTTCTGTTTGACGAGTTTGTGAAGTAGATGTTTCTGAGCATCCCAGATTCTGTGATGAATTTTCACATCTAGTCAGGAGATGTTCTGTTGTAATTGCAAGTGTCTCTTGGAGTCTCAGATCGATTTAATACGTGTTTTAGACGTTTCTCAAAGTTCTTTTGATTTGTCACATTGATCATATACTTCTAAATAAAATATTCCTTTAGTTTAATGAGTGTGTGAAGTAGATGTTTTTGAGCATCCCAGATTCAGTGATGAATTCTCACATCTAGTTAACAGACGATTTGTTGCGATTGCTAGTCTCTGTAGAAGTGTCACATCGAGTTAATCGATGTTTTAGACGTGGTTTATTGTTCTTTTGAAGTATCCTATTGATCATATACTTGTCAATAAAATTTTTCTTGTGTTTGACGAGTTTGAGAAGTAGATGTTTCGGAGCATCCCAGATTGTGTGATGAATTTTCACATCTAGTCAAGAGATGTTCTGTTGTAATTGAAAGTCTCTCTTGGAGTCTCAGATCGATTTAATACGTGTTTTAGACGTTTCTCAATGTTGTTTTGAAGTGTCACGTTGATCATATACTTCTAAATAGAATTTTTCTTTAGTTTAACGAATGTGTGAAGTAGATGTTTCTGAGCATCCCAGATTGTGTGATGAATTTTCACATCTAGTCAAGACATGTTCTGTTGTAATTGCAAGTGTCTCTTGGAGTCTCAGATCGATTTAATACGTGTTTTAGACGTTTCTCAAAGTTCTTTTGAAGTGTCACATTGATCATATACTTCTAAATAAAATTTTCCTTTAGTTTAACGGGTGTGTGAAGTAGATGTTTCTGAGCATCCCAGATTCTGTGATGAATTTTCACATCTAGTCAAGAATTGTTCTTTTTTAACTGCAAGTGACTCTTGGAGTCTCAGATCGATTTAATACGTGTTTTAGACGTTTCTCAAAGCTCTTTTGAAGTGTCACATTGATCATATGCTTCTAAATAAAATTTTCCTTTAGTTTAATGAGTGTGTGAAGTAGATGTTTTTGAGCATCCCAGATTCTGTGATGAATTCTCACATCTAGTTAACAGACGATTTGTTGCTATTGCTAGTCTCTGTAGAAGTGTCACATCGAGTTAATCGATGTTTTAGACGTGGTTTATTGTTCTTTTGAAGTATCCTATTGATCATATACTTGTCAATAAAATTTTTCTTGTGTTTGACGAGTTTGAGAAGTAGATGTTTCGGAGCATCCCAGATTCTGTGATGAATTTTCACATCTAGTCAAGAGATGTTCTGTTGTAATTGAAAGTCTCTCTTGGAGTCTCAGATCGATTTAATACGTGTTTTAGAAGTTTCTCAATGTTCTTTTGAAGTGTCACGTTGATCATATACTTCTAAATAAAATTTTTCTTTAGTTTAACGAATGTGTGAAGTAGATGTTTCTGAGCATGCCAGATTGTGTGATGAATTTTCACATCTAGTCAAGAGATGTTCTGTTGTAATTGCAAGTGTCTCTTGGAGTCTCAGATCGATTTAATACGTGTTTTAGACGTTTCTTAAAGTTCTTTTGAAGTTTCACATTGATCATATACTTCTAAATAAAATTTTCCTTTAGTTTAACGGGTGTGTGAAGTAGATGTTTCTGAGCATCCCAGATTCTGTGATGAATTTTCACATCTAGTCAAGAGATGTTCTGTTTTAACTGCAAGTGACTCTTGGAGTCTCAGATCGATTTAATACGTGCTTTAGACGTTTCTCAAAGCTCTTTTGAAGTGTCACATTGATCATATGCTTCTAAATAAAATTTTCCTTTAGTTTAACGAGTGTGTAAAGTAGATGTTTTTGAGCATCCCAGATTCTGTGATGAATTCTCACATCTAGTTAACAGACGATTTGTTGTGATTGCTAGTCTCTGTAGTCGTGTCACATCGAGTTAATCGATGTTTTAGACCTGGTTAATTGTTCTTTTAAAGTATCCAAGTGATCATATACTTGTCAATAAAATTTTTCTTCTGTTTGACGAGTTTGTGAAGTAGATGTTTCTGAGCATCCCAGATTCTGTGATGAATTTTCACATCTAGTCAAGAGATGTTCTGTTATAATTGAAAGTCTCTCTTGGAGTCTCAGATCGATTTAATACGTGTTTTAGACGTTTTTCAATGTTCTTTTGAAGTGTCACGTTGATCATATGCTTCTAAATAAAATTTTCCTTTAGTTTAACGAGTGTGTGAAGTAGATGTTTCTGAGCATCCCAGATTGTGTGATGAATTTTCACATCTAGTCAAGAGATGTTCTGTTGTAATTGCAAGTGTCTCTTGGAGTCTCAGATCGATTTAATACGTGTTTTAGACGTTTCTCAAAGTTCTTTTGAAGTGTCACATTGATCATATACTTCTAAATAAAATTTTCCTTTAGTTTAACGGGTGTGTGAAGTAGATGTTTCTGAGCATCCCAGATTCTGTGATGAATTTTCACATCTAGTCAGGAGATGTTCTGTTGTAATTGCAAGTGTCTCTTGGAGTCTCAGATCGATTTAATACGTGTTTTAGACGTTTCTCAAAGTTCTTCTGAAGTGTCACATTGATCATATACTTCTAAATAAAATTTTCCTTTAGTTTAACGGGTGTGTGAAGTAGATGTTTCTGAGCATCCCAGATTCTGTGATGAATTTTCACATCTAGTCAAGAAATGTTCTTTTTTAACTGCAAGTGATTCTTGGAGTCTCAGATCGATTTAATACGTGTTTTAGACGTTTCTCAAAGCTCTTTTGAAGTGTCACATTGATCATATACTTCTAAATAAAATTTTCCTTTAGTTTAACGAGTGTGTAAAGTAGATGTTTTTGAGCATCCCAGATTCTGTGATGAATTCTCACATCTAGTTAACAGACGATTTGTTGTGATTGCTACTCTCTGTAGGAATGTCACATCAAGTTAATCGATGTTTTAGACCTGGTTTATTGTTCTTTTAAAGTATCCAAGTGATCATATACTTGTCAATAAAATTTTTCTTCTGTTTGACGAGTTTGTGAAGTAGATGTTTCTGAGCATCCCAGATTCTGTGATGAATTTTCACATCTAGTCAGGAGATGTTCTGTTGTAATTGCAAGTGTCTCTTGGAGTCTCAGATCGATTTAATACGTGTTTTAGACGTTTCTCAAAGTTCTTTTGATGTGTCACATTGATTATATACTTCTAAATAAAATATTCCTTCAGTTTAATGAGTGTGTGAAGTAGATGTTTTTGAGCATCCCAGATTCTGTGATGAATTCTCACATCTAGTTAACAGACGATTTGTTGCTATTGCTAGTCTCTGTAGAAGTGTCACATCGAGTTAATCGATGTTTTAGACGTGGTTTATTGTTCTTTTGAAGTATCCTATTGATCATATACTTGTCAATAAAATTTTTCTTGTGTTTGACGAGTTTGAGAAGTAGATGTTTCGGAGCATCCCAGATTCTGTGATGAATTTTCACATCTAGTCAAGAGATGTTCTGTTGTAATTGAAAGTCTCTCTTGGAGTCTCAGATCGATTTAATACGTGTTTTAGAAGTTTCTCAATGTTCTTTTGAAGTGTCACGTTGATCATATACTTCTAAATAAAATTTTTCTTTAGTTTAACGAATGTGTGAAGTAGATGTTTCTGAGCATCCCAGATTGTGTGATGAATTTTCACATCTAGTCAAGAGATGTTCTGTTGTAATTGCAAGTGTCTCTTGGAGTCTCAGATCGATTTAATACGTGTTTTAGACGTTTCTTAAAGTTCTTTTGAAGTTTCACATTGATCATATACTTCTAAATAAAATTTTCCTTTAGTTTAACGGGTGTGTGAAGTAGATGTTTCTGAGCATCCCAGATTCTGTGATGAATTTTCACATCTAGTCAAGAGATGTTCTGTTTTAACTGCAAGTGACTATTGGAGTCTCAGATCGATTTAATACGTGCTTTAGACGTTTCTCAAAGCTCTTTTGAAGTGTCACATTGATCATATGCTTCTAAATAAAATTTTCCTTTAGTTTAACGAGTGTGTAAAGTAGATGTTTTTGAGCATCCCAGATTCTGTGATGAATTCTCACATCTAGTTAACAGACGATTTGTTGTGATTGCTAGTCTCTGTAGGAGTGTCACATCGAGTTAATCGATGTTTTAGACCTGGTTAATTGTTCTTTTAAAGTATCCAAGTGATCATATACTTGTCAATAAACTTTTTCTTCTGTTTGACGAGTTTGTGAAGTAGATGTTTCTGAGCATCCCAGATTCTGTGATGAATTTTCACATCTAGTCAAGAGATGTTCTGTTATAATTGAAAGTCTCTCTTGGAGTCTCAGATCGATTTAATACGTGTTTTAGAAGTTTCTCAATGTTCTTTTGAAGTGTCACGTTGATCATATACTTCTAAATAAAATTTTTCTTTAGTTTAACGAATGTGTGAAGTAGATGTTTCTGAGCATCCCAGATTGTGTGATGAATTTTCACATCTAGTCAAGAGATGTTCTGTTGTAATTGCAAGTGTCTCTTGGAGTCTCAGATCGATTTAATACGTGTTTTAGACGTTTCTTAAAGTTCTTTTGAAGTTTCACATTGATCAAATACTTCTAAATAAAATTTTCCTTTAGTTTAACGGGTGTGTGAAGTAGATGTTTCTGAGCATCCCAGATTCTGTGATGAATTTTCACATCTAGTCAAGAGATGTTCTGTTTTAACTGCAAGTGACTCTTGTAGTCTCAGATCGATTTAATACGTGCTTTAGACGTTTCTCAAAGCTCTTTTGAAGTGTCACATTGATCATATGCTTCTAAATAAAATTTTCCTTTAGTTTAACGAGTGTGTAAAGTAGATGTTTTTGAGCATCCCAGATTCTGTGATGAATTCTCACATCTAGTTAACAGACGATTTGTTGTGATTGCTAGTCTCTGTAGGAGTGTCACATCGAGTTAATCGATGTTTTAGACCTGGTTAATTGTTCTTTTAAAGTATCCAAGTGATCATATACTTGTCAATAAAATTTTTCTTCTGTTTGACGAGTTTGTGAAGTAGATGTTTCTGAGCATCCCAGATTCTGTGATGAATTTTCACATCTAGTCAGGAGATGTTCTGTTGTAATTGCAAGTGTCTCTTGGAGTCTCAGATCGATTTAATACGTGTTTTAGACGTTTCTCAAAGTTCTTTTGATTTGTCACATTGATCATATACTTCTAAATAAAATATTCCTTTAGTTTAATGAGTGTGTGAAGTAGATGTTTTTGAGCATCCCAGATTCAGTGATGAATTCTCACATCTAGTTAACAGACGATTTGTTGCGATTGCTAGTCTCTGTAGAAGTGTCACATCGAGTTAATCGATGTTTTAGACGTGGTTTATTGTTCTTTTGAAGTATCCTATTGATCATATACTTGTCAATAAAATTTTTCTTGTGTTTGACGAGTTTGAGAAGTAGATGTTTCGGAGCATCCCAGATTGTGTGATGAATTTTCACATCTAGTCAAGAGATGTTCTGTTGTAATTGAAAGTCTCTCTTGGAGTCTCAGATCGATTTAATACGTGTTTTAGACGTTTCTCAATGTTGTTTTGAAGTGTCACGTTGATCATATACTTCTAAATAGAATTTTTCTTTAGTTTAACGAATGTGTGAAGTAGATGTTTCTGAGCATCCCAGATTGTGTGATGAATTTTCACATCTAGTCAAGAGATGTTCTATTGTAATTGCAAGTGTCTCTTGGAGTCTCAGATCGATTTAATACGTGTTTTAGACGTTTCTCAAAGTTCTTTTGAAGTTTCACATTGATCATATACTTCTAAATAAAATTTTCCTTTAGTTTAACGGGTGTGTGAAGTAGATGTTTCTGAGCATCCCAGATTCTGTGATGAATTTTCACATCTAGTTACGAGATGTTCTGTTGTAATTGCAAGTGACTCTTGGAGACTCAGATCGATTTGATACGTGTTTTAGACGTTTCTCAAAGTTCTTTTGAAGTGTCACATTGATCATATACTTCTAGATAAAATATTCCTTTAGTTTAACGGGTGTGTGAAATAGATGTTTCTGAGCATACCAGATTCTGTTATGAATTTTCACATCTAGTCAAGAGATGTTCTGTTTGAACTGAAAGTGACTCTTGGAGTCTCAGATCGATTTAATACGTGTTTTAGACGTTTCTCAAAGCTCCTTTGAAGTGTCACATTGATCATATACTTCTAAATAAAATTTTCTTTTAGTTTAACAAGTGTGTGAAGTAGATGTTGTTGAGCATCCCAGATTCTGTGATGAATTCTCACATCTAGTTAATAGACGATTTGTTGTGATTGCTAGTCTCTAAGTGTCACATCGAGTTAATCGATGTTTAAGACGTGGTTTATTGTTCTTCTGAAGTATCAAATTGATCATATTCTTGTCAATAAAATTTTTCTTCAGTTTGACGAGTTTGTGAAGTAGATGTTTCTGAGCATCCCAGATTCTGTGATGAATTTTCACATGTAGTCTAGAGATTTTCTGTTTTATTTGCAAGTCTCTCTTGGAGTCTCAGATCGATTTAATACGTGTATTAGACGTTTCTAAAAGTTCTTTTGAAGTGTCACATTGATCATATGCTTCTAAATAGAATTTTCCATTAGTATAACGAGTGTGTGAAGTAGATGTTTTTAAGCATCCCAGATTCTGTGATGAATTCTTACATCTAGTTAATAGACGATTTGTTGTGATTGCTTGTCTCTGTAGAAGTGTCACATCGAGTTAATCGATGTTTTAGACGTGGTTTATTGTTCTCTTGAAGTATCAAATTGATCATATACTTGTCAATAAAATTTTTCTTCAGTTTGACGAGTTTGTGAAGTAGATGTTTCTGAGCATCTAAGATTCTGTGATGAATTTTCACATGTAGTCTAGAGATTTTCTGTTTTATTTGCAAGTCTTTCTTGGAGTCTTAGATCGATTTAATACGTGTTTTAGACGTTTCTAAAAGTTCTTTTGAAGTGTCACATTGATCATATGCTTCTAAATAAAATATTCCTTTAGTTTAACGAGTGTGTGAAATAGATGTTTTTGAGCATCCCAGATTCTGTGATGAATTCTTACATCTAGTTAATAGAGGATTTCTTGTGATTGCTTGTCTCTGTAGAAGTGTCACATCGAGTTAATCGATGTTTTAGACGTGGTTTATTGTTCTTTTGGAATATCCAATTGATCATATACTTGTCAATAAGATTTCTCTTCTGTTTGACGAGTTTGTGAAGTAGATGTTTCTGAGCATCCCAGATTCTGTGATGAATTTTCACATCTAGTCAAGAGATGTTCTGTTGTAACTGCATGTCTCTCTTGGAGTCTCAGATCGATTTAATACGAGTTTTAGACGTTTCTCAATGTTCTTTTGAAGTGTCACATTGATCATATACTTCTAAATAAAATATTCCTTTAGTTTAACGAGTGTGTGAAGTAGATGTTTTTGAGCATCCCAGATTCTGTGATGAATTCTCACATGTAGTTAATAGACGATTTGTTGTGATTGCTAGTCTCTAAGTGTCACATCGAGTTAATCGATGTTTAGACATTGTTTATTGTTTTTTTGAAGTATCAAGTTTATCATATACTTGTCAATAAAATTTTTCAGCAGTCTGACGAGTTTGTGAAGTAGATGATTTTGAGCATCCCAGATTCTGTGATGAATTCTTACATCTAGTTAATAGACGATTTGTTGTGATTGCTTGACTCTGTAGAAGTGTAACATCGAGTTAATCGATGTTTTAGACCTGGTTTATTGTTCTTTTGCGGTATCAAATTTATCATATACTTGTCAATAAAATTTTTCTTCTGTTTGACGAGTTTGTGAAGTAGATGTTTCTGAGCATCCCAGATTCTGTGATGAATTTTCACATGTAGTCAAGAAATTTTCTGTTTTATTTGCAAGTCTCTCTTGGAGTCTCAGATCGATTTAATACGTGTTTTAGACGTTTTTCAATGTTCTTTTGAACTGTCACATTGATCATATACTTCTAAATGAAATTTTCCTTTAGTTCAACGAGTGTGTGAAGTTGATTTTTTGAGCATCCCAGATTCTGTGATGAATTCTGACATCTAGTTAATAGACGATTTGTTGTGATTGCTTGTCTTTGTAGAAGTGTCACATCGAGTTAATCGATGTTTTAGACGTGGTTTATTGTTCTTTTGGAATATCCAATTGATCATGTACTTGTCAATAAGATTTTTCTTCTGTTTGACGAGTTTGTGAAGTAGATGTTTCTGAGCATCCCAGATTCTTTGATGAATTTTCACATCTAGTCAAGAGATGTTCTGTTGTAACTGCATGTCTCTCTTGGAGTCTCAGATCGATTTAATACGTGTTTTAGACGTTTCTCAATGTTCTTTTGAAGTGTCACATTGATCATATACTTCTAAATAAAATATTCCTTTAGTTTAACGAGCGTGTGAAGTAGAAGTTTTTGAGCATCCCAGATTCTGTGATGAATTCTCACATGTAGTTAATAGACGATTTCTTGTGATTGCTAGTCTCTAAGTGTCACATCGAGTTAATCGATGTTTAGACATTGTTTATTGTTCTTTTGAAGTATCAAGTTTATCATATACTTGTCAATAAAATTTTTCAGCAGTCTGACGAGTTTGAGAAGTAGATGTTTTTGAGCATCCCAGATTCTGTGATGAATTCTTACATCTAGTTAATAGACGATTTGTTGTGATTGCTTGTCTCTGTAGATGTGTCACATCGAGTTAATCGATGTTTTAGACCTGGTTTATTGTTCTTTTGCAGTATCAAATTTATCATATACTTGTCAATAAAATTTTTCTTCAGTCTAACGAGTTTGAGAAGTAGATGTTTTTGAGCATCACAGATTCTGTGATGAATTCTCACATCTAGTTAATAGAAAATTTGTTGCGATTGCTAGTCTCTGTAGAAGTGTCACATCGATTTAATCGATGTATAAGACGTGGTTTATTGTTCTTTTGAAGCATCAAATTTATCATATACTTGTCAATTAAATTTTTCTTCATTTTGACGAGTTTGTGAGGTAGATGTTTCTGAGCATCCCAGATTCTGTGATGAATTTTCACATCTAGTTAATAGACAATTTGTTGTGATTGCAAGTCTCTGTTGAAGACTCAGATCGATTTGATACGTGTTTTAGACGTTTCTCAAAGTTCCTTTGAAGTGTCACATTGATCAAATACTTCTAGATAAAATTTGCCTTTAGTTTAACGAGTCTGTGAAGTTAATGTTTTTGAACATCCCAGATTTTGTGATGAATTCTTACATCTATCTAATAAACGATTTGTTGTGATTGCTAGTCTCTGTAGAAGTGTCACATCGAGTTAATCGATGTTTTAAACGTGGTATATTGTTCTTTTGAAGTATCAAATTTATCATATACTTTTCAATAAAATTTTTCTTCAGTTTGACGAGTTTGTGAAGTAGATGTTTCTGAGCATCCCAGATTCTGTGATGAATTCTCACATCAACTGAGTAGACATTCTGTTGTAATTACAGGACTCTCTAGAAGTCTGAGATCGATTTAATACCTGTTTTACACGTTTCTCAAAGTTCTTTTGAAGTGTCACATTGATCATATACTTCTAATTAAAATTTTCCTTTAGTTTATCGAGTGTGTGAAGTACATGTTTTTCAGCATCCCAGATTCTGTGATGAATTCTTACATCTAGTTAATAGACGATTTGTTGTGATGGCTTGTCTCTGTAGAGGTGTCACATCGAGTTAATCGATGTTTTAGACGTTGTTTATTGTTTTTTTGAAGTATCAAATTGCTCATATACTTGTCAATAAAATTTTTCTTCTGTTTAACGAGTTTGTGAAGTAGATGTTTCTGAGCATCCCAGATTCTGTGATGAATTTTCACATGTAGTCAAGAGATTTTCTTTTGTTTTTGCAAGTCTCTCTTGGAGTCTCAGATCGATTTAATACGTGTTTTAGACGTTTCTAAAAGTTCTTTTGAAGTGTCACATTGATCATATGCTTCTAAATAAAATATTCCTTTAGTTTAACGAGTGTGTGAAGTAGATGTTTTTGAGAATCCCAGATTCTGTGATGAATTCTTACATCTAGTTAATAGACGATTTGTTGTGATTGCTTGTCTCTGTAGAAGTGTCACATCGAGTTAATAGATGTTTAAGACCTGGTTTATTGTTCTTTCGAAGTATCAAATTGATCATATACTTGTCAATAAAATTTTTCTTCAGTCTGACGAGTTTGAGAAGTAGATGTTTTTGAGCATCACAGATTCTGTGATGAATTCTCACATCTAGTTAATAGAAAATTTGTTGCGATTGCTTGTCTCTGTAGAAGTGTCACATCGAGTTAATCGATGTTTTAGACCTGGTTTATTGTTCTTTTGCAGTATCAAATTTATCATATACTTGTCAATAAAATTTTTCTTCTGTTTGACGAGTTTGTGAAGTAGATGTTTCTGAGCATCCCAGATTCTGTGATGAATTTTCACATGTAGTCAAGAGATTTTCTGTTTTATTTGCAAGTCTCTCTTGGAGTCTCAGATCGATTTAATACGTGTTTTAGACGATTCTCAATGTTGTTTTGAAGTGTCACATTAATCATATACTTCTAAATGAAATTTTCCTTTAGTTCAACGAGTGTGTGAAGTTGATTTTTTGAGCATCCCAGATTCTGTGATGAATTCTTACATCTAGTTAATAGACGATTTGTTGTGATTGCTTGTCTCTGTAGAAGTGTCACATCGAGTTATTCGATGTTTACGACGTTGTTTATTGTTATTTTGAAGTATCAAATTTCTCATATACTTGTCAATACTATTTTTCTTCAGTTTGACGAGTTTGTGAAGTAGATGTTTCTGAGCATCCCAGATTCTGTGATGATTTCTCACATCTAGTGAAGAGATGTCCTGTTGTAATTGCAAGTCTCTCTTGGAGTCTCAGATCGATTTGATTCGTGTTGTCGACGTTTGGCATTGATTTGTTGAAGTGTCACATTCATGGGATACTTGGCAATAAAATTTTACTATAGTTAAACGAGTGTGTGAAGTTGACGTTGTTGAGCATGCCAGATTCTGTGATGAATTCTCACATCTAGTTAATAGACGATTTGTTGTGATTGCTAGTCTCTGTAGAAGTGTCACATCGAGTTAATCGATGTTTTAGACGTGGTTTATTGTTCTTTCGAAGTATCAAGTTTATCATATACTTGTCAATAAAACTTTTCTTCAGTCTGTCGAGTTTGAGAAGTAGATTTTTCTGAGCATTCCAGATTCTGTGATGAATTCTCACATCTAGTTAATAGACAATTTCTTGTGATCGCAAGTCTCTGTTGAAGTCTCAGACTGCTTTAATACGTGTTTTAGACGTTTCTCAAAGTTCTTTTTAAGTGCCACATTGATCATATACTTCCAAATAAAATTTTCCTTCAGTTTAACAAGTGTGTGAAGTAGATGTTTTTTAGCATCCCAGATTCTGTGATGAATTCTCACATCTAGTTAATAGACGATTTGTTGTGATTGCTAGTCTCTGTAGAAGTGTCACATGGAGTTAATCGATGTTTTAGACCTGGTTTATTGTTATTTTGAAGTATCAAATTTATCATGTACTTGTCAGTACTATTTTTCTTCAGTTTGACGAGTTTGTGAAGTAGATGTTTCTGAGCATCCCAAATTCTGTGATGAGTTTTCACATCTAGTCAAGAGATGTTCTGTTGTATTTGCAAGTCTCTCTTGGAGTCTCAGATCGATTTAATACGTGTTTTAGACGTTTCTCAAAGTTCTTTTGAAATGTCACATTGATCATATACTTCTAAATAAAATTTTCCTTTAGTTTAACGAGTGTGTGAAGTAGATGTTGTTGAGCATGCCAGATTCTGTGATGAATTCTCACATCTAGTTAATAGACGATTTGTTGTGATTGCTAGTCTCTGTAGAAGTGTCACATCGAGTTAATCGATGTTTAAGACGTTGTTTATTGTTCTCTTGAAGTATCAAATTTATCATATACTTGTCAATACTATTTTTCTTCAGTTTGACGAGTTTGTGAAGTAGATGTTTCTGAGCATCCCAGATTCTGTGATGAATTCTCACATCTAGTGAAGAGATGTCCTGATGTAATTGCAAGTCTCTCTTGGAGTCTCAGATCGATTTAATGCGTGTTTTAGACGTTTCTCACAGTCCTTTTGAAGTGTCACATTGATCATATACTTCTAAATAAAATTTTCCTTTAGTTTAACGAGTGTGTGAAGTAGATGTTTTTGAGCATCCCAGATTCTGTGATGAATTCTTACATCTAGTTAATAGACGATTTGTTGTGATTGCTAGTCTCTGTAGAAGTGTCACATCGAGTTAATCGATGTTTTAGACGTGGTTTATTGTTATTTTGAAGAATCAAATTTCTCATATACTTGTCAATAAAATTTTTCTTCAGTTTGACGAATTTGTGAAGTAGATGTTTCTGAGCAGCCAAAATTCTGTGATGAGTTTTCACATCTAGTCAAGAGATGTTCCGTTGTATTTGCAAGTCACTCTTGGAGTCTCAGATCGATTTGATTCGTAGACGTGGTTTATTGTTATTTTGAAGTATCAAATTTATCATATTCTTGTCAATAAAATTTTTCTTCAGTTTGACGAGTTTGTGAAGTAGATGTTTCTGAGCATCCCAAATTCTGTGATGAGTTTTCACATCTAGTCAAGAGATGTTCTGTTGTATTTGCAAGTCTCTCTTGCATGTTTAACGAGTGTGTGAAGTAGATGTTTTTTAGCATCGCAGATTCTGTGATGAATTCTCACATCTAGTTAATAGACGATTTGTTGTGATTGCTAGTCTCCGTAGAAGTGTCACATCGAGGTAATCGATGTTTAAGACGTTGTTTATTGTTCTCTTGAAGTATCAAATTGATCATATACTTATCAATACTATTTTTCTTCAGTTTGACGATTTTGTGAAGTAGATGTTTTTTCTGAGCATCCCAGATTCTGTGATGAATTCTCACATCTAGTGAAGAGATGTCCTTTTGTAATTGCAAGTCTCTCTTGGAGTCTCAGATCTATTTGATTCGTGTTTTTGACGTTTGGCATTGTTTTGTTGAAGTGTCACATTTATGGGATACTTGTCAATAAAAGTTTGCTTTAGTTTAACGAGTCTGTGAAGTTGATGTTGTTGAGCATCCCAGATTCTGTGATGAATTCTCACATCTAGTTTATAGACGATTTGTTGTGATTGCTAGTCTCTGTAGAAGTGTCACATCGATTTAATACGTGTTTTAGACGTGGTTTATTGTTATTTTGAAGAATCAAATTTATCATATACTTGTCAATAAAATTTTTCTTCAGTCTGACGAGTTTGAGAAGTAGATTTTTCTGAGCATCCCAGATTCTGTGATGAATTCTCACATCTAGTGAAGAGATGTCCTTTTGTAATTGCAAGTCTCTGTTGGAGTCTCAGATCGATTTAATACGTGTTTTAGACGTTTCTAGAAGTTCTTTTGAAGTGTCACATTGATCATATACTTCTAAATAAAATTTTCCTTTAGTTAACGAGTGTGTGAATTAGATGTTTTGAGCATCCCTGATTGTGTGATGAATTCTCACATCTAGTACATACACGTTCTGTTGTGATTGCAAGTCTCTTGAATTTTCAGATCCATTCAATATATGTTTTAGACGCTTTCTAATCTTCTGTTAAAGTGTCACATTTATCATATACTTGTCAATAAAATAATCCTTTAATTTAAGAAGTGTGTGTAGTAGATGTTTTTGAGCTTCTTTGATTCTGCGATGAATTCTCACATCTACTGAGTAGCGTTCTGTTGTAATTACAGGTCTATCTTGAAGTCTCAGATCAAGTCAATAGATGTTTCAGACGCCTGCTAATGTTCTGTTGCAGTGTCACAGTTATCATATACTTGTCAACAAAATTTTCCTCTAGTTTAACGAATATGTGTAGTAGATGTTTCTGAACATCCCAGATTCTGTGATGAATTCTCACATCTAGTTAATAGACGTTTTTGTTTTGATTGCAAGTCTCTGTTGAAGTCTCAAATCGATTTAAGAGATGATTTAGACGTTGTCTAATGTTCTTTTGAAGTGTCACATTTATCAGATACTTGTCAATAAAATCTTACTTTAGCTTTACGAGTTTGTGACGTAGATGCTTTTGAGCATCCCAGATTATGTGATGAATTCTCACATCTAGTGAGTAGACGACTTGGTGTTATTTCTAGTCTCTGTAGAAGTGTCAGATCGGATTAATAGATGTTTTAGACTTGCGGTATTGTTCTGTTGAAGTGTCACATTTATCATATACCTTTCAATATTATTTACGTCAGTTTAACGAGTGTGTGAAGTAGATTTTTTTGAGCATCCCAGATTCTCTGATGAATTCTCACATCTAGTGAATAGACGTTCTGTTGTAATTGCAAGTCTCTCTGAAAGTCTCAGATTGATTTAATAGATGTTTTAGATATTTGCCAGTGTTCTGTTGAAATGTCACATTTATCATATACTTGTCAATAAAATTTTCCTTTAGTTCAACAATTTTGTGAAGTAGATGTTTTTGACCATCCCAGAATCCTTGATGAATACTCACATCTAGTAAAAAGACGATTTTTATGAATGCTAGTCTCTATAGAAGTGTCAGATCAAGTCAATAGATGTTTTAGACGTTTCCTTATGTCATTTTGGAGTGTAACATTTATCGTCTACTTGTCGTACAATTTTCCTTCAGTTTAACAAGTTTGTGTAGTAGATGTTTTTGAGCATCCCAGATTCTGTGATGAATCCTCACATCTAGTAAATAGACGTTTTGTTGCAATTGCAAGTCTCTCTTGAAGTCTCAGATTTATTTACTAGATGGTTTAGACATTAGCCATTGCTCTATTGAAGTGTCACAATTGTCATATACTTGTCAATATACTTATTCTTTTGTTGAACACGTGTGTGTAGTAGATGTTATTGAGCATTCCAGATTTTGTCATGAATTCTTAGATCTAGAGAATAGACGTTTTGTTGTAATTAGAGGTCTCTTTTGAAGTCTCAGATTGATTTAATAGATGTTTTAGACATTTGCCATTGTTCTGTTGAAGTGTCACATGTATCATATACTTGTCAATAAAAGTGTCATTTAGTTTAACGAATATGTGTAGTAGATGTTTTCTGATCATCCCAAATTCTGTGATGAATTCTCACATCTAGTTAATAGACGATTTGTTGTGATTGCTAGTCTCTGTGGAAATGTCACATCGAGTTAATCGATGTTTTAGACGTGGTTTATTGTTTTTTTGAAGTATCAAATTTATCATATACTTGTCAATAAAATTTTTCTTCAGTTTGACGAGTTTGTGAAGTAGATGTTTTTGAGCATCCTAGATTCTGCGATGAATCCTCACATCTACTGAGTAGACGTTCTGTTGTAATTACAGGTCTCTCTAGAAGTCTGAGATCGATTTGATAAATATTTTAGACGTTTCTCAATGTTCTGTGGTAGTGTCACATTCATCATATGCTTGTCATAAAATGATCCTTGAATTTAAGAAGTTTGTGTAGTAGATGTTTTTGAGGTTCTTTGATTCTGCGATGAATTCTCACATCTACTGAGTAGACGTTCTGTTGTAATTACAGTTCTCTCTTGAAGGCTAAGAACGATTTAATAGATGTTTTAGACATTTTTCAATGTTCTGTTGAAGTGTCACATTTATCATACACTTGTTAAAAAATTTTCTTTTAGTTAACGAGTGTGTGAAGTAGATGTTTTGAGCATCCCAGATTCTGTGATGAATTCTCACATCTAGTGAATAGACGTTTTGTTTTGATTGCAAGTCTCTGTTGAAGTCTCAGATCGATTTAAAGGATGTTTTAGACGTTGTCTAATGTTCTTTTGAAGTGTCACAATTATCAGATATTTGTCAATAAAATCTTACTTTAGCTTGACGAGTTTGTGACGTAGATGTTTTTGAGCATCCCAGATTCTCTGATGAATTCTCACATCTAGTGAATAGACGACTTGGTGTTATTGCAAGTCTCTTTTGAAGTCTCAGATTGATTTAATAGATGTTTTAGAGATTTTCCAGTGTTCTGTTGAATGGTCACATTTATCATATACTTGTCAATAAAATTTTCCTTAAGTTCAACAATTTTGTGAAGTAGATGTTTTTGACCATCCCAGAATCTGTGATGAATACTCACATCTAGTAAAAAGACAATTTGTTATTAATGCTACTCTCTTAGAAGTGTCACATCAAGTCAATAGATGTTTTAGACGTTTCCTAATGTTATTTTGGAGTGTCACATTTATCATCTACTTGTCAATACTATTTTCCTTCAGTTCAACAACTGTGTGTAGTAGATGTTTTTGAGCATCCCAGATTCTGTGATGAATCCTCACATCTAGTAAATAGACGTTTTGTTGTAATTGCAAGTCTCTCTTGAAGTCTCAGATTGATATAACAGTTGGTTTAGACATTAGCCATTGTTCTTTTGAAGTGTCACAATTGTTATATACTTTTCAATAAAATTTTTCTTTAGTTTGACGAGTTTGTGAAGTAGATGGTTTTGAGCATCCTAGATTCTGTGATGAATTCTCACATCTAGTGAATAGACGTTCTGTTGTGATTGCAACTCTCAGTTGATGTCTCAGATCGAGTTAATAGATGTTTTAGACGTTTTCAAATGTTCTGTTGAAGTGTCAAATTTATTATATACTTGTCAATGAACTTTTCCTTTAGTTTAACACGTGTGTGTAGTAGATGTTTTTGAGCATCCCTGATTCTGTGATGAATTCTCACATCTAGTGAGTAGACGTTTTGTTGTGATTGCAAGTCTATGCTGAATTCTCAGATTCAAAACTTGGGACTGATTTTAGACTCGAAACGTAACTTCGAAAGCCATTTTCGTGAAGCAATTATGAAAGCAAGATTGGGTATTGGAATCATGAGGTACTGCTCAAAATTTGTATCAAGGGACGTGCTTGACCAAGCTTACAAATTGTATGTAAGACGTTATATGGACTATGGGGACATAATCTATCATAGTTTTGACCCAAATATGTCTTTGGACCTGACGAGAAAACTTGAACAAACACAGTACTCTGCGGCACATGCAGTGACTGGTGCTTGGAGAGGCAGCAATAGGCAAAGACTTTACGAGGAACTTGGATGGGAAGACTTTTACGATAGACTGTGGTATAGACGTTTATGTTATTGTTTAAGCCTAAAAATGTTTGCGACTCCGCAGTATCTATTTGAAGAAATTCCCCCCGAGCGCAATCTCTCTTACAGTCTCAGACATGCATGGGCCTATGGTCCAAACATTCAAAAATTCAGTTTACCATGTGAATTCAGTTTCATGAGATCAAAAATTCAGTTTACCATGTGAATTCAAAAGGAAACTTTTGCGTAAAACGATTGACAAAACTTCGTGTCAAATTAATTGAGCTAAAAGAGCACAAATTTCGGCACAGTTTTGAATGTTTGAGCCCAATGTGCGAATGCGGAATGGCAAACGAGGATAATGAACACTTTCTCCTGCACTGCCCTTTGCATGACAACATGCGGCAAGATCGTTTTGGTCATCTCGAAAACATTCTTGAGTTCAACGTTTCGGATATGGATTCAATATCGCTCTGTGATCTACTTCTTTTCGGAAAACCTGACTTAGATGTGTGTGTGAATAAAATGATTATAGAGGAAACAATTCGTTTTATCGAGAATACGAAATGATGGTAGGTTAAGTACAATTATCTGAAGAGCAGCAACATGTCCCTTGTTATTTTGCTACATTTCTTTTATTTATGTCTTGTATTTGTTCGTCGTGTCGTAACTGTTTTTTCGTATGTTTGTGTTTTCTTGTAAATAAACCAATTCACTTTGAAGAAGCATTTGCGTTTTCCTTTTGTAAATAACAATAAATTCATATTGTAAATGCCATTCATAGTGGAAACTCGATGACCTTGTGTCTTTTTCCGCTATGAATGGCATAGTTGAATTAACTTGTAAGTTTTTAAGATTTGATAGAAAAAAAGTCTCAGGTCGATTTAATACATGTTTTAGACGTTTTCTAATGTTATGTTGAAGTGTCACATTGATCTCAATAAACTTTTCCTTTAATTCAACAAGTGTGTGTAGTAGATGTTTTTGAGCATCCCAGATTCTGTGATGAATTCTCAAATCTAGTGAATAGACGTCTTGTTGCGCTTGCAAGTCTCCGTTGAAATCTCATTTCAATGGCAGAGTCGTCTGAAGCGATTTAAAAGTTGTTTGGAACAGTCACATTTATCATATACAGGGTGTCTCACAAAATGTATCGAGATTTGGACGACCTTAGCAATAAGAATAGCCTGAATCCATCCGAAATGGTTTTCAAGATATACATCGATAGCCAACTTGAACATAGGTACCTCGTTTGTTTGTATCTGCGCCTTGAGAGTGAAGATATTGATCTGCAAGTGAAAAATTTGCCTCCACCTCCAAACCAGTGCTTCTGCGTTTTGGCCGAAGCAAAAATTCTTGAAGCACAATGAATAAAATCAACAAAATTTGAAGACGGCACAACAGATGTACTTTACAAAGTACAGTTTATTTGAGACATTTCGTGGTCAAGGGAGCTCCGAAATCAGCTTCATTCATCCCAATATCGACAATTCATTTTACTACTACTATTCATCAGTGAGAGTGCTCCCTCGATCATCAACGCACTTTTGACATTGCGAATCATTCCTTGAAAAGAATTGTTATTAGACCTCTCGAGAGTTCAGGTTGATCATGACGTATCTTCGAAGCTGCTTTCCCGGGTGGGTAATCAACGAGAGAGGAGATATCTTTTGGCCCCCAAAGATCTCCAAGCCTTCCTGTCTTGACTCCCGAGAAATCTGATAACAAATTCTTTTCAAGGAATGATTCGACCGTCCCAAGAGGGAGTTGATGCTCAAAGGAGTACTTTCACCGATGAATAGTAAGTGTTAGATAAATTGTCGATATTGAGATGAATGAAGCTGATTTCGAAGCTCCCTTGACGAAAGGTCTCATGTAAACTGTATTTTGCAAAACAGATCTGTTGTGCTGTCTTCAAATTCTGGTGATTTTATTCACTGTTATTCAAGATATTGCTTAGGCCAAAACGTCAAGACTCTGGTTTGGAGGTGGAGTCAAATTTGTCCTTTGAAGATTAATCTATAATCTTCGTTAGCATTTCTGATTCAAATTCATAAACATTGCGTTCAGTCATACTACAGCTTGGGACAAAGGCGTTGAAATAAAAGTGACTTTATCACTTTGATCTGTAGATCTTATTACCAAAATACAGTCAAAAGTTAGCCGTCCCCCCAGGGGCGGCGCAACCTTTAGAAAGTGGGGTGGACAAGAGGTAAAACTTATTGCCAGAACGTATACCTAATGTTTTTTCTATCGTTTTTGATTTTGGAAAAAATTCTGACCTTAGGAACGTGGGGTGGACATGTCCACCCCAGTCCACTCCGTTGCGCCGCCCTTAACCCCAATCTCAATGTACCTTTTTGTGATCAGTAATCATGATCCATCTGCATCCAACACACTTCCATCAGATTTTACGGTAATTCCACAAAAAACATTTAAATGTGAGAGGTAAGGGGTTTGATAAACCCAGAATTTGAGAATATTTCCGTTAGTGAACCGAAGGTTTACCTTTCATTAGAGGTCAGCGGCTGCTTCTTGGAAGAGATATGCGCAAGAGAGGATCACGCGCAGGTATAATGACATCGACCTCAAGAGATCGAAATGTCGCCGCAGTGAGAACATCTGGTTATGTCTAAATCGTATGAGAGATTATTGGGAAACGACTTCGCTCCAACTGCAGTTACTGTACAGATGAAAATGCCGAGGATCTGTGGACCAAAGTTATCTAATTGCTGCTTTGTTTTGAGTATATGGGGAATTATAATGCTGGTAAGAAATGCTTAGGCCCATTTATCACGTTTTGCAGTGCTGGGGGGAGTAATCAGACAGCCAAACTGTTATGGAGAGGTTTACGTAAATCATTGAATTTCTGTTGTGTTTTGAACATATGGGGATTCGCAATGCTACTAGTGAGGAAATTCTTTGGTCAAAACTTTAATCTTACACACATTAAACTGTGTTAAACTAAACATGTTTAATTAAAGAGACATGAAACTGCCTTACGTGGAAAGTATGGCAGATCAAATGCACAGACGAGATGTCTGCTTGAGTTGCTGGTTGCACACCTTAGTGATTTACGACAAAACAATAGAGCAAGATCTGTGTGTTCTTGCGTGAATCTGCTCAACTTTGAACTCCCCCCTCCCCCCCATAGCTCAACTGATCATAATCGTTGGGATCATTGGGATCAAAGATTTGAGCCAAAACAAGAAAAATAAGAGTGCAATTATGAATACTGATATGGAATGAGAAATTTAACAATCACTTAAAAGACTTTCTATTTAAAAATTTTCAAGATGTGCACCCTGGAAGTGCAAACTTGCTATCTGTTCCACACTGGATACTTCAAATTTTTTTCATGACACCCAAGATCTTGTCAAAAATGCCATACTTTCCATACTGGTGAAGCTGAACTTACTGAACGTCCTAATGTATTTTCATAATTTGTTTGGCTATTGCAGCTTCTTCTTGGCATATTCTTCAAGGTGCAAGCAGTTGCATTGACAGAAGATGTACCTAGTGTGAATGACAAAGGCTATAATGGCACTGCACAGTATGTTCTTTGATGTCTGTTAATGTTTTCTTCAGCTCTCAGAGGAAAAATAAATGGTCAGAGAAATTGATACAAATTCACATATAAATTCAAGTAGAAATTCACCGGAATGACAATGTATATATATATGTATTTATGTATGTATGTTATAAATCTTTACCGTGGATACAAGGCTAAGCAAATGCTGGTTTACAGCTTGGTCCACAAATTGAAATTGTAAAGAATGAATTAAAAGTACAATCATAAGTCTAATAGTTAATATACAGGGAAATTCAACATAAAACAAGGTCCAGAAGTTTTAATTGTCAAAAATCAATAAAAATTGTCCAAAAGCGTTAAAAATTTACAGATAGAATCAAAGCATGGTCCAGTCATATTTCATATTTGACAAGCAATTCAAATTCAATTCTAGTTTCATGATAATGACTTGCAAGACTAATGATAGAGCATTGTTATACTTTGTAACACAACTGGTGAATTACAACCCAGTTTGCACTCTTTGATTTTGGCATGGTGAAGCTCATTCTGAAGTAAATTTTGGTGCATCTGAGGGTTAGGTTTTTTTCTAAATTTCTTAAAGCAAATGCCACAGACTGTTATTACAGGGTTATGGCGCAGCTGCAGCTAGAAGCAGTCAAAGTGGCGGGGGGAAGATCTATACTATATATATGCAAAGAATGCCGACTGGATTACAAGCAAAACGACAAAGACCAATCTAAGTAAATAACACCAACAGAGCTACAGCAGTAAACTATAAGATTAACTCTAGCTATAAGTTGTGATAATCTAACTCTCTATAAACACTGAAGCAAGAAAGAACTGCAACGTCTGCAACATCTTGCAAAGTTTTCCTGTTTTGGAATTTGGTCATTTTGTTAATCGCTATTTTGCTGTTTCATTATTTTTGCTATTGTGTTATTTCGTTATTTCGATTAATACCCTTAGCCAACCCAGCAGTAGCACAGTGTTAAAATCAAACTGTTTTGATTCTGCTGTTTTAACATGGCAGAGCTGTTTGACTTTGTCTTTTGGAGATTTTAAACAACATCTATTGAATTTATCCAGCAGAAATATGACACCTAGGCTATGCCTAATGTGAAACAGATCTTGATATTCACCTCTGTTTTATTTTCCCAGGAACTGCTTCATCGCTGCTGGAATCTATGCCATAACATTTGTAGTGTCAGCTTACCAGAAGTATGCAATAAGCCGAGGGTACTCTAGATTGTGAATATCAAATTGTGAGGTACAGTATGTATTCATATTGGTTTGTGAAAAACCCTTATATTTTACGGGTGGTTTATTCATAGTAATTTGCCAAGAAGTCGCAACAGGTATTTCATTAAAGGGGCTCTGTTTCCAAATCTTTGTTGAAATGGTGATTTTGAAGTTATTTGAAAGTGGCTACTGCACAGATTTTTCATGTTTCTTTGAAAATGAACACATTACTTTGAAGATAAATCTTCATACCAGGTGTCCCAAAGTGATGTATCAGCATTTGCCACAATATGCTGTCTTAAATTATGGACTAATTTGAATGAAACACCGTTCATTTTGTAGCAGAAAACGTAACTTAAAGGCATTGAGTCAGGGTAAATAACGATTCTCTGCTGGGGGTCTGTCTGCTTTCACGTGATCAGTCTGTCTGTTTTCATGTGATCAGAAGTTTCAGCTACAGGTTACAATGTTATCCAATATTTCTATCATGAAACAAGCCCAGAAATGAGAGGCGCTCAATCGAGCCCAAGCGCCTCCACACTCACCTCGAAGATTCTACTGGCTCGATTGTTCAAGCGCCTTGCAGATCAAAGGTGTTTCTTTTAATGGTTCATAATTGCGATTTGCAAATGTATTTGAGATAAAATATTCAGCCCAAATCTTCCATTATATCTCTGTAAAACTACAAAAAATTGTCTTTCCTTCTCTTCATGGGCTCTTCATTGACTTGTAAAATTTTCACTCCCTTCCAAAGTAGCGTTCATCACATTGTCTATACCATTAACAAGCTTTCTTGCTTTAATGATGAACAATTTGCGAAGCTAAAATAGCTGTAAACTCGGCTCGGCTGTTCAACTCTTGGGAAAGGGCAATGGGATTGGTCAGAAGTTAAAGTTATCAGCGAAGAGCAGATTACAAAAAATTTGATGCGATATGCAGCCCTGCTCAAACTGCAATGCTGGCCTTTGTTTATTTTGTTTGATCTGTGATTCTAACTGAAAATTTTCAGACAAAACAGTAATAGCTCGTTTTTCCAGAACTTTCCATTTGGTTTCCCTGGTTTCCCACAAAGACAAAAATAAGCTAGGAGGTTGATCAACAAAGTACCTAACGTCTGCTTATTTCAAGGCCTGATCATGAAAGTTTCGCATTTTCATGTTCTTTCTGTTGATCCTTGTAAAAACTCATCATTCCACTGAATCCCTTGGCCCTGACCTTATTGTTGCTCTTTAATTGAGATAATCCTGAAATTTTTTAATGCGATCTCTTTGTATCTATTCTCTTGGTAGCCATTAAGGTTTTACTTTCACTTTGAATTACATTCCTACCCTCACTTTATCAGTTGTCTTGTAATACCACGAGAGATGGTCGTCAGAGCCTTTTGTTTTCTTTGCTACCTGAAATTGCGCCTTGTTGACTTGAAGGAAAAGGGCACTAATCCTAATCCCCATGACCAAGCCATACTTAGGAGGCTATGTTATATGTGCAGTTTCAATAATAGCCAATCAGATTGGCGTAAGCTGTAATCGTAAGTCAGCAGTTTTTGCAAATTGGATATACGTGGTCTATTTACCCTGACTCAATGCCTTTAAATGTAGAAATTTATTTCAAATATGGCCATACCAAACTAGAGCTAGGTTATCTTGTTTGAGATTTGTTTTGGAAGATATATACCTCAAGGAAAATTAAAACTCTAAACTCTACAAGGTTTCTTTGAAGTTGCAGCTTCAACAAATGAACCCAAGTATGCCAGTTCTCCAAGGAGTAAATGTTATGTGTATATTTTTTCCCTTCCGCCTCCATCAGTTGCTCAGTTAAGTTTCTTAAAAGATGATCAATGCAATTTTCATCTTACCAAAGATGAGAATCAAGTAAAATTTGATTGTAATTTTTATTTTTTCTCATGACTTATCACTGATAGCTCCCAAGTAAAATTTCCCAGGACTCTAGAACCAAGTACGACTGCATCAGTTCAGTTCATATTTTAAAATTCCACTACATACAAAAAATCTCTTAAAATATACTACCATAAAACTAAGTAACAAATTAAACAGATGACAAAAATAAATGACAAATTTTACAATAAGGGTGCATAGAATTTTGTATGGAGGGGAATTTCTTAAGGAGGAACTCTCTCAGTAGGTAAACTATTCAAGGAGAGAGTACCCCCTGATTTTAGTGAAATAAAGAATTGCGTTTTTAGTGGGCTTTAAAATGAGAAATGACTTATTAAAATTGGTGCATAATTCATGATTATACCCTGGGGTGGGGTAACTTCCATCTATGGAGCAATGGGCATGTGCTGCCCATAAGGATGGGTTTAGAACCTCAAAAGTCCTTAGATATGGTTCTCAGAATTGAAAGTTTCCACTAGAAATGGGTAGAATTTTGACTTGCAATGAAAAAAGGTTGCCAAGCGTAGTATTTGCAACATTGGATTTGTATCATTTGGCTCAGAAACGTGGTTGTTATTCAAATCATTTGATTTAAAGTCAAATGAAACTTGATTTCTTGGATGCTCAACAAGCTTTGTCTCCCAAAAATCCATAAAAATGGGTATGGAAATTGACCAAAAATCCTTACGTGGGTCTTCCCCTAAAATGCTGGACAGCATGTCCCCATCATCCCAAGACTGGAGTTACTCCCTGGGGATTATACAGCTCTGCAAATGCTGATAAATCATTTTGGGACACCTGGTATTTCATAACGAAGCAAATGAAAAACTCATATTTCTTTTGATTGCCAGATGTAAGTGGAGCTTTGATGCTTCTTCTTTGGCACTTTTAGGGAAGCCATTAAACAATTTGCAGAAATACTGCACACATGCCTATGACAAGGGCCAGACTATTTCAGCATTGATAAGAATTATGTAGAATTATGAGAAAGACTTAAAAAATAGAACCATGTCAAACCCTATATTTTGAGCCAATAATTTTAGAAATTATCTTTAACCTCACTGAGGACTGAGACTTGACTTGGGATTTCACGATTATTTTATGTTTACATCAGATTAATTCTATCACAATCAACTTCATTAAAAGATTTGAATGAATAACAAATGAATCTGCTTGAAATTCTATGCAATCATGGAAGGTGTCAGAAATGTTCCAACAGAGGGGCTGGAGCTTCCGAGAGGGGGGCTAAAATGACTGAAAAATGGTGTTTTTGTGTTACTTTGCCCAATTTCCTCTGACAAGAACCCAAAATTTCCTCCAATGGGGGACTAGATGCCTCTGATGGAGGGCTGTTGCCCCGTTGCCCTCCCCTCATGCCACCCCTGTATGCAATAAAATCATATGCGTCACAATTTGGTGGCCAATAAATTTTTGATTCAAAGCCATAGATAGGAAAATCTACTTTCTGGAACTTAATTTGATCATTCTTGCAACATCTCAAAAAGAAAAATTCAACATAACATGACTTTGCAAATGTTGGTAATTTTCAAACGAGAATATGTTATTTGAGAGACCCAGTTTAAAAAGTGCTTTCTTCTTTCCCTTTGTACTGTGTCACCTTGTACTTTTTATTCATCTGGGAGATAATCTGTTTGACTTTTTCCATTTTTCCATGTCTCAAAAAATCCTCAGAATTATATAATGTGTAAAAATTCTACCAAATGTGTTTGCCCAAATAAACATTTATTATTTGTTATTTTCCCCAGGAATGAATATGGCTGTCTATGGACCTCTTTGGATGTAAGCACCTTAACATAACTTTTGCAAAATACAAAGGTTGATTAGTGTGAACAGAATTTTAGTAATTGCTAATTAATTTTGTATTTTTAAAGCCCACTTGATTCTGTAAAAATTATTCTTTATTTTCTATTTAATGAAATATACAGAAGCAGTGGAAGTTTGTGTTACTCTTCTTTGAGGCAAAGCAAATTGTTTTGTTCGCACCCCAGAGGGCAGTCTGTAAAAAGAACGAACTACCATATTATTCACACGGGTTTTTACATTGGGTAAGCATGACTTAAAATGACAAGACAGCGTCTCAAAGTATAGCTCAGCCCTTAAGCAACATGCTGATACCTTTGTTTGTATTCATAAAATTTGCTTTCAGGAATCTATTTGCGATCTGGCTTGTGGAGTTTTTTCAAGTGACCCCATAGCGCTATTGCAGGGAAGTTGAAACATCTTCCTTCCTCAGAAAATTGCTTACTCTGTGAATTTTCCATTGAGTATAACAATGCACTGCCTTCATTCTTGTTTTCTCATTTTCAGGTATTACCTCTGCTTAACAGTAGAGCATTTTTCGTTCTTCATGTACTATTCTCTGTACACAAACGGGCAAATTGATTACCTAGAAAATGAGGGATCCTTGAAAATCCTAATGGGGAGATTGAGGGGTTATGAAAATTTTTCATTCTACATAAATACACCTTCCAGCCCCCATTCATTTTTTGTACCCAGTTCCAGTCATGTGATCATCGTAGTTTTAGACCTTTCAGTATTACACTCCTTTTTGCATTTATTACACAAGTTTGCATGGTACGCAATTTGCTTAGGAATTCAAAAGATGTTTCATCTCGACACTGTTAACCAGCCGATTTTCTTTGTTATCCCATGGGCGAATTGAAATATATAACAACTAAGGAACACCCTCGTCTAAGGCCCCGTCCACACGTATCCGGAGATTTTTGAAAACGCATCTTTTTTTATCCGTTTTAGGTTTGCGTCCACACGGAGACGGCGTTTTCGGTCACCAAAAACGAAGCTTTTCGAAAACGCTCTCCAGAGTGGATCTTTTTGAAAACGCCGTTTTCATGTTGTCGTGTGGACGGGTGAAAACGGAGCTTTTCGAAAACGCTGACGTCACAGCATCGATTTACGACGTACCAGAGCATGTGCACGGATCTTTGGGGATCACGCAAGGGCATCTTGATTGTTTGCGTTCTTTTGTCAAAGTTCGAACAGAGGAGTTTGAATGCAGCAGCGTCTTCGTGTGGAGGGGGTTCATTTCGAAAACGCTCCTCGTGTGGACGCGGATATTTTTTTATGCGGATAAAAAAGATGTGTTTTCATAAATATCCGGATACGTGTGGATGGGACCTAAGTGCCCCGATGAGAGATCTGATGCCTTGTGACCGAAAAATATGGCCAAATTTTCACCGGGGAGCTCGAATGATGTAACGAGGGCGGGATAATTATTGATGGGGTACTAGTTCTACGTGAAATCATTTCTCAACTTTCACTCTGGGGTTCGCCTGTTTACAGTGGAGTTTTCACTTGTAATGCATTTTGTACAAGAGAGATTCACAGTTTGTCCGAGGACTGATTTTGCTGCGATTTTTCGATGGGGAAATCACGGGGATTGATCTACCGTGGCACTTAGACGGGGATGTTGAGGATAAAAAGCTTACAGCCGTACAAAACCTAACCATTGTTGTTCTCCAAGAAACTTGTGTTGCATTGCCTAACTCTATGGACAGGAGCAAGTTTTCCGTCTTGCAGCGTTGTTCGTTTTGAATTATGTAAACAAATTATTTGTGGCACAAATCTTTTAGATTAATATCCTTGAATAATGGACACGTCCTATAGTAAACCCATGGACGCAACAAACCATAATCTGTAGAAAGACGACTGCCAACTCCTGTAAAATGCAAACAACCATATAAGCTTGTGACTAGAGAAAAAACTGTTGAAACATGCAAGAGAGAAACGAATTAATCTTGATATCCGAAAGGAGAGAAATAAGTTATGAATCTGTGCGAATCGTTCGGCAAGGTATTCCCAACATATCAAATTCATTTTTAGTACTTTTTGCTAAGAATTAAGTTCTCAACTTTTTTTATTGTATATATTAAAGTTTACTTTGTACTGGGTGAGTAAAAAAAAACGCTCGGCGTTTGAAAGGATGCTGCTTCCTGATATAAGCAATGATATTTTCTAATATCTGATTAAACAGCTGACATGTTCAATTATCTTTAGAAATTTTTCTGGCTAAAATCAGCCACTCCGTTTAGATTCTGTAAGTGATTGTCTAAAGTGAACCCCATTGAGAAACCTTCAAAAAACGTGCTAAAATTACAAGCAAAAATTCTCTCATGTGTCTTCCTCTCAGAAATGACTTCCAGCACGCTTTAGCATGTGCTTTCGTTTTGGCTGGTTGAAAAGTCTCCCCCCCCCTAGTGCGAATAACTTATTCAGGGGGATTCCATTCTCCCATTAGAACAAAATACATGAGCACATCCAAGAGTCATTATTGCTAGGAAGGAGAACAAAGGAAATTTTGCTTGCTGTTTTCGTTAATTTTTGCAGGTTTTCGAAAGGGGCTTTCTGCAGAAAATCTCCTATTTCGACGGGAAGGAATGACCGATTAAGGCTGGGTAAATTACTGAACCTTATTTGACATATCGGGGATAAAACAAGACAGTTTTCAACATCATTGCTTTAATATTCAGGGATCAGGATTTTTTCAAACGCCGGGCATTTTTATTGACTCACCCGGTAGGATACAGGTCCTTGAATGATAACAGTAATTTTATTTACTGACCAAGTTAAGGGACTGTGCAAAGTTTATTTTATACAGTTTCAGTTTCTTTTATATTCAAATTTTGAAGTTTAAAGTTTAAATTTTATAACATGATGGCCGGTGCAAAACGTAAGGGGGCAACTACTGTTTTGACCTTGTACACAATCAAGTCAACACTTTTCATTAAACAGATATGAACGGGCTTGAACGGAGCAGTTTTTTTATGAGCTCGAGATAGAATAAACTTTTAATTATAAAATGGCTCACCTTGAGGACAAAGTTATGACCCATGCAAGTTGAGAAATGCATGCAAAAGATGTGTATAAATGATGCCAAAATTACATGTTAGTTTCTTGCAAGAAGGATTCATCACTCATTGACAAAGATTCTAATGGAGATGAATTGCCCTTCTTATGGTCTTTGGCTAATTCATCGCTGCTACAAAAGTACTATACGGCATCTTTTGTTCATGAATACGGGGCATATGCCTTTTTTAAGGAAAAGATGACTAGGCAGTTGTATTTTTTGCAATGATTTCATGCCGGGAAAGCAGACTTTGCAAAAAATTTTCTTGTTCAACGGTCATGTAATAAAATAACTTTTCCGTTGTCCCTAACCTGTAGAAATATGAAAGTTATTATTATTTCTTATTAGACTTAAAGATGGAATTCTGATGTTTTGCAGTTTTTGTGCTAGAAAATGCCGTACCTAATCTGTAAAACTGCTGATACCAGCCATGACTGCCTAGGGGGGCGAAAAACCAAAATTTTCCCACGATAAAACCATCAACAGCAACAACAAAAGCTGTAGGAACATACGTTAAATTTATGCATTATTAGACCGATTTAACTCTTTAGTAACAGTAACTAAAATCTGCCCACAATTCGCAATCCAACCTTAAAATCGACACAATTTAGTGAATATCAATCAGAAATATGTCATAAATTCCATAATTTCTGTTATGCATTATTTCTCCTCTGAATCCTCCACAACTACATTTAAATCACAAAAATTCCGACGAGAGAGCAACATTTTCCGGCAAAGGTCTCCTGGGGGGGGGGATTGGCTTCGGCCCTTCTTTAATAAATGTCTATCTCAGCGATTTCAGCTTGAGATTTTGAAGATTTAAGTGGCCAACTTTAGAAAATGATAACTCTGGACTCACAACTCCGATTTGGAAATGTTTGTTTTTTGTTTAATAGCATCGTCTTTCATCCTTATAATGAAAAAAAGATTTCACACTTATGAGTGATCTCAATCAGATCAATTAGAACAGGAATTAAAACATAATGGTCGGTTGCGTTAAAGTTGTGAAGTCCATTTATGAGGCTGCTAAACTGCCAACTGCATTTTTAGAGTGTTCTGATGACGCGAAAGCGAAACGTAAATGAAAGTTCCATTTTTTTGGAAATTTGTTTTGTGCTGTTGTTAGTGGACACTGCTCAGTGTCAGCGGTGAGCTGGCTTCATTTTCTGAACAACAGAAGCTCGATCTAGTCTTTTTTTCAGATCAGTGGTGTCAGTGGATAATTTACGTCATAGTCTCTTTTTCAAATATCAAACTGAGGCCGTCAAAACTGTGGAAGAAGAGCAGGAGCAGAGAGGAACGGGACCTTGGAGGCTGGGGATCCGATAGGGAAAAGAAAGACTGAAAATGTTGCTGCATGAAGTTAAGGCATTGTTGGTTTGATAGACAGTGCATCATGACAAAGAAATGAAGATGAGTTTCAAGGGTATAGCCAAAATTTTTAGAAGAGCAGTTAGCTCCAACAGTGCAGTAAACTGCGACGAAGACAATCCATCATCTGCAACTACTACTGGCAGTATTGACTTCACCGATCCAAATGCTAACACCAAACAACTTGCACTCGAGATTAAGAAAGGAACTGTGCGCAAAATCAAAATATTTTCTGATGATCTTGACATTCTAAGAGACACGATGTCATTTTTGCAAGGATCGCTAGTTGAGCTGAGTGTCAGGCCCAAACCAATTGTTGACTACAACAGGCCTAATGAAAACAATCATCCGAGCAGCAGAGACGGTGCGAATGCGAAGAGCCCAAGATCATCTCCTGAAGGATTTGAATGCATTAATTTCAACATTGAGAGCTTTGTCGGATGTTTACGCAAA
Organism: Aurelia sp. 4 Dawson et al 2005; assembly: GCA_964019985.1. NCBI lineage: Eukaryota > Metazoa > Cnidaria > Scyphozoa > Semaeostomeae > Ulmaridae > Aurelia > Aurelia sp. 4 Dawson et al 2005. The sequence continues at coordinate 20,087,277 of OZ026501.1, read as the reverse complement.
TTTATTCACATGAAATATTTGCATTTTGAAAATGACGGGATCCATGCACATGGACTTTCAGAGTCTATACAAGAAATGAGTGACTTAGAAACTGTAGCTCTTCCTTACTGTGGAATGTTATCAATGCCTGGTGCCTTCCCTGCCAATCTGAAACACATTGATTTGAGCTGTAATCGTATCAAAGAAATATCCCCTGCAATATTTCAGATTCAACATCTAGAAAGTTTGATTTTATCAAAAAATGTTCTTCAGGATGTACCAACAGAAATAAACAACCTAAAGTCTTTGAAAAAGCTTGATTTGTCTCATAACTCCATATCATCGCTACCAGAGACGATAACAGGTTTAAAATGGTTGATGAAGTTATATCTTGCTGGAAATAAACTCAAGTCTCTTCCAGGCACCATCGGAAACCTACACAGCTTGAAGCATCTTGACCTACGAGACAATTTTCTGACTTCTGTTCCAGATAGCATTGGAGATCTTTTCAAACTGATTAAACTGACGTTAAGCAACAACAGGCTGACTGCTCTCCCAGAAACAATTTGCAAGTTGGCTATGGCAGATGAGGCCTTGCTGTTATCTGGAAATCCACTGCATATGCCTCCAATGGAAGTTTGCTTAGAAGGAAAACAGTCAATGAAGGGATATTTTGATGCACTTAAGCAGTCATCTAGCATTGGCAGTAAACGTCTGAAGCTTGTCATTCTGGGGGAATCATTTGCTGGTAACTGGATCCATTTTATTATTTCTTTGTGTGGAGATTCCAGCTCTTCCCACAATGATTGATGTACCTTGGATATAAATTAGAGCCCCCACCTCAAAATAACCCCCCTTCCTTGAATAATCAATGAGCCTCAACCACTGACCATATCATAGCAAATATGCCACACCCTTCAATAATGGCTGCTCCTTTTCAACGCTTTTCAACAGTTGCCTCTTTGAAGTCCTGGGCTCTAAATTTTGAGTTTATTCACATTTCCCCTTACCTTTCTTGGCATAATAGCAGTGTGTCATCACCTACTTGGTGTCCCAAAGAAAAGCTCTGACATTTGATGGAGCACAGAGAAAAAGGTTTTCACCCTGACCATTTCTCTTCACTTGTAGCTTCATGGTGCTGAAAGGGACTCCCAAAAGGATCCACGCAAATATTGAGTTGACCATGCATTTCATTACCTTGACAGTTGGCAAGGTTTCTAGTCACTCAAGTATATTCACAGCAAGGACCATTTTCCAGCCAGTGGAATTTTCCGAGGGGGCAGAAGTTCTTTTGTTTACAAGAGAGAAGTTTGCGTTGTAATTGAATGGAATTTAGCTTTGAATTCTTTTGGATTGTGTGAAATTCCTCCAGCTCAAAAACATTTTATGGACTCTCCTGGGACAAACAGCTTGCTGATGTTATGTTACGAGGATGCCAACTGGGAATTTCAAATGGGAGTTTAGTGTTCCACTGTTTCACGGAGTTTCACAATTTCTTAGCCCTAACTAAGAACAGTTGTCAGTTCATGCCATATTATGCAACAGTGCATTTTCCGGCTTTGTGCAGCTATCTTGAATTGGGTAGTGGTAAAATGTGCAAAGTGACTATGTTCCCGTAAGACCCAATGGATTCAAATTTTCAGACCTTGCATTGAATATTCTCAGAACTCTTGCTCTTCATCAAGGTACTGATCAGAAGTGTAGATGCTGTTTTGTGTTGCTCATCGGGAGATTCTCTCTTCAGTATGATGATGAAGGAAGGGGCACAATCTCACTGGTTTTGCCTTGCACATGAATATGAAATGTTAGAGCTCATAATTCCATTTTCAGATGACTAATTTCTTCATGCGATATGCCAAATTGTAAGTTGAAATCGCAAGCATGTAACTAGAATGATTAGAAATTGCCAGATTCGAACATTTTTTCTCTGCGTTCAGTCAAACGCTGGAACATTTTTAGGGACACCTGGTATCTACCTTATGATTTAAACAGCCCCTGTGGGCCATGAGCTCCTGTTATGTCATTCAATCTTCAACAAGAAATAAGGTAACAATGAGTGACAGTCAAGCCCAGATGAAAAGAAAGGGTTGTGTGTGCCAGACTTGCCAAGAACATGAATGAGCACATAGTAAAGTTTTCATCATTTATCATTACACTGGTGCACAAAAATAAATCATTCATACAATGCTAACAATGCTCCTCCCGTAACCTCCATAATGCTGAAACCAACTTGAGGTTACCAAAGAAAAATCAGCAAATGGGCAGAAATGTTTTCTTTCCGTGGAGCTAAGCTTTGGAATAGCCTTCCAGCTGAGTCAAAGATGGCATCCTCCCTGAAGAGTTTCAAAAATTCTATTAAGGGTTAACTTTTCTTTTATTGTAAATATTGTGTCATTGAATTGTAAATAGGTTTTAGCTTTATGGTTTTTCATTGTGTAGGTTCAATTTTATTTTTTTTTGCATATTGTAATTAGAACTTTTTATTGGAGGGCCCCTTAAAAATAAGTTGTCATTGAAGGGCAACCCTCCATAAATAAATGAAATGAAATACAGGTAGTCATGCATGCACAACAATTTTTAGTTTTCTTGTTTCATTTTGTTTACCTTTCTTTGGTCCTAACACATTAAGTACACTGCTTCTTTCTTGCTTTCAAGGAAAAACAAGCTTAGTCCATGCCTTAGTCTATGGCAAAGATGGTAATGTGGCAGCAGATCAGAGGACAGTTGGTTTGGATTATTACTCCTGGAAACCAAGACCATTAACAGACGAGCTTGAAATCCTTCTTGTGGATTGTGCAGGGCAAAGAAACTATTTGCTGACACATCAGTTCTTCCTCACTGAAGGTGAATTAATTTTCTGACTTGTACAGGGTGTCCTGAAAATTGTGCGTTGTTTGTTTGGCTGCTGTGGAGGAGCTATATAGCTTTAATTTTCTCAGTTTTTACATAGTTGCATTGGTCAAGCTTCAGCTTAGAGTTTGAGACCTCATTTAAGTCAATTCTGACATGTGGTTGCAGAATTATGGCAGAGAAAAGGTAAAATAAGTGGATGCTTCAAAAACTCATTTCTGTTATTCACCGGTTATGTCAGATTCAAGTAATATTTGAAAGAGATGGCTTCAGCATCACGTTAAAGGGTTTGTACAATGTTAAAAGCTTGGAATTAGTACAGAAAGCAGAAATTCTACAAATATCTCATTCAAATCGAACTTGCACAAAGAGTCAACAAAGGATAGTGTCACAATAAGACTTTATCTTGTCACAGAACAATGCTGTGTCGGAGTGATGTCTTCGTTCTATTTATAGAGGAGCCTATTAACCATTGCACATTAGCTTTGATATTCTCTCTAAAACAGCATAAGCGTTTGAGCAGTTACTGTGAAGGACCCTAGGTTTAAAAATTTTCATTTTTAGTTAAAGGCAGTCTGTCACGCATTTGATTGGGTGATAATGACAATACAAATGATAGGAAATTTGAATGGCTGATGATCCTCTGACTTTCTACGGCCGTAGAAAGTCAAGAAGATTAGTCCTCCTTTGTTTCAAACACACAGATTCGCAAAGAAATCCGTTGTGTTGAGCTCTGATTGTAACGGCCAATCAGATACGTGACAGACTGCCTTTAATGGTATAGACGAGAACAGGAACTGTGTCAAGTACTGTTCTAATACTGAAGGATCCTTCTCACCCAACAAGGGCAGATTTTGTAATACAATAGCATCAGTTGCTTTAGTTCACACCTCAAGTCAAAGTGATTAGCTAATACAGACAAAGGAAATTCTCTCAACCAGTAATTCAAAAACAAATATAGCCGCAAAGTTGCCCTGAAACCAGTGCGGCAAACTCTCACTTGGTGCGGGCGAAGGGAGGTTTTTAAAAGAAGTTGTGTGCTTTAGACGAAAGAAGAAGGGTAAATCTAAGGTTCTGTCAGGCGGATTTTGTTTACGCTGTAGACCTTTTCACAAAATCGCACCATTCTGTTGAAATATTGACTTGCATGTTTCGCCTCGCTTTGGAGTCACCCACAGGCGTGCGTCTCTAACGGCAACCCACGAAATTTGTTAGCAATGCTTAGATTTGGAAACGGAGTGCCTTGTTTGCAGCAATGAAATTTACTTCCTTTTGGGAATGCAGGCTTCGCCTCGAATCGAACTTTACTTTGTGTAAAGGTCTATTCAGAAGCCAAGCAGAGGGCATCGCAATAGTTGCATATTTGTTGCTCAAAAGTAGACAGTTACTCCTCAGCTCCTGAATCAAATAAACAAAATCCGCGAGACGGAGCTTTAGATTTACCCTTCTTCTCTCGTCTTAAGCACATAACTTCTCTTAAAAACCTCCCTTCGCCTGCACCAAGCGAGAGTTTGCCGCACTGGTATCATGGCAACTTTGCGGCTATGTTTTTTTTGAATTTCTGGTTGAAAGAATTTATTTCGTCAGCATTCGCTAATCGCTTTGAATCGCGGTATGAACCAAAGCAACTGATACTATTGTATTACAAAATCTGCCCTTTTTTCTCATCCAACTTTTGTTACTGTTGTCATTGCTCAGTGATATTGGGCTTTTCAATTAGTGAAGAGTAAATTTCATTGCCATAGCTCAATAAACTTCCAAAAATGTTTTATCGTTGAGCTGGCCCAAAAGCTGTTAACAAATTTCACAGAGGTAGTAGCTGCTTAATTCAAGAACCATCTGTCTTAGGTTCCCTCAGAAATTTTGCCTGTTTAAATGAATTACTCTGCGAATACAAACCCGATCTGATCTAGACATTCAAGGTCAGTATGCTATAAACTGAAAATAAAAATTTTCGATTCCAAGGCTCCTTCACAGTAACTGCTGAAACGCTCATACCTTTTTGGAACACCTGGTACATCCTTGAAAGAGTTTACAGTCGTGTCTTGTAGATAAACAGCACTATTTACCTTTCGAAAATTCTGAAAAGTTTAGATACAGTGGTAGAGCCCTTTCTTGACTTAAAGTCTTACTATGGCTATAAATATAGTCATAGCCTCGCTTTTATCAGTTGCTTTTGATCATCACAAGAGACGGTCATGAATCTCCATTCTTTTTGTTGCGATATTTGTACATTTTCATGCAAAAGGTTTCACTGAGTGAGATTGAAAATTCTATCACTGTTGTGGACATTCGAAAAAGTCTACAACATGTATCAAAACATCGTTCGATTCAGATTCTTTTTTAGAATAGCTAAGTCCCAGCTAGACTTGCCCCAAGTCTATTTCGTCAAGAAAAAAACGGGAAGGGGAAAGGGAAGGGGAAAAGCGAAATTTTCGTTGTCGAAAAATCGTTGTTCACTCTATCAGGCAGATTTATTACAGATGACGAAATAGACTTGGGGCAAGTCTAAGTCCCAGCCGATGACCTTCCTCTGCACAGAAACCAAACGAATGAATTATTGGCAGCCAATAATTCGTGCTTTGTTTATATAGCGATAGTAAGACTTTAAGCATGATCATACAAAACCTTTGCTTTCGAACTCTTACGGAGTTAGAATATTTTTTTAAGGTGCCCTATTTCTGCTTGTTGTGGACCTGGATGCCTACAAAATGAACGACTGCAATTATCGTGTTAAGATTGGTGACTGGATAAATATGGTCATTAGCGAAGTGCCTGGTGCAGTTTTTGTCATCGTCCCAACACGCCTTGACAAATTTAAAGACGATAGGCGACTTGTTCTCGACAAATGTATAGACATCATACAAAGAATGAATGCTGAAGAAAAGGAGAGGATCAATTCGCTTGAGAAGGAGCTTGCGTATTTGCAGTTTTGTCAGTTTGATCAAGATTCATATGAGAAGCTCGAATATTTGAAAAGGACAAGGCCCAGACTTCCTCAAATTGTCAGACTGCCTGAGGTAAGGGAAACTGCGTTTTGAAGTAACAAAAGAAAAATTTCAGGGAGCTTTCATAACGAATTAAATAGAGGGGGCGGAAAGGATTTCAAGATTCGACGTAAACTTACATAGCCCAGTGCACGACACAGAAACTATTTATATAGCCCCTTAAACATCTGCAAAAAGTATTTGACGACCCCAAGGCTTCAAAATGAACTCTGTGGCTCAGAAACTTCTTCAAGGAAAACTTTCTGCACTTTACAGCTCAATTTTTTCCTTGGATCATGTTGTCATACCTTATCTGTGGGATCCGGTATAACGGTTTAAGAAAGTAGGGAAGAACCTGCAGATATCACTATGTTTGACACTGACATGGAAAACAATTTCAATGTTCAAGAGAATAGAAAAAATGATGTTGACAGTGGTTTAAACAAATGTCAAATGTTGAAGTCATATCTCGAAGCAAATATAGCTTCATGGCCCATGTTTATCACTTGCAATAGTTCGTTAGCCCTACATTTTCCATCCAATAATTTTGGTGACCCTGTCAACTCCCTTCTGCCCCCCTCTGTTTCGTACTGTATGATCGCTCCCTAAGATGGTACAATTTCCCGACAATTGGAACTTTACAAAATTTTGCCAGTCTGAAGTGTTTTGCGTTCCTTGTGTGATTTTGCTATCACGCTTCGCAGAGAACAGAATTTATTTTCTCAAGCAAGGAATTTCTCAAGCAAGAATCGATTTCCAGAAATAGCATCCACATTTGACGCTAGACAGGCCACGATAAATCGCAAACAATGCCAATATTGAAGATCTTTATTCCATTGTTAGAAAGGATCTCAACCTAATATTTTCAATTTTAGTTTAGGTTTTTACATATAGCCTCTCGAGCTATAAGCGATTTGTGAAAATTATTGGTTTGAAAATTGATCGATAAACAGACGTCGCTGAAGTAAAAGCAATGATTGTTTTTAGTATTTGTAGAAAATATTTGCTCAACCTTTGAACAATGTTTTGACCGACCTGTGCTGCTTCCAAACCAGTACATGTTTTTTCATTCACAAGAAAATTGGATAAGTCCTTACTATACTAAAAGTTTCTTGGTCAGCATTCAGACGATATGAAATGTGTGACGATAGCAAAATTTGAGTTTGCATTCGCACAATACCGTTTTAATAATGTGCCGGCTAGAATTCCGTTTTCAAAATCGGTCGTTTTCAAAGTCTGCCGGCAAAAAATGTGTCTTTTTTGGTGTGTGAATGGGAAGCGTATCTGTCACATTTTTCATCATTTTCGAAGTCTTCCTATGAATGCATTGTTCATTTCACATGAAATTTTAACATTTAGTACAAACTATGTTATTTTCTTTCCAGACTGAAGAGGAACCTGGGCCAGGTTTCGATAATGAATACCTGGTGATGAGCCCAGTTTGTTGCAAGAATGAACTTGAAGGTGTCCTGCGGCTACGCAATGAAATCTTACGAATCACCGAAAACAGATACCTTTGCCCCATCGTTGATCGAAAACTTCCCGAAAGTTGGATCACACTAGAAGAGAAATTAATGGCCTTGAAAAACAGCCTAGATATACCACTAGTGTCGATTGATGTTTTGACAGAAATAGCCTCTGAGGCTTGCAATCTAACCCCAGAAATGATTGGCTCAGCTCTACGTTACTTCAATGCTATTGGCTCCATCGCTTACTTCAAGAGAGTGCAGAAAGCAGAGCATTTGGTGTTTTTGAACCCAGAATGGCTTATCCAGTTATTACAGAAGTTGTTTCGACATGGGCATGAGGACAGCCTTATTTATCATGAAGATTTTATGACGAAGTTGAATTTGACTGAGGATGAGTTTGAGCAAGATAAAGAGCAATTGCTTACTCGTGGTCACCTTTCCAGGACCTTACTCAGGTACGTTTTGCATTTCTGGTTGAGAGAATTTGTTTTGTCTAATCGCTTTGAATTGAAGTGTGAACCAAAGCAGCCGATTCTATTGTATTACAAAGTCTACCCATGTTTTTAGCCCCACTTTTTTAGTACATCCAGCATAATGGATATGTTTTATCTGTGTAGATGTATTTGGCTGCAAATGATCGAATCAGATAGCCTGCTGTCAGAGATTGTAGAAATCCTCCAATATTTTGGTATCATTTGCAAACTACCAACACCTGAGAATGAAGATGCTAGCGAAATACAATATTTCATTACATGGTTTCTGGAAGAAAATGAACCAGAAATTGTTACTAGAGAATGGAATGAAGAAACTTTGTTGAAAGTGGTAAGAATTTTCATGCTATTTAGTACTGCGTGACTTCATAAAACAACACCCGTTTGAAAAGTCACTGTTCTCTCAATATCGAAGCAGTGATTGAGAACTGTCTTGTTTTGTTGCCAGTATGTTGCCAGTTTGACTCCCAGCTGAAGTTTGATGACCACGTGAAATCTTTCTGTCTTAACGCTAACAGAAATGTTAGTGCTCTATCAAGGGCTGCCAAGGTCATTGACCCACCCAAATGTAAACTGCTTTATAATTCATTTGTCATGTCAAACTTCAGGTACTGCCCCCTCATTTGGATGTTTTGTGGAAGAACTGCTAATAAAGAAATTAACGGGGTTCATAAACGAGCACTTCGTATCCTATTGAAAAACTTTGATGCTTCTTTCGATGAACTGCTCATTAGATTTGAAGAAAAAACTGTTCACGTTCAGAACTTGCAGAAACTCATGATTGAAGTATATAAATCGCTCAATCATGAAAACCCTTCTTTCTTATGGGATTTATTCACAAGGAAAGAAATTAATTACAATGTGAGAATCAAAGATATTCTCACTCTTCCCAAGGCATCTACTGCGTCTTTCGGTATAAATTCGATAGCGTTCAGGGGTAGCATACTTTAGAACAGTACACCTGATGTGATTAAAAGCAGCAATAGAGTCTCCGTTTTTGGCAAAAACATAAAACATTGGACTGGGGAGGGTTGTAACTGTAATATTTGTAAATAGTGTTCCTGTAAATTAGTTTAATTTAGTTGGTATTTATTATTTTATACGTTTTGTACAAGCTACATTGTTATCCAACTGTAAATAAAGTGATTGTTATTATTATCATTATTATTTTTATTATTATTACAGTAATTTATTCGGCTTTATGGGAGATTGTCTGAAGAAAGCCTCTTCCTAAAACCAGCAAAAGCTGATGAAAATGATGTGCAAGATTTTCTTGGCTTTTCTCCCGAAAAATGACGACGCTCTTATGTGTTCATGTAGATTGTCCTCTTGGGACAAGAGAATCCACTTGAATTATTTTCTGCCTCTGGTAGACTGCTTATCTTCCTCCAGAAGATTCCAATTTCGTCCTCTGGTAGATTCTAATTCTTTCTCTGGTACATTACTTGTCTTTCTCTGGTATAGACGAGTTCTTTCCTCTGTTGAATTGAACTTCTTATTTTGGTGTGTTCCAATTTATTCCTCTTGTAGATTGCATTTCTTCCTCTAGTGGACTCATGTCTTCCTCCGGTAGATTCGAATTTCTACCTCTGTTAGATTCCAATATCTTCCTCTTGCAGATTGCTTCATTTGATAGAATCCAATTTCGTTCTCTAGTAGATTGTATTTCTTCTTCCTGTACATCCAAATTTCTTCTGCTGGAAGATGTTACGTTTTTCCTTCAGTAGATTCCAATTTCTTTATGTGGTAGATCACTTGCCTTCCTATGGTAGATTCCAATTTCTGCTTCTGATAGATTGCAGTTTCTTTCCCTGGTAGGTTCCAAGTTTTTCTTTCAGTAGATTTCATTTCTACCGTGATAAACTATGGATATTTTCAAGATTTTGGCATTTTCCTTCATTTGTTTAAGATTTACAATGATTTTTATTTTTTCAAATTTTTTCATGACTCCTTTCAACCAGTCATAAAGGCGGCCGTTCGAAAATAGTTGAGATGCAAACAAATTTTCCACGGCAGATTTACAGGAAAATACCCTGAGCTCTTTTCAAGTAATTCAACATAAAGAAACGTATGAAGGAATTTTACACTCGCTCTTTTAAAGATTTTGAAGATTTCAGCCAGCCCTTTCTTTGTTTCAGGATGATATCATCACTCGCAAAGATACAGGTATTTGTCAGTTACCTGGCAGTATATTTGAACGGTTGTTGCTCCATGCCCATGCACGTGCAGAACTCTGTCATCCATGGAAGTCTGGCTTTCTTATAAAGAAGCCTCATTTTAAGCTGAAGTGTGAAGTGAGGAATGGAAGGACGAGTAGTTACGTAGTTTTACATGGAAGATGTGAGAACAAGTACTGCAAAGAGATGTGGGAGCTCATTTTGGATATTTGGAAGGTTGGTATTTCATTATATTGTTTTGCGATATGTTTATCATTAAGCTGGATAGGCTTGGTCGTATTTCCCTTCGAGAAACTTGAAAAACCGTAATAAGATAAAAGTGCTACATGTAAAATAAAAACTATTATTACCTTACATCAATTCACTTCTGGGGGATTCCATCCTCCCCAGAGGACAAAATGCATGAATGTGTGTAAGTGTCACTATTGCTAGCAAAGAAAACAAAGGGAGGCATCGGCCCATTAAAGACGGCAGATTTCTGAACCTAATTGGACATATCGGGAAGGGATTAAGATAAGATATTTTTCAATACTGTTACTTTGATGTTCATGAAGCAGCAATTTTTTCAAGCGCCGGGCCTTTTGATTGACTCATCCGGTAGAAAAGAAAAAAAATGGTCTTTCATACGTATGCGATCCCAGTGCTTGGCGCTAAGCTCTACAATTTTACCCTCACCTTCATTTCCCTTTAGGACTTTGGCACTCTGGCGAAAGAACTGAATGGAGTAGTCTTTCGAAAGTCATTCAGTGTTTGTCCATTTTGTGTACGAAAGAGACTGGAGAGGCCATACCTCTTTCAAGTTGAATGGGCAAGAAAGTCACCGGCCAAGAAACAATACTCGTGTCAAAAGTGTAACAGTTTTGTTGATTGTCATCTGCTGCAACCACCTATAGGTAAGAATTGGATTTGATCCAGGGGAAACTTGTCCCCAACTTCAAGGAGAGTTTGTGAGGAACGTAAAATGATAAGCAATTCTTTGGAATGGTTTGCTTGACGCCACTATACGGAAATCTTCTTTATTTTCCCCGTTCAAGTAGGATGAAATGTTTATACGCTATCTGTATGTTACTTAGACTTATGACGATGAGTCCCTTGTATCCCTGCGGTAAACCTTGCTCAAGAGGGACTCATAATGAAACAGTGAAAAACTTGGCCCTGTTCTCTTCAATCACCAATGGAATTGTGAAAGAATCACGGCTTCGAATCTCCATCCCGTGGGAGTGTTTTCAATTCTTTAATCGAATCGAAAATTCTATCTCATTTACGCCTTGACAATAGTGATTCACAAATCTCGCAGTCTGACTGGTACGTAAGGAATTGCGAAGTTTGGGCCTAAATAGGGCCAAGTTTTTCAGAGTAATACTATGAGTCTCTATTGTCTGTAGCGCCATCATCAAGTCAAAGAGCACAGGGCAACGAGACACTCATCGTCATCAGTCTATATGTTACTCGCTAGGCAAGAAACATATGCTTTTAGAAATTCGTTTTAATTGAAAGGAGTGTGCTTCCACTGCGACCATACTGTGTTTGCTATTTTTACAAGAACTAGGCCGGACACGTGTACCTGGTTTGGGAGCATTTCTCTACCTCTTGCAAAGTTACTCATTGCAATCCCGTATGAAACACTTATTCAAAAAAGCAACAATTTTCTGTTGAAAAACTTTTCAAAGTGGATTATTAGAGGGAGGGGACTTATTGCATGGAACGATACAGTATTGACGATAGTCATATTTTAGAGAAAGGAACTTACTTGAAGGTGGGGGCTTATGCTAGGATTTACTAAATTTTTTTCAATCCTCTTATTTCAGATTCGACTGGAGGACACTGGTCACGAGTCACACAAAAGGGTAAGGTTCACATTTTAAGGTCACTGCTGAAGAGCATAGTTCCAAATCTTTGAATTGGTGTGAAAAGGCGGGTGTAAGATTCAATGACCTGTTGCTTTAAACAGAATGACTTGAAAGAAATTTTAACCAATTTTCTATGATTGTACTGTTGAACTTGTCAAAAATCTTGAGTATTTGTCGAAATTACATCCAATTACATATTTCAGCTCATTTTAGGATGTGACGTCATCAAATTTCTAAATCACAAACAAGAAGAGTGAAGGAGTTTTGCTTGATACCATATTGTAGGCATCCATAAACTATGGTTTTCTTGAAGATTATTTGATCTTTCATCAACAGGTTTAGAAATTACAATAGCTGGAAGTTTTTTTTCGAAAATTTTCTTGAATTCAGAAAGGAGAAGAAAGACTCTGTAATTCTGAAAGTATTGAAGATTTCCGAAAAGCCCAACGGTAGATTTACTGTAAAATAGTTCAAGCTCCTTCGAGGCTATTCAGTTCAAAGAACTACGTTATAGAATTTGTAACCTATGCTCTGCTGAAGACGTTTTATTTCTATCCAAAATAAATCAAAATTCAATTTCTCTAAATGTGGTTATGCTGTACCGATCTTGGAGTAAGAAGACACAAGGTCATTTAGCTATACTAAGAACGGCACTTACAGGTCTACAAATGCAACTTCCAGACTAAAAAAGCAGCAATACAAGGGACAATACGAAGTAAAACTAAAAGAAACATCACATAAAGTTAACAGAAAATAAAGGGACTGGTAGTACCCCGGGGGGTCTTTTTACTTTCCAAGATACGGAGTTGTGCCATTCCAAACATAAAAGTACCACCCATAAATTCGGAGAAATTTCTCAAAAGTATACCCTTAAATCGGGGGAAATTTTCTGAAAATCATACCCATAAATCCGGCAATGCCAAAACAGCTCGCTAATAAATATATTTTTACAAAACAACTATACCCATGAATCCGGCAAATACAAACTAATTTTGAAAACCATACCCATAAATCCGGAGTCTATCATCAAAAAGTTACCCTAAAAGATGGCACAACCCCGTTCCATGGACATGTTAAGTTACCCCCTCCGGGGGTAGTTTCACACTCAACCCAAATCATGCTATGAGTCTAATTGTATGCTATGGCTGAAGACGTGCTTGCAGATATGGAACAACATAAGAAACGACGTGTCTATGGTAACTCAAAGATGGCTCTATTGAGCCCCCGCGGTCATATTTGATACTGAAGACTCCAGATGCTGCTTAGAAGAGGAGTGCTTGTTTGAGAGAGGACGTATCCACAACATCAAATGGAAAGGGTATCAGGGATACAAATTATAGCTTTTTGTCCTTTTACCCCATATTTCGCGGAACAAACAGACCAATGGACAAAGTTTAAAACCAAATAAAACCATATCGAAATCACATTGAATGGAAAGTTGTAAAGGTTGATAAATGAGGAATCTCTGGTAGTCCTGGATCCTTGATATGATTAAAAGTATTTAAGAGAGAGGGAGCTTATTGAAGATTTTAACCCAGAATTGACGGACTTCGTAGAGAAAATGACTTACTAGAGAGTGGGCTGGTTTACACGATCATATTCACGTAAAATTTGCTTCGTATTTTTTATCTGACCACAGAATATGGTAGCCTGCGCAGAGATTTTACTTGTGTTGTGGAGGAGTAAGGGAAAAGCTTCTGTAAAGCTTTTCCCTTACTCCTCCGTAACAGAAGTAAAGCCTTTGCGCAGGCTAAGAATGTGGCCGTGTCAATGGACTGCATAAGTTGCTTGAAGTTGTGTGATGCAATTAGAATCAATTCCCTTTAATTTGTCATCACAGGTTTGTCATTTTACCAGACTTCAAACGAAACATCTGTGATGGCAAATTAAAGAGGATTAATTATTTGTCGCTTTACATAACTTCAAGCAACTTGTGAAGCCCATGGTCACATTCTGTGATCACATAAAACATGCGAAACAAATTCTACATGAATATGCTATCATACTATCACACTCTGTGATCACATAAAACATGCGAAACAAATTCTACATGAATATGCTATCATACTATCACACTCTGTGATCACATAAAACATGCGAAACAAATTCTACATGAATATGCTATCATACTATCACACTCTGTGATCACATAAAACATGCGAAACAAATTCTACATGAATATGCTATCATACTATCACACTCTGTGATCACATAAAACATGCGAAACAAATTCTACATGAATATGCTATCATACTATCACACTCTGTGATCACATAAAATGCCAACCAAATTTACGTGATATGATTACGTAAACCGGCCTTAGCTGAGGGGTAATCAATCAATCAATCAATCAATCAATCAATCAATCAATCAATCAGTATTTCGATTTCCTGAATCGATGCTCGATCTAGTTCATGAAATTTTTGTCACCAAGTAGCATGGACAGGAAATCCATATTTATAACTGCTGCATCTTTTTCTGTTTAAGGCCCAGTTACTGATGCACAATTGTCTACAGTTGCAACGATGCTGGGTACCAGCCACTCCGAAGTCGCGCTTAGCCTCGGTTTGAAACAATATCATGTGGAGGCAGCAAAGGCAAACTTTCAAAACAGCCAATACAATCAAGCGATGGAATTATTCGAGAAGTGGAAACAAAAAGAGGGTGAAGCAGATCGTTTGGCACTCATTGAAGCAATTAGAAAACTGCATCCACCAAGGGACGATATTATCGAATTTCTAGAAACTGGGGTAAAACCAGATTAAACATATTTTCCGGGAAAGTTGTTTTTCTAAAGGTACGTCTGTCAATATTTGACGTAGCATCCCCCACAAAGCAAAAAGTACTGCGGTTTGTAAAACCTCCCTAAACCTGGAACCCCTTAAGCCTCGTTCACAATGGGTCTTTCGGTCTTTTGGGTCCTTTAGGTCGTTCAGAAAGACCTAAAGGACGAAGGACTCGAACTCTGAGTCTTCTACTATCCTCTAGGCTCAGGCGCATGGGGCGGCAGATAGGGCTCCAGTCCCCCAATAATTCTGAAAGCGATGGTTCTACATCATAAGCATTGATTTGAATTATTGTTTTCTATTATTTTAAGAACAATTGCCCCCAGTCAACGGCTGCTTCTTACAGCCCTGAGGCTCCGAGTCTCGGTTGGGGGCTGCGGCCGCTCAACAGAGCGTCCCTTTACGGTAAAAATTATGCGGCAGGGTGTCCTTTTCTGATAGAAATTATGCGACAGGGTACTACAACTGATAAGAAAATTATGCGACAGGGTACCATGTGCAAGGACATTTTTTAGAGTTCTCTTGAAACTCTGGTATACTATTGGGGTATTTTTCATGCGACTGGGTACAGGGTGTGGAGAGATGTGCCACAACCCCCATCACTCCCCAAGTCAAGCAGCCCCCCTCTTTAGCGCAAAGTGAACTAATTATTGAGACGTCAACAAGTTCTGCATGAATCTGGCTATTTCCTAACGTTTTCTCTTCAGAAAAGTCGAAAATTACTCAATAGACCTTTTGGAAAACTACCCTCATCTTGAAATACAGTCTTTTTGCTTGTGCGTATTCCTATGAGGAAAACCAATTCAGCCGCTAGACCCGGGGCTAACTCAAAGGCGGCGCCACGAGGTGGACTGGGGTGGAAATGTCCACCCCACTTTCCGGCAAACGACAAAATAATCGGTAGGTATACCTTCTGGCTATCAATTCTATCTCTTCCGCTCCACTTTTTCTGGGCTAGCGCCACCCCTGGGCTGACTTACACGGAGCGAAACTTTTACTCCATCTCTCTTCTCTTCTCAGGCTTGCAGATGATCTGTTATGGCTGGTTTTCATATGTCTCAGTTCATCATATTTAATCGCATTTCATCGGAATTCTTGGTCTGCGTTCAATAGACGATTGCGCTAAAGATGGCGGCTAGGAATTTTTTACCAAGATGCACTGCGTTCTTAAATCGAGTTTCCATAGAATTGTTTAGGATTTGTAAGTAGAACGCAATGCATCTGGGTAAAAAAATTCCTTATCGCAAATCGTCGATCTTAACGAATCGAAAAATTTTGTTTTCTGAATTGCATGAAACTCTGAGTCAGGGAGCGGTCATTTTTAAACCTGGGTATGAGGGCGGAGGGTAATTTCGCACAATTAGAGAAAATTTCATACCCCATCTTTAAGCACAGAAAAAGTTTTCGTGCCCCATAACCTTTCAGAAAAATGGTTTAGTACTTCCACCTCATCCAGAAGTCTTAGTGCATAAAACATAGATGCATTGACAGGTACCAAATTGTCCCAGGCGATTTTCATACGGGTCAAGTGATTCATCATTTCCAGGTGTCTATTAACTTTTCTTTCAATCTTTGATTTTTGACTTCACCCAAAATTTTTTCAAGAAACATAGTTTCGTACCCCATAAGAATTTCTCTTAAAAATTTTGATATCCCCACAAATAGTGGAGAAAAGTTTCATACCCCTGGCAAAAATCCTCCGCCCCGTTACCCAAGATTAAAAATGACCGCTCCCTAACAACTAAGAATGTAGTCTGTTCTATTGCTTCAGTCCTGTTAAGAATTACATTAGAAATTAAAGTATTGACAGGGATGTGCTTTGTGCTTTCACCAAAAATTATACCACTTCTGGAAATATTGGCTGATTGGCTGATCAAAGCCAAGTAGAAATCACAATTGTAGTAACGAAAACTTTTTTAAATATTTAAGTAATAGTAGCTTGATTTAGACAACGATATTTTCAGGAAATTTACCAGAAATACTACCCTGGATCAGAGATTATTTTTTAGTATATTTGATAGTTTTTAGGATCTTTGAAAACTCTGAAATAAATAAAATAAAAAGAGAAGGGAGGAAGGAAAATTTTTTCCCTTCCTCCCTTTTCCTGATATTTTTTCCAATTCTAAGTTTTTTTCAAATTGTAAGTTTTTTTTCAAAATTCTAAATTTTTTTCAAAAATTCTAAGAAATACTCTGATTCAGGGTATAGAAATACCAAGTGAACCAGAAAGAACTTCAACTTTAAAAATTTATTATCAAATTTGATTGGCAGCGGAAAATCTGAAGTATTCTCCCTGCGACGAATTTTTGATCAGTTGAAGTTCTGTTGGTCCACTTCATAGGAATGTAAATAATATTTGACAATTGATTTAGAATCAGTTCTTCGTAAGAAATGATATTCCCTCGAATTTCATTTTTAATAAAATTCTTTGTAATCAGCTTTCTTTTCTTGCTGTTTGCAGATCATTCATTAAAGATTAGGGGGTACTGGGATGGGGGGAGGGGTGAAATAGATAACTTTAGGGTAAACTGGTAGAGTGAAAAATTTGGATAAAACTTGCCAAAATCTTGTTCTCATCCAGAATCGCCTGAATGACCTTTTTTTGACACAGTGAATGTCGGTTTATCAGTTCCGGGTCTACTGCTGTTTTCCAGCAATCAACACTACCCATTTTTGCCAGCCTACCCAATTTACCCCAGTAAGACGCGGACGTCTTTGAAAACGCAAATACTGGAAAGTTTTTTGGAGCATCCAAACCTTTCAGGTGTTTCCTTCCTAGAAAGCTGCTCATAGACCGACAAAATTCTTAAGATTGGTTTGCATTATCGCATTTCCATCGCTTACGAATATGCTCATGCTGTATTTAGCTTCCCTTCTCGACGTTCTTTTGCTGAGGGGCGGCCATCAAAAGTACTCTTTTCAGGTTGTCAGTTTCAGAAATAGAACGTACGTGAAGTCTCTTGAGACTCGCAAAAGCCTCGAAGTCGCGTCTTCTTGCTAAAACAGCCTATTATGATTAAGATGAGGCCTTTATTGAAGGTTAGGTTGTTATTTTACTGAACTAATTTTTGCCATAAGGGGTGCTTCCTCCGTTAAGAAAGGCTCTTTTTGAAAGTGCATAAGGTGTTCCAAGCAATTTTGACCTGTTTGTGTTGCTTCTGTGGAGGAGCTGTGTCCTTTTTGTCTCGACTTTGACACAGTTGTATTGGCGAGGGTTCAACTTAGAGTTTTAGAACTCGTTGGAGTTAGTCTAAAGTGTTTGCTGTCATCTGACAGAGGAAGGCAAAAAGAAGTGGTTGCTTCAAAAACGGCGCTTCTGTTGTTCTTCAGGGATGTCAAAATCAAGTACGTGTTTAAGGAACGTGTTCTTAGCTTTTATTGAAAATCTTTGAATTTGTAAAAGGGTTACAGCCAAGGCAGAAGAAGCGCACCACCCACATTTTGAATATTCAAAACAAAATCGTACCTTCCTCGGATTTTGCTTCTTTGCGTGACAAAATCTTTGAATATTCTTAATTCACAATGGTTTCCAAAGGAAAGAGCTTCTAATGTAATCGACTATACTCTACCCAATGGTTAGGCCGAAAGCCACTTTCAGTTCCAGACATGAGTGGAAGATGAGACATGAAAACAAAAACATGGTAAATAAATATTTGATCAAAATAGTTGTGTCCTAAAGCCCTTGTTCAAATATTGCCAAAGGGGCTGATCTTAGGGGAAAGAAAGCGGATGTCTTTGACTTGATAAATAAAAACTTGAGAGAGTAAACGCGAAAAAAAAGGCGCATTAAAATAGACAACGGCGTTTCATATCACAGCAGATCGAACATCTGCAGTCTATATTACTAATGGCAGATCTTCAAATTTATTTTTGAGAGGTAGACCTAAGACCAATCATTTTCCTAGGAATAGCTCATCTTGTGATCGCTTATCAAAATTGTCAAATGTAGCTCGTTTTTAGAGCTGCCAGTTCTGAAACATACTGCAAAAAGGCTGATTCTTACCAGATCTACAGGGTGTATCAAAAAAGGCTACCGGCCGAAAAATTTTAACCAGTAAGAAACCCCGAGTGAAACAGAGATTTTCTGAAAGCTTGACTCTTGTGTTTTCATTTGACGTATAGTTTTTGCAAAAAAGGTCTCTACGGAACAGGACTCAAAAAACGAAGTAGCATGGCAGCGGCGCTACCATGAAGATAGCTGAAATGTCCAAATTTCCCAGCAAGGAAGCAGGGAGAAAAGGAAAAAGCAAAAAAGAAACGGAGGGACAAGGAAAAGATGGGAAAGGAATTAAGGAAGGGACGGAAAGGAAGGGACAGAGGGAAAAGGGATTGAATGGGGCTAAATGTAGGCAAAGAAGGAGCAATTGTGTAAGAAGAAACGACAGTGATTGGCTTGCTACCAGGAAGTAAAGAGTTTTTTGAGCCTTGCTATGGAATTCGCAAGCAAGAAGGAAGTAACCATATGTCAAAATGAGATAGCGCTTATTTCGGACATTGTACTTATAGTATCGCTTGATGTAATTTTAAACTGTGCTCTATCATTTTGCATTGTTTAAATCGTTAGAGAGTTGGAAAGCAAGCAGCAAGTTAGATAGTTGTAAATTAAGGGGCAAGTCATCAGCAAATCTCTCACATAAGGTGAAATGTTTAGCAGTAACAATTTTGTTTGAAAAAACGATGTGCAGCGAAAGCTATTGCACAGAGTTTCATTGTCAAAAACTATTTTATCAATAACGGTATTGATTTTATCGCTAAATAATTACATCATTTTCATGTCATAAGGCATTTCTCCACTCAGTCGAATTTTCCGATCAGACAGAAAATCTTTGGTTCACGTGAGAAAATGTCTCTCTGAATTTGAATAGAATGTTACGCGTGACTAACATTGTATTGTGTAAAATTCAGTCCGCTCAGAAAATTCTACTGAGTGGAAATCAGCCTTCATGGTTGATTTCCACTTAAAAGAATTTTCCGAGCCGACTGAATTTGACACAATAAAATGTTAGTCACGTGTTACATTCTATTCATATTCAAAGCAACATTTTCACGTGTAAACAAAGGATTTCTTGTCCAATAGGAAAATTCTACCGAGTGGAAATCAACCTTTACAGTGCAAACTTCCCGTGCTGATTATAGAATCAGACAAATTAAAAGGCTTGCAATGTTACTTCCTTTGTTCCAACAAACATACAATTAAAACAATACAAAAGAGTGCGATCTCATTTTGGCATATGGTTACTTTTGTTTTCTTGCGAATTCCCTCTTTGCGAAATTCATGTATCAACTGAAACATTCCTATGCTTTGATTCACAAGGCCTAATCGTTCTGTGACCATTCTCAAAAATTGCAAATTGGATTTTACAACAAAACTTTTAAAATAGGTTTTCTACAGCATGTACTAATATACAGAGTATGTACAAAATAAATGCCATTTTCCTGTGCATACTTCGCTTGAAAATTTATTCCCTTGCTTTTTTGGTTTTTTCTCGACGCTCGATCGTACACTGCGGGCAGTACCTACAAAGAGAAGAAATGTTTGCTAAAATGTTACAGGTGATCACAGGCTGTAGAAAACTCTAGATTGAAATTTAGATTTACGTTTGATAAATTGAGATTGTCATACCTTGCGTCTTCTTTTTTCTCTGCCTCTCTTGCAATTAATCCCTGTGCGTGGCAGACTGGCGTGGTTTGAGTGGCAAGACTGCTCCAAGCTTTCTCCCGTTCACGTCAATCTGTCACGCGCGAGGATAAAAATGGTGCCTTTGCAGGAGAGGTAAAGACAGATGATTGTCTCGATGTATCAAATGTTAATCTACTTTTTATTTCAGCGTTTCCTACAGCCCATGGGTGCGCCAAAAAAGTACTTCAGTTTGAAAGGCCACTAAAATTTAACCACAAAGCCGATCTCTAAATCATTTTTTGGCAAATCATTTTTTGGCAAGTAGATCAGTCACTGCAGAACGAAGTGCCTGATCATCTGCAAGGCCTGTTTAGAAGGGCACCCGAAATATGCGTCACGGAGTTACACGATTCCAAACTGCATTTGAACGTTTCGCTGCGTTTTAACCTGAACTCATGAGTCGTTAGAAGGCTGCGTCGATCTGGGAACTAGTTCTCAGGTCACAGCCTTCAAATCGCAGTGCAGTTCCAAAAATTTAGGCCATGCAGAACCGTTGATAGCATGCTGATGTGCTCCCAGACAAGAACGATAAGATAAACAGTGAATTGAAGACAAGCAAGGTAACGAAATACATTTAATCATTGAAGATAATTTAGGCCAGGTATTGTGGACACGATCAACATCCAAATTGTGTCCACAACACCCATGCTCTGAAAGAGGATTATCGAAAAGAGTAAAACTGACAAGTTACGTTTCCGTTTTTTCGAGATGCTTTTGATGATGCGTTTAAATTCACTTTCAAAATGTTGTGCAGGACTAAATTCTTGAATCTTTTGAAATTACCACAAGTAATTTCCAATCTTGAAAGTCACCAAACAACTACAGAAAATGAATCAATTTTGCAGCTATTGGAAAAATCAATTTCGATTATTATAGTGCAAGCATAATATTATAGTATATTATAGTCACTGCGATGATTTTCAGAACAGAAGGTCATTTTTTAGAGTCAGCAGGTATATTAAGCGTTTAGTTTGGTCACAAATTTCACAATGTCTTTAAAACATGTCATTTCAATGAAAAAGGCTGGGTAATTTCACATCTCTCTGGACGAATGGCAAAGCAAACAGCCAAATTATCGAATGGAATTGCAAATCTTATATCTTACCATTTTCCTTTTGGTTTCGTTGTTAAGTTCACACAGCTGAAGTGGAACCACTCGATAGGACACTACAAACAACACATAATGAAATTAGTCTACTGAGAAAGATAGCCGAAAAATGTATTGCGATATACACTACGGGGTGTACCAAACGAAGTTCTCCTCTTCGCAAAAATCACTAAGACCTTCAAACTTCATTTTTAACTCATGGAGTCTATGGGATAGCCATTAGTTCAATGGGGATAGCAGATACTTTCCTGTCTGTCGTGCAAGTTATCTTTTTGTCATGGTGCAAGGGGTTGTTTTTGCAGTAATGTAGCACGGAGTCGACAAACAAATTGATGACACCTAAACAGCTAAGAAGGCTCCTTGCAGCTCTCTCCTTCGGCGCTCCCTGCCTCCCTCAGAAAATGACGTCAATTGCCGCAATAGGAAATAGAAAACAAAGGAAACATATTCTTTCCTATATTTATGAGGGCTGTTTGGATTCTCGATTAACTAATTAGGTAAAGAAAGAAATATACGATAAAATGGTTTATATCAATTGAAAAATATCAGGGTATTGGGCCTTGCGTTTTAGATCCAGGAAATAGGAAACCTGCCACTTTGAGTTTGTGGCGCCGTTCACACTGCTCCGTATTCATATCAAAACGGAGCAAAAATTATCAGTTTGTGCCTTGCGTTCACATCGCTCCACTCTGAAAACGAAGCTTTTCGAAAACGCTAATGAAACGCACAAACCTGAAAATGCTTCGCATTCCTTTGTTAATAGGCTATTGATTACAATGTCATTCAAATGGTGATTGGCACCTTTTGACAGCTACCGAAAAAGCTCTGTTAAGTCCCCCTCTCTATTAAGCCCCATCTCTAATAAGCCCCTCCCCTCTGAGTCAAAATTTGAAATAAGCCCCACTCTCTATTAAGTCCCTCTCCACTTATACAAAATTCTAGAATTTACCAAATATTTTCCATTTATTTAGCGACACAACCTTGCAAGTTAATTTTAGTATGGTTTAGGATAAAAACTGTGTCGAATTTATGTATTTGAGCCGTAAAATTGTATGTTGATTCTGCAAAATATGGGATAAAAGAACTGAAAAGCTACCAAATATACCTTGTCACTTGATCTTGTGAATAAGCCCCCATCTCTAATAAGCCCCCTCTCTTTTAAGACCCCCCTCTGGATGGTCCGAAATTAAATAAAACGGAGCATTGTGAATGGGCAGCGCTTTCAGCAACAAAGAAGGATAGAAACGAAATGGAGCAATGTGAACGTAGCCTTTCTTCTTTTTAGAGCTGCCTATGAACCTATGCTCGCAAAGTCGAGTTCATCTATGTTTTCTTTGTTCATAAACGTTCGAGAAAAACAAACACTGAAGTCTATTTGCTATCAAGCAGAAATCGATTCATTTACTGCCATCTACTATTCTAAGCATTACGATTTTTCAAACGCTTGAACTTTTTGCAGCACTAGGCGGATCAGAATGGGGTACAAAAATGGATAAGAAACGAACCTCTTCATTGTCACAGCCGATCATTTCGCCGTATGATACCTACAAGGAAATAATACTGCATTACATACCATCACAGCGGCACAATGGGCGGAGAGGCTTATTTGAATCTTTTTCTGCCTTTTCAAAATAGTGTTATCTAGTTATCAGGTGAGCCAGAGAAGAACTTCCAACTTGTAAAATTCCATAGCATCAAGAGTACTTCACAGATTTGAATGATTAAAATTCCAGTTAAAAGCCAAAGTATTTTCGTGATCTTTCCTGCTGTCTTACGAGCAATAGAAATATAGGTAAACTCAATTTTACAAAAATTTTATGGGTGCAAACTGACTGGAAAAGGCCTAAAACGTTGATCAGATCATAATGGACTCCTGACACGGAACAATAAAGAAAATGCAATTCCTCATGGGTGAAAGCTATCCTCTGCATCTGAAAATCTGTCTCACAACTCTTGAAAGAGTTGAAGCCCCATATTCTATTGTTCTTTGTGAGGAGAGTCCAGTGAGGAGGAGAGGAGAGCCGGTGAGGAGAGATCAATGTTTTTGGCCCTTTTTAGTCACTTTGCAACTATAAAATTTTGAAAAAGTTGACTATAATTATAATTCTAGTGCGGGTAAGACAGCGAAAAAAATCACAAAAATACCTTGATCTATTGGTTTTTATCTGGAATTTGAATCATTCAAATCTGTGATATACTCTTGACGTTACGAATTTTCAAAAGTGGAAACAGATTGAATACAACGCTCGAACCCTTTCTTTCAATCAAAACTCGCGCGATTTTGACATTGCTGGAGGACAATAGGGGTTTCGTTTTTAACGTAGTGGTGGAGCAAATTTGCCTTCCAGCGAAGGCACTCCATTCCATTCTAAAATTCTTCGTTCTATTGTTCTATCAACAATCTATCGAAATGAATTGCAAAATTGTGTACAGATGATAATCCATTATGAACTGGAATCATTCTTTATAGCTTCTTTGCATCAAACAACTGTGATGGGAAGAGCATAATCTAAACATATTGGTT
This sequence comes from Aurelia sp. 4 Dawson et al 2005, assembly GCA_964019985.1. Lineage (NCBI taxonomy): Eukaryota > Metazoa > Cnidaria > Scyphozoa > Semaeostomeae > Ulmaridae > Aurelia > Aurelia sp. 4 Dawson et al 2005. Next base: position 20,063,376 of record OZ026501.1, on the reverse strand, counting down.
TCCTCTTTATTTCATTCCTTTCTTCATTTGTTCCTTTCCTATTGATATTTTCAGCCTTAGTTTATTCTTTCATCCTTTCTTCGTTCCATCTTTCGTTCTTCCTCTCTCGGGGGGAGGGGGGGCGTACCTCAATCTATCATCTGACGAGGAGCTGCCATTTTGCTCGAAAAATTAGTACCCCATAATTCCGTGCATTCTGGTGAATTTTAGGGCATTAACTACGCAAAATGAATGAAAATCTGGGCCATAACTCATGTAATTATGAAAACTGTCTGAAAATTTTGAAAATGATACCCAAAATTCCGTAACGGTTTGAAAAAGGTACCACGAAAAGTACTAGGCTGTTTTAGCAAGAAGACGCGAGTCATGAAGACGCCAGCATAATGCTTTTGTTCGAGGATGTAAATTACAAAGGGAAATCAACTTCAAAACTTTTGCGAGTCTCAAGAGACTTCGCGTACGTTCTATTTCTGAAATTGACAACCTGAAAAGAGTACTTTTGAAGGCCGCCTTTCAGCAAAAGAACGTCGAGAAGGGAAGCTAAATAATGTGTGAGCATATTCATAAGCGGTGGAAATGCGAGAAAGCAAACCAATCTTAAGGATTTCGTCTGTCTATGAGCAGCTTTCTAGGAAGGAAACACCTGAAAGGTTTGGATGCTCCAAAGAACTTATAAGTATTTGCGTTTTCAAAGACGGCTGCGTCTTGCTGCTAAAACAGCCTACTAAGTACTAAGTGCAAAGAGGTACAATTCTGGGTCATCCTGTGCTAGTAATACTCTAATCAAATAGAGATTGACAGAGATTATTAATACTCTACTCACTTATTGCCATCCTGATGAAAAATCATCAACATCGCTGTTTCTCCCGATAAAATCTACTTTATCACTTCCACAATTCTCTAGACTAATTCCCTTATGAATATTTCATCAAACGGCTTATCATCATAAGATCAAATTTATGAAGGATTGTGAATTGTGATGAAAAATTAGCAAAAAATACCTTGAGTGAAATGATGAATTTGAAAACAGCATTAAAAAAATTACCATTTCAGACTTTTAAGGAAGAGAAAGTAAATGAGAAAAGCCGTCATTAGACATTATTGACGTCAAGGCTTAGCGTAATATGATGCATTTATCAAGAAGAATGATCGGAAGGCCAATGAAAAGAAGTGCCACACAAGTAGCATGTGCTCTGCCGAAAATTTCATTGACTGACAGATAGCAGAATTATCTGGCTCATAATTACACCGAACAAAATTCTTCCATACGTCATAAGCTCATACATAGGTGTCCAAAAGAATTATTCGACGTGTAATTAGATTTTGAACAATAACTATAAAATGAACAGGCTCCGAAGTAAGGATTTCCTGTCTCTAAGATCTTACATAAATTCTGGACATCAGAAACTTGCAAATCTCCTGAATTCTTTGTATATATATATCTATACAATGACTTCTTTGTATCTCACTAAAATACAACAGCTACATAACTACAAACAATTACAAAAAGGATGCCACAAGGAGAATGAAAACACATATCAACCTTGTGGCCATTTAAGATATTAATATAAATCTAAACATTGAAGAAGAAATTTACTAATACAAATCAAAATTTACATTTACAATGGGAGGATGTATCCATGTATTTGGGGTTTGCAGCAGAAATTAAAAGCACTTTGTTGCGTGAACGAAGTTTACAGTAGACTCTATGAGACTTTTATTAATGTCAGGTTGCAACCATTCATTGCCATACAAAATGAGCTCAACGAATAATTCATTTAAGATGTTATAACAGTCACTAGGAGGCAAAATTATGTTGAGGCTATTGAAAAGCTCGCATCGAGGTTCTTCATAAGATTGGCGAAGCAGCAGTTAGTGTTCCGTGTCCTCAACACCATCTTTTGCCGGACACATAGGGTCAATTTTATCGCTAAAACCGTGCCCAAATTCAATGAATCACCAGCTTTTAAAGATCCAGTATTGAAATTAATGGGAATCGACATAGTTGAAAAGTTGGCCCAGGCTAAGTTAAAATGTCATCTATTGCCTTTCACAACTTTGACACGTGCCATACCATAGTGTAGCTACAGAAACAGTCGGTTCGGTGGTGTATCGGCGCTTCTTTAGCCTACTTACAGAGGCTACGAGATGCAGATGTCTCTTCCCTTTAAGGTTGGGTAATAATAAATGATAGAGAAAGCAATGGAAACAAACCTGATTGCAAGAACAATATGTTGGTTCATCTGGATCAATGGGAATATCAGCCACTTCCTTCTTCTTCCTGAGACAATATGGGATAAAGTATTAATAGATTGATTCATTGATTCATTGATTGATAGACTGAAAGACTGACTAATGACTAGCCTGATAACTTGGGGTCTGGTTATCAGGCTAACTAATGACTAGATCACTGGAAATCTAGGCTTATCACCTGGAGTTTCTTGTTTCCATATGCTCTTTGAATTGACGATAGCGCATCGGTCAATAGAGGCTCATAATATTACTCAGAAAACCTAACCCTATTCAGGCCCAAACTCTGAGCTTCCTAGAGTATCAATCAGATTGCGATATTTGTGAATTACTAAGATTACGGCAAACATGATTTTTTCATTTAATCTTATTTAAGCACAACATCCATTCAGTTAAATACGATACCAAAGAAAAATAAATTACAATTAATAGTTTACAATATAAGCTCAAACTTTATTTCCCCCGCTCCCTCCCCCCGCGTACTGTTCTTCCATGGATTCGTGCAAAATATTGCGTAATAGTGATAGATTTTTCGATTCGACAGGGGAACTTATAACATTCCCACGGGATTCGAGATTCGAAGCCGCAATTCCATCATAATTCCATTAATTGCAGCAAACAGGGTCAGCTTTTTCGCTGTTTCATTACACAAGGACACTCAAGTTACGCTCATCTCATTGAGTTGAATTATTGTTGTTGTTATCGCTCCACTGAAGGCCTTATTCTCATGGAGCAGTGAAAACGGCAAAAAATTTCAATCAGCGACGAGATTCTGTCGCCTCGTCATCTATTGATCAGCACGTGGCTTAGAGCAAGGCGATTTTCGCTTTTGTGGCAAGAATGATCATTTACCGAAGTACTGACACCTGATTTTATGGTGCAGCAGTTCTAGGAATCTGATTTTGAAGGCATTTTAGACCCCGTGGCAGTGAGAAAAAAGTAGCAGATGGTTTAGACCCAATAGCCAAATTCTCAAAAAGAATCTGAATCATATGATAGCTTGATACAGTTCTAATGTACACAATAGTGATAGAAGCTCCAACGCCACTCGAGGCTTTTTGTAGAACAGCTAAAAGGTTTCAGTGCGTAACTGTACCGTTTCTGCCAGCGTAGGGAAATGAGTCGCAGTTATTGCGATATCACTTCAGGCAAAAAGCGAAACTATGACATGTAATCGAGTCTAATGAGTCCCGATTGAGCGAGGTTTACCCCAGGGATACAAGGGACTAATCGTCATAAATCTATTTGAACTCTACCCCATCTAGAAGTATCATGAATGTGCCATTACTAATCTACCCTAACATCTGCTTTGTTTAAATTTTACTGTGAACCTTTTGTAAAATCTCATCTGGAAATATTTTAACTGTCCTCATATGGCAAAGGTAGTTTCTTTGAGGTCCAGATGCAATATGCAAATATCCATCAACATTATACTCACTTCTTTTTAACAGCCCCATTCTTCTTCTTCGAATCCTTTTGTTTCGTCGTTTTCTTCTTGGTAGTCGTAGCTTCCTTTTCTTTCTTCGTTGTTTCGCTTATTTTCTTATGTGTCGTTGTTTCAACATTCGTATTTGTTACGACAGGCGCAGCTTCAATCGGTTCTGTCTTCTCCACTGCTTTTACTTTCTTTTCACTTTTCGTTGCCTTTTCAACTTTCGGTGCTTTCTCAATTTTCGGGGCCTTTTCGGGCTTGATTAGTCTTTCTTGAATGTCGATGAATCGCTCATTTGTTGTTTTTTGTCGGCGCGGTCCTAAAAGAGTGCAGCAAGATCAGAGGAAAAACGAGAAGACAGATAGATTTTCAGCCATGAAAAAGTATTATTTCATTACTATTACCTAGACAAGATTCCCAATTAAAAACCTTAAAACCTTGACTGCGTTCACACGATGCCGGCTCAGTTTGAAAACGGTGAAAATGTGACGGTAACAAAATTTGAGCTAGCGTTCACATGATGCCAGAAAAATTTGAGAACGGTAGGAATTTGAAAGTAAAAAACTCGTTGAAAGACTTTGATGTCAAAAAAACCTTCCTACACCCTCAGAATCGCACAGCCTCGTTCCAAAAGCGTCGAACAATGTTCTGTGTTCATCATTTTAAAATGTTCAGACGATACCGTTTCCAAAACGTGCCGCTTAGAGTTCCATTTTCAAAATCTACCGTTTTCGAAATCTGTCGGAAAAAATTGTGCCGTTTCGTGTGAGGCCTTTCCGTCAATTTTTTCACCGTTTTCAAAATGTTCCGGCATCGTAGGAACCCTGTCTTATTCTAATGAAATAGATCAAAACAATAGCTATAATAAAAGATGGGCTATTCTTGTGGAGGGTTGTGCTTCAACGTGTTCGTTTTTAGGCGCTTTCAGCTGGTCAATACGCTTTCAGTTCTTTTTTGAAGCGCCTGAGTGTTTGAACTTCTCTGGTATTAGCTGGAATATGGGCTATTTGTGACTTTTCATGATGCGTTGGTTATTCCAAACAGTTGATAACACAAGTATGAAAATTGTTCCGTTACGCATAAAAATCAGCAGATGAAAATCCGAACTTACGTTTGTTTTGAGTATGCTTTTCCACACCTCTGTGGTCTTCAAAATTCACTGAAAGGCAAACGCAAAAGATAAAACAATTTCATTGACAGTATTCAAAATGGTATGTAATAAAATAAGACTATTTTTTGTGAAACAAATAAGAGTCTAAAGAATTCCTAAGGGCCAACGATTCAAGTTGCACTTACTGACGTCTTTTTAATAATACCTACAGGGTGTCACAAAATAATTGTGCCCCGTTTGTGCGACTCCAGTGGAGGAGCTGTATATTCAATTATCTTGGCTTTATCTCAATTGCATAGGCCAAGCCTTAACTTAGAGTTTGAGAACTTGTTCGAGTCAATCTGACCTGATGCTGATTTATGGCAGAGAAGAGGCAAAGTTAGTGGTTGCCTCCAAAACAGCACTTCTATTGTTCTCCAGCAATGCCAAAATAATGTAAGTTTTCACAGAAAGGGCTTTAACATCGTATTAACATTTTAACTACGTTTTATGAAAGGAAGAAATTGCTGTCTTATGAATAAAAAACACTGCAAACCCTTGGAAGAATTTAGCAAAAATTGCAATACGACGCTACAACCCTTTCTTTAAATACTTACTTGGTTTTGACACTGCTGGAGATGCTGTTTTTGAAGCAACCACTTATTTTGCCTCTACTGTACGATAAATCAGCAACCACTTGTCAGATTGACTTTAAAAAAGTCTTGAACTCTAAGTTGAAGCCTGGCCTATGCGACTGTGTACAAACCGAGATAATTGAATCTACCACTCCTCCACAGCAGCCACAAAAACGGGATACGATTTTTTGAAATACTCTGTAGTTTGAAGTATGCTGACACAAAGGACAGTTTCATGGCCAAAATAGTTTTGAGCTACAAAAATTTGGAAAGCATATATTTTGGAAGTACTGATACAAAACCAGCCAAAATATGTGCAACAGATAGAAAATAATTTGGTCCTTGCGCCTATTCCCCAAAGAAAGCTTGAATATCATTTTCATTTTCAGAGTTCGCATTTCAGAGTAAGCCTACCCCAATAAATGCATCAGAGAAATTATTTGCATGAAACTAAACTTAAACAAAAGCAGATTCTGCAATTGTCGGAATCAGGGAACCAACTTTTTATACATTCTGATAAAAAATCCACCTTTTCAAGATAAGACGTACGAAAGTCTTTCGTTGCTTGAAATTTCGTGTTTTTGTGGCTAAAATCTTGTTCTGCGTACAAAATATTTGCCTTCCTGCGACGGAACCTTCGGCTAGAAATCTTTCTTCCATTGTTTTATCAGTTTTCTGTAGGACAAGACATCACTTGAATTGCAATACTGTGTAAAGTGCAGTTGATAGTCTACCAGGAACTGGAAATAGTCTTGAAAGATCTCCTTTATTTATTTATCAACAATTTCTTTTTCAGTTGGCAACAAAATAACTGATAGCTAAGATATTTAGCTAATTAATTCCAACGCTAAAATATATATTACAAAGTGTGGATAAAAATCCACATCATTAAACTATTTACAATTCATCAAAGTATACAATAAAACAAATTTCTAAAAATATCATAAAAGCCCAAGTTCGGAATGAAAGTGCGACACAGCTTGCATGGACAATTTCTCCCTTCCAATTTTTTATATTTGCTTTAAACTGAGCAAGGGATCCCGAGTTTCGTATTGTTTGCAGTAACATTTGCCATAGTTGTGGACCTTTAAATCTGACGCTGTCTGTGCCATTACCCACCGATCTCACCCTAGGTTGAACGAATTCATTATTGTTACGCAAATTGTAATGACTTTCATTTTCACAGAAAATTTCCTGCCTGAAAGAAGGATTCAGGTCATTTCTGGTTTTGTACATCTCAGTCATAAGTAATTGAAGGTTCTTTGTATGAATAGTAACAGCACAGTCCTTCTCTAATAGTTCACTATAAGCAGATTCGGCATCCTTATAAATTATTCTCAAAGCCCTTTACCGTATTTTGTTAATTTTTCATTGAGCTGCCTGCTGTGAAACATCCAGATTAAAGGACAGCATTGAAACTGACTGGTAATAAATGCCTTTAGATCACAAAACTCTAAATGAAAACAGTATAATCAAAACATTGATTTTCTTTTATTCTTTCCTTCATTCAATATTCTTGACCTCTTGATATTCTCAATCTTATCCTTCATGTTTCTCGGCTCCTTTCTTTCCACATCTGGACCACATCAACCATGACATCAACCACAGGTTATGCCGCGTCGTGGGAAGATTTCTTAGTGTTATAGAGAGGAAACAACGATTTTGATTTACTCATTCACGAAAGTTTACAAATTTTACGCGATCATCCTTAACTTAATTCCCAGCAGTCCTCCATTCCGTTAGCTTTATTTTAGGTATTGTGCTTTGGGCTGGCCCCGCTCTTTACTTTCCACGTAGGAACTTTTATCACGCAGTTTAGTTTGTTTCTTTTTTTTTATTTATCAATCTAAAATTTTAAAAACAACAATTCAATACAACTACTGTGACATTTGTAGCGAGGAAAGACACAAGGTCACCGGGTCCCCACTACAAATGCCACTTACAATTTTCTACAAAATATTAACGGTAGCTTAAGGTGGTTGCAGGAGAAAAAAAAGTTTGTTTCTTGTCTCCTTATGCATATAAATATAGCCTCGTGCTTTCGAAAATCTGTATTTTGAAGATGGAGCACAGCGTTTTGCTTCGAAACGTTAAACAAAACATGGCTTAGCCTTAATAATATCACTGGATTCACCAAATAATGTCAACTCAACATCTTATGGAACTGTCAACCTGAACTAGTCTCTGTCTCTGCTCTCTCGACTTTATTAATCATGATTGGGAAGGACTGAAAATGAGATTTAATATGATTATCGTCGCAATCTTGGCTCTTCGATTTTCGGTGAAGTTACGGTTTCTTTCCAACACTTCAATTCCGTTCTTTCCATTCTTTTTCCTCTCATTGCTTCTTCCCACCTTCAGCGTTTCTTTTCTTTTCCGTTTATGCTCTGCATTCTCTTTTTCCTCCCCATTTGTTCCTTCCAGAGAAGCAAGCTTCCTGAGAAGCTGCTTCATGCACTTTTTTATCTTTGATATCTACCTCGTGGCCATTATCTACCAATGCAAAACACACCACTTTGACCAGCATCCATCATTAGGAAAGCTACTACTAGCGCAAACCAACTTCAATCAAGCACTAAATCTCTTCCTTCCTTCCAGTTGTAGAATAAACAGGGTGTCCTATAAAATTGTGGCTTATTTGTGTGGATTCTGTGGAGGATACGAAAAGCTACGTTGTCCATTAGATGTCTTATCCCACGATATAAGACATCTTATGGACAACGTAGCTTTTCGTATCGCGGAGTTACTGTTTGGAGCCAATTGAGCCCCGAAATTAAAACTGCCCAATCGCTGGCGATTTTCAAAAACAGACTCAAGACCTTTTTGAAAAAGCATAGGTATATCCCCGGATGAGGGCTATTACATCGAAACCAGTGTTTGGTCAATCTTTTTCTTTTCCCTTCAAATTGAGATTTTTTTTCCTTTAATCTTATTGTAGAGTTTATATTACAGTTACATCCTGTCATTAGGTTAGATTTTATCTTTTTCTTTAAGCAGGGCACATTGTATAACAGTTTTCTTAAACACATACTGAATGTATTACCCTGGATAAATAATCACAAATGAAATGAAATGAAAAAAAAAGAGCTAAAGCTTTTATTTTCTCGTTTTATACACAGCTGCATAGGTCAGGCTTCAATGTAGAGTTTGAAACCTTTTTGAGTCAATCTAACGAGTGGTTGCCGATTTATGGCCCGAGGAAGGCAAGATAAATTGTTGTTTCAAACAGCACTTTTAATTTTCTCCACTATGTCAAAATTGAATAGTGTTTAAGAAAAGTTAAAAGGAGACAAGGTTCATTTGATAAGAGCAATGAGATGCTTTGACAAGGAAAGTATCCAATTATCTTACTTGGGTGATCGTTTTTGGTAATAAGTGGTGATGCAGCTCTTCGTACTGGTGCGTCCATATTCTCTGCATCTTTCAATATCTGTAAATTCTTGTTATCAGCCTGAGACGAAAATTTGCGTACGATGAATTATAAAGAGGTAGAGACTGCGTTCACACGATACCGGCAAAATTTCAAATGGCAGGAAATTATTAAGGATAGACCTTCCGTTCGCACGAAAATGGAAATTCTTTGCCAGCATGATTTGAAACGTGGCTGAATTTGAAGACAGAACTATAACCAGCACAGCTTGACAAGAGCGTCGTGTGAGCAAAAAATAGAACAAATTGTGAGATTCAAAATCGAATTGTGTGATTCAAGAAATGAAAATGGAACACTTTTCAACGCTTTCAAACGCAGCTGATAGATTCTTCAGGCGCAAATAGATTTTTTGTCGTCAAAGTCCAATCTCTTTGCACAGAGGTTACAAAGAGATCGTTACCGTCAAATCTTGCCACCATTTGTTAATTGTGGTGTTATCATGTGAGCACGAGCTGAAATTTATCTACCGTCACATTTCTCGCCGTTTTTAAATTGTGCCAGTATCGTGTGAATATACGGGGTGAGTCAAATAAATATATTTATGCGTTTGGCAAGCTAAGCAATAAAATATATGTGACCAATATTCAAAACTAAATATTTATCTATCACTCAATGCTCAACAAGAAAGTCAATATTCAAACGAAACAAAAGATCTACAAATCAATCGTAAAGCCAGTACTAACTTACAATTTTGCAACACTAGCACTCACAAAAAATGAAAGTAAAGTACTAGACTGCATCCATCGAAAACAACTTCGTCAAGTATGGAATGATAAGAGAATACACAACAAGCAACTATACGAGAAGAGCAGAGAAAAACCACTGAGCGCTGAAATGAAGGAAGCAAGATGGAGAACATTTGGTCATATATTGCGATTACCAACAAGCACACCATGTCAACAGTCGATGAATTACTACTTTGAATGTCCACCTAAAGCAAAGAAATTCCGTGGAAGGAAAAGAATCACCCTGCCTGTATTGCTTGACAATGACATCGTAGAAGCAGCAAAATACCATCAACGGTTGCAAATAAGACAGTTTAAGACCAGAAAAGACCTTGACATCTTGAGACATCTCGCGGACGATCGTAATGGATGGAAAAACTTGACTAATTTAATTTGTAGTGTCGCGCAAGGTGAACAATGATACAGTTGTGAGCCGAATGCGCAGTGAGAGAGAGAGAGAGACTCAATGCTCACTTAGATGAGAAAATTTTGTTTGGTACAATCATACATCTTGAAGACCCCCCAGAAATTAGAAAATATCTGTAAGGGGTTTGTTTGGGAATCGATAATTCCACATTCCATTCTGGTCCATGATTTATTCGGTATCCAAGTTTACATTATCAATTTCAGAAATAGAACTTTAATTCTAACAGCATGTAAACCATGAACAAGAGTGGAATGTAGAATCGTCGTTCCCAAATTTGTCGTTTACAAGCATTTTCTCATTTCTGGGCCTAAATGATGAGCGATTTACCAAACAAAATTTTCACATCTATGTTGGCCTTTGACAGACAAATTAACATTTCAGTCTGAATATCTGCCTCATATTTTTTATTCCCCAGGCGTAATCTATTTTTTTGACTCACCCGGTAGTTTGAGAAAATAAACATGGAATGTGAGCGCTACCCCCTTGAAAATTTCCATCAGTGTTTGCCATGCGAAATTGCTCTTCCTGTTCAAATTTTCATAATTCTTTCTCATCATAAATTAATTTTTATGGACAAAAGGCAAAGTCAAGATACTTAGGGATCGTCTCAAACAATTGGTTTAAACAATGGAGTTTCTAAGGCCGACTGTTTTCGAAGATTCAGTAGATGAAAGTTCCAAACCTCGAATTAAACTTTGCTTAGAAAACTCCGAGCAAAACAACGTTTAGTGCTTTAGCTAACCCAAACGGAGTTTCGAGTGAAATTGATGACACCAACAGGGCCGCCGAAAGGGGGGGGGCATTATTCAAAAGAAGAAAGGGTCTACGAAACAACGAGTTAAAGCTTGCAACGGGCACTCGAGTAATTATCTTTAATTATCCTAATCCGCAATTCAAATAATATGTGAAACGCATCTCAACAAAAGCTGCATAAACTAAGTTCTAGAAATCTAGAACTAACTGTAACAAGGTTTTACTCATTGTTTTGTAGACCCTTCTTCTTTTGAATAACGGGCCTACGCGTAGGCTATGGTAGGGTATGAAATTATGATAGAAGTGAAAACAATGCAAAAATGCTAAAACAATTATGTTTACAGATTTTCTGCATTTTGCCTACAGAGCCCCTTTATTCTGCTGGTGATTTGAGACCAAATCAATTGCCATAATTTCCCTAGCCTGCATGCAGACTATACTCAAGAGAAATGCATAGTCTGCGCAACCCTGCTCACTTTTGTTCATTGAGTGATTCAGGAACGGCAGCAATTTTCGCCTCTGTTGCTGACCTGGCAGCCAATGTGAAACAGATCCCACTATCTATCAATATCGTATCATATGTTTACCATTTTGTAGGTGTTTATTTAGTTGTCTATTTAATTGTATATTTTTATGTGTTGGCCATGCGGTAGACATTGTCTTTTGCTCCTCATGGCATCGTCCTTGCAGTGTTGCATAACTGTTAGAGTATGGTAGAAGCTAGAATATATTGTAATTTTTTCATCTTCATATAAACAGTCCTTCAGTATCTGTTTGATAACAAAGAAAGCATATTATTGCAACAGCCAATAACATGGCTTTCCTGCAAAACGAGGAAGCAATCAGATATGAGAATAGCTATCATGTACATATGTGTCAAGTTTTGCTTTGTTCTTAAGCAAAATACATTAACAACACAATACTCTGGAATTTTAAGTACCCTCCTGCAGACATTACACAGATGCAAAGTAGAAAAGGCCATTCAGACTGCTACTGAAATGAAATGTTGACTCATACAAAATGTGACACTGAGTGGCATCGCTCAGACTATACATCTTCCTGGGTTTGTCTGCACCCAGGCTATAATCCCCGACAAAAAGGTAAAATTTCATTGACGATCCCTTACCATTTCCACGATCTGTGAAATCAGTTGCAATTTTTCATCTCCGTATTCTTGACTTTTGACAAGACATCTTTGTATTTTGGTCAAGTAGCGTTGTTTTATAGTCTGGTCATCAGTTGAGTTGTATGAATCCAAAAGACCTGATATTTGATTGAGTTTGACTGAAAAAAGAGCACGAAAAGACTTGAGGTTAACACTTAATAAGAACCGCAAAAGCTCTGTTAAGCCTCCCTCTCTATTAAGCCCCTCCCCTATGAGTCAAAATTTGAAATAAGCCTCTATTAAGCCCCCCTATAAAAGTTCTAGAATTTACCAAATATTTTTCATCTATTTATCTACACAACCTTGCACGTTAAGTCTAGTATGGTTTGGGATAAAAACTGTGTCAAATTTATGTACTGCATTTGAGCCATAAAATTGTATGTTGACTCCGCAAAATGTGGGATAAAAGAACTGAAAAGCTACCAAATATATCCTTGTCACTTGACGTTATGAAAAAGCCTCCCTTTCTAAAAAGTCCCCCCTCTCTATTAAGCCCACCTCTGGAAGGTCCAAGATTAAATAAGCCCCTGGGGCTTAATAGAGCATTTACGGTAAAAGGCAAAGGACTGTAAAAGCTCTATCAAGCCATCAGGGAACTTTCTTGATTTAAGAGTCCCCAAAGAAGGGCTTTTAGAGAGGGGGCCTATTTACAAAATCAAATGGTAAAGACAAGAATTATAGCTTCCTAGTCCTTTCCCCAGCTTCCGGAATCAGCATACAGTTTTATGAATCAAATACAAATTTGGCACAGTTGTTATCCCAAAACATATCAAAGTAAACATGCAAACTTGTCTAGTTAAATAAATGGGAAATCTTTGGTAACTTAAGCTATTTCATACAAGTTGGGGGCTTAATAGAAAAGGGGATTATTCAAAAATTGGCTTTGAAGGGTGGGGTTTAAGAAGGGAGTTAATAAAGAGGAGGTTAAATGGAGTTTTCCCAACCATGTTGTACACTTGGGGTCCGAAAGTGTGTGATGCCTTCTGGAACAAAGATGTTTTGGTTAAAACAATAGAAATGAAAATGCTTTTAACTGAAACAAACGCGTCACCCTCAATGTTTGGCAAAGTGTCTTCCACTGTTCCCAAGAAAGACTGTGCACCTAAGTTCAAGGAAAGAACTACGAAGAGCAATAAATCCCAAATATATGCAGGAATACTGACATTCATTACATAGACATTTTCTACACCACTTACTTCTGTAAAGAAGATCAAGTTCTCTCAGCTGTGAAACGTTCCTTTGAATATCATCAGGCAACGAATCAATACCTAAATAAAAAAACAAGAATAATACTGCAAATACATCACTCAACTGATTTTAGAAAATCCAGTATAATCATGAATAAACCTTATTGTTCATTACATGTTTCTTACAACAGGCAAACCATTGACTTTACAATGGAGAACATACGGCTCCAATCTTTAAAAAGGGTGGGTGTAAAATCCTTTTATATCCTTCTTTGAAACACAATGCTTGGAAGGAACTTAGGGTAACTTGCTGTAAATCTGCGATGGCAGTTTTTTGATATTTGATTAGTTTCAAAATGGCGGCATTTACAAATTTTGAGGCTGTGACGTCACAAAAAATTCTAAATCCAAAACCAGAAAAGCTACAGATTTCTTCTTGCAACCATATTTAGACAGACAGAACAGCAACTGCGCACACATGTATGAAAACTTGTAACTTTGAGCCCTGCTAACTTCCAGCAACAGATCCCGAAACTCGGCAACACTTGATATTTTGTTGCTTGGGCCTTACACTCTTGATTTATCTTTTCAAAAAGCTTATCTATCCAAACACTTCCTTATCTCAGAGTGGTTGATGACGTCATTTTACTCAATTTCTGCGCTGCCATTTAGACCTTCATAAACCCAATATTTTGTTGAAGATGGTATCAGTTTTCCTCAAGTATTTTAAAATTTACAATGATTCAAATGCTTCCAAAATTTTTGATGAATCTTTAAAAAAATAATCAAAATTGTGTCACTTTGAAAATAATCAAAAGATAAGAAATTGCCATGGCAGATAAACAGCAAATTACCCAAAGTCAGGCCTTCAACAATGGGGGGGCTATGGCCCCCTCACTTCAAGTTGTGTAATTCACAAAAGAAATGTGATAAAATCTTACATCCACCTTTCTAAAGATAAGATATGAAAGATTTTAACCCTATGCTACATTGGAGTCTCTTTTCGCAATCCAACGCTTACTTTGCATGAATTCTTTCAACATTCTTTTTTCATATGTTGAATCAGTTGGTGTTCAGTGTTATGAACATGATGATGCTTTAGCCAAGTTACACCTTTTTTATAAGAAACTTGGATCAGGCCATAGTACTAAAAGTTTCCTAAATTCACATGAAAATTTGTCCATTTTAGTACTACAAGTTCCTTAATTGGCTTCTTATTTTCTGAATGCAGGATTATGAATGTGGTCGCTAACACTGCCACAGATTTTTTGCTTGGCATTTAAACATCATAAAGGAATAAACAGTCTTCTGTTATGTTGAAAACAGAAATGGTTTGATAACATTGCTCAAGAATAAAGGTTCAACGATCTATTTGCTACAATATCCATGCTTTTAACTTTGAAAAGTTTCTTAGTACTTCTCAGACATAGTATAGTAGAGTTTCTTAAAATTTTGGTCATCTTAGTACTAGTTTCTTATAAACCAGTTTCCTATATAAAATGTGTAATGACAAAGTTAATAGCCTGGAGGAGACAGCTGTATGCTTTCTGATGCCTACACAGAGAGAAAGTGAAGCTTTTGGCAATATGGTATATCATGCTATGTGTGATATCATAATATCCTTGCATTTAACTCATAAGTTTCTCCTTCTCACACACAGAACTATACTCTCGAGTACCGAATAATCACCCCCCCCCTGCTTATTAAGTTTTGAAAAATTTTCCAACCTCCCTGCTCTTATTCCAACCCCCCTTGTATCAATTTTTGGAAAAATGGAATGATATTAGATGTAATTTCTGAATAAACGCAAGAAAAAGTCTCAAGAGTTGCATTCAACAGAACCAGACTTCAAAAGTAAATGTATCAGTAACATCACTGTTCACATAAATATATAACAGATACGTGTTTACCTAAGAAAAGGGCTATTTTCTATTTCTCCAAGCACCCCTCCCCGATTATTCCAACCCCCCAATTATTGTTATATCAAACCATTTCCAGCCCCTTGATTATTCTCACCCCCCCTGTTTATTTGGTACTCGAGAGTACATAACAAACATAACAAATGCTGTAATGTAGGCTAGAAGCCTGTTAGAGATTGCTTTATCTAAATTTGTTGTTGTTGGGTGGTAGGAGATGCTCCTGAAAAATATGCAAGTTGAAAACATTGGAGTTGTTAAAATGTTGATCATCTTAGTACTAATTTTATATAAACCAATTTCTTATAGACACTAAAATGTGTATGCACCCAAAAAGAAACTTTGTTGAAAAAAATGATCTTACAATCAATGAAGTGATCAATAAACACAGCTGTTGGAGAAGGATTCTCAACAATGCTCACTGTTCCCATTTTGGAACTATTTCTTCTTTCACACCTGAAAAATAAGTGATTATCAAAGTCTGAAGATGGAAAATATAAAATCTTGCTTGCCTTAATCAAGTAATTAGGATCACCATTCATTAAAAGTGTTGTGGTTCATAGTGGTGCATCTAATCCTCTGATTTTGAAGTCAGAACAGTCCGGCGGAGTGGGTTTGATACCCGATAGGACCCAACCATTTGAGCGTCATGGACTTGATTACCGCTTAGCTACTTCTGTGATCCCTGGGCTTGGTGCTAAAAACCACAACTTCACCTTCACTACACCTTCATCATCAGTTATGCTGTTACATCAGTTCCTTATATGGCAAGGCTGATTACACCACTCCAAGTGCTTCTGTTATTGGCTAATTTCTACAGTTTTCTCACATGCCTTTTACACTTCGGCCTTGGCCAAAGTTCACAGGTTCAGTAAAATTCCTTATGCTTGCCTAATTGGGTCAAAGAGGTTTGTATGCTATCATAAAAGCCAAATCAGTCTTAAGCTGTATGGAGCAAACATTGCAGTTTACATATCACTCTTTATCGGAAACTAAGAATTTGAGCAATTGCTGAAATTTTCTAAATAGTTATCAGATTTTGAGCAATCAGAATTTTATAAGTTCTTCAAGGTTTCATAGCAACAATAATAGTCATGTTCACCAACTTCGACCTTGTAAATATTTCAAAACAAAGTCTTTAAAATCCTTCCCCCAATTTTAAGAAATCATCTTCTAAATGAGTGATGCACATGACATGTGAACTAAAGTAAAAATATGCTAAGGATTCCCTT
Organism: Aurelia sp. 4 Dawson et al 2005; assembly: GCA_964019985.1. Lineage (NCBI taxonomy): Eukaryota > Metazoa > Cnidaria > Scyphozoa > Semaeostomeae > Ulmaridae > Aurelia > Aurelia sp. 4 Dawson et al 2005. Next base: position 20,047,134 of record OZ026501.1, on the reverse strand, counting down.
TATCAAAATTGATAGTTTCATAAGTTCCAGACAGCACTGTGGAATTTCCTCTTAAGGGAGTCTGAGAGTTGAATTTCTTACAAGCAGCATCTTATAAAAAATATTCTTGTGGATAAATATGAAAGACAAAGCAAGAGAACAAGGGGTAAGAGCAAAAACAAAGCAGGAACAACTATCGTTGTGAACTGAGTTCTGAGGATTGACGGGTGCTGTTGTGCAAACCGTCTTATTAAGTAGGTAAGAACACTTTGCGGCGTTGAATTGAAGTAACTCCGAAAAATATCAGATTTCCACATACAATGGTAACAACCTTGCAGCATATCTGAAGAAAGAATACAGCAAGAGAAATACGAGATATAAAGCAAACTATACAATCAAACAACTCTTGGGTCTAGTTCGTAGGCCTAGAGATGGCCTGCTCTGGCGGGCCGAACGGAGAGGAAAGTTTAATAGGATTCAAAATACGTTAGTTCACATTAAACTTTCAGCGGACAATGTCAAGTACTTTATGGTGAATAACATAATAGATAAAGCAATGAAAATATGGGATATACTGCAAGGTATACATACCTACAAAACGACCGACCGCCACTCTGACTTTAACTTTCCTTTCCTTTTTCCAAGACTTAGTTTTGCCAACCATACCAACCAACCGCAACAACATTTTCTAAGCAGGTTCAACTACTTCATGAAAAGCTCATGAAAATTGAGGCACAAACACCCTGGCAGTCAAAACCAGGTCAAAACAATCAACATCCATTCAAAGTCAGCCAGCTGGATTTAAAATGAAACAATGCTAAACTCTTTGAAATGAAACAATGCTAAAATCTTCAACATTACAATCGTGATTGTTTTCATTGCCAAAGGAACGCAAGGACAGTGTCATTGGGGGCACACAAGGTACAAAGCATGGAATAGCAGGGGAGGAAAATAGACTTCAAATTTTCCTCCATCCAATAGTCTTGGTGACCCTGTCAAATCCCTTCCACCCCCTCTGTTTCATACTTTAATATCACGACTCCCTTACGAAAGAAGACCTTCAGGGGGAGCTAGGGTGCCCCTTCTCCCAACCATACACCTTACTTGCTCACTATTTATCGTTAAACCCCAAAAAAGGAACAGCAGTTTTCTACGGGGAGGGGGCACTTTAAAGTGCTTCCTACGGCCCTGAGTAAAACAAAGGATCAATTCGTAAAAAAGGCCCTTTTGCCATAAATGCAAAACATTGAGGGAACATGCCCTGGTGGTGATGATCTGTCTCCAGGCGACATGTCTCCAATGCCCCCCAGTGGCGTGGCTAGGGGAAGGTATGAGGGCGCAATTGCTCCCCCCACTTTTCAAAAATTGGCAAAAATTGTAAATGACAAATACAATTGAAATGTCTGGATATACCTTTTGCCCCCCCCCCAGTCTCAAAATGTTTTAGTTTTGCCCACCCACTAATTTTGGTCTGGCCACGCTCTGTTGGCAGTCCAAAAACACAAGTGACCACCCTTTTCAAAGGGTGGGAGCCCCGAGCCAATGTTTACCCCTCAACTTTACCTGTGTCACGAGCTCCTTGTGGGAGTGTCAGGAAAAGCGCACCCTTTTCCTTCATTGAAGCTAAGAAGAAAGATGCCCCGCAACCTAAAAGTACAGCTTTGTAAACTATGACATTTAATGAATGTTTGAAACATTAGAACAATAAGCATTCCTTTAACATAAAGAAATCTTTAAATGTCATGTCTAGAATTCATAATTTAAAACTAATGCATTGTGATTGGGCTGAAGAGAGAACTCACAGTGTGCCCTAAACTCTATCAAAAATTCATATCATGTTGTGATTACACGAAGGTATTTTACATCTCATGCTGCCTTCCATCTCGCATAAATAACAGCGCAAATTCAAGAGGCAAAGAGAGTAGCTGACTGGTCGCAGTTCATCGTAAACATTGCAATGAAAAGTTGTGCTTTGTTCGCCACTTAGCTTAGGCCCATCACTCACAGATGTCTGGGAACAAAAAGTTGCTTTCCTTCAAGCCATCGACTTTAATAAATCATGGGAAACAACTGCTGTTATTACGCCTCTTCCGAAGACCTCAGTGCCAAGCCGGTGAAGGATAATTATGTTGAAGAAAGGAAAGCAAACGAAGCAACGGAGCTGCCGCATATTAGCGATCGTGAAGGCAAGCGAAAGTTTTATATGGTTCTACTCGGTGCTGCCCTTGCACAGATAGAAGAACACATTTAATTTAGGCCAGCCCCTTAAAATAATTGAATTATTCTCACAGGGGCATCTTTTCATGATCTCGATAAAGTTGATGTATCTCTATGTCAGATGCTTTCAATTCAACTGCAGACCATAGATCATTATTCCGACAATGCTGATTCCAACTATCTGTTGTGATTTCTGAAATAAGTAATTTCTTACGCCCCCAAAGGAGAACGAACTTTATTGACAGGTCCTTAGAGATAATCTGCCTGGTTGATGTAACATCTAAATAAAACATTTGATTGATATTTTAGCATCCAGTGAACAGGTTGACACTTCTATATTTGTTGTGCTAGCAAAAACATTTAGTTTCAAGATTTCAGTCACAGCAGGCTGAATTCAAACAAATATTCCTTCAAATATTTCTTACATTTCTCACCTAGATGACTATCAGAATTCAAATTGGTGTCCCAAAAAAGAATTGTTACAGTTTCATTTATCAGATAACTGCAATGTTTGAATTATATTCCAGCATGGTAGCAGGAATGCAATATTTTAAGATATTTTATTAATAGTGGGGGTCAAGGAGGGTAGAAATCCGCTGTTCCGCCTGATTTTCAGTGAAGACCCATCATTCCAGTCATTTTTAGCTATAGTTCCGTGTCCTGCCATTTATCAAAATGATGGCATAAATTAGTATTGTTAGACATTTTCATCCATCCAGGTGGAAAGAGGAGGAGGATGGCAGTTAAAATTCTGTTCAAAGCTTAAAAAATATTCTCATAGTGCTGACCAAAAAAACAAAGATGTGACCACAACCTCTTTGTAAAAGACAACAGATGAAGGATCCGTAAATCCATAAAATTTCATGAAAATTCCGCATTCCGCTTCTCATTTTCGAGAAAACCGGCATATGGTAGGGGTGGAGAATTCTGTCGTTCCACCGAGAAAACTGCAAGAATTCGGTATTCCACGACAAATTTTCCTCAAATTCCGCTGTTCCGCAAACCCTGATGAACCCCACTTAATGGGTAGAAGTCACCATATTATAGTCAAAACTTGATTTCAGGATTTCAGAAAATGTGGAAGTTCATTTTCAGAAAGGGTACAAGCCAAAGGGCTGGAGGTGGTAACCCCCCAATATTGGAGGAACTTTGAAAAATCAGCCTTTTCAGGCAAAATCCACTCTCAGTCAGGCAAAAACTGCTGGTTGATAATTGGACATTTTATAAGGCCATTCCAGCCACATTCTTATCTTCCTGTATGCTTACAGTATGTGCATGTTTGATATGCCAAACTTTAAATCACACCATTTTTGAAGGTATTGTGGCTCAGTGATGTAATCCTCTGACTTTGCAGTCAGAACAGTCAGGTGGAGTGGGTTCAATACCTGGTAGGACTTTACCACTTGAGCGTTAGCATCATGAGAAGGGGTCATGGACTTGATTAGTGCTTAGCTACTTCTGCAATCCCAGTGCTTGGTGCTAAAAACTGCAACTTCACACCAATCAGAAGAAAATAGAAAATAGTAACCTATTGTTTTACCAAATGCTCTTACTCCGCCCTATGCCAAAGATGTTTGGCAAAACATAAAAATGTTTTCCAGCATGGGATTTTAGGATGTCAAATTGAAATTTCAATCAATCAATTCTCATAGGGATGACTCTGCAAGAATACAACTGGCTGACCTAAGTTGATTTTCTCTTCTATCTGTGCAGGGTACATAGAACAGATATAGATTCTCAACAATCAGTTTCTATCATTTTACTATCAAAACTGCAAGATTTGATTTCATGTTAATGATAGTGCCTGAAAACGAAATAAAATCATCTCTGCTATTGACAGCTGCTACTTCCAGAAACTCAATGATTTTGTACCCAGCAACTCTCTCAAAGCAAGTTTCTCTTTGAAGCAGATGTTCCTCGTCGCAGTACACAGATTTCTTTGCTGGAAGCCCCCTTTTGAGAAACTCAAAAAGCGGGTGGATATAACTTGAAAAACTAAAATTCACTTTAATAGATGCAGTCCCCAACACGTTTCAACTACTTGTTTTCACTCCCGTAGTAAGATTCCTGTAAACTTCACATGGTATCAAGCATGTAGTGGCTATTGCGGCCAGTTGGCTCTGCCCCACCCCCAAATAATTTTGAAAAATTGCATTGTTCCTATCATAATGACGTAAAAAACTGATTGAACCAAGTACGCAATTACTCTTGAACAAGTTTTTCCTTGTGCCCCTTCCCTATCATTGATGTTAACGTCCCCTTGGAGACTTCAATAATTCAAATCATATTTAAACTATACAAGAACTCACAATTACTTTTGTAGATCTAATAGCAAGTAAACTTACACAATGCTGTTGACAAAGTACAGTATTCTCGTCCTATCGTAACTTAGTTTTAGCTATTTCAATTTCCTTCTTTGCCTCTAAGACCTCCAAACATAAAATGCCCTTTCAGCAACTTACAGAAGGGCGTTGCCAAAAGAAAAGGGTGTGGCCAAAAAATTTTTCTTGGGACTTTGTCTCTGCCTCACAAGAGATTCATTTCTTCAAACTGGTGCCCCTCCACCTGAAAAACTTCTTAAAGGGCTGCGTAATATCATTGTGAGACAGACTTTGATCACAAAAAAGAAATAAAACTTCACAAACATATATGCTAGGAGGAAGCTCATTTCCCCACAAAGGATTTTAGATCAAATTTTAAACAAGATGTTTCTCATATGGATAGCAATCCTTATAATTGATGAAACAAAATTTCAGCATATGTAGAGTTCATGCTCAAGAGAAATGCTTTCAACAGTGAGTTCTGATTTCCGAATTTAGAGTTTCCATCTAGCACTCTGCAACCAAGGAAAATTACCATTATTTCAGGCCCTGAAAGGAAAGTGCAATAATTTCTTGTGTTTGACACCTAGATAGTGTTCATCGCTAAACATTTCAACATTCATTGGATTTATTACATGGATGGTTTAAGAACCATGCACAAGAATTTGGATGATCAATATTTCATCAAAGACCAGTGTCAAACTGTGCTTCAGCCAAACATGTTTATCCTTGACTCCATGTGTAATTCAACTTGAAAAGCAAATAGTTACAGTTTCTTTCCCATCTGGAATTTGATTAAAGTTTGATGTAAGCCTACAGTGTGTTGATAAATTGCACAGTGATGTGTATCAAACAATAGAAAGACAAAATACAGTACAGTTTACAATTTTTCAATGATATCTCTCAGCCAACATATCTTTTACAAATGAATGCTCTCTACAGTACAGGCCATGCACACATTTTGTTGGTCTTCTTGCCTGAATTGTCAAAATTTCCAAATTTCCAAGAATTGTTTGGTCTCTAGGTACAGTATTGTTGTTTATAAGGATTTGCAGTATGTTGTGCTGTATGCTTCAAAAATTCCTGTCAGGAAGAGAAATTATTGAAAATTCTTCAAATGAAATCTTTTCACTTTGATAATAGCTATTATTGCTACAACTTATAATTGCTATAGCACATGTAATTACCTTGTCCATGATAGAATTTATATTCAGGCCAGATCCAACATTGTGTGAATTTGTCTATGATCTTCATCTCACTGGCAGAGCAGAAATTGTGCATATAGCTCATAACTTTGAGCCTCTCAAGTTCCCTGCAACAATTAATGAAGTCAGGCAAAATTTGATATTTTCTTCGTTGGGCCTCAAACTCTTGATTTATCATTTCAAAAAGCTTATGAATCCAAACATTTTCTCATCTCTGATTGCTCAATGATGTCATTTTATGCAGTTTCTGCTCTGTTCATCTTCCCTGTTTCCCAAAATGGGGATTATGACAGTAAAGAAACTTCATCTGCCATGATTCTTACTGCAATTGTTTTGACTTACAATTTCTAGTCATGATTTGGTTTTTTCCTATCTTTCAGATCTCTCAAATTTGTCTGAAACTTTGTTTCTGGAGAGGTCAAGCAATGGAAGACCAAACTTTGTCAAACTTGGTAAGGAAGGGAACTGCACATTGTTTGATACATCAATTGATTCTCATAAAAATGTTGTTATACCCTTCCTGTGTCTTAAAATGATGTGTTTTCATAGTAGCAGATTGATTTTTGAGTGAAAACTTCTTTGCCATCCTTGTTGCAGGATAAATCCAAATCCTCCTATTTCAGCCTTCAAATTCTTACAGTATCTCCCTTAGTTTTCATTCATACTGTAGTTAAGCAGCAACAATTACCATACTAATGAAAATTTACCTTGATGTTGGTTGTCACTACAATTAAAGAGCTGTCAGCCTTTGCCCGTGAATGATGATTTTGGAGAGAATTCAGGAGCATTTGCAAAAGGCATGAATCTAAAGATCTGGCCATGGATTTTGTTTATTTGATTTAGTAGCTGAGTAATTTATTTAAGTCCTAAGTACATGAGAATCGCAGCACCTTCTCTTCAGCTTCTGAATCAAAGGAGTAAAATAAATTGAGGCAGATCGTTCAATTTATATCCTTCTTCTTTCATGATTGCTTTTGACTTCTTCTAAAAACTGCTTCTCACATGCACAAGGGAACAGTTTACCCAACTGGTTTCAGGTCAACTTTTGCGGCTTTGTTTGTTTTGAATTACTCATCAAAAGAACCTCCTCTGTCTGCAGTTACTAATTACTTTCAATTTCTGTGACAGTCAAAAGCAGCTGATGCTTTGTGTTGTGGAATCTTCTACCTTTAATTGTAAAATCCAAAACATAAACATAGTATTGTTCTTGATGTTTTGAGTTTTGCTTCTTCTGAAAACTCTTCATTATACAGGGTGTCCAAAAAATTGTGTCCTGTTTGTGTGGCTGCTGCTGTCAAGGAGCTGTTGATTTGATCATCTTATTTTTTGACACAGCAGAGGTCAGGCTTCAACTTAAAGCTTCCGACCTTTGAGTCAATCTGACAAGTTGTTGCTGATTTATGGCAGAGAAAAGGCAAAATAAGTGGTTGCTCCAAAAATAGCACTGCTATTGTTCCCCTGCAATGTCAAAGTAAAGTATTAAGTTTTCAAAGAAACAGTTCTAGTGTCATATTGAAATTGTTGAAAATCTATTAAAGTGTTAGCAATGTTGTCTATTCATAACAGAGAGCACTTTCTACCTTTTGAAAAATGGTGAAAATTTTGATCGGATGCCAGAACCATTTCTTTGAACATTTACTGTACATTACTTTGACATTGCTGGAGAACAACAGTGCTGTTTTTGAAGCAACTACTTACTCTGCCATAAATTGGCAACCACTTGTCAGATTGACTCAAAAAAGGTCTCAAACTCCTTGAAGCCTGGCCTATGCAACTGTGTAAAAAATTGAGATAAACAAATCCACAGCTCCTCCACAGTCACCACACAAAGGGGGCACAATTATTTTGGGACAAGACAGTTTTGCTGGTAGTTGTATATAATTTATAAATTTGACGAATCAAATTTGACCATTTTTGAGTTCATGTTTGGTTCCACTTCAGCAAATGGAAATGCCAAGTCAAGGAGGCATACTATTATGTTGTCTTCATCACCAAACAATGCAATTACAAAGGTAAGCAAAACTATCTGAAAGAAGAGATACTGGTAAGACAAATTTCTAGTCAGTGAGCTCCAAGTGGGCAAAGTTCTTCAGTGAAAAGTCATGCTGCCATAGATTTTTGTAATTGTCCTTTTTTGTCATAAACGATGGAATTTCCAATCTCTTTGATGATTTCACTGACTAGAAACAAGCCTTTAGAGCTAAAGCCATTGGACCTTATTCAGAGAATGTGGTCATTCCATGATGTTTTTTTGGCTTTGAAATATTCCATAGCGTGGCTCAAAGTATGGGGGAAGGGGTTAAACACAACCCACAATGAATATGCCAATTTGTGTAAAATACATTTGCATTTAAATAGGAGGAGCTTAGCATGATTGGTTAAGCTGCAATGCTTCCAATCTTGTGGGGTCTGCTTGCATTGGCTTGGATCCCATCATTTTTTTATACTGTATTTAACGTGGTTAGCCCACGAAAGTCTGAGAGACTTATTTCCAGCTGGGGCCACAGATATTTTACCATCAGTTCGCCGCAGCTAATCAAGGTAGGGCTCTCTCCTTGATTAGTTTACCAACTGAGAGAGCTCGCATACCATTTATCTTTGTTTTGTATTTGTTTAGTATCTTTAATTCTTTATAATATTGCCTGATGTTCTTGTGGCTTAGTTACTATGTTTTGTTACTGAATTGTATTCAACGGAATTTAAAATATGAATGGTCTTTTTCCCATTTCACCAGGAAAATCACTCAGCAGAGATCCTGCCTCATACAGGTCACTTTACCACACTTAATATCACAGAGTTCGCGTTAGAAAACATTTTCCCAGCCATATATCCTAGATCTTGCTTGAACTCTACCAGGATCTTACCTAGCAGAGGAAATACTCTCTGTATGAACACATATTCCTTGCTAGGTGGGGAAATCTCTTTTGTTAATGGTTAATCCTTTGATGCCAGAGACAAATTACTATTGTACTTTATCACGGCTTGCTAGGGAAACCTTCCTCATATGAAAGGTTAAGGAGTATTATTTTGGCTGAGCTATTTTCCAGGTGAAACAGGAAAATGCTGGGGAAAATTTCCCATATGACGAGGCCCCTAGACACCCCGACTCAATTTGACCTGGCAATTCAATCATCCTTCACTTTAATTTTGAATGGACTTCCCACCTCCTGGTAGACCACTAAAATGCCACAGTTAAACTTTAATGCAAATACTGAGCATCCCTTTGAGGAGTTTTGCTCAAATACATAATCTTTTTTGTCCACCGCAAAATGTGACGCTGGAAGGAATCCCAGCAAGAGAACCAGTAACACTCCACCTGCCCGACTGGTAAAAAATACCCCAACATAGCAATTAACTCCCCACCCACCAGGGCAAGCTGAAATTATTTTACCATCTGAGTTTACTCACATCCTACACATTTTGCAATATACCAACTTTCGAAGAAAGCCCCTTTCGAAAACCTGCAAAAACGAGTGAAAACACCAAGCAAGATTTTTCTTTGTCTCCTTCCTAGCAGTAATGACTCTTGGATGTGCTCATGTATTTTGTCCTCATGGGAGAATGGAATCCCTTTGAATAAGTTATTCACACCAGGGGGAAGACTTTTCTTCCCGTCAAAAGGAAAGCACGTGCTAAAGCATGCTGAAAGTCATCGCTGTGAGGTTGACACATTAGGGATTCTTGCTGGCAATTTTAGCACGTTTTTTAAAGACCTTGTGCTCCCCATGATCCTTTCTGGTCTGACAATGAATTTCTTACTATATGAAAAAGATTATGACCTAGCAATCGCAAGACAATGCATTGTCGTTTCAAATGAGCGTTATGAAGTCGTCGCTTTGAACTCAAACAAAAGACATTCCCAAAAGTAATTGAAGGATTAGGGAAGCTTTTCTCCTGAGAGCTATTCATTTCCCCATATTCTGTGTTCGAAGTGCGTTGTTTACAGTAACTGTGATGTTTTGCTGGTTTGTGGGCATGCAAAGGATCATGGGGAGCACAGGGTCTTTAAGGTTTCTCAAAGGGATTCATTTTAGAAAATCGCTTACAGAATCTGAACGGAGTGACAGATTTTAGCCAGGAAAATTTCTAAAAATGATTAAATATGTTAGCTATTCAATCATGTATTGCAAAATATCGTTGCTTGTGCATTCAGAGAGCAGTAGCCTTTCAAACGCCGGGCGTATTTTTGACTGACCCGGTATATTCAACAATTTATTTCAATACACCCAACAAGAAAGCTTGATTTCACATATTTTGTAAAGGTTGTTTATATATGCAAATAACAGATTAAAGGCAGTCTGTCACGCATTTGATTGGGTGAATTGGACAATACAAAGAATAGGAAATTTCAATGGCTGCTAATCCTCTGACTTTCTACGGCCGTTCAAGAAGGTTGTCCCTCCTTTGTTTCAAATACACAGACTCACAAAGAAATCTTTTGTCTTGAGTGCTGAATTTGTAGCGGCCAATCAGAGACGTGACAGACTGCCTTTAAGCTGGGACTCAATGCTAGAATCAGTTTCTGATTTAGAGGGTAAGCAGGGCAATCACCTCTTCTGTAGGGTCCATTCCTTCATAGGATGTTTATAACTGATTGTTACAACAAGAGCGCAGCTTTGAATTACTTTAGATGGAATGCAAAGATTTGCTTTTTTACAGCATTAAATATCCAGCTTTTTACTGCATTAAATTAAATATACTTTGCGACACTTGTGACGCCTGCTGATGCCATTTATCACAAAATTTTACTTTCCGCCACAGCTTTCTTGCAAAAGAGGCCGGAAATGACGTCAGATTCTAGGCTTGTTGTTGTCGGGCGTGAATATCAAACAATTTTTTAACATTTGGAATTACTCGCCTCTCATCGCCGTTACCCTTTGATTTCCAACTATTACAATACCATCTTGGGAATGGATTAACCCCTGACTGTTGCCCACTTGGCTAATATTCCTATGGCCAAAATTCATTTTCACATTTTGTCATGCAAGATATCGCCCCCTAGTTTGAACATAGAAAACCAT